>OX276339.1:12907262-13599262 GCA_946251815.1 Dasysyrphus albostriatus
ACGCTGATGACTAAATATCACCAACAAGAACAAGAAGACATCCCAACGAGCTGTACGCATCTTATATTGACATCCTAGCGTCAAACTCTTGGCTGTGGCTTGGAAATTTATTTCCGGAAACGGAAAGATTTATGGTAGCAATCTAGGACTAAGTTTTACCTACGAGAAACTATCACAAGCTTATAGTGAATGATCATAAAATCTGATCCAACAATATTCGTCACTGTGGTACTCAACGTGAAACTATACAACATATCCTCGCTGGATGTACTGTACTTGTCAGTGGTGTGTACCAACGCAGAAATGATAACATCAAAAATATCCTTCAACAAGAACGCCTGAGGAAATATGGCATCCTAACATCTTTCGTTCTATATATAAGAACGACCCCGGCTTGGTAATAGATTGTCCTGGATACCTCATCTCCTGGGATCTTTCAATCTTGACAGATACAAGCGTACCGTTTAACAGGTCTGACATTGTGATCTACAACAAGTCTACAAAAGATATAATTGTTGTTGAATTTGCTGTTATCAATATCAATAATATGGACTCCATGCATACTACCACGATCCATAAGTAAACAAACTTATATTTTGAACTCAAGGAGCTGTCGAGATCGAAAACCGCCTTAATCGTACCAGTTATAATTTTTACAAATGGACTGTTCCCAATCAACAATAACATCTTCGTTAAGTCTTTGAGTTCCAAAAAAATTGTATACGACAAGCAAAAATCTGCTATCCTTGATAGCTGCGGTCTAGTAAGGGAATTTCTTGCTCTTTAAATAACATTTTTTTTCTTCTACAGCGTCGTGTTTGGTCTTTTTGTCCGAGCCTAGCCCTTGGCAGATGAATTTTATCCTACACATTGTAGAGCTAGTGAGAACACTGAAACATAATAATAATAATAATAATAGTAATAATAATAATAATAATAATAATAATGATAATAATAATAATAATAATAATTATAATAATAATAATAATAATAATAATAATAATAATAATAATAATAATAATAATAATAATAATAATAATAATAATAATAATAATAATAATAATAATAATAATGATAATAATATTAATAATAATAATAATAATGATAATATTATTAATAATAATAATAATAAAAATAATAATAATAATAATAATGATGATAGTAATAATAATAATAATAGTAATAATAATAAAAATAATAATAAAAATAATGATAATGCCAATATTAATACTTATAAGTAATAATTATAATAGCAATAATAATAATAATTATATTAACTATATTAACAATAATAATAATAATAATAATAATAATAATAAAAATAATAATAATAATAATAATAGTAATAGTAATAATTATAATAATAATAATAATAATTATAATAATAATAATAATAATAATAATAATAATAATAATAATAATGATAATAATATTAATAATAATAATAATAATAATAATAATAATAATAATAATAATAATAATAATAATAATAATAATGATAATAATAATAATTATATTAACTATAATAATAATAAAAATAAAAAAATTATAATAATAATAATAATAATAATAATAATAATAATAATAATAGTAATAATAATAATAATAATAATAATAATAATAATAATAATAATAATAACAATAAATATTAATAATAGTAATAATAATAATAATAATAATAATAATAATAATAATAATAATAATAATAATAATGATAATAATAATAATTATAATAATGATGTAATAATAATAATAATAGCAACAATAATATGTATATGCGTGGACGAGTAGTTGTGTAAATTTATTTTTATTAAATCAACAGTTTATTTTACATGGGATTTTTTGAAGCATCGTTGATTTCTACCAATTATTTGTATGCCTTGCATTTAATATACCTACATATATTGCTTTATACATTAAACAAAAATAAAACAAACTAATACTTTTTCACGGAAAAATAAAAGAAAATACTTTATATTGATATTTACATTTTTTTTGTGGCCTACGAAAAAAAAATGTTCACATTTTCTGGTTGAATTGGTTATATGTTTGTTACATTTGGATGTAATATGGTTATATTTTATTTCGTACATAAATTGAAAAACATATACACACAACTCACGTAACTAATTTTGATCTTTTTTCACTTACAGTCAAGACATAGATAAGTTTTACATACTTTTAAATAAACTTACGATTATAGATTTAGGCATTATATTTTATGTGGTAAGACAGAAAATATAAAATGAGTACAGCTGCTAAATGATTAAAAATATAAAATAAATAGGATATATATTATACATAGAAATTTCTTATTTTTAATGGCTTAGATAAAGTTCTTTGAATTTAAAGTTTAATGTTTTCTAACAAGTTTTTGTTTTAAGTAATATTTGTTTTATATTATTATATAAATAAAATTTGATTTGCTTAATCCGATATACATACATGTAATTTGTTTTTTGCAGGTACGGTAGTTAGGATTGTTTTCCTATACTTCTGTGTTTCATTCTACAGTTTTTCTATTTATAATATACCTTTTCGAAAGGAGGTTGATAATTTGGCTGGTCATACAGACTATTGTTCTGTTTTTTTGGGGTTTAAATAACTGTTTGGTTACGTTTGAAGTTGCGGTTGTGATAGTTTGGGATGATTGGGCACGTTCAGACGACCCAAGGGACTAGATATTCAGTCAACTGAATTCATTGAACGCAAATTTAACCAAGGTAACTAGGTTTGTTTGAAATGTCAAACTTACAAATTTATTTCAAACATTTACTTCAGTTGATCGTGAAAAAAGTGCCAATATTATTTTTATCCAAAATATACATAGCAACAGGTATACACCCTTTTTGAATTGTAATAAATTAGCTTTTTGAAAAAGGTTTTTCAAGACTATTTATTTAAGATATTAGCAAACGCAATATAAAATTAACAAATCTCATACGAAACTCTTAATTTTTTCATATTTTTTACTTATAATACAAGTGTTTTAATTTTCTTTTTCGAATTTAATAGAGAACCACTTTCCACAAAATAAAAAAAATTATTGTGGAAAAAAAAACAAATACAACACAATGAAGTTCAGCTTTAAATTCAATGACAAAATGTAATCAGCTGATATTCTGACATAAGTGCACTTGACTTGATAATTAAGGGAAATTTTTCTTAACTTACTTTCCAGTCAACTGTCCAATAAAGTTGCCTTAATTGAAAATAAATATTTTGACATCTGACCAATCAGAGACTAGAAACTTGCCTTAATTTCTAGTCCTTGGGTCGTCTGAACGTTCCCATTGGCTACGGCCTAATTTCTTAAGAACAGGTGTTCCACTCTAAATCGGGCCCTATTATCTTATGTTTATTTATAAATGACCTACCTTCAGTCTGTGCAATGTCACCATTCAAATTTTTGCAGATGATATAAAGATTTATCTTATAAGGAGAATCACCCTACACCCAACAAAAAACAGGCTTTGTTTCCTGGTATCCAAGAACGGGTACGATACGAAACAGCTCCTCTGATAACCTTATATAATTCAAGTATTTGCTTTGTTAAATCTGTGACTAGTCTTGGTATCAATGTGACGGATAGTAGTAAACTCCGTTGTGGGACAAATATACCTAACTTTTAGGGCCTCAGGACGCGATCCAGTGATTTATGTGAGAATTTACAAAAACAAATTTGACCGTCAAAATATTTTGATCATATCACTGGGTCGTGTTCTGTTTGCCCAGGCCTTAAGCTTTGGATATCAGTTATATCAATACACCTATATACAATTATATCAATACACCTATTGATGCGTGATTTCGCTTGGTTAAAACGCTTCTTGTACCGATTATTTAATTTTTAAAGAAGTGTATCCTAAATATCCCAGGAAAATTAGACAAAAAAATAAGAAAAAATCCCGATAAAGCTGAATTTTTGCGGAGAGCTTTGTTTTGACGTCCTTAGCATTTCTTAGAAAGCTCCGCAAATTTAGGCCGGGCTGAATTTTTTAAGGGGGAAGACTAATCGAACCATCTAGTAGCTGGTTCCCTCCAAAGTTTCCCTCAGGATAGCTGGTGCAATTAAAAATTATGTAAAATTATCTTATCGGATAAAGCGAATGATTAGAGGGCTTAGGATCGAAACGGTCTTAGCCTATTCTCAAACTTTAAATGGGTAAGAACGTTGTACCTCAGGGCGGTGGTACCTGTAAAAGCTAATATTTAGATAACTAATCCCAGTCTGCTTACTTCTGGGCAGCGGTGTTCGGTTATAGCAAGATTGATCCGAGGAAGAGTGCGAATGGTTACTTTCGAGGATTATTCAGTCTCGACGGTTACTCATCCAACGTAAGTGGTGGAACCACATGAGTAAGGTTCAGTAAGTTGGAAATAATGTTATTGATTGTCCCTATCCAGTCAAGGTAGTAGGTGTGACTCACTATACCCAACAAACCTTCTAGATATGCCTAATCCCTGGATTTTATTCAGAGCAACGGGCCTCTGACTAGTCGCATTTGAAGTCAGAGTTGACTCTTCGGAGTTTTCTCGAACCGCAACCCATCAAAGGTGACGCAATTCGCAAAAGAATCTAATTGTACATATTGAATAAGTGGTCATTTAACAGTCTCCATAATTTTAAAGACCCACCTTTGCTCAGTCATTTTTAAATCAATGAAACTAAAAGGTATTACGGGATCATAAAAGAGACCCGCTAATTATTAGCCCAATCTTGCTGTGTGATTTTGGGTAGGCACTCTCGGGGAGCGTCGTGGTGGCTGTGGTTTAGTTGCTGACTATTCTGGATAGATAGAAAAATATCAAACCAAGATAGGCTTGATATCCCGCCGATCAAGTTTAATTGGAAGTTATCCTTTTTAATAAGTAAATTGATGATACGGAGATGCTTCTCGAATAATAGGTCTAGCGAGCCTAAGATTTCTTGAACGTTACTGTATTATCAATGTAGGACCATTTGAGTCTGATCATCAAAGTGTTTCAAATGTGCCGACCTGTGTACCTAATCGTGGTGGTACCTGGGCAATACATCTGTGAAATAAGGACGAGTAGCTAGATGGTGGCGATGAAGTGATTACCCAGATCATGATAAACTTGTTTATTTGACTGATATTTAACTATCTGCTTCAGATTCTCACTGGCGAAAGGACTAATTGAAACAGATGCGGCAAAACACAGTATGCTATGGGTGTAACTTAAGGAAACTGTTATTAACGACCCAAGTAGCCGTTCAATATGTTATGCCAAGGGCTATCGTTCCTGCTTTCTGCAGTTTCTAAGGAACAAAGGGAAGACAAATCAATCTGCAATCGTTGTTCGCAGTGAACAAGATTATGCATGGAGAGTTAGTGGCTATGTAATACTTCCATAACTTCAGATATTGTCGACCTTTACACAGCAGAACTGATATCAGTGAATCAAAGGTACTACGGGATCACATGATGACCACGCTATTCCAGCACAGCCCTCTTGTGATGTGGGTTGGCTCCTTCGAGGACTGGCATAGTGGCTGTGGTTGTACCAAATTCGCGGTAAGTCATTAGTGCACTGTAAAACTTTTGATTAGATAACCAAAACCTCACCAAGCTGAGATTGCCGCTGCAGGGCATTAACATTTGGAAATTGACTTAACACGCTTCCAATGGTGGTGCACGGACAGAAATGGGGGTTTTTTCCACTGGTATATGGCAGGGAGATCCCTCATACTTAGTGATTACTCTATCTAGGATGCTTGCTACCAACGACGGTTGCCAGTTCGCAACTGGTCCGAAAGGTGTGGTAGGCCATACCGTGGAATTAAGCCTTAATTGGCAGGTGTCCACGTAAAACCTACTTTCATTCTGTCCCTATCTACTCACTTCTATGTTAACTCTGGTGTCTGGTGGTGTGCGGATGTGGTTAGTAGTGCTCTGGTGAATAATTTTTTTAAATGTTTTTTGGTGAACTAGTAGTAGTAAAAAGTGGTGAGCAGTTAGTGGTAACATTTTCTGTCACTTTGTGGTTGTGGGATTTGTGGAGGAGGAGATATCTTGCTCCAAAACCCTGCTTTTTGCCCATATATCAGCTGCGGGTGAGTAATTTTAAGTTTCTAAATTGTTTTCGTTTTCTTCACAAAACTTGTTTCCGAAAAAATTTTTTGCACTTAGCGTGCACCCAATTGGTGCTATTAGGTGGTAGGGAGCCATCACAAACATTTTATTTCGGTACAGAGTTGCCAGCTCTACTTTTTTTAAAAGTTGTTTTTTTTTATCCAGAGGTTTCCCAAAACCCCCCTCGCGAAAAATTTTTTTTCGACATCGGCACTCTTGGCTGACCCTGAGACGGTTTTTCGCCATTTTTTTTTAAATTTTTTGCTGCGTGTTATCGTAAATTATGGAGAGGGCACATGGATGATCTCCCGGGACGATTTCCTTGATGATCTTCTCAAATTTAATCATGGGCATATGGTCAAGGACGACTTCCAAAAGGAGGTCAAGATCTTGACGCCTGCATGGGAAGCCAAGGTTGGTTGGGATGGGCCATTTATCGAGACGTTGCACCAATGAGATTCATTGTCGCGACTGGGCCTTCAGGGGTGATCTAGCTGGTCACTCGATGCTTTCTGGCAGTTGTCCGATTTACTGTAAGGCAGTTGCTAGGGCGCTCTCAAGAAATTAAAATGGCAGTAAAACTATTGTAATACAATGCCTAGGGCTCTTTCAATGCTATGTGCGAATTTGGGCACTTGATTGGTAGACTAGGTTGTAGCTTTGCTTTAATTCAGGAGTCTTATTTCTCTCATGGTGATATAAGAGGATTGTCAGGCATGACATTGCTTGTTAACCGTAGCGGTACAGCTGTGATTATAGTCAACAATGAGAAGTATGTTAGCATGTTGGTCAACGAAAGTCAGTGGGGTATTTGTGTCAGTGTCGAGGGCGCTTTCGGTTGGGTGTTTTTATGCAGCCCCTATTGTAAGTTCGCCTTACTTGAGGTACATGAGCAGGCTCGTTGGATTGATTGGCAGAGATGCTGCGATTTTTGGTCTCGACGCAAATGCAATCTTTCCTCGGTGGCACAGTAAGGTTCGAGGCGACAGAGCAGAGAACGAGAAACGCGTTAAGGGAGAGTTGCTTTGTGAATGGATGACCGAAAATAGCTTACATGCTGCCAATCTGCCCAGTGATATCGACGTAACGACGTATTTGGCTTCAACTTATCCTTAAAAGGATTGACAAACAAGATTAACACATAAAAAAGCTAAGCGAAGAAGTCGCTCTTAAAAAAACAATGACGGACAGAACACTCAAAATCGCAACATGGAAGGCAAACGGTCTTTTGTTACTAGCATGGCTTGGCTTAATCATGGCCTTCGGCCGATAGCCGCCGGTTGTAATTTCTGAGCCCAGTTTAATCGTTGCATATTTTCAGGCAAAAGCGCCATTGCATATTTTCAGGCAAAAGCGCCAGCGCCAGCTGTCGTCGTCGTCGTCACAATGTTTTATTATTTTTACTGCGCAATACAAATAGTGTGAAATTTAATACGCATATTATTAATTGATAACCAGTATGCAAATATTTTTTTTTAATGCATTGTTGCAGTCGATACATTGTATTTTGCTACAATGTATAAATACAAAAAAAAATTTAATAAATATTCAGTATGGTATTAAAAGTAGACGGTTTAACATATCCGGGTCATAATTACTTAGGGCCGGGAAATACTATTTATAAAGACGACGAACCGGTTGATGATGTTGATTTTGAAGCATACGTGCATGACTTAGAATACGAATTAGCAACCACAAAAAAAGAAATAAGAGTAGCTGATAAAAAAGCTATATCGGCATTTGTAAAAGATTATAAAAAAAATGGAAGTTTAGCTGAATTAAGTGGAATAATTGGATTATCAATAAAATATGGTTTGGAAAGTGTTATTGTTGTTACTTATCCAAGTATGACTGGTAGAGGAAAAACATTTCCGCAATTAGTTTATGCAGCAAGAGAAAAACATTTTGCCCAAGAATGGAATAATATAAAAATACTGAAAATAAAGGTGGTTATCGGAATTTTGCAGATTTTAAACAAAGAGCAGCAATTAGTAAACAAATATATCAAGCATATAAAGAAGGAGGTCATTATTATACAGCTTTAAAAAACGATTTTGATGCTGAAAATAGCGCCGGAACCAGTAACGAACCATCCGCCAAGAGACGAAGACCTGCAGAAAATTCTGATTTGGTTGAACCTATTGAGTCAGATACTAATATTATTGAAAAAACTAATTATCGTAATAATCCTACTTATAGTATGGATGTTGATCAAGAAAATATTGATCAAGAAAGTGGGTCAGGTCGTGGACCGAATACAGGTGCAAGGTCGGGTGCGACGGCAAGTGGAGGTGGAAATTCTCCTGCTTCCGGTATCACATGGATAAGACCAAGTACACCTTGTTCAAATAATTATATGCATTTTTCAAAATCAAGAATATTAATAAGTTATGGATATAGCACTCAAAATTTACAAAATGAAGCTACAATAGATCAAATAAGTACGCCATTAGCATTAATACCAGTTGATTTTATTCCATTTTATCTAAGTGAAGCAGAATTTAATATGTTACCAACTACAGCTGAAGTTATAAAAGTAACTTGTCAAGTTGCTCCTTTAGGAACACGTACTGCATTTGATGTTGGATCTACTATTTCAGGAACAGCAACATCAGAATATGTTCCTATTGGACTTGTAGCAGAAGGTTTAAATAAAAAATTTTATGGTAAAAATGTACGGTATGAATCTGCGGGAACAGATCCAATGAAAGTAACTGGTACAAAAAATATTTCTGTACAAGAAATTTATGAAAAGTATTACAAACATATTCCATCAAATGCTTTATGTGTACCTACACCAATAGAACAATATTTTGTTCATGAATGGAATAGAGAAAAAAATCCAGATGTATCAGAACTAAACATCTTTTTGGACATAGAGCATATAGACTTTTGCTTGGTGTCCAAAACTCACTTCGCTTTAGAACAAAATCTTGAAAATAAATAACTAAACTATACGTGTTATCACGCTCCGCACCCAGCTGACAAAACTAGGGGAGGATCAGCAATACTCATACAAAAGTACTTAGCACACTATGAATAACCTAATTTACTAACGAAAACATGCAAGTAACAGCAACTAGTATTGGTATAAAAAAGAAAGAGTTTAAGATAGCAGCTATGTACTGCCCTCCGAGGCGTTCTCCAACTGAGGAAGATTATGCAGAGCTCCTAAAATTATAAGGACATAACTTCCTTGTTGGTGGCTACTTCAATGCTTAACACACCAAATGGGGATCTAGGCTCATAACAACAAAAAGTAAACGGTTATATCAAGCAGGCCGCAAATACAATTGTGCTAGTTTTATTCTTCTGGCTCGCCAATATAATGACCATCTGATACTAACAAAATACCAGACCTTATAGACTTTTTCGTAGTTAAAGGTTTAAACGAAATCATCCAAGTGTCGTAAGTAATATTATTACTGAGCGAAGCAGAAATAATAGAAAAGAGCAATCCTAAGCTCGTGAATGAAAGAACAAACTGAAATGAATTCAGAGATAAACTTGAAGGTTTTATAAACATAAAATTCTCTATGCAAACAATTGAACAAATTGATCATGAAGTAGAACAATTCATTACTGATGTGCAACAGGCTCCACAAGAAAGTACGCCAACAATTTCAAACTCAAGAGAAAAAGAAATAAAATATCCTGTCGAAATATAGGAGCTGATCTTGGAGAAAAGAACAGTTCGAAGAAAATGGTAAGCTACGAGATTTCCAGGTGATAAGGAAGTTTTTAACCGTCTTAGCAACGAACTAAAAAAACGAATCTAAGAGTTTAAAAGTAAGTCACTTAGAAGATTCCTGAATAGTCTGACGGTGGATGCTTCTACGAAATACTCCTTACGGAAAGCAGCTAAGCGCCTAAAAAGACCACAGACACAAAACCTTCCATTAAAATCTCAAGATGGTAAATGGATCGGAAACCCGAAACAAAAGGCTGATCTCTTCGCTGAACATCTCGCGAATGTTTTTAAGCCATTTCCAGCCAGCACAGGTACAGATCAATTACAGTTTGTTGATAAAAAAACGTATGTGAAATTCATTTTGTCACGCTCAAAGAAGAAAGAAGCATGCGTCACCATAAGTTGTCTAACAAAATCACCATACGAAATGATACGTATCTAATGATTGCTCAGGTTTTGAAAGAAAATGCCTTCAATAGCTTTCAAAAATTAAACAAAGTTTTTTTTTTTTGTAGTGAAGTCTCCATGTAGTGTTTGAATTTAGTTAATCGATACAATTAAAAAATTAAAATTTTTTAAAAGATTTAGTTTAAAAAATGTTTTTAAATTTAGATAGTTGTTTTATACAGTACATTTATTTTAATACTTAGTTTGTCATTTAGTATTTTGTCGTGTTCAGTCTTTTATGCATTGCATATTTTGTACTCTTCCAATGCGTTATAGTTTTGACCCTTTCTTGTGCGATGTGGATTTCGGATTTTGTTTTGGCCTATGTTCTAAATATGTGTCGTAAAAAGTTCTACCTGTCTGTCCAATGTAATAGCTGTCACAGTCATTACATTTTATTTTGTATACTCCTGAGGATGTTTTGTTGTCGTTTATTGGTTCTTGTTGTAGAATTTTGTGTATATTATTTGTTTTTTTAAATGAAATGTTAATGTTTGTTTCCTAAGTTCATTTTGCAAAATATGTGGCTATAAATTGATATATTCTATTGATGTATATATTTTGTTGTTTGTTTCGGTGTTGTTTTTTAATTTCATTTTCCTCTTGTAAATTAATTTGTCTATTAGATCTGATGTGTATCCATTTTTTTGTTGCTATATGTTTAATTGTATTGACTTCATCATCGTAGTCTTTTTTGTTTTGGCTAGCAACACCACTCATCAAAATATTAAGCCCGATTATGGTCCTATGTAACCGAAATGCGTCCCTTTATAAAAAAAATAACTATTTATGTTGAGATATAATTAGAATTAAATACATTCAAAAACATTTTTTAAACTAAATCTTTTAAAATTGTATTGATTAACTAACTTAAACTAGGATATGTGCCACATCATTGAAAAATTGCAGGAGTCATTGTTATGTATAAATAAGGCAAGCCACCAACAGAAGTAACATTCTACAGACCTTTATCGCTTAAGCCGATCATGGTAAAAGTTTTCAAAAAACTGCTCTTGAAAATACTTAGCAAAATAATAGAAGAAAGAAGGCTAATTCCTAGAGCTAGTTTGGATTAAGAAATAAACATTCCACGATAGATAAAGTGCATGAACGGTTGTGTTGTGGAAAACACACTTGAAGAAAAACAAGTATGCTCGGCTATATTCTCAGACGTTGTTCAACCCTTTGACAAGGTTTGGCACTTGGGACTTGAGTAGAAACTGCATAGGAATCTTTCCAGGCAGTACTTCGAAATACTGAAATCCTACATTACGAAGCGACTCTTTAGAGTACGGTACGACCAAAATTACTCGGAATTACAGCTACCACAAGATAGTGTCCTAGGACCTATCTGTTATATACAAGGGATATTCCAGTGCGCCTTAACGCCATACTGCAATATTGGTGCCGGATAAATCCGTTACGAAGGCTACACAAAAACTGCAAAATGCAGTCGTTGAAATTAGTGATTTGACGCAAAAATGGCGAATCAAACTAAATTAAACAAAATCGATGCATATAAACTTTAAACTAAACTTTGCAAACAAAAAAATAAACAATGTTCCAATTCTTATAAACAGTACAGCAGTTCCTTACTCCAATACTGCTAAATACCTTGGAATGAATTTGGATGCAAAGCTAAAATGGAAAGATCACATCAAAAAGAAAAGAATTAAACTTGAAGTACAGAGCAAAATGTACTGGTTACTAGGAAAGAACTCTGACCTATCTTTTCAGAACAAACTAATGTTATATAAGCAAGTACTCAAACCCGTTTGGACATGTGGCATCCAATTATGGGTCTGTACCAAGAAAACAAATGCTGAACCCATCTAAAAATTCCAAAGCAAGGTCCTTCGTGGAATAATAAATGCCCCTTGGTATATGAGAAATAGCGATATACATCGTGACCTTCAAATTGAAATGGTTACAGAAGTGGTTAAAAACACGCTGTATCACCCAATCAGGGACTGCAAAGTCATACCAACTCCGAAATGGAGACAGTCTTAAATGTACGAGACACTGTTCGGAGATTAAGAAGAACCAAGCCTCATAAGCTGATGGTCTAAAAGCTATGGGAAAGTGTTACTTAACTAAACTTCAAACTTTCTCCAATGTGATTTATAAATTAAGGAAGAAAAATCATTTGTCGATCTTTAATAGATTGGTCCTTATTCACCGGTGGTAACTGAATCTTATCTTTTGAAGATTTATATCCGATTAAAAAAAACTTTGCCATTCAAGAGAAAAACGCTAAATAACGTTAGTTTTGTTTTTTGTCCAGTTTATATAAGAAATTATATCTTTTTAATGACCGCCAAAAGAAAGAATACTTTTATGTTCCTTTGTAGAAGGTTAAATAACTACAAACAGTGTTAAGACTTCTAACATTTACCTTTCAAGAGTGGTAAGCGAACTATCTCTACTTTCCATACTTTACCGTTTAGAAGTAACAATATGTTGTTACCTGACCCTAGTATTGAAAAAAGTGTATTAGTATTTTAAGATAATATAATTTATAAGATTGCATTGCAATCTTTAAACCGAGCATAAATTATTTAATGACAACTTCTTTTTTTAAGAGTTAAAAGCAAAAAATGTTTGGTTTTTGACAAAATTTTGCAAGCAAATTGCACGAACTGTGCATACAAATGTTTTTGATAACTCATACCATTTCTGTGTTATACGGAAAAAAGTGATATTTCAGTCGATTTCCATTTTTTGAAACGCTGATATCTTCTTACGCATCAATCAAAGAAAAAAAAGTGTTTTAACATTTTTTCTAGAGAATCATATTATCTACAATTTTTCCAAAGTTATGCGCGAAAAACTAGTATACTCAACATTTGAACGTGAATTATTTTTAACCCAAGTCAAATTCGTCTGTAGACTTTGAATGCATACTCCTTATCCACAAACAAAAATAATTGCATTTCAAAAGCTTCACTTGCAATTTTTCCGCAGTAAAACAACATCACTATAGGCGTTAAGGCCTTTAACTCGAAAAGCCAAGTCATGGTCAAATAAACGTACCAGAAGTGACCCATCATAGACGTCCTCCACCTAAATTTTGCTAGGGAACCCATGTTGAGTTTCTATTAGATAGATTAGGTGGTATTAAAACCTCTTATTTTATGAGCTAAGCGATCTGACGGTGGGCTCTGGAGCTACCAGGAGTAAAAAGTTTTCCTATGTTGTGGTGACTGTATTGTGTATATTACATAATATATGTGGGTGATTCTAAAAATTACGGAATATTCGATAATACATTAAAAACCGTTCATGTATCTAATTTGAATTTTTTATAACTGTAAATCTAATTGATATCTGCATGGCCATATAAAATAGTTAAGATCAACTATCTTTCCATTACTGAAAAAATTCCTCAAAGTGTCAAATTCTCGATCCCCTGCCCGTTTTGGAAGTGCAAAATTCTAACAGTTCTGTTATTTTAGTTGCAAAACCAAAATGAACTTTTAATTATTGGCGTTAAAATAAATACATTTTTAGTACCATTAAATTTTATTAAAAAAAAATTAACTTTGTCCCTCGGATTTCTTATTCCCTTAAAGATTGAAACAATCTAAAAAATCCTTAACTTTGAAAACTATCAAAGTTTCAGGTGAAGCATTAGGTCTGGTGAAAAAAAATTCATATCCGTACCATATCTTCAGCCGTACCATATATCAGTCCCCTGGTGAGTATTTACAGAAAATATTTTTACGTAAGGAGGCATATGTTTTAGGATTTTAATATAGGCTTAATAAAACCTTAATTATATAAATGTTTTTTTTTTTTACAATGCGTGAGTATGTTTTTGGGGCAAAAACTATGAAAATACTCAGTTTCCTGACCTTAAATAACTGATTTCTTTTGAGCCCTCAAAATTTTTTAATAAATAGGATATAATGTACGACTCGGTCACATCACATGAACTAGCTCATATTTTAAAGTTTCTTTGAAACTTAAAGATACGGGGTGTTTTGTATACAATGCATAAGAGCGCTAGAGGGTAGGTTTTTTGACGATTCTCTAAAAAGTTGACCTAAAATAGAAAAAAATCAGTCCAATGAACACTTTTCTTTCAAAAAATTTAGCAAAAGTCATTTGACTAGTCGTTGTCAATTACTGCCTTAAATATAAGGTGTGTTTGTTAACGTGAAATTTATTGAAAATATTCACAAATTTTCACAATTTTCTGTCAGAAACCATAGAAAAAAAACCTAAGTTTGTAAAACTTGATGAAAATTTCACGTTTCCAAACAGGCATATCATAAAAAAAACAGTATCACTTTTTTTGAAATTTCCATACGATCATTTGACTGGCCGTTTTCAATTATGTGATAGGGCGTTATAAAGCTCATATATAGTTTAGTACTGTAGAGATATTTGCTTCCAAAAATTCTGTCCTGAAATTATCAGAATTTTCTTCCATTTTTGTAGAATCATCCATGTATAGATTGGAAAGGGTGGGCGTTGGTACGGTTCGTGACAGTTGGAATAAAAGTCGAAGTTTCAGCCGCTTTTGCACAACGTTACAAACCTGTCAGCTCAAAGATAAAATAGAACAAATATCTGAATATCATGAAGCTTTTCACAAACAAAAAAAACATTTTCCTATTATCGATTTAAATTGGGAAAAGGTCAAAATCCCGCGAGTCGAAATCCCGCCAAATAAAATTACTAATTATGTACACGAATCCCGCCAGTCAAAATCCCGCCGATCGAAATCCTGCACCAAGACTCCCGCCAGTAACCTGCTACTATTCGGCGGGATTTTCAACACTTTTAAAAATAATCCTAAATTATCAGATAATTCAGGACAATACTATATCATACTTTTGAACAAATATTTTGTGAATTTATTATTAATTGAAGCCACTCCCCCTTTTAAAAAGTATTTAAGCAGTAGTGCTTTCGCATTATTTTCAGTTCTTCTTAGAACTCGGTAGGGGTCACACCGCGAGCTAAGGAGATATCAATTGGATTTCAATTTGTAAAGTTTGGTGGGTGGTTGGGTGTGGACACTAGTTGGTCTGGATCTATACAGAGTTGAGTCTAGATCTCAACAGAGGAGGGTCTGGGTCTGGTCAGAGGTGGGGTTGGATCTGGAAAAAGGTGGGTATCTGGATCTGGATAGAGGTGAGTCTGGATATGGACAGAGGTGGGTATGGATCTGAACACAGTTGGGTCTGGAATCTGGACAGAGATGGAATTATTTTTTGAAAAATTGAAAAAAAAACTATTCCAAAATTTCAATTAGAAAATTGAACTAAATTTTTTGAAATTGATTTCATGTTAAAAAAAATAACATGTTTTTCACTCAACTAAGCGCCCTAGAGGAATCAAACTTTACATCTTTAAACATGATTTGCGGCTAAACTGAACGTCCTAGCGACTTATAAATCCAGATTCCTTAAATGAAAAAGAAACTTTACAAACCCCAAATCCTACAGTAAGCCCAAGAAGGGGGGTTTCAGGGGGGCAGCATACCCCCCCATACATGCCTCACTGCTTATTCGCGATTATTCGTCACCCAAGGTACTGTTGCTAAAGAAAACTTGACATTAACGCTCAATTGATGCTTCGAATTATACGGAAAATTGACTTTTATCTTTAAACGCGATTTGCGGCTAAACTAAGCGTCGCGTCCTAGACGCATCAAATTTGACTAATTTAAACTAGATTTGCGGCTAAACTAAGCGTCCTAGCGACTTATAAAATACATATTAGTGATCTACGAAGTGCCAATTCTAAGAAATCAAAAGTTGGTTAAAAAAGTATTTTTTTCCTAAATTTTCCAAAAATATATTTTGCTATGAATATACGTTATAAGGTAATTTTGTGCGCTTCCGAGCCCCACTAGGTACTGTTGGTAAAGAAGTCCTCTGCATACTGTGAAAATAGCACTATAGGAGGAGTGTTCGTTCTTGTTGATTCTTATGCAATGGTGTTACAAATTGTATAGGAATACATAACACAAATGCGCTGTCGCATTGTAGTAGAAACGGCGGGATTTTGATCGGCGGGATGTGGATTTTCGGGATTTTGACACGCGGGATCTCGACATGCGGGATTTTGATTCGCGGTATTTCAACCCCAACCTTTTTAATTCCTTCTACAAAAAAAAACACTTACAATCGTTGAGGTTAACATTTTCCTACTATCGATTTAAATTCCTTCTACAAAAAAAAAAAACACTTACACTCGTTGAGGTTAACTTAAAAAAAAAAAAAATTTGTAAGGTGTAGTTCTGTATGTAAGTTATCATTATAAGGAATAGTATTAAATTTTGTTTGCAATTTGTTTCCCATTATCTTTCATAAAAAGCAATAATGGCAGTAAGAGCGGTAATTGTCGAACTCTATAATAAACTAAATAATTTGTGATGCGTGTACTCAAAACACGGCAAGTAAAATGCCACACCATGAAGTCAGCATGTTTGTGGCAGCCGTTTGACGTCAGTGCCGCATATACATGCAGTGTACTCTTAGCTTGAGAAGTCAACAAATTTATATGTGAAAATCACTCTCGCTCTCTTCAAAAACTTGTTGAAAAACTTAAAAAATTAAAAATCAACAAAACAAAAGACCAAAATTAGTTGAGTTATGAACCTTATGAGCTTAAAGAGCTCCGTAGTTATATGATTAAATTATGGAATTTAGTCAGTCATGTAAATGTAGACAATTCGTGTTTATCATTGTGACAGTATATACATATGCCAGCTTTTCACTCGCAGCAAACTAATAGTATTCCCAAAAATGAGATCGAAAAGTAGTAATTCATTTGTTGAAAATCTGAAGTAAGGAACTCATTGTGCAGTCGCAGTTGCACAGGGTCCAGTCGAGCTTAAGATCATCATATTCTTAATGTTAGCCACTTCAGATTCGAGTCTCGCAATCTGAGACTTGAGAATGTTACCTTCTTGATGTTCAGCCGCAGCTATTGGCACGATAATATTGTGCTTTAGCTGCGCTGTCCATTCGGTACATCCAATTGATATACCAGAATCACGTTCATCACTGGAACCTTCACCGTCCCAGAGAGGTGAAGCGCGACTGTTTGGTTCTTGCTTGATGTGCTGCAGGGCTAGTAGTGCAGACGCAGCATCCTTATCGCCAAGATGTGACTTATGTCTTAGTTTAAGTGGGAGACTATTGTTAAGATCAGCTGGATGTTGGGCATCACCTTGTTCATCATCGCCGGACATAACTCCTGAGCCAGATAAACTGCATGACAATTCAAATGGTGAGGAAGCCCTACGTGAGAGATTCAGGACGTTGCTATTTAATTCGTTATATGTGTCAACAGCAGCTTTTGAATTCGTAACGCGCTTCTCTTTTGTGCTCAAAACAGCGGAAGTATTATAGGAAATATTAGATGCAGATGGTGTGTTGCCCTGACTTCTTGATTTATTTGATATTCCAGTGGAAGTACTACCAATTACAGCAGCAACTGCTGCAGCTGCTGCTGCTGAAGTCGGGGAGTTAGTAAATGACAAATGAGTTGTAGTGTATTGTGAGAGAGGCAAGCTGTGATTGTTGTAAGTTGCTGCTTTTTGACACAAGTGATATTGATGCTGTGACGGTGAAGATGGTGACACTTGAGTCTGATGTATGAAGTTTTGGGTGTTTGGATAACTTTCAAGTTGTTGTGGTTGGAACGCGGACGGAGGTTTATTTTGTGATTCACTACCACAATCAATGACTGCCACCACGCTGCGAATTTTGTCCAAGTCATCGCCAGGTACGCCACTGCGACCTAATTCTAGAGCCGAGTTCGAACCATCCTCCATTTGCAACGGTGGACAATGTTGTGGATGGCAGAAGTGCTGGGCTTGCAATTGTTTATAGTGTTTAGGACTATGGTTACTCGAATGCATCTGGTGGTAGTGGTGTTGTGTTGGATCTGGCGGGGTGCTACAATCGTTATCACTGGTAGCAGCACTGCTGTTTATGCTGTTGGTGTATTCATGGTATTTTTGCCCGTCTGGTTCACCACCTGAGGAAGAATTTGATGACACGGGAGAAATTAAGGAACTGTTTCGATTATGGTGCTGTTTATGTGAATGTGATGTTTGTTGGAGAATATGTTGCTGCTGCTGTTGGTGTTGCTGCAGTGAGTGGTGGCTATTGTGAGAGATATTATTGTGTGGTGACATCGAATGACAGGAACGATGATAGACATGCTGCAGCTCTGACATTTCTTGTTGCTCCTTTTGTTGCTGATTGATACTATTTGAGTTATGCATTTGCACAACAGCTGATGGATTTGAACTGTTAAAATTCTGTTGCAGCTGTTGCTGTCCAGTCACTGATGTATGTGGTCCAATATTGAATGCATTTGCAGATGTTGCTTTTGACTGTGGATAATGGAGATGCATTGATGGCGATGCGTCTAAAGGCATTCCATCCATGCAATTTATTGTTTGATGTATCACTGATGCTTGAATTGGACTGGAACAGTGTGGAGGTAGTACGGTTGATGACAACTTAGCACGTTTTGTAATACTTAAGACTTGTTCTGTTGTTGGAAGTGTTGCCATTATTTGATCAACACATACCAAACTCTCGCCAGTAATATTGAATTTGTCTTTAATCGCATCTAATTGTGCTTTGAGAACATGATTCTCTTTAGTTAATTCGACAACACGCTGCTCCAATACCATGTCATTATAACGACGTTTTTCACGTGATCTCTTTGCCGCTTCATTGTTGCGCCTTCGTCGATCCCAATAGCTATCATCTTTTTTATTATCTGGTATAAATTCACGTTGTTTTCGTTGAGTGAATAATTCTTTACGCTTCAGGCCTAGTTCATACGATGACGTAGAATAATTGCCATCCATATCCATTGATTGGGGGCTGAGCGGTTCTTGTAACATAAAATTGTTGTGATCTAAGGGAAGGAAAATAATAGTTATATTAATATTTATTTGAAGAGAAACACATAATTAATATATCTAGCGTTTTTTCAAAATCATTTGAGTACAGAATGCTTTAAACGATATTTTCCCCCATTCAATTATGAATCATGAAACGTATGTGGTGGTAAGGATATATAAGATTGTAAATCATGGCTGTTTAGATATTCGGTCGAATTGAACCCGTACCGATTGAAAGCGGAAAGCAAAAATATACTTCACATTAAAACGTCAAAAATATGGCGGATTGTGCATCCACTCATTTTTTCCAACGTTTATGACTCATAGCAAAACGAATGAATCCACAATCTGCAATTTTTTCACGTTTTTAATTACGGTATCTTTTTGTTGGCCATTTTCAATCGATATGGATTTAAATTGCAGAAGTAATTCAACTTCATTGTTCGGTTTAACATTTCATTTTAATTCCAGTTTACTGCCTGAACAGAATTGGAGATGGATCTGGAATAAATGTCAAAAATGCAGAATTAAAATTTGATGCTAACGTAAGTTTTTACATTAATTCATTACTGTTGGTTTTATTGGTGAAATAAATCCATACATTTTTGATTATCTGTATGTGGTCCTTTTGAACCCTTTACCATTAGCTACGCCACTGACGGATTTAAAACAGCTGTTCTTTTTGTTTTATTCTCATTCTCATTTTTATGCCATCATTTTCCTTACACATTTATTATTTTATTTCAGTCGTGCATCCTCACAAACTTCTTAACAATGGAAAGAATGAAACAGGAAGATGATTTTACTTTATAAAAAGGGAAATATACATAAAACGTCACAATTTGTCCGAAAAGATAATGCTTTGAGCATTCTTTTTCCGCCCAAAATTAACTAAAGGCTTTCTTTTATCTTTTCACATAAGGCGGTTACAACTGCCAAAGAATTTTTGGTTGGCTTATAAATATAAAATGTGGGTAGATGGCATGGTATAAGAACAACAAGGTATGTTTGACAGTTGAAGGAGATGATTCGTGACGTAATTGCGAGTGAATGATCTCTATTGTTTGTAGGATGGAACAAAACCAAAAATAAATTTATTCATGTTTTGAAGTTATACATAAGTCCAAGCGGCGTGGCGACTGTAAGATCACTTAGCTCATAAGGTTAGAATCCCTATACCACTTAGGCTCCGGCCACGCAATGAGCGACGAGTCGCTGAGCGACGCAAAAAAATGAAAGCACATGAAATCGTATGTAGGTGGCCACATGAACTCTGAGCGACTGAGTGATTTTTTAAGCGACAGAGCGACGTCATTTAGCAATCAAATTTTTCAGCAATGTTTTAATTTTTCAGTCAATCGCTGAGCGACGAAGTAATAAGATGGACAAAACAAACACAGAAAGTTTAATTTCAGCTGTCCAAAGCCATCCAGTGCTATGGCAGGACACCCACAAAGACTATAAAATAAAAATGTCTCCGATAAAGAGTGGAAAGAAGTTGGACAAATTTGTAATTGTTCTGGTAAGTTTTTATTTATTTAATCTTTTAAAAAAATAGTGTTTTTTGTTCAATGACCAAATTCCCAAAAATATTGTGTAAGCTCATTTCTTATATTCAACGCACTGCGTGTGCTTCTATTATAACGGGACTGTTCTTCTAGGGTGGCTGCATTTGTTTCCCAACTAATCGCTCAGCGACGTCGTTCAGTAAATGGCCACCCATCGCTCAGATTCGTCGCTCAGTAACTCGTCGCTTATTATTGTGTGGCCGGAGCCTTAATCGATAGATCTATCTAAGAGAAACTTAAAGCACATGGGTTGCCTAGCAAAATTAGGGTGGATGACGTCACAAATGGGTCACTTCCGGGACATTTTTTCGACCATGACTTAGCTCATCGACTTAACGATTTAAACTACTCTTATTCTGTAGAGCTTGACGAAATAGAAAAAAAATATAGGGTTGCCTAGTTTTAAATGGGTGGATGATGCTGGCAACCCTCTTTCAAATCCCCTTTTTTTCAATCATAAATTAGCTCATCGAATAGTTTTAAATGAAAGATCAGATGGTACTGACAAAAAGGAAATCGGGTTACCACTTTTAAAATGGGTGCATGTTCGTGGCAACCATTTTTAAAGGAAAAAATGCAGGAAAGACGTTTTTTCTCATAACTATATATGTTATTTGAGTCAGGGCATTTATTGTATACCTTATGATCTGTAGAAAATTAATAAAATAACTCTTATAATAATAGAGTCTTTCAAACTCCACGAACACACTTTGTTATAGCAAACTTGCACATTTTCATAACAGTTTTTAATTAAAAAAATACAGCTTCTATAGACTCTCAAGTAAGACCGTGACCAAAAACTTAAAGCTTAATCTTCAGTCTATCTATAAACATGAGTTTGACAGTTGTAGCACTATTAAAAATATCTGGCAATCCTAATTATATAAAATTTCTCCTCATGTTCTAACTTTTCATTTGAACAAAAGCTAAAGTTCATCAAAATGATATATAAACTATACATATAATTAAAGATTAGCTTCTATTCTATGTACAAAATACAGGTTGTCTATTCTTAGCTGGGTAGTTGAACCTGGTAATCTTGATTTAATGCGAAAAAAACAATGAAATCACTACTCTCTCAACTAAATTGTATAAAATTTGATAAGGTAAGAGCTTAAAACAGACATCAAATTAAAGCTAATACTCTACTCTATCTGAAAAATTTAGGTTGCCTGCCCTCAACTAGGTGTATGACCCTAGAAACCTTGATTGTAACCAGAAGAATAACAAAAATAGAACATTTTCAAATAAAATGTATGAAATTTGATAAGGTTAGAGCTTAAAACAAACATCAAATTAAAGCTCACGCTCTACTCTTTTTGAAAAATTTAGGTTGCTTGCCCTCAACTAGGTCCATAAGCCTAGCAACCTTGATTTTAACCAAAAATATACCAAAAATAGTAACTTTTCAACTAAAATTGATTCTGTATAACATTATTTGATCGCTAAGGTTTTGTGCATATGCAGCTCAAACGTTGTCTTGAAATTTCACTGACGAAAGAAGTGATAAAAAACACCTAATTAACATAAACGAAGAAGTACTGTTCAATGAAGAAGTACATACATAATGGTTATTGTTTAAAACTCATTGTTAAGTTCAGTTGCACTAACAACGGGAGGCTACGATGCATTGATCACCGATTCGATCCATTTTTAGTACACGTGTAGGCTATGACTAGGAGTATAAATGGCGGAAGTAGTAAGGTGCGCTTTTCAGCCATTTCCGAGAAATTAACTAATTGAAATCTGCGCTGATGTCATATACATTTTATGTAAGTAAAGTAAGAGTAGCTCGTGGCGCAGAAAAACGATTGCCACATTAAACATACAATTATATTTGATAGTGATCTGCGCTGTTAGAGGCGTGCATCATATGCATTCCTCTCCAACAGGGGAAGCGAATGTATGTGATCGTGGCTCATGACAGAGCTTGAAAAACTTTTTCAATGCCTACGCTTGAGCTTAGAAGAAAATAACTTTCTCATGGCCGGTGATTTGAATGCCAAACATCTAGATTGGGGAAATCAAATACAGAATCAAAGAGGTATTAATCTTCTTAATTGGGTGAGTCGATATATCATAGAATTTTTCAAGAAGCGGTGCCTATCTGGAACTATTGCTAAAAGACGCAAGACTGACAATTACTGACACTGTGGGTCAAAGACCAAGGAACTGCTTACGAACGATCGAGTACGATAGTGACCACTGCGGACTCGCCACCGTAATACAGCTTCCAAACGAGCTCGTGGAGCTGGATGAGTATGTACCTGTGCATACTTACAATTACAGTAAGGTGCGCTGGCCACGCTTCACAAACACCTTATCGAAATTAGATCGAACAATAGATCAAAACTTAGAACAAATGGACGAGACAATCAAACGAACAATGAACAGAACAATACCGAAATACAAACAACGGGACCCAACCGACATGTACCGAAATGCGACAATTGACGCATTATACAGACAAAACGTGGACTGCTGACAAGATTGAAACTCTTGTACCGACGGTTTACTGAACTCACGATCTGGAGATTGGGACATTTAAGTCGTTCAAAAACATCAACCAACTTATAAAGGAAAACTATCGGTTGTCTATTAATATGTATTGGGATAACAAAATTCGGGCCGTTAGTTCTAGCGACCCGAGTATGTTTCCGCAAATTAACAATATATTTAAAAGTAATGATCAGAACGACCTTCCATGTCTCAAGCTTTAGAGAACGACAGACAACAGAGACGTACTGCTGACAGCAGAAATTGATCCAGAGGACACCGTCTTGATCGATGACCTATTTACTGTCGAAGATCCGTAGGAGAAAGTGGAGGCTGAGGGGGCTGCTTTCCAGCAAGAACAAAGCCTTGCTCCACCACTTCTACCTTCGGAATGACATCACGCAATGGCGATGAGAGAACCTCGGTTTCACCGAGTTCAATGAAGATCATTTGGCAAATGCCGTAATCACCAAGCAAAACGGGCCCAGTTCCCTGCTAATTACAAAGGTGGAGCTCCAGCTCATCATCGATTCATTAAAAAAGAAGAAATTAGCAGGAATCAAGAAGCAGCAGACATTTATACCACTCTGTTTAACAACGCCCTGAATAATGCGTAGTATCTCGTGCGGTCGAGGGCAGCTGTGGTGCATCCTCTCCCAAAAGAAGACAATAATATCATACCGGACAATCAGTTGGGTTTTAAGGCGGGGCATGACACCATTCATGCCACGTCTAAGCTAGTTTCTGATGTCCAATGGAACAAATCTAGGAAGCAGTGTACGGGTGCCTGTCTGGTTGATTTGGAAAAGTCCTTCGACACCGTATGGTTAGAGGGTCCTTATCTAAAGCTGATCAGACTTGGCATTAGTAAACCACTATTATATATGCTTTATGATATGCTCAATGGCAGAAAGTTTGCTGTCGAGAATGGCAATGTGACTTCTGCCAAAACCTTTTATATTAAAAACGGTCTTCAGCAGAGGGCAGTCAACTAGCCGATTCTATTCAGCATTTACACCAGCGATCTGATAAGTAGTCAAACTCAAGCAATTGCGTATGCCAACGATCTAATTGCGTACAGAACTGCTCCAAAAGTCGAGGTCATCAGGATTCTTTTGCAGCGTGACTTCGAGAAGATTCAGCAATATTGTGATGACTGGAAGTTGAAAATCAACTTTCAGAAATCAGAAACTAACGGGTGATTTTTTAGCTGGTTTGGTTTTGGCAACACTGGTTTTGACAGCTGACGTGTGTTTAGTACCTTGTGTCACTGTCAAACAGCTTCAGTTTGGTTTGCAATTTAACCATGGATCGTCTTACAAATGAACAACGCTTGCAAATTATTGAATTTTACTATCAAAATTCGTGCTCGGTTCGAAATTTTCATCGCGCGCTGCTTCCATTTTATGGTCGGCATTCTCGACCTTCTGAGCAGTCTATTCGGAAGATTGTGACCAAATTTCGCACAAAATTTACTTTGTTGGACATTAAACCACCAACACGTTTACGTACTGTGCGTAGTGAAGAAAATATTGCTGCCGTATCAGCTAGTGTGACAGAAGACCGCGAAATGTCGATTCGGCGCCGTTCCCAGCAGTTAGGCCTTTGTTACAGCACTACGTGGAAAATTTTGCGGAAGGATTTGGGCGTAAAGCCTTTTAAGATACAGCTGGTGCAAGAACTAAATCCAGCCGACCTACCACAACGCCGAATTTTTGGTGAATGGGCTCTTGGAAAGCTGGCCGAGGATCCGCTTTTTTATCGAAAAATTGTGTTCAGCGATGAGGCTCATTTTTGGTTGAATGGGTACGTAAATAAGCATAATTGCCGCATTTGGAGTGAAGATCAGCCAGAAGCATTGCAACAGCTACCAATGCATCCCGAAAAAGCCACTGTTTGGTGCGGTTTATGGGCCGGCGGCATTATTGGGCCATATTTCTTCAAAGATGATGCGAATCGCAGCGTTACTGTCAATGGTGAACGCTACCGAGCGATGATAACAAACTTTTTTTTGCCCGAAATGGAAGTTCTTGACTTGCATGATATGTGGTTTCAACAAGACGGTGCCACATGCCACACAGCACGCGAAACAATGGCGCAATTGCGAGGTGAGTTTGGTGAACAGTTAATTTCACGTTTCGGGCCGGTCAATTGGCCGCCTAGATCGTGCGATTTGACACCATTAGATTATTTTTTGTGGGGGTATGTCAAGGCTAATGTCTATAGGGACAAGCCCGCTTCGATTGACGCACTGGAAGCCAACATCCATGCATTCATTCGTGAGATACCGGCCGATATGTGTGAAAGAGTATGCCAAAATTGGACTCAGCGGATGGGCTACCTGAGACGCAGCCGCGGTCAACATTTGCATGAAACTATCTTTAAACATTAAATTGCAAGGTTCAAACTATCGATTCAAATAAATATTTCATTCATTTTTTCGAATTTTTTGTGTTTTTTTTTTTAAAGTTCTAAACCTCTTAAAAAATCACCCGTTATCTTGTTTAGGACTCCGTTGCTTAGCCACAAGGGATACGAGAAAGAACTGGCGCAAGCTGGTGATCGTAGGGCCAAATGGATATCTACTGGCGAGTACAAATGTAGCAAAGTACCTTGGCATCTGGATGGATCAGTATTTGTATTTCGACAGACATATGTGTAAATGCTGCTCTGGCCAGGGTTAGAGGAGCTTTTGCTATGACGAAACGGTTGTTTTATAGCAGCCGGCTTGACAGGTGATTTGCTACATGGCCTTTATTCGGCCGATGATTGCCTCTAGTTGCCCGGTTTGGTTCAACGTTGTCCCATCTCAAATGGAAAAGATTCGGGTGTGTGAGAGGCAGTGTTTTCGACGCCGCCTTGGATTGCACAGAACACCAGAGGCGGAGCACAAACACTTTTATTCCAACCTGGCTCTATACAAGGGCGCCAACATAAACAGGATAGATAATTTCTTGCTGAAGCTTATTCGAGGCCACATTGCAGGGGCGACGTTCTCGACTAACGGCTTAATTTTTGGGGCTTATTACTCTAAGAACGAATACTACGAGAGTGTGCGTCTAAGCGACTTAAGTCCGTCGGATGTATTCCTCCATCTAGACAGTCGAGTTTAAGCCAGTCAGGGACCAAAATAAAAATATAAATATATAAAACATACAAAAACACAAAAAAACAAAAAAACGACAAAAATACAAAAAAAAATTTAAAATGCTTGCTGTTGCTGTTCTAAGTAGTCCGTAAGTAGTTTGTAATTAGTTTTGAGAAGCCTTAAGCAGTTGTAATTAGCTTTAATATAGTTTTATATAAATAGTTGTATAAAACCCCAAAAATATAATAACGAAGATACCGAGTTTTTTTGTCAATTCTTCTCGGTGAAAAATAAAAACCGACCTGAATTTAATATTAAGATAGTTTTTAGGCCGAAAGGCATTAGCATTACGTTATCAAAGCTTAAGAGCGCTTACTGAGGCCAGTAAGTTAGTTATAAGACATTGATAAGTAGGCTAGTTCTTATGAATTTTTGTTTAGCTTTAATATCTTAAAGCTAAACAAGAAGAAAATAAGAAATAAAAATGAATTTAAAAAAAAAAGATTACCGCTTTAAAGCCGAGGGGTCACTGGTTCAAGTCTTCGGTTCCTACTGGTGTGGTGGTTATATTTTTTGTATTTCTTGTATTCAATATTACAAACTTTAATTGAATTTGAAGAAAATTTGAAAAGAAAATTCTTCTGTTTAAGTGGAGTGACTGAATTTATAATTAGAGTTAAAAGTTCAAATAAGCTCAGTCACTCCACTTAAACAGAGTAATTTTCTTTTAAAATTTTCTTCATATTCAATTATTATAAAAGCCTGAGCACGGACATGATCACGGCAGGACTCGAACCAGCAACCTTTCGGATTTAAGGCGGCAGTCTTTCTTCTGCGCCGCGAGCTACCTTTTTTATCAACGTAAAATGTATATGACAGCATCGACAAATTTCGATTACGATGACTAGGTACTATTTTTGGTTAAAATCAGGGTTGCCAGGGTCATGCACTTAGTTGAGGACAGGTAACTTAAATTTTTCAAATAGAGTAGAGCGTGAACTTCAATTTGATGTCTAACCTTATTAAATTTCATACATTTTAGTTGAAAATGTACTAATTTAAGTATATTTTTGGGTATATATCAGGGTTGCCAGGGTCTTGCACTTAATTGTTTTAAGGTCTAACCTTATCAAATTTCATATATTTTAGATCAAAAAGTACTATTTCTGATAAATTTTTGGTTAAAATCAGGGTTGCCAGGGTCATACACCTAGTTGAGGGCAGGCAACGTAAATTTTTCAAATAGAGTAGAGAATTATTTTTAATTTAATGTCTGCTTTAAGCTCTTACCTTTTTAAATGTAATATTTTTGGTATATTTTTGGTATTCATTATTCAGGGCTGCCAGGGTGATGCACCTAGTTGAGGCCAGGCAACCTAGATTTTTCAAATAGAGTTGAGTATTAGCTTTAATTTGATGTCTATTTTAAGCTCTTACCTTATCAAAATTCAAACATTTTGGTTGAAAGAGTACTGATTTCATTGCTTTTATCGCATTATATAAGGATTACCCGGGTCAACTACCCAGCTAAGAATAGGCAACCTATATTTTATACAAATAATAGAAGCTAAGCTTTAATTATATGTATAGTTCATACATCATTTTAATGAACTTTAGCTTTTGTTCAAATAAGAAGGTAGAAAATTTCATAGGTATTTTTAATAGTGCTACAAGTTTCAACTGATGTTTATAGATAGAATGAAGATTAAGCTTTAAGTTTTTGGTCCCGGTTTTACTTGAGTCTATAGAAAATGTATTTTTTTTTTAGTTAAAAATTGTTTTGAAAATTTTCAAGTTTGCCAATACGAAAGTGCGTTCGTGGCGTTTGGAAGACTTTATTACTATAAGAGTTATTTTATTTATTTTCTACAGATCTTGAGTTTAATTTGGTATACAATTAATGACCAGACCCAAAGAACATAAATAGTTATGAGAAATAACGTGCAGTTTTTTTCCTTTAAATATGGTTGCCACGTACATGCACCCATTTTAAAAGTGGCAATCCTATTTCCTTTTTGTCAGTACCATCAGATCTTTCATTTAAAACTAGTTTTAATCTTTAACTCGATGAGCTAAGTCATGATTGAAAAAAAGGGGATTTGAAAGGAGGGTTTCCAACATCATCCACCCATTTTAAACTAAGCAACCCTATATTTGTTTCTATCTCGTCAAGCTTCACAGTATAGGAGTTGTTTAAATCTTTAACTCGATGAGCTAAGTCATGGTCGAAAAAACATCCCGGAAGTGACCCATTTTCGACGTCATCCACTCTAATTTTTGCAAGGCAACCCATGTGCGTTGAGTTTCTCTTAGATAGATCTATCGATTAAGTGGTATAAGAACCTCCAACCTTATCAGCTAAGTGATGTTATGGTATGCTCTTCGCTTATATTGTTAGAATTCAAAGTTAAACAATAAATTATTTATGGTTTTAGATTATGTGTTATTGAAATTTAAAGTTAAACGATTTATAATCAATTTTGAGTTATGTATTGTGCGACACTCGTTATGACGTCACATGAGAGCAAATATGGCGACCTTTCATCTCATATACAACATACCTTGTTTTTTTTTACAATGGGTAGACGATAGACTTGAAGGAAAAGTAAATATAATGTTCTGCTGTTACTTTTGGGGGTAAAGAACAGTGGCATAATTAGAGATAAGGCACCCCGGACCAATAAGTTTTGGCACCCCGTTGATTAACGAAAAATTGCGAAGCTCACTTCATAATGAAATATTATTTACAAAATTACAAACACAATTTTAATATAAATTTACATTTTTGCCAACGCCACGAGTGATGCACAAATTGGTTGACACATACTGTTATAACTGACCTATTGTGCTCAGTCAAATTTAGAATTTTAAGACATGGCTCAAGCTCAAAATCGTTAATCAACACTCCTGAGTAACAATTATTCTAGAGAGATAAACAAATCGCAATTTGATCGCAATATTCCTCAATTATTGCACAAATTGTAAATTTTCAAAAAGATTTGTGATCGTCACTTTTATGTTCTGATATTGCCCCCTTTAAAGATCAATCTTCCTTTCATATTGCTGGCATACGCATTTAATTTTATTTATTTGAAATTAATACTTTACGCTTGACTCTACTTGGGTTTGAACTCGCAACCCTCCAGTTGCGGAGCGAGCATGCAGCCACCAGGCCAATTTGCATTATTAATCGTTGGTGTCACTCACTTATGATTAAATACATTCGATCATCGAGAAGTAAATTGCGACAAGAAAGTCGATTTACTATTTTTTTTGTTGGTGATTTCCAACTTTTATTTTATTTTGCTATGAAAAGTACAAGCTTAAATCATTAATTTCAATTGCTAATGACGAAAAAACTAATTTTGTAAATTGCTACGTTTTGAATGTTAAATTACCAGTTTTTGTATTAATTTGGGATCAAAATGCCTTGATTTACGAATAAAACTTGATTCGTAAATTACGACTGCAAATTTTTCAATTCTTTCCGTGAATAAATTTGTATTTGTCACCTGAATTTGTATGTAATTAAATGAATACTTATTGCGCAACAAATTTTTTATACTAAAGTTTTAGCTAAACAAGTTTAGAGTTGGAAGTCGAAAAAACAAAAATCATTTATCGCACAAAATTGTAGATTTTTAAATGCAAAAAAAAATTTGAAGAAAAAAACTAATTTTGTAGCTTTATTGGATGTATTTTTTTTTAATTTCAAAAATGAAACACACATTTTATTATGCGCATCTTTAAATTAGCAAAATACTAATTTCGATATCTAAATAAGGAACGTGTCTAACTGTTCAAACATTTTCTGCTTCTACCGGAGCGTATGCATATAGTTTGCCTGTTTTGATTTCGGAAATTGCTGCAATGGTCACTGCAGTCACCTGAAACATACAGCTGTCAGACTTTTTTGTCAATTAGAACATCTAGGGGTGCTCTTAAGCAATCTATTATAGTATATAAATTATACTATTAGCAGAAACCTGCTTTTTTGTGTATATTTAAAGGAAGCTTTTATAGTAGCTTTTCCTCCGAATGCATTATTTAAATTGATTACACAGGTCAACACTTTTTTTCTGGGTTCTTGTTATGATTTTCTTGTTCCTCCTATATGACAAACTAATTATAAAAAAACTTTTACCTGAAAAAGTTTGTTTTTATAGCCAGAAGTTTTTTAATGGTACCTATCTTAAAGTAAAATAAAATTTCAAAATAACTTTAAATAAATCTTATTTATTCTTTTTTAAATATTTTAAAACTTAATAGAAAATAAATAAAAATATTTAAAAATAAACATTTTTGAATTTCTTTTGTGAATGTATTGACTTTCTCTTATAAGAGTCCATATATAGTCTCCCATCATTCTTCCATTGTATTGACCCATGTTCAAAATCCAGAATGTCTTGGTGAAAAGCTCACCTCGCTCTCCCGAATAGAAACCCATATTGTCTTTGAATTGTTCCAAGTGAGCATGTAGCATATGCACTTTAAGGGACATTCGTCCCTAGTTGTTAGCTCTGTTATTGCTAAGAAAATTTTTAACTACAGACGTAAAGCTATCCCAACACTGCCGTTCTTGGGTATTGAGTTGCTCTGAAAATTCGTTGCTGGCCATAATTTTCTTATTGGTGGGCCGCTGGAAATGCCGGCTTTCACTTTAATCTCGGATAAGTTCGGAAAAAATTACATTAAATATTCAAAGGCTTCAGAGTCTTGCCAAAGAGCCTTAACGAACTGTTTCTTAAGGCTTAATTTTATATGGAATCGATGCATCAATACACTTTTAGTCTCGACTATTTGGTCCCATTTGGCATTTTGTTTTCCTAACTGGAACTCCGTTCATGTATAGTTTTGGAAATGCTTCTCATCGGCCCTACTGTCCCATAAGCAAAAGTAACAAGGGTATTTCGTATAACCACCTTTTATTCTCATCAGAAAACTAATTATTTTGACATCACTTATTATTTGCTTGTTAGATTTCCTATACTTTATCTTCTTAAGTACCACCTTTTCTCACTAAATTGTTATATGCAGACGTCAGTAGCCATCGACTAAGCAATGCGTCTCAGATTGGGTATGGTGGCATCTAGCTGATGAACCCACCACCATGCCTGGGCTTTTTAATTGAATTTTCACACTTTCGTAAGTTTCCTTAAAAATTATAAATAGAATGGGCAAGCGGAAGAGATAGAAATTTATTTCCACTGTAAAGAAGGACAGCTTTCAAGCTTTTTGTTGAGCTATCTATGAAAAAAGGCCATTCAGAATGTATGCAAGGTATTCCGATTTCCTTGAACAAGCCCTGCACATTATTACAAAAGCAAAATCTTCTTTAGTGAAAAAGCAAGAAAATGCTTCATGACGCTTTCTCTGGGCAGATATATTTACATTACTTTCAAGTAAATCTAAATTCCAATGCTTCAACCTAGAAGCTAGGGTTTCAGCTCTTCTTTTATGCAAATAAAGATCTCTAACTAAATCATTTAAATCGTTTGAGCTAATGAGGTGACATTCTGTACTTACAGTCACCATCACCATTATCTTGACTGGAACTAGAAGTTTGTGATGGCAAAACATCATTGTTATTCAGCTCTGGAGGAGAAGGCACGTGATGGTTTTCATTATGTGGTACTGGAGCAGATGATGGTGGTAAATTTGGGTTTATATATAGTACAGTGAAAAATTTCCAACAAAACGCATCCGCTCATGCCAATATTTTTGTATTTGATATATGGTACGACTGAACAGCTGTCAGAACACAAAAGTGAATTTAATGAAAGTTAAAAGTAGAAATAAATTTATAAATTTATTTATAAAAACCAACTTATATTTAAAGTAAAATGGAAAATATAAATTATATATTTATATAATCGAAGATTGATTTGACAGCAATAAAAGTATAAAAAGGTGCAGGGGTGCGTTGGTAGACTATAGTCAAAGCAAAAAAATCGTCAATAAGTCTGCTATTACACGAGGAAATTTTATCAAAATTATCTTGAGTGCGAAGATGAAATCAAATGTTCTTTTTTTCATTTCTAAATTCATAACTCAAAAGTCGTCGTATAGCAGACTTATTACACATGGAGTAGATGACTTAATTGATGATTATGATAATTTTTTTTCACAATCTTCAATGTACATAATATGAACATACCTAGTTTCCCATTGGTAATTTTAACCCACAAATTTTAGTGGTTAAACGGAGGTGCAACGATAATTTAGGTTTGTGATAGTAGCCAAATATGCTTGAACCATCTTTGAACTTCAGTTAGAGCCAGTTTTGCAATCTTGGTTCAAATTTGAATCAACGGTTCAGCAATTTTAAATAACCGATTTCGGTGAATAAATTAAGGTTGTAATAAGCAATAACAAGCTTGAACCATCTTTAAACGTCTGTTAAACACATATTAAAGGTAATATCAGTATCATTTTCATTTTTGTTCACTTCTGCGCATCTGTGGAAAATGGTGAATCCCGTGACCACCACTTATTAAACATGAAAATTTGTTATGTGTTAATTTCTTTTAAGAAAATATATTTTTTTCAAGCTACTAAGTGTTTATTAATATTATTTTACTATAAAACAATATTTCTTCCCGGTTTTTAGTGTTTTTTTTAAATTATCATTTCATGTTTCTTTTCTTTGTTGTTGTTGTAATACAGCGGACGGGATCACAGGAACGCCCGTCTCAAATTTCACCTGTTAGTTCTCGTTTCTCACAACATGCGCAAGATAATACATTAGAAATGTGTATTGTGAGTCAAACTACTGAAAGTGGTGAGTCTAAATCGCTGAACCACAAATCAAAATTTTAGCATGTTTTAACGCCTATCTTTCCAAAACAGTGAGTTAAAATTGCTGAACATTGGGTCAAAATTTGAACCACGTTTGTACATGTAAAGCCCTAACTACATAAGCCAAAAAAGTGAAAAAGTACAAAAGTGAAAATTATCAACCTCTTTTTGGGATAGTGTTTCTCGCTGGAAAATTTATAAAAATGATGCAGAAAGCCTAAATTTTGGTTTAGGAAAAAATTTGTAAATTCTTTTTTACTTTTGTAATTTTGTAAATAGTGGCCAATGTATTTAATGCATAAGTTTTACTTATCATTTATGTAAAAATGCTTTTCGTATGAGCTGTGAAAAGCGAACTGCCAATGATCGTGAGTTATTACATTCCATTCACATGAGTAATTTGTTTGGTTGCCGATATATGGCGAAATGAGTGCTTAAAAAGGGTGAAGTTAAATTCGAATGAATTTTTCATTCATAACGCTTGACAGTTCGCAGAACATATGCTGATAGTCGTCTATAAAATAAGGAATTGCTTAATCTAACAACTACAGTTAATTTAAGGTCATGTTTTTCTAAGATAGAATGAGATAATTTTTTACTTTGTCCAAGAGTTAGAACAATGCATCAATGCACTTATGCAATACCCTGTTTAGATTGTGATTGCTAACTACGTCTTGGCCATGAGCTTATAGATAAGATATTCTCCTCACCGATTTCAACTACAAGACACCGCCATGACGAAGCCAAAAGTCATAATCTAAACAGAGCTCAATCACTCAACAAAGCTCTACTCTACGAACATAGCCATCAAGAGTTCGAGATACATAAAAGTATCAATCGTACCAATAACGAGACCCCAAAATTCTATTCAATAAAGTTCGATACTGGAACAAACGTCAGAATTTTATCCGCAGCAGGATCCTACTTTACTTTTTATCAGCAGCGATTCTGCTGCCGATATTGTTTTTGTAATTCATATAAAATTTCACTGTACTATGGATAGCTTTCCCAAAAAAACACCCAACTAACAATTTAACTTGTTTAAGTTTCAATACAAGCTATTTTCTGGCTTGTATAGTAACTAAAACAGGCCTTACAAAAATCATTTTGGCTGACATTAAACAAGTTATTTGATTTTCTTAAAACCTGTTATCACAAGTGCTATACAATCAAATAGCTTCCGATCAACTGTGTAATTTGGCCTTAAAAAGACAAAATAGTGCTCAAATATACAAGTTATTACTTGAGAGCAGATAGCTTGTCTAATAAGACCTTTAAAAGGCCATATATAGACTTTGCATTAAGGCCTTATTAAAGTCTTTCAATATAATTGCATTAAAAAGAATTGCTTGCTTTTAATTTTTATTTTTATTAATTTTATTTATTCTGTTAATTTTCTTCACATTAGGGGTTTTTGGACTGCGTTTTTCTCTGTTCTGAAATATGAAGAATTTTATTTTATTTGAAAAAATGTTACTTATATGACTCTTCCGAGGTTTGAACTCACGTTCTCTCAATCACCGGTCCAGCGCGCTACCCACTAGGCCATTCCTATTCAGAAGAGTCATGTACAAATTTGAATGAGTTGATACACTTCACAGCCAGTACAATTTTACAAGCAATATATGAGTGGTAAAGGCCATGTGTTGGATTTATAAAAACCTAGCTCAAGACTTCAATCAACCCTTATAATACGATTTAATAGAAAACACCTAAGCCCACTAAACATTTAACGATAAGTAAGCTTCTTTACTTCCTGAACCTCACCCTCAACCTAACCAAAATAATCGTACTGGTCGGATTTTCTTGAATCTTGGACTCATGTTTTTAGTTTAAAGTATGAATGAATTAATTCTTAGAGTTAATAAGAATTTATGTTTAATTCTTTAACATTTTTCTATACATTCGTATTACAAGAACTTTGAAAATAAATGAATAAATGATTTAAAAAAATCTTCCATTTCTATTGAACCAGAATTTTTTTATTGAATTTTCTGGTCGTTTGAAACAAAAACGTAAATCCTTATAATATTTCATCTCGTTACTAAGCTTTGGGTGAATATTTATTTTTATATAAAGTAAGCTTAAGAAACAACTTGAATTATAACAGCAAGTACGTGCGATTCATTCGTGTTATACATTTAACATCTGTCAAAAGCAAAGTAAAATAGCTTCGTAAAGAAGGCAACAATTTCTAAAAGTTTGCTGCTAACATTTAAAAAAACTAAATATTTCATTACGCAGGGCAACCCAAAACGAAATAGCTCACGAAAGGAGGCAATCATTTAAATAAATTTGCTAATTACACTTTATAAAAACTAATATTTCCTTACAGAGGGCAACATATATGCATTTGTCACAAGCAAAACGAAATACCTCACGAAAGAAGGCAATAATTTCTAAAATTTTGCTACTGACATTTGATGAAACCTATATACGGTCACTCCCAAAATTATTCGGAGTAAAAAGTTTTTCTTAAGCATGAGTTTTTTTTAATTATGTATAACGGTTCTTTTATTAAAGAAAACTTTAGTAAAAGTGTTTTTAATATTCTGTACCATAGGAACTCAAAAAAATATACATAAGAAAATAGTTAAAATTTATCTTATTTTAAGTCTTCTTTCATAAAAGAATCATTGAGGACTAACTACATTGCTTTAACTTTTGTACAAAAGTGCAAAAGTGAAAAAATACAAATATGTATATGCTAGCGATAACTTCCTGCGGAGAAGCGTATGAAACTTTAGTTGAGCTGAATGCATTCAAGCACGGAAAAGGCTAGTTAAGCAACTATTATCGATGTAAGTGTCATCTATGAATCTACTTTTAAACTGTTTTTGTAGTTATAGTTTCACTTTTCGGAACGCTCTAATTTGAGGTACTTTTCTTAAACTTGAGATAAAAGATGTTTGAGTAGTTATGTAATTGAAAAAGGTAAAACATTTTTTCACTTTTGTACAAAAGTGAATTGGATGTAGTTAGGCCTTAACAATAAAAAAAACTCATGCTTCAAAAAATATGTTATGTTCCGAATAATTTTGTGAGTGACTGTATTTCTTTACAAAGGGACACAGCTGTCATATCCAAAACGAAATAGCCCACAAAAGAAGGCAATAATTTCTTTATGTTTGTCACAAACATTTTTAAAAAAACTATATATTTTCCTTACAGAGGGCAACACCTGTGCATCTGCCAAAAGTAAAACGAAATAGCTTACAAAAAAAGCTAATAATTTACATAGGTTGTTTTTAAAATAAATTTATTTTGTTCTTTCAAACAAATACACATTTAACAAAATTTCTGTTGATTAGTAACCAGAATAATAAAACAAAACACAGTATAATTAAAATGATTTAATTCCGAATTCCTTACAACCCCTTTCCAAACAATTTTTTGGTTGGGAGGAATTTGTAAAAACTTATATATTTTTTTTTGGTTTTATGCAATAAGTAAACAAATTAGTTCATATATAAATTAATAGCACATATTCAATCGTGCATTCATTTTATCGCGTAGTTTAAGATTAAAATCAAATATATTTACGAGAAAAGTTGCCAAAACCAAAAAAAAAATAGTTATACATTCAATAAAGTAAACAAACAAAAAAAATAACACAAACTCCATTGAGAAACACATCGAGGAACACATCGGTGAGCGCGCGCTTAGTATTGGGGCACTTAATTAGAAGTACATTTTTATTTTTATAACTTCTTATTAATATTATTCAGCACTTTTTGATGAATTTGTTTTTTTTTTTATTCTAATTAATATATTTGTTTTTAATGAACGCAAACACTTTTAAATATTTATTAAACCTGCTCCATTTTTCACAACTAAAGAAAAATGTCAAATTTTGCTGCTGTGTGTAACAAGCTTATTTAAGTAAGTGGTATACAAAATGTTTTTATTTACTTTTAGTAAAACAACTTGGACAGGCCTTAAAAAGGTCTTTTCATACAAGTCTTGTATACAACTTGCAAATCTCAATTAAAAAGCCAATTAACAGGCTATTATTCAAAATTAATATTGGAAAACGGTTGACTTGTATAACAAAGCCATATTTTAGTTATATGCTAGCTATAGCCTATCGAATTCGAAAAACCGGACCTAATACAAGTTAAATTGTTAGTTGGGCACGCCTATAATCTTAGCATTTTTGCCAGTTCGCCGCTTTTTTGGATTCACAATACAAAAATAACAATCTTGAACATGGTCAGTGGGTTCCCTCCATATTCTTGGTGTAGCAAGCCTCATGGCTCTCTTCCCTCCCCGATATCAGCCTAAAAATTTGTTTAAACATTGTCATTAACAATTACGAAACAAATTTAATGGGCCCAATTTTAATTCTTCGAGAATGACTTTGCAGCAACTACATGCAAAATGAGGAGCCGATGACTTATCTTGGCTTCGAATAGGAAGCTTCATAAGCTTCACAAAGCTTTAAATTAGTTCTTAAGGCAATTTTTGCATTTCTTGATTTAATAAACTCACCGCAAATGGAACAAAACGAGTATGCACTATATTTACATATTCTGGAGGCCATTTTTGATGCAACCGTAAAGATCAAACGCTGAAATACGATTACCAGCATTGACTTGAAATGACATTGACTTGGTTGACAACACATAATATTTCTCTATCAATGTTAAAGGTGCAGAAACAAACTTTGGAAAAATAGATGCTGTTATACATTTTTCAGTACCCAGATTGTGAAAATCGCCATTTTAACACAGTCAAAAAATTTATTGACCTGAGTTATTTATTGAAAAAAAAAATTATTGACACTGACAGAAATTGAAGTTGCAAATTAAAGATATTTTTAAAAAATAGTACAAAATGATTTGATCAGTCAACAACAATAAGCCATCTTGGAGCTTGTAAAAAAATGAAAACATAATTTTTGACAATTCCTGAGAATTTTTGCATCATGTACGCTGCCTGGCCAGCTTACCCTAGCATAGGAAGATAGATCTGGGCGACAAACTATTATTGCATTTATGAAATGTTTTCCATGCCTGCTGACAATATATTTTTCAATTGGGTGAATCGAAATCGATATTAATAGTCAGGGAGGTTACCGTAAGATTAAATATCTCATCATCGAGTCTATGTAAAAAGATAAAAGAGGATACAAACCCATAGCTTTAGTCCAAACATTTTCAAAATAACTGGTCGGACAAGCTTTATATGGTGGCAATGGTCAAAAACACAAACTTTTCGGGTTGCATTTTTGGTTCAGTTAACCTACCTATTATATAAGCTGCTTCTATAAATGGGGTATCAAATAAAAGCTATAACTATGTCCTCTAAACGATAGGTACCAATGGTCGGACAGATTTTTTTGGTTGTTACCACAAGTTCAACCGCTTTTATAAAATTAGGGAATTTGTTAATACTTAAATGGAAATGAAAAAAGGAGTAAATGCCACGTTCTTTGGTATGATTTTACTCAGTTTTCCCAAGTATTTATAAAACGGAATGTTAAAAACGGTCAGACTGGTTGCAATACGTGGAGCAAAAACATTTATTTTGATGATCAACCATCAACTATCGCCTTAGCTGATTCCACCCCCGGACTCTAATCATTGTACCGTCAATACATTCCGCTACAAGGAAATACTTCTTGAGAAAAAAGTTTCGATGCTATTTCTGATTCTATTCAGAGCTTACAGTGAAAATAGAAAATTTCTTAGTAGCAGTACCGAACTTTTTTTAAGCTATCTGAATTGGCTAGAGTGGTCCCAGCAATAAAACAATAGCTATCTTGGAAGTGGCAATAAAGCGCCCATTAGTGCAAAAAATACGATACCAAGTACTAGTAGGTTCCTGCGTAAAAAAATATGGTAAATTCCCTTTCCTTGGCTTGAGCTGGTAGGAAATAATCTGCAGAAGTGTTCTGTTAGATCGTTTGATGTAAATTTCTGCTGAAATTTCCCGCAAAACACATAACTCTAGACACAATGGCTCCAGAAAATAAAAACAGCATCTTTGATCCTTTTTTTTATTAGTACCTCATGGCATAATGGTGCGTTGGACTGTAATGCCGAAGGTCTGGGTTCGATTCCCAGCCACTGCCACATAAAAACAGAAATGTTTTTTCCGAAGAGGTACTGCCTCTTGCGAGGAACTGACAAATCCTTCAAGAGTAAACTTGTCATGAATAAGTGCTTCTCATCTAGCCGTTCGGACTCGGCAAGAAATTGTAGGTCCCCTCCATTCCTGCCAACAACACGCACACAGGAATTGAGAGTTGAGTTGAGAGTTGAGAGTTGTAAGTCACTAGGCCCTGGTTCTTCACGAGCTGTTGCGCCACCAAATTTATTTTAGTATCTTTGAGTCCTTGCAAGAGACACGCATATGCCCTTGCACTTATTGTGACATGTGACGTACCTTAACAGATATCCATTTTTATGCGAGTCTTTGACATTAGACGTAAAATTTTTCTAGAAGTGTTGCTAGCTATTGACTTTAAAAAGCAAGACCCACACGGAAAAGACAATTTTCCAGGTTTTTGATGTTAAAATCAAAACAAGTACCTAAGGAAGTAGTTTTTCTAAAACGTATCGTATTCTCAAATGCATATTTAAATGCACTTTATTCAGAGTCCATGAGAATTTCTCTTCTGGTGGGTTAAAATGTGACTTCAAACAGAGTTTTACTGCACTTCGCCAAAAGTAAAGTATTAAATAATAATTATAACTTTCTTTTCTTTTTCTAAAAAAAATCATTTTTAAATAGGTAGTGTTTATTAACTAGGTTCAAATTTTTGTTAACAAATTTCTTCATAATCTATTCTGTACTCTATTAAGAAGAAATTTTCATCGAACCGCACTTGAATCAAATTCCTTACCTCTCGGTTAAACGATGGTTCAAGGTACAAGTATGTACCTTTAACTCGACAAAATTAAAATTGATTTAAAATTGCTGAACCAAGGATCAAAATTTGAAGCACGTTTGCAAAATGGGTCCCTAGTTGATAAGCGGAGATGTTCATCTTCCCTTGCTTAGCGGATTTGTTATTTAACATGCAAATTATTATTTAAGCGAATATAAAGGCACAAAATAGCACCTTAAGCCTAGTTTACAGATCCCATGCAAAAAAATTTTAATATTCACCTATTTTATGCACCAAATTGTATAATATTCAAGGAAAAAAATGGCCTCCTGAACCACACACTGAGCCATTAATTTGGTATAAATTAATAAACTATATAGTCTAAGAGCCAGTAGTCTACAAATTTACGGTATTTCAGTACGATTCATATTAAGTGGAGCCGTTGTTCTGGAACTCCTGAGCATGAAATCAGCATTCCTAATCCAACGTCCTAGTACCTCTGGAAGCACGGGGGTCTCAAAAGTCGAAAAAATCGACCTCAAAAACGAGAGGTCTCACAGTGGAACGATCAGTACAAATTTCCGGTCATGGGGTGATTTTTTTTGTTGGATTTGAATTTTTGTTTTTTTGTGGTATAAAGAAAATTGACTCTTCTTTCATAATCAAAACAATTTTTTCTCTAAACATAACGATTCTTTAGAAATGACGGTTTAAACAATACATTTTTTAAGTTCTATAAAAATGAAATACTGGACCTTATTTGTCTTCCATTTTTCTCAGTCAATTCTTAATGCATTTCCTTGAAATTAATTGTGCTAGGTGAAAAACAATTCAATTGTTTGAATAACGTCAAAAAACGACCAAAAAAGTTAGTTTTCAAATTGAAACACACACCATTTTATACTTGTTCTTTTAAAAACGAATTTAAGCTATCGATAGAGTTTTAAAAAAATGCAAACGTTCTGACTAACTTTATCGGATTCTTGGGCTTTTTCTATGAAATATTCGAAAAAAATTGGATCCGAGCCGATCCGATCCCGATTTCCTATGAGGTTAAAAACAATGTCTATTTGTGAAAAGCATTTTTCTTGAAATTTATGTACTTTTTACTTATTTACTTATACCATAGGGTGTATGCAAAGTAAGTGTAAAGGAAAAATATTTCCCAAAATATGATAAAATTTTATATAAATTTTTAAAATTAAGCATCAAAAATTACTTAAGATTGAGAAAAAGTCGATATTAGTTCTTATCATTATATTCATATATTAGAGATGATTTCTGATTTATTTAACATGCATTCGTAAGTAGGTACACAATGCGTATGGTTTCGGGTTGGCTAAATTATGAGTTTCAATAACGTTCTGTCTCAAATTTTCGATTTGGAATTAAAACAAATGTGACATGTATGTTTTGATTGATTATGTTTTATTAAAACAAACATATTAGGGTGGTCCTTATATTGGGTTTTTTGAAATTCTGAGATGGATAGACATCAAATGGTTCAACATAGAAAAAAAAATTTCCTATTTTTTCAGATTTTTATTTCACCCCCCTGGTCACCCTATTTTCACTTAAAGGTAAGGGTGATTCTTATAAAACGCGAAAAAAATAATATGAGGGTAAAGATAAGAATTAGACGAGAAAACAATAGTGAGAAAGGGGGAGAGGTCTATTTCCCCCGTTTAGGCGGGGGGTAATTTTTTTTTTCAAATAGTTTTTATAAAAATAATTTTCAAACTTAAAAATTAACAAACAACAAATTATAACTTTTTAAGATTAAAATTATTTTTTTTTAAAACTATTTAAAATAAAACTTTATTTAGAAAGCATATTATAGAATGGAATTGTGGCTTTAAAAAAAGCTAAGGCGTGGCATTGTAGGTGTTCCAGTTTTTTTTAAATTATTTTTTTTCTGTTTATGGCCAAATTTTTAGAAAATTACCCCTCCCGCCTGAGCGGGGAGAAATAGATCCCCCCTCTTATACAATTTTTTTCTCGCCTGAGTCTTATATATATATTCGGATTTATTTTCGCGTTTTATAAGAATATTCCTTTGCCCATAACTAGTACCTTTTAGTGAAAATAGGGTGACCAGGGGGGTGAAATAAAATCTGAAAAAATTAGGGAAATTGTATTTCAATGTTTTAAATCGAATGAAGGCTATCGAAGACTACGTCCAATTTAAGGACCACCCCAATACATATATATTAGGGTGTATAATATATTCCAACTCTGGATTTTTCACATCTAATACCTTCCAAAAGTTGAATAACATATTAAAATTAAATTAATTTCATTTGGAATTTTCGGTAAGTTTTTGACTTTGGCTTGCTAAATGAGCTTGGAAAGTACATCAAAAAAGATTTTTGCTAATTATAAATCAGAGAAAAGTGTCTATGTAAATTGAAAAAAAAAAAACTGAAAAATTTCAATATTAATGATGTAGCATAGCCTCAAATATAGCATGTGGAAAAGGGGTTTTCAATGCTTTTTTGGATTTAGATATTTTAAAAAGGCTTCTTTACAAACAAGAAAATAATTTTTGTAGGTTCTTTTGATAAGTCAAATTTGATTTAAAAAAATATTAATACTTGGCGCACTGAAAAATTGTGTTAAATACAATTTTAAGCGATTTGGTTTTTTAATCCAAATTTGTATTGCCTTTGATTTGAATTATTTAATTGTTTGCTAACTTTATGTAAATAAAATTGTTTAAATTAGTTAAATAAGCTCAGATTAACTCTAACAATATCCTAACAACAGACGAAAAAAACATTTATTTTTTCGGATTTTTTTTAAGAAATCACATAATTTTCAGCAAAGCATTTCTCGGAAAGTAAAAAAGATATTTAAAAGATTTAAACTGATTTCGAAAGAAGAACATTTATTCTTCCAGACATTAATTAATTAACTAAAAGAAAAAACAAAAATAGCCCGTACACTACTTAAAAAATAGCAAAAAAAAAAAATAGTTTTTTTTTTCATTTTCAAATACTATATTTTAATACAACCAATTGTCTTAAAAATCTTTATTATCAATTTACTAATCTGTAATATATTGAAAACAAAATGGCAAACAAAATCATCTAAATCCATCCACTAATTCAAAAGTTACAGGCCGATGTCCACTTTTTTAGCTTTTCGTTCCACTGTGCGTCTGCCTCTTTGATATGTTAGACTACATAGTTTTTCCTATTCAAAAATCATAAGGGCGTAGTACCTCTAGGAGTAACGGGATTTTTAAAAAAAGGCTAAAAACTCCCAACAAAATTAAGCTTTTTTTCCTAAGTACAAAAACGCACTTTTTCTTGAGGGAATATGTTCAGGTTTTTTATATATTAATATTAACAGTCCATTTAACTAAAAAAATAGTTTTCAGATACCTGTTATAGTACCTGAATTTGTAACGGAATTTTGGAGCACAAAAATCAAAACAAAAACTTCATAAATTTTCCACTGTTTTTTTGTTCAATTAAAAGTAAATTGAGCAATTCGTCTGCCTCTTTGACATAATAAGTAATATATCTTTTATTAAAAAAAATATTTTTAGAAAAATACTTTAAAATCTCCATATAAAATCTGCTGCTTTAAATTTTTTTTTTAAAAAAACTCAGTTTTTATTAAAGGAATATGTGTTATCTCCTTAATATAATAATTATTACAGTTTAAAAATGTTTTTTTTTTTTTTTTTTTTATTATTATTATTATTTTTTTTATTTTATTTTTTTTTGTGTTGAAGATATGTAGCATTTCAATAAGCATTCTTGATATTGTCTTGTCTACAAAATAAGTTGTTTAGGTGATGGAATAATAGGGTGTTCTTCAGTTTATGTAGGAACCTCTATGCAAAAATTAAAAAAACCATCTCATATCAGGTCATAAATCTGATATAAGAAATGGTAACACACAAAAAAACAGCTTTTGCTTTACATAGTATAAATGAGGGACACAGACCAGATTTCAATAATGTAGAAATCTAACAAATTGAAAAAAATTATAATAAAAGAATGCTTATTGAAATGCTACATATCTTAAACACAAATAATACAACAAATAGGCGTTTGGATTGTGAAGGACTCAGTAGTATCTATGGTCATTTTATAAAAACATTATAGATAACATTTTATGTTTAATTGTTTTAGATCATATTTCATAATTTCAAAATTTCAAATTTGAAGTTTAATGTTTTAAAATATTATGTTTTTGATAAACGTCTTTTTCAAGACATTTAAGGATATAACAGATTTTAAGACATTTGAGCCGATAAAGCAACTACAATAATTTTTAATTTTTAATATTTTTACTATATAACCATTTGTAAGTACATAGGTATAATTTTATTATTACTTTTATTTTACTATGTATTCTTTTTTCAAAATTTATATAGGCCTGAAGAAGAACGTAAACACGTTCGAAACGTCGCAATTTATAAGAAACAACAAAACAGAACTATAGCCCACATAAAAATAAACATTTTTGTTATAATAAAAATTCACGAAACTAGGAATAATTAATATTACGGAGGACACGCCGTATAAAGATTATTTTTCAAAATGAGTTTTAACGCATATACTCGTATATACGATAAGTATGGATTTGAAATTTGCAATTCTCTAAAAAAGTATAGCAGAGTTTGGGGTAGGTCAGGTTAAACATAAAAATACATTAGTATTTCTCCTTAAATGTAGAGAGTATGGGTTAATTCCTGAATTCATTGAGAACTCAACAAAAAATCTTTCAATGATATTTGATTTTGAGATGGATGACTATGATAAAAGTTTAAAGAAGAAAATTTCTTCAACTTCACGAAAATTTCATTCCAAATTGCTCAACATTTCAATATCATTTAAACAATCTCAAATTATAAAACAAAACAAATTGATAGAGATATTAGAAAATAGAATTAAAAATAAGTTAGAAGAAAATGAATACATTAATTTCTTTAGAAGTCAAAAACAAACTCAAAATAAGATTAATACAAGTTCAAAATGTTCTCAAAAAAGAAAATTAGAGAAACCAAAATACAAATTAAAATTTGAAATGAGAATACATTTCCAAGAAAATAGGTTTGTCAATAAAACTAACATAGAAATCCCAGAAGATATAAAATGGCTTTTGTCATTGGGACCTACATTTTCATTACCTATTCAAAAAGAAAATTTCCCATTATTTGAAATGATTTCAGATGGAGAAGAACTTACAAAAACAAAAGAAGAGGGTGAAAATGAATCTGCAAGATCATGTTTCACTCAAATATTACAAAATTATTTGAGATTTATATCTATTCCTTCTTTTGATAAATATTTAAATAAAATATTTACTGATACAAGAAAGTTCTTAAGACGACACCCTGAAATATATATTGTTCCAGTTGATAAAGGTAACGTTACTGTAGCATTATTAAAAATAGATTATATTAATAAAATGAAAGATATGATGGCAGATAGAAATACTTATACAATTATAAGAAATGATCCAACACACAAACTTCAAAATCGCAATAACACTTTAGTTAAAAACCTTTTCCAAAATGAATTTATAAATGAGTTTGAAAGAAAGTGTATGACAACATACAATTAATAGTCCTAAGATGTATGGATTACCCAAAATACATAAACAGAATACACCATTAAGACCTATTTGTTCTTCTATAACTGTTCCATGTTATGAACTTTCAAAGTATATTGTAAAAGATTTAAATATTATAACAAAAGACTCTCAATATAACGTAAAGAATGCTTCAACATTTATATCTTATGTTTCTCCAATAATTTTAGAAGAAGATATTCTAGTATCTTTTGATGTTGTATCATTATTTACAAATGTTCCTATTCCATTGGCACGAAAATTGGTGGAAAATAGTTGGGATAATATTAAGGAACATACTAGAATTCCAAAATTTAAATTTTTTAGAAATCTTAAAATTTTGTGTAATAGATAATAACTATTTAGAATTTGATAAAATAACTTATCAACAAAAACAAGGAGTTCCGATGGGAAGTCCTGCTTCCCCAATCTTAGCAGATATAGTTATGGAAGCTTTATTAGATAACGTTTTCCATAAACTTCCTTATAAACCAAAAGTTATAACAGAATATGTTGATGACATATTTATTATTCTGAAATCCGATAAAGTTAATTCAACTCTAACTGCTCTTAATGATTTTCACCCAAATATTCAATTTACAGTAGAAATTGATAAAAAATGGAAAGATACCATACCTTGATGTACTAGTAGTTAGAAAAAATAATCGTTTGATATTTTATTGGTATAGAAAACCTTTTACATCTGGTCGTCTTATCAATTATAATTCTAAACAACCCAAACAGATGATATTAAATACAGCATCAAATTTTATTAATAGAGTATTAGATAACAGTGACATTACTTTTCGTCAAAAAAATATTCAAATAATTATGAGTACGTTATCTTCAAATTCTTTTCAGAAATACAAACAAATTTAGTATCAAATTTACCACAAAATTCTTATAAAAGTATTTTATATATTCCATATCTTTCTAATAGGATTTTGAATGCTCCTTTAAGAAACAAAGAAAACGTTCGTATAGCATTTAAATCAACTAATACATTGAGAACATACTTATTTTCAATTCTTAAAGATAAATTATCGGTAGATAACAAAAGTGATATTGTCTACAAAATAAGTTGTTTAAGTGATGGAATAATAGGGTGTTCTTTTGATAAAAAAAATTTACCAAAAACCGTATAATGTTGTTTTTAATTTTCGATATTCTCATTAACGGCTCAAGCTTATGTAAAAGCTATTTTAAATTGCATATTAAAATTTTGAAAAAATAAATTTTGGATTTTTAAAAAATATTAAAAAATATTTTTTCAAAACTCAATATTTGAAATGATGATTTTTTTTGAAACTAGGTTTAAAAATGTATTTTAATACATACTCAAAATTGGCATACCAAAACTTTTTATAAAAAATGTTTTTAAAACTTTATATATAAAAAATAATTTTTAAGAAAACCGCTCCAACGATTTAAATTTTTTTTTTGCACGTATTCATATTTATTCAAGTAATCAAATGGCATCCTTGATTTTGAGCTCTAAGAATTTAAAATAGTTGTTTATAATATTAAAAGAACGATTTAAATTCTTTTTTTATATTTTTATATTTATTTTATAATTACTTGAACATAAGAGTAAGTACGTTCGATCCAATCGTGCATTTATTTTATAATAAGTTTCATATTTTAAAAGTTCTTAATTCCAAGAAACTTGAACATAAGAGCAAATACGTGCGATCCAGTCGTGCATTTTATTTTAATAGAATAGGCTATGAGGATTTTCGGAACAGAGAGGCAGACATATTGCTTTAGTTGAAACATTTTTGTTTTGCTTTTGAAAAACAGCGGAATTTGTAGGGAGTTTTTAAAAGGTTTTTTTTTTTTAATTCCGTTATAAATGCAGGTTTTGCACCAGGTGCCTGCTTTAATTTTTTCCTAACAAAAGAAAGTATAGAAATTATAATATCAGAGAGGCAGATATATTGCTTTAGGAAACAATTTTTTTTTGGCTTTTGAAAAACAGCGGAATTTGTACGGAGTTTTTCAAAGATTTTTTTTCAGAATTCTGTTATAGGTGCAGGTACTATAATAGGAGTTTGGCATATTTTTTTTAATAGAATAAGGTTAAAGAATTTTCCCAACTGAGAGGCAAATACATATATTGCTTTTCTTAAAATATGTTTTTTTGGCTTTTGAAAAACAGGGAACTTGTATAGTGTTTTTCAAAGGATTTTTTTTTTCAGAATTTCCGTTATAAATGCAGGTACTATACTTGGAGTCTGCCATAATTTTCTTTAATATAATAGGATACAAGGATTTAAGGAACCGAGAGGCAGACATATTGCTTTATTAAAACATTTCTGTTTTGCTTTTAAAACACTGCGGATATTGTAGGGAGTTTTTGAAAGATATTTTTGTTAAATTCCGTTATAAAGTACATACACAAATTAACATATCAGAGAGGCAAACATATTGTTTTAGTTAAAATATTTTGTTTTGCTTTTGAAACACAGCGGAATTTTTATGGAGATTTTCAAAACTGTTTTTTTTTTTAATTTCGTAACAAATTTGGGTACTGCGCCAAGTATCTGAACATAATTCTTTTTATATAATAAACTAGGTATAATAATTATTATATCAAAGAGATAAACATATTCCTTCAGTAAAAAGTGTTTTTTCAGTTTTTTAAAACAGCAGAATTTTTATGGAAATTTTAAAGTATTTTTAATTATCTTTCCTATGTCAATATTTTTGTTTAGTAAAAGCTATACAACTTATCATGTCAAAGAGGCAGGCAAATTGCTCAATAGGAAGCCCATTTATTTTAAATTGAAAAAATGTGAAAAATGTATGAAGATTTTTTTTTTGTTTTTTGTATTTCAAAAATCCGTTTCAAATTCAGGTACTATAACAGGTATCTGAAAACAATTTTTTTTAAGTTCAATAGACTGTTAATATTAATATAAGAAATCTGAAAATATTCCTTCAAGAAAGTGTGTTTTTTTGTACTCAGACTCAGACGTACTGCTATCACGTTTTTGAGGTCAATTTTTTCGACTTTTTGGACCCACGTGCTCCCAGAGGTACTATGACTTTGTATTAGAAACACCCATTCCATGCTCAGGAGGTCCAGGATAATGGCTCCACTTAATGTGAATCGTTCTGAAATACCGTAAGTCTGCCGACCACTGGCTCTTGGACTAATAATCATAGATAAGCAATATAATACCCTGACTCCACAGGAGATAATTTCTCTCAAACTAAATATCAAATATTTATATCTAACATTGTCTTCTGTCTGCACTGGGCAAATCATGTTATGCGATTTCAAATCACGAAACCGAAAATTACACTAAATAACAAACAAAAACTTAATTGCCAGACAGAAATGCAGAGATTAACATCAACACTGGTATAAGGAAACAAGATAATGAGACAAAAAAAGAAATTTCTAGTCACAAAGCAAAAATATCTCCATCTGTCAAAATTCACAGCTGTGATGATTAGATTTGCAAAGTAAAGGGTGATTTTTTAGCTGGTTTTGACAGCTGACGTGTGTTTAGTACCATGTGTCACTGTCAAACAGCTTCAGTTTGGTTTGCAATTTAACCATGGATCGTCTTACAAATGAACAATGCTTGCAAATTATTGAATTTTACTATCAAAATTCGTGCTCGGTTCGAAATGTTCATCGCGCGCTGCTTCCATTTTATGGTCGGCATTCTCGACCTTCTGAGCAGTCTATTCGGAAGATTGTGACCAAATTTCGCACCAAATTTACTTTGTTGGACATTAAACCACCAACACGTTTACGTACTGTGCGTAGTGAAGAAAATATTGCGGCCGTATCAGCTAGTGTGACAGAAGACCGCGAAATGTCGATTCGGCGCCGTTCCCAGCAGTTAGGCCTTTGTTACAGCACTACGTGGAAAATTTTGCGGAAGGATTTGGGCGTAAAGCCTTTTAAGATACAGCTGGTGCAAGAACTAAAGCCAGCCGACCTACCACAACGCCGAATTTTTGGTGAATGGGCTCTTGGAAAGCTGGCCGAGGATCCGCTTTTTTATCGAAAAATTGTGTTCAGCGATGAGGCTCATTTTTGGTTGAATGGGTACGTAAATAAGCATAATTGCCGCATTTGGAGTGAAGATCAGCCAGAAGCATTGCAACAGCTACCAATGCATCCCGAAAAAGCCACTGTTTGGTGCGGTTTATGGGCCGGCGGCATTATTGGCCATATTTCTTCAAAGATGATGCGAATCGCAGCGTTACTGTCAATGGTGAACGCTACCGAGCGATGATAACAAACTTTTTTTTGCCCGAAATGGAAGTTCTTGACTTGCATGATATGTGGTTTTAACAAGACGCTGCCACATGCCACACAGCACGCGAAACAATGGCGCAATTGCGAGGCGAGTTTGGTGAACAGTTAATTTCACGTTTCGGGCCGGTCAATTGGCCGCCTAGATCGTGCGATTTGACACCATTAGATTATTTTTTGTGGGGGTATGTCAAGGCTAATGTCTATAGGGACAAGCCCGCTTCGATTGACGCACTAGAAGCCAACATCCATGCATTCATTCGTGAGATACCGGCCGATATGTGTGAAAGAGTATGCCAAAATTGGACTCAGCGGATGGGCTACCTGAGACGCAGCCGCGGTCAACATTTGCATGAAATTATCTTTAAACATTAAATTGCAAGGTTCAAACTATCGATTCAAATAAATATTTCATTCATTTTTTCGAATTTTTTGTGTTTTTTTTTTTTTAAGTTTTAAACCTCTTAAAAAATCACCCGTTATTAGTGAAAAGCAGTGCAAGCCGCATACATAGAATCAACTAGTCACTCACTACTAGTGAGAGCTGCACTCATAGAAGCAATTAGTTACTCACCACAGTCTGTATAGGAATGGTGAGTTAATTTCTCGGTTATTTTTGAAAATTGTCGACATGTTCAAAAAGTATAAAAAACGGAAGAACGAAATTTAAAGTGCTAACTTTACCTTATATATCATCTAAATTAAAACTATGTGGAAGATTTGGAGCAACTTTAATTAAAACAAGGTGTAGGTTACTGATATAATACCCGTGACACACAAGTGGTACGGATATTATAGTATTAACTTATACCACAAGAGTGTCATGTTCATGTTATAAACTACGAGAGCAAAATGGTAAAAGCATATTTTCAAAACTTGAGTTTTTCTTGTTTACACCAGCGTTGATTTTTCAGGATGTGTCAGCCTTTGTGGCGTTGTAGTATTGCTAATACTATAATATCCATACTATCGTTTTTATACCAGTAGTGTGTCACAGGTGACAACTTTGAAACTCATTGTGGGAAAGTGTTTCTCAATGGGAAACTTAAAAAAATGATGAAGAAAGCCTAAATTTTGGTTAAGGGACAAATTTGTATATTCTTTTTCACAAAAGAACTGCTCTTGGGGGAAATATTTTTACTTTTGTAATTTTGCAAAAAGTGGCCAATGTAATGTCTGTTCACGTAACTCCCAAAACTACGAATTTCAATGAATTTAGCCCAAAGTTCTGTCAAAGCTCATATAAAATAAATAAAATTCGTAAATTCTCTTAGTAGGAAGTACACGAACAGACTTGTAGTTAAGGCTTAGTACGCAATCTAATACTACGTTTCCACTAAACCGAGATCTAATATTTAAGCAGAAAAACTTCAAGCTCTCAAATTGGAGCAGGATTTCGTCGTAATCTAGAGTTTTTATTGAGATTTCGTCGAAATATTCATGAAATCTTGTTCTATAAACTTGAAATAACAAAAGTTTTTAAATAAAATCTCAAATCTCATTTTGGTGGGAACAAATAGCGACAAATTGTTTTTTGTCTATATATTCATTGGTGTTGGGTGTTTACATAGGATTATTTCTGCTATATAACTTTTGAGTGATAACTTTTTTTGAAATTAAATTAGTGCAAAGTGTGAGATTAGATATTTATCTCGTTCGTATTCATTTAAATTCACTAAAATCTCACATTTCGAAATTTCAAAACTATATGAGGAAATATGAAGATTCGGATCGAAATCTCTGGTTACATATTAAAGGCTCTCCCAAACCAAAGCGAATGCGGGGCGACGACGATTTTTTGTTGCTGTTTAGCATTGTGTATGTGTCATATTTTGAGCTATTGTGAATGATACGCTGCAAATTCGTTTGGGAGATCTCTTAAAGGTTGTGTGCTTGTCATATTTTGTATCTTTACGAATGATTGGCTATGATTTCATGTTGGTTTGGGGTTTCCTTTATTTATTAGTTAAATCCACACTTAAATCCGTTTTTCTTTTATAATTCAGGATTAATGAGTGCAATTGATTTAAAAGCTCCTCCAAACCAACACAAAATCATAGCAAATTATTCGCAATGATACAAAATATAACAGATAAACAATGCTTAACAAAAATAAAAAATTTCGTCAACTCTCTTACATTTTGCAAATTAAAATTTATTTCATATTCGATTAATATACCTACATCCTACTCTTGGGCACTATTGATGTAATAATTGAAAAGCCTACTACGCAGAAATGTAGCTACGAGTAGGGTATGTGAAAATAGATTTAAATTTTCGTCACTTTGTTTATCACTGCTACACACTAATTTACGCCAAATACGTACCAATGTGAACCGGGCCCTAGTTTGGTTTCAATTAAGTTAGTGTTTTTGGTAAGATTATTTATTTTTTTACATTATGAATTATAATTTCAGTAATAAGTATTTAACACTCCTATATTAAACACTAGAAACCAAATACTTAGATGTCGTGAAGTTTAAAAAAATCAAAAATACATAGCTATTGTTGTTTCATTATATTCGATAGAGATCCGTATCTGGATTACCTTTTAACACGTGCAACAAAAACGTAAATCCAAATCAATACCTGAATCCCGACAGAAGATAATAAAACCCACCTAATATCTACTTTAGTACTTATAAAGTGGAAATTCAGAGTTTAGTGGAGTTTAAACAACAAATTGAAGTTCCGGATGTCAAATTGCGGAAAAACAATTTTTTTATTTCGTATTTTCTTAACTATTTTTTTCCTTAGAATATATCCAACAATAAATTTAAAATCTGGATAAAGAAAGAGCCACCCAGTATGATATGCAAGATGCATTGAAGATGGACGGAAATCTGAGAGATTGAAAACAATTTATGGATTAATTTTTTGTATTTTATTATAATATTATAATTGTGGATGAATATTAACTATTAATTACAATTTTTTGTATACATTAAACAATTTCACATCGATATTTTTGTTTTTAGCCAAAGAATTCTCAAAACTATTTTCCAATTTTCAAAAGAAAAAAAAAACTGAGCTGTCAAAACAAATAAATCTCACCGCGTTACATTGTTGTTGCAATTCACACCTATTCATGGACACGAAGTGAGATTACAAATAGATACAACAATGTCAACAAATGGTTTTGGAGGGTGAAACATATGAAAGATTGGCTTTTAGGTAATTGATATTCTCTGGTTTTTAAGTCAAATGTTAAATCCATAGATAAACAAATAAAGATGGAAATCCTTAGCTGTCAATGATTTGCCTCAAAGCTGGAAGCGAACAGCTGATGTATTGGATTTGCAAAGTATTAGTGAAAAATTCAATTCAATTCAATTAGAAATGTCAACAACAGCTGATTGGCGTTCATACACATAGTCCTCTATTACACGATGATTCTTTGCGTCTGACTCTTTTTTCAAATTTCTCTTTGAAAATCATCCTGTGAGTCACGCGCTATTATATGGAGCTTCTCGACACTTGATGCAAAATTGGCAGTTCTCTTTGCTGTTAAAGCGCTTCGTATTGACGACTAGAAAAGTCAAAATGCGATATCTGGTGACAAATAAAAACAATTGGTAAACTAAATCACAAATTTGCCGCGATTAGAAAGACGTGTATTTACATTCAGGTAAAATAGTTATTTATAAATGAAAATATATTTTATTTCAAAGAAAATATACCTTAAAAACTTTACTAACAATATTTATTACTGTTAAATTTAAGTTCTATTAAGAAACAAACCCCCAGGTGAACAAAAAAGAACAAAACAAGAACAGACATCGAAAAGCCATCTTTATTTGCCGCCGCCAGCCGTAAGTGCCTACAATATTTTATTCAGAAAATGTTTGTTCACAAATTCCTCTTAAATAAAATAATGTAAACAAATCTTTTTTTTTTTACATGATTTCAGATTTTTGTTAAAATTGACCTGCCTTTTGCTTTTACCCTGTGCTCAGCCCACTGGAAATACTGCGTTGGTATTGTTAATTATTATTATCTGAAGGTCCACCATCTGGCGTCGTGGCTCCTTGTCAGCTCTGTCCTAGCGATAATTCATGGACCTAAAAATAAAGACAAATATTATTTTATAAATCCACTTTCTTGACTAAACATACAAATTAAAATTTACCACGCTTTTGGAACAATCAGTGGAGTTTTTGATTTTTGAAATATACTGCAACTTTAGCTTCCAAAATGAAAAAAAACAGCCAAGTTAGTTTGGAAAGCTGAGCACTGTCAATTTTACTCGCACGGTATGGGTTCTCAAACCACAAATGGAAGGGCTTTAAAACACTTGACCCAATGACACAATCACCAAGGAATAATAATTATCATAATATTCTTTCAATTAATAAAAAACACGAACTATTTACGGGCGAAAAAACTCATGGAATCGCTTCCGAAACACTTGGTTCCACTTTAAGAAGGAATCTATGTGCAATTGAAAGTTTCACTTTATATTTTGTAAAAAAAAAATACTTTTTATATTTATTCGAATAGTTTTTTTGTTTTTAATAAATAATATTCAAAGAACAAAACCCGAATCACATATGTCTTATAACAAATTTTGAAATTTTATGTTGCCATCCTGTTGCAGGTTTCCCCGGTAGAGTACTGCTTCCAGTCGTCAATAGGAAAAATAGAAAAATACGAAAAATGCTAAAAAGAAACGTCAAAAGAGTCTCAGAAAACTTGGCCCACGACGCACAGATCAACTGGCCTTCCATCTCATCTTTTTTCTCTTACGCACTCATTATGTTCGAAAAGAGTCAGACGCAAAGAATCATCGTGTAATAGGGGACATAGTGCCCTATTCCACGACGACTTTTGAGTCATGACTTTTTCCGAGATTCAATAAGTGCAAACGAAAAACCATCTGATCTCACATTCGCATCCATTCCATTTCGAAAAAGGTCATGACTCAAAACTCAAAAGTCGTCGTGTAATAGGGCACCTGCTCTTACCCTGAGGCCACACGAGCCAGTACTGGCTAGCCAAGTGGCTACATACATTGACTGTCAAATATCTATAGACGGTGTTCACATTGGATTGAAAAACTGGATTTTTTTTGACGTTTCAGTACTCACATCTCGCTCCCACTTCTGCAGTAAAGGAAGATGTAAATACTGAAACATCAAAAAAATCCAGTTTTCCAGTCCAATGTGAACACCGTCATACCACTGATCTCTATATACACTGGATAGTGTATTCCTTATAATGTATAACAGTTTTTTTGCTTCCATTTGAAGATGACAATTAGGTGGTCGGCTTCATAATTTGACGTCTACATTAACACAAAAAAAAACTGTTTTCAAAATTTCAATCTGAAGAAAGAGAAACAGACCAATGATATGAAAGGGAAAAACTTTGTGGGGGTTTATTTTATAATTTTTTTTTTCATTGAGTTATTTATTATGTACATTTTGTTTGTGCTTTTATTTTCCAATGGCACTAGAATTATATCAATAGAAAGGTGTTTAAATAGGTAATAGTAAATATGTAGATGGGATATGGGAACCATCGACTTCGTTCATTATTTCAGTTTGCAAACAAGTTGAACAAAACATCTGATAAGTGTGATGAGGAGAATGCGATGTGTTTTTTTTACGATTTAACCTCCTTGTCACACTCTTTACATTTGTAATGCCGTTTCATTTAACCATTTGTGAATGAAAACAAATTACAAACACAACAATGTTAGCAAAGAGATTTGGGGGGGAGCAACAAACGAAAATTTGACGTCTTCATAGTGGATTATTTTGTATAAATTGTTATACAGTCATATTGTTATACAAAAAAATGGTCAGCTTCATAATATAACAATTCTTCAAATGGAAGCAACTTTCTTATGTCGATACGCTATCCAGTGTATTATAGAGATCAGTGCGTCATACGTGTATTTGCTGTGACGTAGGCGGCATGATGTACTGGCCAGAGAATATCAATTACCAAGAAGCCAATCCTTGGCTTTCATCCGGCTTTGCTTACAAACTGAAACACGCACACATAGACAGCTCGGCTGAGCCCACCACTAGGTTTTTGCACACATTGACAGCTGGGCTAAGTCCACCACTGATTGATTCGCACACATAGACAGTTGGGATCAACCCACCACGAATATGTCAGTTATTTTTGAAAATCTTTAGTTATTTTCAAATTCAATAGGGCTGGAATGGGCTTGTTCAAAAAGTATACAAAAGGGAGAAATTATACATCAAGTGCTCACCTGACCTTATGAGAATGAGTTGTGTTTTTTTTTTATGTAAATTGTAGTCGCTTTTTACTAGTTCCCGCCTGTCTGGAAAATAAATATCTTTTATTACTTTCAACACAATTACAATTTGTCTTTTCTGTTTGTTTTCTTTTCAACTCCCGAAATGTATAATAAAATGTAGTAAATGTACTCTTTTCTTGACGGAAAATAACTTACAGTGAGTAAGAAGAAAGTTTTAAATAATTATGCGAAATGAAAAAAGATATTCAGTCAAGTCAGAATTTGTGACGAAAAACCTGGGTCAAGGAGTTGGTCTTACAGATATTGCATTATGGTCTGTTTATTTGCTTGTTTGTGAGCAAATATAGTTTTGCTTTAATAGACAGGTGTAGGAGGTACTAGTGTTAATTTAATTACATTTGTCTAGCATTGAAAAAAATACATAAATGTCAATAATTTTTCTTGAATCTCATTACCATTTAACTCAACTCTAAATGATGCACTCAACTCAAGTGACGAAAAACGTGGGTCAAATATTCGACCCTATTGCAACTCGAGCTCTTGATCCTGCTTGTAAACGTAGTAATAGTCGTAATGTTTTTGTCCACGTACATCTCTCCATAAAAAGTCATTTGTATGGAAAATAGTAGTTAAAATTTTTATTCGTGGTTCAGAAATTTTTAACTCGCTGACTTCACTGAGGTTCAACGGTGGTTAAAGGCTCAACCCAACTAACAAAATTGCTCCGCATTTCAGACATTAAAGTGTTATTTGTTTCTTTAGCGCTCCATTTGGCTCTTATTGGAGCATTACTGAATCCTTAAATATTTTCTGGTGCAAATTATATCAGCTTGATAGAAACGATGTACTAATGTTTCTTTAATCTCTCTATAATGCTCTTATGAAGTAACCAAGATACTTTCGCTTCAATAGTCATCCCGTAAAATTATTAAAAAATCTTTATGTTAGTCTTTCTTTCTTTATTGCTTGTATTAGTGAATATGGTGACGCCAAGCTATAATCAGCCATTTTATAATTTAGATATATTTATTTTGGCATCTGAGCATATATATTTCTTATTATTGTCAATCTTTTAGGTTGGTATTAATTAATTAATTTATCTATTCTACCTCTATTTATTAATTTAACAATATGTGTTTGAAATAGCCATACCAATCAATTATTTTATATTTTTCTTGAACAAAGTTTTTTCTTATTAATGCAAGCTTTTTGTCTCATAAGCCTTTTTCACTCTATCGAGTTTTATGCAATGCTTTTATGCGTAGATTGAATAAACGCGAGATTCATTTATGGATAAATATAGAAGCGAAATTTGTTAGTTGAGCAAGCCTATTTCATAAACGAAAATTCAAGATAAAAGTGATTCTGCTTTAATGCAATGCCTTAATGAGTGTGATGGTTGAAAACAAAAAAGCATCTATGGATGAATATAGGAATGAAATTGTTAGCTGAGTGGATGATGGCAGATTTATTTAGGTTTAACGATGGTTCAAGATCCAATTGTATTATGGTATCAACTGAATGCCTCAAAATCGTCGAGCATCAGCTAACCAACTGTAATTAATGAGTTAAAATTACTGAATATTGGATTATATAACTCTACAATGATCCGTATAGTTTTTTATCAATTGGTTATTAATATAATGCATATTTAAACGTTTTCATAAGAGCCCAAATGAGGTAATTCTACAAATTACAGAAAAAGTGTTTTCATCTGTAACTTCGTATTTCCTTTGACAGCTCAGTTAATTTTTTGAGTTTCAACCCTGCCTGTTAATCGCTTTTTGTTGTTGATTTTTTAATTCAGCTTTAACATTTTCGTACAAAATCTTTTCAGAGCTCTTCAAAATGCGCCCAATTGGGTGAGTTCGTTAGGTTTTGACATAATTTTCTACAAAATTGCATGCAAGTTTGGTTGAAATAATCTCTTTTCGCAATTTGAATTTGTGTGGAGAATGAGATGATTTCGTATCAAATTTGAAAATTTCCAACGAAATTTCTTCAATTGGTCTAACTAAAACGTAATATTAAGGCTCTCCAAACCAACACGAATGCCGATTGATTCGCAGCGAATCATTTACAATAGTACAAAATATGACAAATACATACACAACGCTAAACAACAACAAAAATTCATCGTCGCTCCTCATTCGCGTTGGCTTGGGAGAGCTTTTAGTTTGTTTTATCTACTTCATTTCTATATTGATTGTATTAGTAAACATGGTCACGCTCGAAACTATAACTAGCCATTTTATAATTTCAATTCAGTTTGGCACCCGAGCATCTTTCTATTATTTCTCATTACTGTAAGCCAAAATGTTTTAGGTTTATATTTATTAATTAATCTATTATATCTATCTATTTATTTATTTAACGATATGCGTTTGTATTAACTAAACGGGGTTAATGTTTTGATCCATAGCTCCGCACTTATAGCTCACTGATTTGGTGGTTTAACTAAAGGTGGTTCAAGCATGCAATTGGCTTTTATAACTTACATGAAACCTTAATCATTATTAAAACCTAGTAGATCTACAGAAATTGACGAATTAAAAATTTTGAACCACGGAGCATTGTTTAGCCCCGACGTCGTTTTTTTCGTCCAAGCCCATTCAGACATGGGAAAAAAACACACCTAATGTGGACCTGACCCTAGATGGGTTTCAAAAGTTGGTTTTGTCAAAACAAAACCAAATACAGGGTGTTCCCTATTTCATGCATGATAATTTATGAAATGATATTTAAAAAAAAAAATCGTATGGGAGGGGGGATAATTTATCCGCTTTGAGATAAGAGTAATGACTTTCTTAAAAAAATAAAAATCAACGGCACCACTAACTTGCAACTTGCAATGTTATGCTCTTTTTTTTTGTTTAATTAACTTTTTTGAATTTTAAGACAAAATTTATTTAAAATAAAAATAACCAAAAAATACGATAACAGCTAATTAATATAATTTCTTAAAAACCATTCTCGAATCAATTTTTCTAATTAAATTCTTTCATAATCCTTTAAAAAAAAAATTATCCAACTTAAAACTTAAAAGAAAAGTTAGTGTATTTGTTAAAACTATTTCATTTCTTTTATATTATGAAGTATAATTTCAATAATAATTATTGAATACTCCTATTAAACACTCAAAACCAAATGCTTAGATGTCATGAAGTTTTAAAAAAAATTAAAAAAGCTATTGCTGTTTTATTATCTCCAAAAGAAACGATGGATTAACTTTTAATACGTGCTACACAAACGATTTTGAAAACTCCTCATCATTTCATTTCTGTACTAAAGCTAAATCCAGATCAATACCCGAATCCCGACAGAAGATAATAAAACCCACCTAATATCTACTTTAATACTTAAAAAGTGGAAATTGAGAGTTTAGTGGAGTTTAAACAACAAATTGAAGTTCCGGTGTCAAATTGCAGAAAAACTATTCTTTTATTTCTTATTTTTCTTAACTATTTTTTTCCTTAGAATATATCCAACAATAATTTTAAAATTATTCTGGATGAAGAAAAGGCCACCCTGTATAATATGCAAGATACATTGAAGATGAATGGAAATCTGAGTGATTGAAGACATTTTATGGATTAATTTTTTGTATTTATTATATTTGTGGATGAATATTAACTAACAATTACAATTGTTTGTGTACATTAAATTAATTAAACAATTTCACATCGGTGTTTTTGTTATCAGCCGAAGTAAAATTCCCAAAACTATTTTCCAATTTTCAAAGAAAAAAAAACTGAGCTGTCAAAACAAATAAATCTCACCGCGTTACATTGTTCACATCTATTCATCGACACGAAGTGAAATTACAGATAAAATAAATAAATAAATAACTTTGGTGGCGCAACAGCTCATGGAGAACCAGGGCCTAGTGACTAACAACTCTCAACCATTCCTGTGTGCGTATTTTTGGCATGAATGGAGGGGACCTTCAATTTTTTGCCGAGTCCGAACGGCTAGATGAGAAAGCACTTATTCATGATAAGTATACACTTGGAGGATTTGTCAGTTTCTCGCAAGAGGCAGTACCTCGGAAAAAACATTTCTATTTTTAGGTGGTAGCGGCTGGGAATCGAACCCAGACCTTTGGCATGACAGTCCTACGCACTAACCATCATGCCACGAGGTATTACAGATACAACAATGTAAACAAATGGGTTTTGGAGGGTGAAACGTACGAAAGATTGGCTTCTTGGTAATTGATATTCTCTGCTAATAATCCTAAGAATAGAAAATAATTATTTTTGGATTTAAAAACCATTAGCATGAAAATAATGCCTTGAGGTGAATATATTTTTTTTGAAGTGTAAGCCGACCTTCCAGAAAAAATTTTGTTTTCACCACTTTTCTTCGCATGCAAAACAATTGCCTGTCAAATATTTTGCATGACATTTCATTACAGCAAGGTTTTTTTTTTAGCATGAAACTGAATTCAATCATGCAAACAAATAGCTATTTTTACTTCTCACCTTAATTATTTTTGACATTGGAGAATATTTGTATGGATTTTTTTTACGCACTGGAACTGTAAACTACTCTTAAACATTACGAAAAATACGCACAAAATTTGTAGATGTGGACCTGACTTAATTTTTTTTCTAATTAATGAACACGTCCCTTTTTCAGAATTTACTTTTTATTTAACACAAACAAAAACTAGTTCACCTCAGTCATTATCAAATGCCAAAACAAAAAAATAACACTGGTCTGCAACGAAAATCGCCTTTAATCAAAACCATGCTTTTCTTATGGATTTTGGCATGCTGAATACGAAGTCAAAATTGCTCTGGCACGTCACGTTTTTGAGATATTTCAACATAGACATGTCAAAAACCCGTTTTTTGGGTATATTTAAAGTTAAATTTTTTCACCATTAATTATGTTTTTGCAAAACAAATTATGTGATCTTAAAGAACTAAATTTCATCTTCTTAAATCAATTTGAATCTTTTCGAAATTTATTTTCTTCCCAGAATGGCAAAGTTTCCGAAAACAGCTCGCTAAAAAATTTATAAACTGATTTTTTGAAACTTTACCACCCTTTTACGGGTCTTACTGCAAAGAGTCGTTTCTGTGGCAACAGTTGTTTAAAACTGAAAGCTTTATATTTCTTGTATACACATTTTTTCTCCCTGACCAATAGGTATTGAAATAAATAAATTTTAAATAGAGTTGGCTTAATGGGGTGGGAGGGGGAATACGATAATTTTGTCTGTTATAATTTAGACTTTGATTAATAATAATATTAAACGTCCAACTTGTAATGAATTTTAGTGATATTAAAACCTGGTTTGACTGTATCATTAAAGTGAAATTAAGTAATGGAAAAAACCTTTGATTTTAAAACGCTTAAATGTTTCCTTTTTTATCCTCTGATCAAAATGTTCTCTAGGTGTATACTCGACTTTATGAATATCGAAGTGAACTTCAACTTGAATTTTAGTGATATTAAAACCTGGTTTGACTGTATCATTAAAGTGAAATTAAGTAATGGAAAAAACCTTTGATTTTAAAACGCTTGAATATTTCCTTTTTTATCCTCTGATCAAAATGTTCTCTAGGTGTATACTCGACTTTATGAATATCGAAGTGAACTTCCACTATCTTCCAAATAAGATGTTTTTGTTTACAGTGTAAGGCATACAAATTAAAGATTTTTTAAGATTATTCTGTTTCTTTAAATAACGGTTTATTGTGAGTAAAGATTGAAGAATAAAGACAAATCTGGCACCACGTGAAAACTAATAGCTATTATGTGGAAAAAGTCCTCCAAATTTGAGCTGAATAGTCACAATAGTTTTATTTTTTTACCAGGACAACCTAATCTTAGAAGGCTCTTTTCTGCAAATCATTCACATTTTTCAAAAATCAATTTTAAAAAAACTGGACGCGGTAGAATTTTTATGAAACCAGATTTGGATTTAAATAAGTTAAATCTGGCATAATTTCAAAAAGTTATTTGAAAGCGAAGTTAATTTTTGAAGACCGGTGTATTTCGAGTATCCTTTAGAATTTAAAATATAATATTAATATTAATCGCGGTTTTAGTTGTGAAAAACTATAATAATCGTGTTAAGGCTCAGTTTATTGATAAACATGCAACTAAAAGCACAACCCGCGAAGAAGTGGACACCTCCTGCCAAACTATTCAAACGTTGATGGGAATCAAATTGCCATTGTTGAAGTTCCTGGCAAAGAAGAGATGCAGTGCACTTATGGGATCCGAATATTATGACTACAGGAACAAGAAACAGACCATAGCCTGGAATAACGCAGCCGTGGTCCAGGTTACTACCATTGGCTTTGAATTCAGCACAGAAGATGGAACTTGCTCCACAGACTCCTGGAACTAGCTATGGTTCGAAAAGAAGTTACAGCCCATAGAATCCAAGCCCACATCCTAATAATATTCATACCTTCTCGAGCATACTATACAGCTAAATATTCCCCTAATATCCAAGGGTCTTGCGAAAACTCGGCGTTATTTCCACATTAAAAACGGCCTATATAGGTCCATATGAAGAAAAAGTATACATTGGTACCACAGTACATAAATAAAAAGTATTATATTGTGCAGGATTATCTAAAATAAGAACTGTCAGAAGGAATTAAAGTACCCGTTCTCGTGATTTGTTTGCCGTATTACAACAACAATCAACACAACAACACCACAAAAAAACAATTTAAATAACACTAAAAACCAATTAGTTTATTGTCAAACAAATAAAATAATAATTATAAACATTAAATAGCTCGAAATAATCTTATTTTCTAAACAAGTAACAAGGAAACACGCACATAACATACAACAAATTTCAGTCACACGTCACGGGATCCACAATTTTTCAATAATTTTACCGTGTGCGCAGAACTGAACAAAAATGAAAACGCTATTATTATTACCTTTAATATGTGTACTGTGCACTGTACCTTGGTTGCCGAAAGACAACACAGTTTGTTTTTAATAGTGACGGTATAAAGTTGGTTGCAATAAAAGATAATTGTTTTCGATAATAAGTTTCAGTTTGAGAGCTGAATAATAAATTGTTTGGTAGTAAGAAAATAAAGTGTTTAGATTTGCGAAATAAATAAGTGGAAGTTTTACATAAAGTAAATAATTTTTATTTATCGAACCTGACAAAATATTACATTGGTTGAAGAAGTGAAATAAAACTTATTCAGATAATTGATTGTGTGTTAAGCCGCGTCCAGATCAATAAAAATTATCGTTGTGCAAATATTTGTGTAGATGCAAAAAAATACGTCAGTCTGGAAGTCCTGCCGCACATTCACATTGTGTCACATTCCATGCACGCTATCCGATTCCGATGGATTTTCAGCGCACACGAAAAAAAGTGTGGTTCACAGGTGTTTTGATGTCGACAAAATAAGATATTTTAATGCAAACTGAGCAGCCACGTAGGCAAAAATTTATTTCGAGATAAATTTGGATTTCCGGCAAAAACATAATTCAGAACACATGGCGCACAACGTAAATTTTTACTGATCTGGATGCGGCTTAACACACAATCAATTATCTGAATAAGTTTTATCTCACTTCTTGAAGTGAGGCTTGAGGAGAAAATAATTACGGTAAGTAAGAATTTGACTGTGAAGAGTAAAAATAAGAAAAGATAATGGGTAAATCTCTGAATGATTAAAATTTAGATGAATTTAAGCCACAACTGAAAAAGCTACTGCTGGAACAAAGAATGATGTCATAATTCGTCCCAAGGAAGATATAAGAAAACGTAGAGAAAACCCAGACACGTTGATATTCGACATTGAAATGGATGAAGAGCAAGAACAAGTAAGACCATCGGACATGAGCAGTATGCTGAGCTGGTAGCCAAATTTGAAGGACAGAGACTCAGCTTGAAAATCAAGACAAAACTCTTCTACAATAATTCCAAGAACAGACAAGTCTGATCGAAGGTAACTTAGATGCCTTTGACAACTGAACTGATGCTCTTGACGAGCATGTCTATAAACAATTTTCGACAGTCAAAGCAAAGTTCGAAAAGGTAGAATGTAAGATTGAATCTTTTACCCAGAAATTGGACAAAATAAGGAAAATGAAGGTTCGGGAAAGTTCTGGCAACTGTCCAAAAAGAAAGGAGATGCATCCACCAACCTTCAACGGACAAACTTCTTGGTCAATCTATAGGAAGCAGTTTGAGGCAGCTGCATCAACAAATGGCTGGGACGAGGAAGACAAATATATAGCTCCGACGCTTACCCTTAGAGGAACTGCTGTTGAACTGCTACAAACCATACCAGCAGATAAGAATGGCAACTTCAGTGCTCTTGTTCAGACCGTTGACAAACTCAACTCAATACTATAGTACAAAAAAGGGGAGAAACTTTGCAACAGCTTCAAGCCGATATAGAGAGGTTGGTGCATCTGGCATATCCAACTGCAGGAGATGATATTATCAACCGATTCGCAACAGAAGCTTTTGTCCGTGCGGTATCTGATATTAACCTTCAGCAATTCAAACTGCTGGAAAATGCACGCGTCGTGAAACATTAGCATTTGCTTTGACTATGAAAACAGCAGAACAGGCTACTCAAGAAGAACTAGGACTGAGGAATTGTTTTTGCCAGATAACTGTGTTCCAAAGATACCAACGAGATGGACTTGCTCGATGGTGGCATTGTGACAAGACCAGACATCTTCAACGCTAGTGCAGATTACCACCTAGAAGACCTGCATGTCAACATTATGGAAGCAGAAATAGTATCAATAACAGAAAGTACTACAACCCCGAAGTTCCAAAGCTGATTTATGGTAAAGATGACCATATAACCACAATTCAAGTCCCACAGACTAAACGAAAAAACAGAAGTCCTACTGTGGAGGCAACATTAAATGGTAAGGAACAAGTAGCTAGATCAGTGCCACTGCCTCAATTGTAAGCAACGGCTTGGTAAAGATGACATGACTGCATAACATCAACACCAATGGTCTGAAAACTGCAACACGAGAGGCAGACAGAGTGTACGAGGAAGTTCGTCTTACGATCCGTTTGGCAGAACTGGATTTCTCTTATCTGTTTCTGGTAGCAGATATATGTGACGAGTGCATCGTTGGAATTGACTTTATGAAAGAGCACGGAGTAATCCTCGATATCGAGAAACAAGTTTTTCAGTACCGAAATGTTGAAATTTCGATGGTTTATGGCAACAAAAACTCATCAAGTCTGAGGACTGTCATTCAAAAAGATATGCCTGCCACCTACTTCAGAACTGTTCGTTTGGACAAAAATAAAGTGCGATTTGGGAAGCCATCGATACCTTGTGGTTGAACCAGACTTTAAGCAGTCTTCTCAAAACATCATCCTAGGGAAGACTGTTGTGGCACCAAAGAACAACATGGTGCCCGTACGGATAGTCAACATCAAACTGTACGAAGTCAAGCTTAGAAAAGGACAGGTTGTTGAAGGTGTGAATCCTTATCCGCAATGACCAAAATCACACAAACTGACACACACAAATCTTTGGACCCTAAGAAATTGAACTTTATGAAGGCAAAAGTTCTCAAGTCTTCACAATTAAGTGAACATAAGCTTAATGCTGCTGGAAGCCTCCTTCACGAGTACACTGATACATTATCTTCACCCAGTGGGCAGTATGGCCTAACACAAGTGGTACGTCACAGGAGACGCAAAACCGATTTGACAACCAGCGAGACCTCTCTTGTTAGCCAAACAAGCCGAAGTTGAAGATATGATATCGACAATGAATAAAGATGAGCTAATCGAAAATTCTAACAGCCCTTGGGCATCCCCAGTCGTTCTTGTCAAAAAGAAGGATGGAAGCACTTGATTTTGTGTGGACTATCAGAGGCTGACAGTGACAAAGAAAGACAGCTACCCTCTGCGAGGAATCAGTGATGCTTTGGATGCGATGGAAGGAGATGAATGGTTCTCCGCATTGGACTTTAAGAGTGGTTACTGGCAGTTAAAATCCATCCAGATGTTCGAGAAAAGAGGGTTTTATCCACAGGAAATGGTCTATGGCAATATGGCAAAGTAATGCCTTCTGGACTATGCAACGCTCCGGTAACATTTGAGCGTTTAATGGAGTACATCTTACAAGGACTTACTTGGAAATCTTGCCTAGTCTATTTGGACGATGTCACCCTTAAGGCTGTGTTCCAGATGCTTCGAGAAGCAAACTTGAAACCAAATCCAGATAGGCGTGCATTCTTCAAGTCTGATGTAAAATAATTGGGACATATCATCTCGTCCCAAGGAGTGAAGACTGAACCTGAGAAAGTGGACACCGTAAGGAATTGGCCAAAACCACAGGATAGACATCATCTTCATAGCTTCCTTGTTCTCACCACGTACTATCGTCGTTTTGTCAAGGATTTTGCTGGGATGGCGAAAAACCCGCATTACCCAACCGAAAAAGGTAAACCATTCAAATGGTCAAGCGAATGCAAGAGGAGCTTCCAGGAACTCAAGCAGCACCTATGCAATACACCTGTTCTAGCCTTTCCAACACCAGACAAACCTTTCATCGTTAACGCTGGCGCTGTCATGAAGGAGAAGAAAAGATTGTTACCTATTACAGCATGGTACTCTCAAAGCCAGAAAGAAACTACTGTGTGACGAGAAGAGAACTTCTTGACCTAATATTGGCTACAAAACATTTCCATAAGTACATCTATGGACAAAAGTCCTTTTTTCGAACTGACCATGGCACATTTAATTGGCTTTTAAACTTCGAAAATCCAGAAGGTCAAGTGGCAAGGTGGATCGGGAGATTGCAGACGTACGGCTACCAGATTCCCCATCGAAGAGGAATGCTGCTGAACTGCTTTAAAAAATACTGTTGGTAAGAAAAATACTTTTCCAATCTATATTGTAACGACTCTCACATTTGTACTATAAAGACTCTCGAATGAACTATAACCACTCTCGAATAAAAGAAACACCGAATCCCGGATTAAACATGACAAAACCAACCTGTGGAGAGTTTTGGTGAGCTTTCGAGCTTCCAATACTAAACATCAAATTGAAAGCTTAGGAAAGGGAAATGTATGGGAAATTTCCCCTATGGAAAGCTCTGGAAACAAATACTAGAACCTTCCAGCTTTTTCGGGAACCTTGTGAGAAGTATAAAAGCACATGTCTGACTGGCAGAGGACGCAGTTTATTTTCAATCGTGAATATGTAAAGTTGGTAGTCATGAAAGTAAAGTGGTGAATCTCAGTTGTGAACATTAAATTGTTTTGTGAACATAAAAGTAATGTGTTTTGTTTTGCAAATTAAATAAGTGGAGAATTTGAATAAAAGTGAATAAGTTTTATTAAGGAACCTGAGAAAATATTACAATATGTATCGATATTGGTTCTATAAACGAAGAACAAACGTTTAAACCTTTTGAAGGGCTAGCACTCAATAAAAATATTGAAATGACTTTTTGCTCAAGTGAAAGCTACACAAATAGAAATGCTACGCTCGCTGAATTGAACAGTGAAATAAAGAAACTAAATTCTAATAAGGCTCCGGGTTATGACTTAATAAAAGCAGCTTCCTCATAAGGGATTTCTCAGCCTGGTTCATAAAATAAATGCCGCTTTAAGGCTGGAATATGTTCCGAGCTAATTCAAAGCTACGGAAGTTATAATGGTATTAAAACCTGGCAAACCATCAAACGAAAAAAATTCCTACAGACCCATTTCGCTTCTTCCTATGATCTCAAAAGTTTTTGAGGGAAGAGGGCCGTTATCGAAAACGTCATCTGCGTCAATAATGCAATTGCAAATTATTCTTTAACGGAAACTGCAAAAGTGTTCTGTTCGAAAACGCCAAAACAAATTTTGCTACATTAGCAGTCTGTTCGATCATCTGCAGTGCAGCCGTCCAGAAAAAAAGTAGGGTTGATGAACAAAGTATTGAAAAGTCAGAGAGTTTGTTCGTAAACGTCAAATGTGTTTGCAAGTAAATTAATTGACGTTGCTTAAGCCGATTTTGTTCTAGGAGGATGATTGCATAGTTGATGATTGCAATATCTGCATCAGAAAATGACGATCAAATTGACTTTGATTTGTCGTTATTGAAAATGCCTATTACTCAAATTTATATTAAGACAAGTTCTGCGTAAGGGATTTTTTAATTCTAAACGAATATTCAGAAATCATATTTTTTCGTGTAAGACACAAAAATCAGTATTCAGATTTCAAAGAAATAGTGGCTGGGGTACCACAAGGAAGTGTATTAGGTCCAGTTCTGTACCTTTTATTTCCACGCGATATACATACCTCGAACAGAAGACACAAAAGTAGCCACATTTGCTGATGATACTGCAGTACTAGCAGTAGGCAAAACGATTAGCAAATTTACACTTAAATTACAAAATGCTCTTAGTAATGTCAATGAGTGGAAAAAAACATGGCGAATGGCGCTCAATGAACAAAAATCAGTCCACGTGGACCTCGCGTATACAAAAATATATAGACTACCCGTCTTTCTTAATACCGTTCGTGTTCCAAATGAGGCAAAGTATCTGGAAATGACTCTAGACGCGAAATAAAAATGGAAGCCTCATGCAAAAAAGAAATGCGAAGAACTAAAAAGTTAATTAATATATAGGAACGGGCAATTATTCAAAGTTTAGTATTGAAAATAAGTTGAATGCATAACACCTGTTTCGACTTATGGTGGTACTCTGGGGTTGTACCTGTGATATAAACTTAAATAACTTACAAACATTTGAAAATAAATTGCTTAGGTCATTTTTAAATGCTCCGTGGTATATAAGAAACGAAGATCTTCAAAAGGATCTCGGGATACCTATACGGTTGGGGACGGAATAAAATGTTTTACTCGAAAACATAGAAATCGGCTATTAGAACACGCTAATTCAACGATTATTGACATTCTTGACGAGTCAAATTTAGTAAGCCACCGTCTGCGAAGAACTTAGCCTTCCGACTTGGTGTGGTGAACAGAAACATGCCAACGGATTATGACAAAAACTTAGAAAATTAGAGATGCGGGAAAATGATATCGACACAATGTTTGATATCAGAAGCGCATGCTTAAAATGATTCAAATCTTAAAATCCACGGGTTTTATAACTACCACGCCATTCATCCGTCAAACAAAGCAAGAGGTGGATCATCATTGTATATAAAAGAGTGCATTAAACACTCAATAAGCCTGAAAATAGAGGCAGAATCTATGAAATTTACAGGTTAAAACTAAAAATATTCCTCTCAATGCCTCTTCCGTATATTGCCCTCCGCGTTACAAAATCGATAACAGTGAATTTACGACATCGATAAAGTCACTAAATGCAAATTTAATTATTGGTGGTGATTTTAATGCAAAGCACACCTTCTGTGCCTCTCGATGCATATCTCAAAAGGGTCGAATGCTATATGGAGCAGAAATGGAAAATAAATGTGACTTTCATTCGACTGGCAAGCCAACTTACTGACTAACTAGTTAAAGGAATACCCTCTAACCGTGTAGAAATTTCAGAGGGATATTACCTCTTTTCAGATCATTCTGCCGTCATACTCACTATGAGCAAAAGCTTTGTGAAAATTGAAAAACCACCCAGTTTAAGAAAGAGTAAAACTAACTAGGATGGATTTAAAAAAGATATCGAGGACAACGTAGAGTTTAGGGTATCATTACGGACGCCTGTTGAGCTTGAAGACGCAGTAGATACCCTTGTTGATATAATACGAGTACAAAAAGCAGCTTGGGATAACACACCATATCAAAGGGTTATGCATTGCTGTACAAATATAAAATATCCTTAGGAAATAAAAGATCTAGTAAAAGAGAAACTAAAAGCACGTACGAAATGGCAGCGAGCCCGCACCCTCAGCACAAAGCTCATTTAAATCGCTTTAGTAAATAAATAAATAAATTTGGTGGCGCAAAAGCTCGTGAAGAACCAGGGCCTTGTGACTTACAACTCTCAACCATTCCTGTGTGCGTGTTGTTGGCAGGAATGGAGTGGACCTACACTTTTTTACCGAGTCCGAACAGCTAGATGAGAAGCACTTATTCATGACAAGTTTACTCTTGAAGGATTTGTCAGTTAATCGCAAGAGGCAGTCCCAAAAAAAAAAAAACAGCGAAGAAACCAAAGGTTCCAATGCCCCCGATTTAGAAAAACCAACACGAATGGGCTAAAAGTGACGAAGAAAAAGAGATTCTATTCGCTGATTACTTAGAGGAAATATTTAAACCGTTCGACGGGCAAGAACTCAACGAAAATATTAATATGAATTTTACCTCAAATCAAAGCTTTATAACAAGAAATGATACGCTTGCCAAATTTAAAGGAGAAATAAAGAAGCTTTAGTCAAATAAAGCTCCAGGATATAACCTAATTACGGCAGAAATTCTAAAAATGCATTTATTGACCTCCTTTACATAATAAATTCCGCTCTAAGCTTAGGATATGTTCCGAAGCAATGGAAAGTTGCGGAAGTCATAACGGTTTTGAAACCTGGCAGACCATCTCACGAAAAGAAGTCTTACAAGCCGATTTCTAAAATTTATCAAGTGCATAGAATTACTGACGTAATTGAGAGACCTCTTAAGGAAAAGAAAATCTGTTCGACAGTTTTTTGGGACGTGTCGCAAGCATTTGATAAGGTGTGGCACGAAGGATTAAATTAAAGTTCAAGTTCTACCTGAACAGTAGCAATAAGCAAAACGATTAGCGAAGCTACAATTAAATTGAATGAATGAATTAATTAATAAAATATTGGGTGTTGTTGCACTGAAGCCTTAAGATTTATTGTACCCCCACCTTCCAATTTTATTTCCCTAAGAAATTAAAGTATTTGAAGGATTTTTGGAGAGTAAAGATCACTCTCTTCTACCTGGTAGTTTCCCAGGAGTTTTTTCCTTTGGTGCATAATATCATCGCATTTTTCTAGTATATGGTTTGTTGTTTCTTCATATGTGTAGCAGAATCTGCATGTTGGACTGTTAACAACACCAAGGACATTCAGGTGTCTTTTAAGTTTACAGTGCCCGGTGAGGAGACCAGATATTTTCCTAAGGTTGTTTCTAGTTAGGTTGATACAGTATTTAAATCGAGCTCGGTTGTAACTACCAAGTAATAGTTTTGCTTGCCTTAGCTTGAGGAGTTCTTTCCAGTTTTTGGATCTTTTGGGGTCCTCCGGTTCTCTTATTTTGTGTTTTATCACATTTTCTCCTAAGCCACAATAGGGTTCAGTTCCCATTAAGGGAGTCATTGCCCTTATTTTTGCTAGGGAATCTGCTTCTTCATTTCACTGGACACCAACGTGACCAGGTACCCAATGAAGTGTGACACTGTTATTCTTGCCCAGGACATTCGGCTTGTTCACACACTCCCAAACTACTTTAGAGCTGATAGCGTAAGAGCTCAGTGCTTTGAGTGCAGCTTGACTATCTGACATAATGACAATGTTTTTGTTTCAGTAGTTCCTTTCAAGATTACGCTCTGCGCATTTTGCTATGGCGTGAACCTCCGCCTGAAAGATGCTAGTAGACTGTCACATCGTTATGGAAAGTTTGGTTCTAGGCCCAAAGATTCCAGCTTCAGTCCCTTCAGTTGTTCTCGATTCATCAGTGTACCACTTGATGGCATTTAGTTTGGGAGTATAGTTTACTGTTTCGCCTACCCACTCTTTTTTATTACTAAGCTTCGTTTGAAAGTTCTTCTCGAAGTCAATAAGGTTTGTTACCGCTGACTTTTGAATGCAGTCCCTAACCCTGAGACGAATGCATTTACCAGGACCGGTTCCTTCTTTGGCAAACCTTATGATGGCTCCCTATGCAGCACTTGCTATAGCTTCATGTAAGGGGGATAGATGAAGGATAACTTCAATAGCTGCTGTGAGGTCATTGCTTCAGATATGCGGGTTCCAACCACATTAGACGGATTGCTCTGTCTACTGTTCTTGGGCCAGGTGGATAAGGATGATGGGATGCGCGTCCAACTGTCCTATTAACTAGGCTTCGGCCTGTGGATAGATCAGTTTGTTGAAGTGTGGAAGTACCTACTGTGAGCCTCCTCGTACTTGTACTTGTGCAGCTAATCACAGAGGTTATAGACATATAACAGACCTTGGGGATATGTCTGTTGAGCTTGATTAATGAAACAATCTCAGGGCCGAATCTTCGTATTCAACACTGAGGAACGTGAGTATTTCAGCTTTTTTACTAAGGTAGAAATGACAATATGATTTATGCAATTTGAAATTTCGTTTATTTTGAACGGTTACCCATCATATGTTTACATTAGAAGGGAACCAAAGCCAGGGAATGAGTGAAACTTTTGGAAACCGGTGGAGGATTGAGTGAAACACGGCCGTTGTTCTAAAAAGTAAGAGAGATTGATTCGATCCTAATGGAGTCGGGTCTGGCTTTTGCAAATGATCATGGTAGGCTCATGTAGAGTCGAGCAGTTACCCATCTTGCATTATGAAGTGTTGCCCGTAAATTGACAATAATATGGGGAAACCCATGTGCGATGTCGGATTATTAGAATGATAACTTTGATGGAGTCTAAAGGGTAGTAATGGGCAACAGCTCATCTTGGACTCTAGAAAAAGTTTGATTTGCGTTTTTTCATCTAACATATGACTCGAAGGGTGTTGTGCGCTTTAGCGTAGTACCCTAAAAGTCGTAACAGCTAACTGATCCTAGGTAAGTCGATTTCCTTTGGGTAAAGGGGACGCTGTTACGGCATATATGACTGTCTAGGCATTTTTAGAAATAAAAATGTAGATAGTTACTAAAGCAGTGAATTGAAATATTTGAATAGTGCTATGAAGTGTTGATATGAAAAGCCCTTGTGGCCTAGTAATGGAGTGGATAGACTCTGATAATAATGAAATGAACGGTGGGGACCTATCAAACGCTTACATAGGTAGGAGTTATGCAAACTTCGACCAAAGTTGATAGGTATACGTTGTACCTCGGGGCGGGGTACCTGTACAAACTATAATTTAGATAACTAATCCCAGTCTGCACATTTCTGGGCGACGGTGTTCGGTTATAGAAAGATTAATCCGAGGAAGAGTGTGAATGGTTTCTTCTTAGGATTATTCAAGCTCGACGGTTACTCATCCCACGTAAGTAGCGGAACCACATGAGTAAGGTTCAGTTAGTAGCAAATAATGTTATTGACTGGACTTGTCCAGTCAGGGTAGTAAGTATAGCTCCCCCTTCTCAAAAAAAGCTTCTGGTTATGCCTTATCTCTAGATTTTTAATTCAGAGCAACGGGCCCCTATCTAGTCGCATTTGAAGTTAGAGTTAACTCCTCGGAGTTTTCTCGCACCGCAACCCATCAAAAGAGACGCAAGTCGACATGGAAAGTACAGGTGAAGAGTGTTGCCCATCTGCGCTAGAAATAGCAAGGATATCTCTTCAATTGAGGATGGACTCGTACGGGCTGTTGTTTTCCCTGATGCTGGGGTCAAGAGGTGCCTTCTGGTGCCGAAGATAGTCCTCGAGCCTTTAACAAGGGTGAGAAGATCTTATCATAACACGGTTTAGTAGCCATTCTGTTAATTTTGCGGCGAACGGCTGAACGCTTTTCTTCAGCTCCGATTGTGGGTAGACCCTCAGTGGAATTAAGCCACACAGGAAGGTGTCTACGTAAAGCTTATTCAACAATCTGTTCCAGCTATGCATAAGCATGCAAGCCTTTTTTCTAGTGATTTCCTAGTTGTGAGCAATTCAGTTCTCTTATGCCATGCGACCGCACCATAGGTAATGGTGGGTCTTACTATCATGGTCCATCCACCTAAGGATGTCTGGTTTCCAACCCCATGATTTGCCTGCTAGTCTTTTGCACATCATGAGGGCTTTTGTGGCTTTCCCGACGGCTATTTCTACGTGTTTATTCCATAAGAGTGTGATACCTAGATATCTGTTCTAGTGGCTAACATCTCACCAAACCATGTGAATATGGTGCTGGGCACACCTTTCCTTACAAGAGCTTCATTAACCACATCATGGGAGGTATTGTCAAAAGCACCTCCTATATCTAGAAAGGCTGACAGTACTGTTTCCTTTGCGTCTAAGCCTTCCTGTAAGGCGTTAGTGAGTTCAAATAGAGTGGTTTCTGTAGATCTGCCCGTTCTGTAGGCATGTTGGCGTATATGCCTGTCAACTAATACTTCCAATCTTATGAAGTTGTCGACTATTTTTTCCAGAGTTTTTAGTACAAAGGACGATAGGCTTATCGACTTGAAAGACTTGGGGTGGATTGTATCTTTCTTCCATTCTTTAGGAATAAAAATCACACTCGTTTTTCTCCTTAAGCTTGGTATATACCAAAGAGCTATACTTCTTCGAAGTATGCTAGTTAGATAAGGCATAAGATGATCTTTACCCTGTTGTAATAGGGCTGAAAAGATACTATCCGCATCTGGTGATTTAAATGGTTGAAAAGTAATAATTGTCCATTCAATCCTTTTACTTAAACTGATAGTTGCAGCTGATTTCCAGTCCTCTTTTTTAGGTTTGAGAGGTGTTCTCTCTACCGAGTTCCCTTCTTGAGTGCGAGTTAAGTAGGAGAGTAGAGTGAGTGAGTTCACATGCCTCTTGTATGGCCCCACTGAATTCACTAACATTAGATATCAATTCAAAGTAACTAATCGTCCTGCTAGCTGGGCCTATACCTTCCAGGTTTGACTTCAGAACAGTATTGTAAAGTCCCAGTTTCTTCTCCATTGGTTTTTCCCAGAGATACTCTCTGCAAGAAGGCCTTCCAATTTGAACACAATAATTCTGTGTCGGACATCGAGGGCTCCTCAGATAGTCCCTTATAAGACAGCCTACATTCAGAGTTCCGAAAGTTATACCTAGAACTTCCTTTCTTATTCTTGTAATAAAAGTAAGGGTATTCCATAAACATAAAGTCTAAAAGGTTTATGTCAAATTGTTTAATAATGTCATGAGTGGACAAAAACATGGCGAAAAGCGCTCATAATCAAAAATCAGTCCACGTGGACATTGCGTATAAGAAATTAAATAGATTATCCGTCTTTCTTAATATCGCTCGTGTTCCATTTACAAATGAGGCAAAGATTTTGCCTCACGCATAAAAGAAATGCGAAGAATTAAAAAGTTAAATAAGAGACATGAACTGGTTACTTAGTAAATATTCAAAGCATAGTATTGAAAAAAAATGTATTTTTTACAGGCAGGGGTACTTTAACCTGTTTGGGCATATGGTATACAACTTTGGGATTGTACCTGCGATACAAACTTAAATAACTTACAAACGTTTGAAAATAAATTGCTTAGGTCATTTTTAAATGCTCCGTCGTATATAAGAAACGAAGATCTTCACAGAGATCTCGGGACTCCTACGGTTCTGGAGGGCGAAAGAGTTTCAGGCGATAACATAGAAATCGAACACGCAAATTCAATGATTATTGAGTCGAATTTAGTACGCCGCGCCGTCTGCGAAGAACAAAACCTTCCGGCTTGGTGTGGTGAACAGAAACCCGCTTCAAAATCACGCAATGAGCAGGAACTCTCACCGAAAAGTAACCTGCAACACGCTACTTAACTTCGTTAAAAATAAATCGCTAAGTAAGTTTCAACTAATTTGCAATTGGGAAGTGGCGGTGGTTTAAGTGTAGGAAGAATTTCACACACCTATGAGCACGTGTTTTGGAATGTATCTGTGGTTTATTGAAAGTTTTATCAGAAAAAAGATAACTTTTGTTGGTACTGTGTTCCATTTTTCTTAAATTACAGCTTTAAAAGGATTTTTGCTGAGTTATTCGAGCTTTTTTACCAAAAAGTCCCACAGATGCCTAATGGGGTTGAGGTCTTAGAATTTTGGTGGGTGAGGCAACCAAGATTTAACACTGTATAGCAGCCACTCTCTTACTAATATAGACGAATACTTCGGTCATTGTCATTCTGTAACTCAATTCTTTCTTTCGTGGTACCTCGTGGCATGATGGTTAGTGCGTAGCACTGTCATGCCAAAGGTTTGGGTTCGATTCCCAGCCGCTTCCACTTTAAAAAAGAAATGTTTTTTTCGCGAGGTACTGCCTCTTGCGAGGAACTGACAAATCCTCCAAGAGTATACTTGTCACGATTAAGTGCTTCTCATCTAGCCGTTAGGACTCGGCAAAAAATTGTAGGTCCCCTCCATTCCTGCCAAAAATACGCACACAGGAATGGTTGAGAGTTGTAAGTCGCTAGGCCTAGGTTCTTCACGAGCTGTTGTGCCACCAAATTTATTTTTATTTATAGTTCAATTCTTTCAGCACTTGCCTTAAATTTTGTACTCAAGTCTGAAATTTTTTTTAATTGTTGTTTCAAAAACAAGATTCAGACACCTTTTTCATCCATAATTCCCCAAACCACAATGATTTCGCCTTCATGTCTCACCGTTTACCTATACAAGTGTGTTCAGTTTTCGGTACAAAAATATTAGACCGTTAAATTAAAAAATGTTGACATTTTTTTCGTCAGCAAAAATAACCATGACTGTTCTAAAAAGTAAAACAGAAAAACGTGATAGACAATTCGCAAATCAATTAATTTTTAGTCGCAAGCTTAACACAAATTCCTACAATTTATATAATTTTAGTTGATGTACGTGCAATTTTTTGATACACCTGCATCAAAACATATCAGTTTCAACATAACCTTAGACCCCCAAGTGGGATAGAATGTGTGGTGGTTTTAGAACCGATCCAAAATATTTTCATGTATAAACACATTTTAAATCGTGTCGTTTCGTTTCTGTAGTGTGCAGTTTACGCATAGATTTAAAGTAAGTATACGCCAGTACCACATTACTTAGGTACCCTCGCTACTACGGATTAGAGAGGCATACCTGTCACTATCTCGAGCGCATGTACACAGAGAGTCAGTCAGTCGGTGGGATTCTTCTGGTGCACCAAAACACATATTGAAGGTAATATCATTATTAGCGTTTTCATTTTTGTTTAGCTCTGCGCATATCTCAAAATCAGTGAAAAGTGGTGGATCCCATGTTATGTGACTGTATGCTATGTGTGTATTCCTTTGTTACTTGATAAGAAAATAAAATTGTTTCTAGATATTTAATGTTTATAATTATTATTTCATTACTTTGGCAATAAGAAAATTGGTTTTTAGTGTTATTTAAATAATTTTTTCGTGTTTGTTTTTGTTGTAATACGGCAGACATATCACGAGAACGGCCATCTTGAATTCCTCCTGACAGTTCTCATTTAAAACAACCTTCAATTTGTGTACTGAGCTTCAGGTGGGGGTGCGTGTGTTGGCGAGCAGTGAAACATCGCAAGTGGCGAAGAGTGAAAAAAAATTAATAATATATAAGAGTTTACCTAAGTGGAAATATTTTCAAAAAAATATATACATATGTTTATATTAGGGTGATCCTTATATTGTTTTTTTTTTTGAAATTCTGAGATTTATAGGCATCAGATGGCTCTACATAGAAAAAAAAATGTTTCCTAATTTTTTCAGATTTTTATTTCACCCTGGACTCCCTATTTCTACTTTAAGGTACTAATTATGGGGTAAGGGTGAAAGCATATTATAGAATAAAATCGTGGCTTTAAAAAAAGCTTAGGCCTGGCATATTAAGTGTTTCCGTTTTTTAAAATAATTTTTTTCTGTTTTTAGGGAAATTCTAGGAAATTACCCCTCCCGCCTAAACGGGGGGAAAAAGACATCCCCTCTAATACTATTTTTTTCTCGTCTGAATCTAGTCTATACATTCTGATTTATTTTCGCGTGGTATAAGAATAATCCTTTACCCCTAATTAGTACCTTAAAGTGAAAATAGGGTGACCAGGGGGGGTGAAATAAAAATCTGAAAAAATAGGGAAATTGAAAAGACTGTGTCTAATTTAAGGACCACCCTAGTATATATACATAAGGGTTAAAATACTAATTAAAAGAAATTGTTTGTGACTATTATCGTTTCATATTGTTTGTTCAAGTGCAATCATGTTTAACTTTGTATGTTTCTGTACATATGTGGTTAATTGATAAATGATTAGTGTTCGTGAGTTTTATTATATTTATTAGTGGCTATGTTAATTAAAACAAAACAAAATTAAGCTATGTGTAAAATTGATTACCCAATAAAAATAATGGAATAAATTTAATTCCTCCATTCAATTGGAGAGAGCCGGAAAAGATTTTGTCTGTATTTTAAAATTGGGTTTTGTTTATTCCATCCATTAAATTGGAAAAGAGCGGGTAAATATACCTACATAAGCTTCAGATTCCTTGTTGTAGTGGGCTTAGAGCAAGCTGCATTCTACAAACAGAGGCTCATCATGAGTGCATGTGTAAGTAAATAAATAAATAAATTTAGTCGCCCAACAGCTCATGGAGAACCAGGGCCTAGTGACTAACAACTCTCAACCATTCCTGTGTGCGAGTTGTTGGCAGGAATGGAGGGGACCTAGAATGTTTTGCCGAGTCCGAAGGGCTAGATGAGTAGCACTTTTTCATGACAAGTATACTCTTGGAGGATTTGTCAGTCCCTCGCAAGAGGCAGTACCTCGGACAAAAAGATTTCTGTTTTTAGGTGGCAGTGGCCGGGAATCGAACCCAGACCTTTGGCATGACAGTCCTACGCACTAACCATTATGCCACGAGGTACTACGTGTAAGTGGTTGATTTAAGCAAACTAGTACAAGCACATACATAAATACAAAAAAACTAACAAAATTACAACAAAATACAAATTCAGATATAATATAAAAATTAACATTAAATATACAAAGTTAAAACATTACTACATTAACGAAAGTGGAGCACTGGTTCGAAATACTATTATTAATCCTATTTTACTCATGTTATAATCAATAGATGAGGCGTTTAAGTTAAACAGTTTGCACATACGATTGAGAGGTTCGTGTGTGCCATAGTTTGTTCTGTGAAAAGTAACGTAAAAAAGTTCAAATCTTCGCAGGTGGTGGGATCCTCTGCGATAATTAATGCCTACATGCGCTAACAAGTCAGGCGCATCAATTTCACCATTGATAAGTTGATGAAAAAAACCAAATCATTATTAACAAGCTTTTTATATAAAGTTTGAAGTTACAGAGCGGAATTCTGTGTTCATAAGGTGGCAGGTTATACGGATCAGCCCAGGGAAGACCTTTTAAGGCAATACAAATGAATCTATGTTGTATTGCTTCAATACTGCTTTTATGAATTTCGTTCAAAGGTGCCCATACTACTAGGCGAGCGTACTCAAGATGGGGTCGTACATAACAATTGTATAACGAAAGAGTAAAATACGGATCGTTAAATTCCTTTGCCCATCGTTTTATAAATCCAAGTATGGAACTTGCCTTATTTACAATATAATCAATATGTTCTATAAAACTTAGATCAGAACTAAAGTGAACACCCAGATCCTTGACACTTAAAACACGACAGTGTGTGCTGCGAGATGGAGTTATCAAAAGCACTCTTTACTCGTTTTTTAGAGACAGTTATAAAGGGTTTTTCTTGGGCTCTGAACCTTTGGCACCTCATATATGGGAAATTTGATATTTTAGAATGTCATCTAATTGGTCAGCAATTGGTCAAGAAAGGTCAACTAGTCCTAGAAATTGGTCAGCCCTTGATAACTAGTTATAAAGACTTAAAGTTTCTCAAGGTTACTCAAGGTCACGCGTGATTTTTGGCACCTCATTTATGTTAAATTTACAAAAAAAAGATGCCATCTGAAAGATTTGTGGATAGTGATAAAAGGTCAACTATTTTCAGTAATTGGTCAGCTATAGTTTTTTTTCTATGAATTTTCAAAAATCGTTTCAAGGTCACAAAAAAAACTTTTGGCACCTCATTTGGGTCATTTCAAATAAACAAGTATGCCATTTGAAAGGCCATTTCACGGTCATAAAAGGTCAGCTATTTTCAGAAATTGGTCAGGCATAGTTTGTTTTTAATGAATTTTTAATTTATTTAAAAAAAATTTCAAGGTCATAGCGATTTTTGGCACCTCATTTATGGGAAATTTGCAAAAAATATATACCATCTGAAAGATCTCTAGATCTATATAAAAGGTCAGCTATTTTCAATAATTGGTCAGCGATAGATTTTTTTTAATAATTTTTTTTTAAATTTCAAGGTCATAGCGATTTTTGGCACCTCATTTATGGGAAATTTGGGAAAATTGCATACATTCTGAAGGATCTCTTGATCTATATAAAAGGTCAGCTAGTTTTAGTAATTGGTCAGCCATAGATTTTTTTTAATGAATTTTTGAATTTTTGTTCAAGGTCATAGCGATTTTTGGCACCTCATTTATGGGAAATTTGGGAAAATTGCATGCCATCTGAAACATCTCTAGATCTATATAAAAGGTCACCTAGTTTCAGTAATTGGTCAGCGATAGATTATTTTTTACGATTTAAACAAAAAAAAAAATTCAAGGTCACGAACGATTTTTGGCACCTCATTTAGGTAATTTTCCAAAAAAAAATATACTATGTGATAGGTTACTCGGTCATCATAAAAGGTCAGTTAGATTCAGTAATTGGTCAGTCATATTTTTTTTTAATTAATTCTTAAAGTATTTGTATGTAGATCACAGTATAGATAGATTCGGGTAATTTAAAAATTTTTTAAATAGATATAGATCCAATAGATTCTGAGAAAATCATGGTGGATTAAACCAAACACTTTCTTTTTCAAGATGGCGGTCATTCCCTTACCCCGGCACCTCAAAAACTTGGTTTCTTAAAAAAGAGATGCAGCCAAACTCAAATCGTACCCATCGATTATGGAAATTTTAATAAATTTTTTGACAAAATTTAATCCACCATGATTTTCTCAGAATCTATTGGATCTATATCTATTTAAAAAAATTTTAAATTACCCGAATCTATCTATACTGTGATCTACATACAAATACTTTAAGAATTAATTAAAAAAAAAATATGACTGACCAATTACTGAATCTAACTGACCTTTTATGATGACCGAGTAACCTATCACATAGTATATTTTTTTTTGGAAAATTACCCAAATGAGGTGCCAAAAATCGTTCGTGACCTTGAATTTTTTTTTTTGTTTAAATCGTAAAAAATAATCTATCGCTGACCAATTACTGAAACTAGGTGACCTTTTATATAGATCTAGAGATGTTTCAGATGGCATGCAATTTTCCCAAATTTCCCATAAATGAGGTGCCAAAAATCGCTATGACCTTGAACAAAAATTCAAAAATTCATTAAAAAAAATCTATGGCTGACCAATTACTAAAACTAGCTGACCTTTTATATAGATCAAGAGATCCTTCAGAATGTATGCAATTTTCCCAAATTTCCCATAAATGAGGTGCCAAAAATCGCTATGACCTTGAAATTTAAAAAAAAATTATTAAAAAAAATCTATCGCTGACCAATTATTGAAAATAGCTGACCTTTTATATAGATCTAGAGATCTTTCAGATGGTATATATTTTTTGCAAATTTCCCATAAATGAGGTGCCAAAAATCGCTATGACCTTGAAATTTTTTTTTAAATAAATTAAAAATTCATTAAAAAAAAAACAATGCCTGACCAATTTCTGAAAATAGCTGACCTTTTATGACCGTGAAATGGCCTTTCAAATGGCATACTTGTTTATTTGAAATGACCCAAATGAGGTGCCAAAAGTTTTTTTTTGTGACCTTGAAACGATTTTTGAAAATTCATAGAAAAAAAACTATAGCTGACCAATTACTGAAAATAGTTGACCTTTTATCACTATCCACAAATCTTTCAGATGGCATCTTTTTTTTGTAAATTTCCCATAAATGAGGTGCCAAAAATCACGCGTGACCTTGAGTAACCTTGAGAAACTTTAAGTCTTTATAACTAGTTATCAAGGGCTGACCAATTTCTAGGACTAGTTGACCTTTCTTGACCAATTGCTGACCAATTAGATGACATTCTAAAATATCAAATTTCCCATATATGAGGTGCCAAAGGTTCAGAGCCTTTTTCTTGCCGCTCTTTTGCCATTTCTCTTCAGTAAGGTTTTCCATTTCATGATGGAAAGATATACGAGCCAACAACGAGCCGAAATTAGTCAAATTTACTACCGAAATTCGGAGTCAGTGGCCTCAACGTCAAGAGCGCAACGTCCAATTTATGGTCGTCATATTCGTCCTAGCAGATCAACAATTGAGCGTCTAGTGGAAAAATTTGAATCCACAGGCACAGTACATAATGTTCCCGTGCCAGTGAGTCAAAGAAGTGCCCGTAGTGTCGAGAATATTGCTGCCGCATCAGGCTTGAGTTGCAGAAAGCCCAAATGTGTTTCTCAAACGTTGTTCTCAAGCGTTGGGCATCTCTGTGACGTCGTTGTGGCGAAAAGATCTTGGTCTACATCCTTACAAGATTAAATTGACGCAAGAACTGAAGCCGCTTGACCACCAGAAGCGTCGTATGTTCGTGAATTGGGTTGAGCAACAACTTGAAAATGATTCGGATTTTCATCGAAAAATCATCTTCAGCGATGAGGCTCATTTCTGGCTGAATGGTTTCGTCAATAAACAAAATATGCGGTATTGGTCAGGCAGCGATCCACACGTACTCCATGAGTCATCATTGCATCCTGAAAAAATTACGGTTTGGTGTGGTTTACGGGCCAGCGGCCGTACTACTTCCGTGATGATCAAGACCGGCACGTTACTGTGAATGGGGATCGCTACCGTTCAATGATAACCGAATATTTTTGGGCCCAATTGGATGATATGGACTTGGAGGACATATGGTTCCAACAGGACGGCGTCACAAGCCACTCAGCGAATGTCACAATAAATTTATTGGAAACCAAGTTTGGAGAACGTGTTATCTCACGGAATGATCCACTCGCTTGGCCGCCTCAATCGTGCGATTTGACGCCGTTAGACTATTTCCTGTGAGGCTACGTCAAGTCTATGGTCTATGCCAACAAGCCAGCGGCGATTGATGAACTTCGTACGAATATCGAACGTGAAATTGCAGCATTATCGGCCGATTTATGCTCGAAAACCGTCGATGATTGGGTTCAGTGTCTGGACTTCTGCAAGCGTGCCCGTGGTGGCTATGCAAAAAAAATCGAGTTCCATACATAATGGCATCAAACGCACTTTCACAGGAATAAAGAATTTCATTGATATCCAAAACCATTTTTTTATCTTATTTTTGTAGCGCTCTTGTTGAAAAACCCGATAGTTTGGCATTCAACAGGGTTTAGAGAGAGGCTATTTTTGGTACACCAGACATTAAAATAGTCAATATCAGCTTGCAGCAGAATGTGATCCTGACTAGATTGTATTTTTTATTTTAAATCTTCATATCATCAGCATATATAAGAATATCACTAAAACGTATGCATGAAGTAACATCATTTATAGCTAGAATGAAAAGCAACGGACCTAGATGACTTCCTTGGGGTACACCCGAGTGGGCATTGAACGAGTGTGAAAGGAAGTTTTTAAATTTTACTTGGTAAGATCTATGCTTAAGGTATGAGTTAATCCATGCTCTGAAAATGGTCGGAAAACCAAAAGCTTTGAGTTTGAACATAATATTGTTATGACTTAGCTGGTCAAATGCTTTAGAAAAATCAGTGTATATGCAATAAACTTCATTCCCGTTTTCTAATGCAAGAGAACATTTATGCAAAAACGTAAGAAGATTTGTTACCGTTGATTTCTTTCTCACAAAACCATGTGGTTGCTCACATATTATATTCATTGTATGAAATGCTAAACTCTCGCACACAACTTGTTCGAAAAGTTTTGAGATGCAAGAGAGCTTTGCAATGGGTCTATAATTTTTAATATCAGTTTTCTTTTAAAAATAGGGAAAATTACCTGTCCTTAAAGAAAACTCGAACAAAAGTTAAAGGGGTTGAACAAGTATATATTTACCCGACCCGATGAGTAATCATCATTTAATGATGAGAGAAGGCCTAAAACAGTACTCGGTGGTACTGGGATATTATTGCAGCTAGTTTGGGAAAAGGTATGTAAGTCTCTAAAGTAATCTTCGTCAACATCTAAGGGCTTGTCAATAAAGGAATTAGGAAAGTTTTTTTTCCCAAAAGCGTTACAAATATCAACGGATTCCTGCAACAAACAATTTTCATACATGAAATTATTCGGATAACCATCTAAGTTTTTTTTCGAATTGACAAACCTCCAAAATGCCTTAGGGTCATCGTTTAGGGAACTAGCCATTTCGTTTACATGGTTGGTGTATAGATTTTTGAGAGAGTTTTAAATTCTTCTGAAAGGGAAATGTAGGAGTTGTGGTCTACTGGCGAAAGAGATTTTATGTACATTTTCCATGCTTTGTTTTATTTCGGAGTGTTCTCAGCTCCTTCGTATACCGTGTGTGGCAAAAGTTTCTATTTCTTGATATTTTTGAAGGGAAAGTTTTATTAATGCAGCTGTTAAGGATGGAAAAGAAATTTAAAACTGCTTCGTTTATATCGCTAGACCCTGATATATTCTCAATACCAGACCTAGCTAATTCATCTGAGAGTAACTGAAAGTTTGCCCTTCTGAAGTCAAAACTATATGAATATAAGGGTAACTGTTTTCAGTTAGATGATTGCTCAAGTCAAAAAAAAAAAAAAATAATGAGTTTATATTAATGCTTATAAAATTTTGGTCAAAAAAGATTATAACACTTTTTTCGTAGGAGCGACAGATTTCAAGAAAAACGTGCACCAACGTTATAATAAGAGCTTTTCACTGTAATTATTTTTTTCTTCATTTTGCCTTGGTACAATAAGTAATGATCGCGTTTGTGAACTTTTTTCTCAAAATCTATTGGTCCTACGAAAAAAAGTGTTATAATCTTTTTTAACCAAAATTTTATAAGCATTAATTTAAATTCATTATTTGTTTTGATAAAAATTACATCTGCAGAGATATTAACAAAAAACCGTTTTTTTTTCCATTTACAGTACAAAATAAAAAGTGTTACTTTCATACACTTTACCTTCAAGATTAATAGTAAAAGAGTTCGTTAATAGCTCATTTTTTAGGTAATTTTATTGTTGTTGCTTTTTGAGTTGTTGAAAAAAACCAAATCACTTTCTTTTTCAAGGTGGCGGTGTTCCCCTTACCCCGGCCATCCCGCAATCTTGGGGTTTATTTATTGGCCAAACTCAAATCATACAAAAATTTTGGCCCATCGATGAATGAAATTTTTAAAAAATGTTTGACAAAATGTTCTCCACCGTGAAGTTCTTGCATGATTTTCTCAGAATCTATTGCTTTTATGAAAAAAAAAGTATGTTAATCTTTTTCGTGTAGAATGACATAAGCTTCAATTTGTACCTTCACATTTTTTCAAAAAAACTTATAGTTTTTGAGGAATTAAGAAAAGAAATAAATTTTACGAGTACCCCCTTTAACTTTTCAGGAAATGCTTAAGACTTCAAAACAAAGCTCTCTACCAAAATTCAGCTTTGTCGGAATTTTTTCAAAGTGAAAGTCTAATTTTCTTAGGCTATAATGTTGCTGTTGGAATATATGCATTTAAAATATACAATTGTTTGGACTTTATAGTTAATTTTAAACAGGTTAATTCAATAGGGTGGTTGAAAGGGAACCAAACATAAATAGATGTAAATTTACTTCGAACGGCAATTAAAATATCATCTGCCACTTCTTTTGGTTTATCAACATGACGATCCTTTCTGTAAATTAAGAACTCCTGTATTATTTTATTTATTTATTTATTACCCCCTGCGGGCAAGGGGAAAGAATATACCCGAGGTAGGCATGCCTGTCGTAAGAGGCAACTAAAATCCAAACTCCGTATACTGAGATTAATGTATACATAGCTATGCAATGAGCAAAACAATAAGATATAGTAACCCAGGTGGCAATCCAGGTTCACTGGAAGATCCACCCTCTTCGGAGGTCGGCTCTATGGATTCTGGGGAGAGCTAATTATTGCATTTAATAAATCCCTTCCTAAAAAGTGCAAGGGTATCTCGATCACCACCACCTTAATCGAGTGCAAAACCATCAAAATTCGGGCAAAAGAGTTCACCCGTCACGCCTGCGCGCGCCAAAATAGACTCAGATAAAAAATCTTGAAAAAGATAATAACGAACTTCGACAAGGACTTGATCAAGTTATGGAACTTTATCAAGAGCTAAAGAAAGAAGTCAATCTTCTTCGAAAAGAAAATGAGATATTGAAAAGCGAAAATCATCCAATAAACTCAAAGTCTAGCTTGCCACAAGTCAATAATTGCAGATATGAAACGGACCAAGAAGAGCTAGCACATGAAACGGAGAAGTCCTCAAAGAAAAGATTGAGTAAAAAGCGTAAAGCTGGCTCTTCACCTGAAGCAGCGTCTTCTTTTGAAATAAAAGTTTCACCAAAACATGCGACAGTAAAAGAAAAACCTGTTAAGGAACGGCCCCCACCACCGATAAATGTTATCGGTCTTGCGGAGTATAATAAGTTGCAAACCATATTAAAGGCATTATTACCATCGGCTTTTAAAATTATTTCACTTAATAACAACAAAAGGAAAGTTTGTGTGAAATACCCCGAAAGTTATCGTCTACTGTCACGAAAAATAAACGAAGAAAAAGTAGAATGGTATACCTATGAAAATAAGTCAGAAAGACCCCTACGTGTTGTGGCAAGAGGTCTACACGCATCATGTTTAAAAGACGATATTATTAGTGATCTAAAAGAGCGTAACCTAAAAATCTTAGATGCTACGAATATTGTCAAAAGAGAGAAACAGAAAAAAGAGGGTGAGGCGATAGTGGTACAACGTGGTCTCCCACTAATTATGCTTTCGTTCGATAAGACTGAAAAATTAGATGAAATTTATAAAATTAAAACAATTCTAAACATCGTAGTTAGGATCGAACCACTGGGAAAGAGCACAAGGTTAATCCCTCAGTGTAAACGCTGTCAAGAATTCAATCACACCCAAACCTATTGCCGAAAAAAGAGCCAAGGTGTGTAAAAGGCGCTGAAAAACATCTAACCGTTGACTGCAACGGAAAGAGTGAAAGTCCACCGACGTGCATTAATTGTAATGGAAATCACCCAGCAAACTAAAGGGGCTGTGAGGTAGCTAAAGAATTACAAAAGCGACGATCAAAATCTGCCCAAACACAAAGAAACCCACCAAGGCAATTAGAAACCGCAATTCTCAAGAGTGCCAAATCTACGAAAGGTCCAAAACCTAGTATCCGTAAGGAAAAGAAAACAGTGTCAGTACCTTCGGAGAAAATATCGAAGCAAGGAAATGCAGAAACATATGCCCAAATTGCAGCCAAAAATATACCCGTAAATAACGACACTGAAACAGACCCGGGTTTCGAAAGTCTTTTTAATAATTTTGTCAAAACTTGAAGAACAATGTGAAACAAATAAACATATCTTTGATAGGTTAAGTAAGCTCGAAAATTATTTTCGACCCAAACTTCTTTCAAGAAATATATGGTGGAAAAGCTTAAAATTCTTAGGTGAAATGCCAACGGAGAAAATTATATTGACATATGTTTGATATCAGAAAAGCATGCCAAAAATGAATCAAATCTTAAAATCCACGGGTTTCATGACTACCACGCCATTCATCCGTCTAACAAGGCAAGAGGTGGATCATCATTGTATATAAAAGAATGCATTGAACACTCGATAGGCCTCAAAATAGAGGCGGAATCAATGCAATTGAGTAGTGTACAGGTTAAAACTAAAAATATTCCTTTCAATGTCTCTTCCATATATTGCCCTCCGCGTTACAAAATTGATAAGAGTGAATTTATGACATTGATAAAGTCATTAAGGCCAAACTTAACTGTTGATGGTGACTTTAATGCAAAGCACACCTTCTGGGCCTCACGATGCATATCTCAAAAGGGTCGCATGCTATATGAAGCAGGAATGGAAAATAATTGTGACTTTCATTCGACTGGCAAGCCAACTTACTGGCCAACTGATCCGTCGAAAATACCTGACCTAATCGATTTATTCATGGAAAAAGGAATACCCTCTAACCGTATAGAAATTTCAGAGGGCTATGACCTCTTCTCAGATCACTCTGCCGTCGTACTCACTATGAGCGAAAGCCTTGTTAAAATTGAAAAACCACCCAGGTTAACAAACAGTAAAACCAACTCGGATGGATTTAAAAAAGCTATCGAGGACAACGTTGAGTAAAGGGTAAGGGAGGCGTTTGTCTCTTGAGCTTGAAGACGCAGTAGATACCTTTGTTGATATAATACAAAAAGCAGCTTGGGATAACACACCTTATCAAAGGCTAATGCCTCGCTATAAGGATAAAAAATATCGGCAAGAAATAAAAGATTTAATGAAAGAGAAACGAAAAGCACGTACAAAATGGCAGCAAACCCGTGCTCCTCAACACAAAGCTCATTTAAATCGCTTGAGTAATATGCTAAAAATGGCGATATCAGATTTCAAAAACCTTGAAGTTGAAAATTACCTTGAAGGCTTGACAGCGGGGAAAGAATCCAACTACTCACTTTGGAAAGCTATAAAAACAACGAACAAACCAAAGCTTCCATTGCCCCCGATTAAGAAAAGCAAAAATGAATGGGCTAAAAGTGACAAAGAAAAAGTGACGGTATTCGCCGATTACTTAACTCAACGAAAATATAAATATGAATTTTACCTCAAATGAAAGCTACATAACGAGAAATGCTACACTTGACGAATTAAAAACAGAAATAAAGAAGCTTAAGTCCTACAAAGCTCCAGGATATGACTTAATAACGGCAGAGATTTTAAAAATGCTCTCTCGTAAAGGGTTTATTAACCTCCTTTATATAATAAATGCCGCTCTAAGGTTAGAATATGTTCCGAGCCAATGGAAAGTTGCGGAAGTCATAATGGTTTTGAAACCTGGCAAACCATCTCACGAAAAGAAGTCTTACAGTCCGATTTCGCTTCGATTTCGATAATAGGAGAGAAACAATTATTACCTGAACATCATGTCGGATTTAGAAGCAAGCATTCGACAATTGATCAAGTCCATAGAATTACTGACATAATTGAGAGAGCTCTTGAAGAAAAGAAAATCTGTTCGACTGTTTTTTTGGACGTGTCGCAGGCGTTTGACAAGGTGTGGCACGAAGGTCTCAAATTCAAATTAAGACAAGTTCTGCCTGAAGGACCTTACAACATTCTAAACGGATATCTAAATGAAAGACTTTTTCGTGTAAGACACGGAAATGACTATTCTGATTTCAAAGAAATAGTGGCTGGGGTACCACAAGGAAGTGTATTAGGTCCAGTTCTGTACCTTTTATTTACACGCGATATACCTCAAACATATGACACTATTGTAGCCACGTTTGCTGATGATACTAAATACTAGCAGTAAGCAAAACGATTAGCGAAGCTACAATTAAATTACAAAATGCTCTTAATAATGTTAATGAGTGGACAAAAACATGGCGAATAGCGCTCAATGAAAAAAAGTCAGTCTACTTGGACTTTACGTATAAAAAATAAATAGATTACCCGTCTACCGCTCGTGTTCCATTTGCAAATGAGGCAAAGTATCTGGGAATGACTCTGGACACGAAATTAAAATGGAAGCCGCACGTGAAAAAGAAATTCGAAATACTAAAAAGTAAATTAAGAGATATGAACTGGTTACTTAGTAAATATTCAAAGCTTAGTATTGAAAATAAATTGATTTTGTATCGACAGGTTCTTAAACCTGTTTGGACTTATGGTATACAACTTTGGGGCTGTATCTGCGATACCAACTTAAATAACTTACAAACGTTTGAAAATAAATTGCTTAGGTCATTCGTAAATGCTCCGTGGTATATAAGAAACGAAGATCTTCACAGGGATTTCGGGATTCCTACGGTCCGGAACGAAATAAAAAGTTTCTCGCGAAAACATAGAAATTGACTATTAGAACACGCTAATTCAACGATTATTGACATTCTTGACGAGTCGAATGTAGTACGCCGCCGTCTGCGAATAACGAAACCTTCCGACTTGGTGCGGTGAACAGAAAACCTACACCGGAAAGTAACCTGCAACACGCTACTTAAATTTGTTAAAAATAAATTGCAAGATAAGTTTCAACCTAGTAGCAATCGGAAAGTGGAGGTGGTTTTAGTGTAGTAAGAATCTCACACTTCTATGAGCACGCGTTTTTCGGTCCTCATAGAGCCTTATGTAAGTTTTGCATCTATCCACGGGAAAATAACCATATTTATTTATTAAAATATTAATTACAATTACAAATTGTTAATAATATTATTTTTAAGAGCAGGAGCAGCAAAGGCTTTCGGCTCTTGTAAAAGGATATGATTATATAGTGATATTAATGTTGTGAAGTATTTCTTTTAGTTCATTTATATTATTTTCGCGTGGTTCTGTTAGGAGTTCCAGTAGGTTTTCGCCTGGGTTAATAATGTTTTGTAGTGAAGACTTTGACGATAAGAAGCAGTGGCTTAGCAAATGCGCTACATTTACGATGTTGAAGCAGGTAGGGTAGGTTGGAGGAGATTCTCTTTTGAGTAGGTGCTGATGGGTGAAAGCAGTCGAACAGAAGAATTTTCTTTTTAAATTTTCTTCATATTCAATTATTATGAAAGCAGTATGGCCAAGGCGGAGTCGGATAAACATTGTAATGTCGGTTTTTGGGATGTTTGTTGGGAAGATTGGCTGGGTTTTCGTCGGGTTGATTGTAGTGTAGTGGTGTATGTAATGTTCCAACTCAAGAAGCCGATTGCTTTGACATTCTTTCTGTATGTAATTTTTTAAATCAAGACGAGAGAAGGTGTTGTAAGTGAAAGTTGGAGCCTTAAGCGCAGAGTTGGCGGCAGCGTCTGCAAGATCATTGCCTTTTATTCCAACATGACCAGGTGCCCAGATGAATTTTATTTTAGAGCTTGGTCTTATGAGTAAATCTCGAATTTTTGCTATTAATATTCTGTCGTTTCTAGGATTAACAATGCTTTGGAGTACTGACATACTATCACTGCATATAGCCTATTTACCCTTTGTGTTTGTGCTACTCTTTGTGCCTTCAAAAATGGCACCGACAATTGAGAATCTTGTGGGATACCATTGTCGAGTGGCATAGTTTTTGAAAACATATTTCGAATTTTAATGAAGCACTTTCTTTTCGTAAAAAATGATTTAAAGTAACCAGTAATTTTGGGGACAACACCCCACTCTATTAACTTGTCTAAAATGAGGTGGATGCCAATGCGGTCAAAAGTCTTTTCAAAGTCTAAGGCCAGAATTGTTAAGAGCATCTATGCAACCTCTTTTTGGTTTGAAGGTGACTTGATAAAGGCTTAAAACCTTTTTGGACTCTGTAAACCATAACATCCTTTTAGCAATTATTTTTTCAAGAACTTTTGATAAGCACGGAGCAATTCTGTCTCGTCCTGGTGTTTTCCCTTGTAATTTGCACAAGCAACTTTCAAATTCAATGAGAGAGAGATGTCAGCTTCAATACGTTTTGTTGCTGCGTTTGTTGCCGGTTGTGAAATTAAAGCAAGACTTTCCAATTTCTTGGCGATGAAAGCGGGATGAAAGTTAGAATTTTTGGAGTTAAGAGAGAATGTTTGAGCAAAAATATTGCAAGTTTCGGCAGGCTCGGTAACCGAGCCAGTTGGTGTGTTGATGGAAACAATATGTTTATGTGTGGAGTTGCCTGTTAGGGTCCTTATTCGTTGCCGAATTGTTTTTGTGGTAGAATTTGGATTAGTTTCTACTGTAAATTCCTTAAAGATATTTGTTTTCTTAATTTTTAGCAATCTTCTAAAAAGAGCATTAGCCTTCTTTTTTTTAAAGCCCTCCAAGATTTGAATTTTTCAGTTCTTAACCTAGCCAGATCAGGGTTCCACCATGGCACGGTTCTTTTCGAGGTGATTGGGCATGACTGGGGGATAGAACTATTTACAGCATTTTTTATGCTTTTAAGCAAAGTTGCAGCAGCCTTGTTTATAAAAGTGGGGGTTGCGGGTTGTGCATTTGGCGGGCTTAGTTCAAATTTGTTCTTGAATAAATTCCAATCTGCCAGGGCTGTTTTATATCTTGGTGTTTGTTGATTTCGTGCCGAGGTGTCAAAAGCAAAGAGATAGATATCGGAAAATAATCGCTGTTATGCAGATTGTGTGAGATAATCCATAAAATTTTCGGAAATAATACTGAGGAACAACATATTACGTGGTAAGAGTACTATGCGTTGAAAAGTGGGGTGGAGAACCGTCGTTTAGTATAGTAAGGTCGGATTTAGTGATAAAATCTTGAATGATTGAACCCCTTTTGTTTGTCTTAGGGGAGCCCCAGAGCTCACTCCAGGAGTTTAGATCGCCTGTAATTATGTACGGGAGTTCCACTTGACTAATTATATTACCTAGATCGGGATGAGTGAAAGGTTGCCCGGGTAGAATATAGATACAAATAACCGTAACTTTGATGCCGCTATTGACTTGTACCGCTGTTGATAAAATATTTGAAACAATTTGTTTATGAACGTGAGGAATGTTGTTTTTTATAAGTATTCCTGCTCCTTGCACAGATATTACATTAGACGGTAAATTTACAAAGTACCCGATAGATGAATTTGGCTTTATAGGGTCTACCTTAAGCCAAGTGCGTTTCTTGTAGTGAAATGATATCATATTTACTTTCTTTAATTATTAAATTTAGTTCATCATAATTATTCATGAAGCCCTTAAGGTTACATTGTAAAATGTCGAGAGAGTTGAGTGTTTTTGGCGATTGGTTGTTAAGGTGATCAATTGTGCGTCACACTTAAGGGAGAGATCGCAATTTCCACCACGCATGGTGGCTTGATTTGCAGTCCCCGCCGCAAGTGCGACCATCGACGTTGAGGTTACAGAGTTTTTGTGTTTATGTATCATTTTTATTAAGAGATTTAATTAGATCATTATTTTTGGCGTTTGTTGGAGTGGTAAGAGAGTTAATTTGCGAAGAAGTATATGTGTGAGGGTTAGAGAGTGTGGTGAAGTTGTTTGTTTGTGGTGGAATAGAATTTTTATCAAGAGTATTTGAGTTGATTTTTTCTATGAATTGTTTTTGAGTGGAAGAGGGAGAGAGTATAAGTTGATCATGCATTACTTCAGCTGATCGTGAAGTTGATGGGGAGACGCCTGGTGGCGTTACAATTTTTGCAGGTTGGTTGATAGTTTGTGCGGGTGTTATTGATTTAATTGTGGCTGGGCAGGTGCTGGTTGGAATAGGTAAGGTAGTGAGAGGGGGGTCTTGTGTTTGGTGAGTGGCTTTAGCTTGTGTCTTTTTAATTTACTCAGAGAAGGAAAGTGGATTGAAAATTTGAGCTTGGTTTTGTTCATTGTATGTGCGTCTAGCTTCAGCCATACTGCACTTATTTTTGATGGTTATTATGTATTTGCTTTGAATAAATTTGGGGCAATCTTTGGAGGAGGATGGATGTTTATCCAGATAATTTGCACACATCAGCCTTGTACAGGTCTGAGGTTCGTGCGGGGAGAGACTACAATTGACACAAACTTTGCTCTCAGTATCCCTCTTAGTTGTATGTCCTAACAACTGGCAGTTTCGGCATCTCATAGTAGAAGGAATGTATTCCTTGACCATTGCCTTGTACCAGCCAATTTCCACGGTTTGTGAAATTTGATACAGGTCAAATGTGAAAACTACTAGCCCTGTGGGTTCGATTTTGTCATTCATTTTTTAGTAAGTTTGTAAACCTCAGTAACACCTTGCGGTTTCATTTCCGAAACGATTTCAAATTGTTGCACATTTTTCAACCATGGTGCATATACAATGCCTGTAGAGGAATTAAGTTGTTTGTAAAGGGTTACTGTTACTGGGAGTTGATTGGCTAAGTTGGTAGCTTTAATGAATTTATCAGCGATTTGTTGATTTTTAGCTTACAGAAGAACGCTACCGTCTTTCAGTATAGATATATTATCATACTCCGTGCTAGTGCTAATAGCATCTATTGATTTTCTTAAAACGAAAATACTTACAGACGTGATAGGTTTATCATCATACTTGGCTGAAATCACTACAAATTTTGGGTTTTTAGGCTTGCGAACAACGGGTAACTCTGGGAATTCCACCGGCGAGCTTCAACTTTTATTTTTCTTTGCCCTGAGTTGTTCAGGAGACATATCGGAGAGTATGTCAAACTGATTGGCCCCGGTGGGCCCATGTCGTAATTAAACAGCAAAAGTGAGTAGGATTGATAAACCACGAGGTTCCATATGAAAAAAGGTTGTTTTTTTACAAGAAGTAGAACGAGGTTAGACAGAGAGAATCTGTCGAAAGATCACTGAGCGTCAGACAATAACAAGAACACAGCTGTTAAGAACGAGATGTTCACGCAACAGGAGCCAGACGGTGACTGAAGAACTCCAGATTAAAAAGTTCCGTGCCCAAGAAACTAGAATTTAAACAAGTTTCTGTTAAAACAAAGATATCATGTGAGAATGCTTGGAAGTTCATACAGATATTAGCGGTTTTGCTGCGAAGCCCTCTTACATTTTGGTAGAAGAGGGTAATCATATTGAGATTTTTGGAGATGGGTGCATTTCGCGTTTGACCTTTTTTTCTTGAAGTAGTGAACTCTTTAACAAGAGCTTCAGAAGGCCAATTATTAATATCGCAAATTGAATCGAAAAACGAAGGATGTGTAACTACTTTCAAAGAGGAAATGAAACTATTTAGTTTACTAATTTTAGTACACTTAATGGAAGTGTATACTACTAGTAGATACTAAATGGGAAATAATATCATCCGGAACGATATCAGGTTCCAAGCGTGAAATAAAAATAGATCTAAGCTTGGAGACAGCTTTTATCGGTTTAGGATTAATACTTATATCAGGTAACCTTCCACAATCTATGTTAGGATCAACCGTCTCTGAAGTATGATTCAAAGCTTGAACGGGAAAGGGTAATTCTAAATTATTATTGTTATAGTGGTTAGGATTGCATTTAAGATTTGAACGTTTTGGGGGTGGGGAGCTTATAGCAACTAATGAGTTTTCGCGACCTCTTTTTTTATTACTTTTGGCACCAGATGATCCAGATTGTGCAACAAGATTCTCTTTTTCATTATTTATCGGAAAGATAACTGGATGAGGTTTAATAACTAGGTCGTCGGTAGAAGTAGTACTATCAACCATATCATTTTGATAGAGAATGAGCTAACATTGGGGACAGCATTATTAAAATTAATAAGCAGTTTTTCAAATCCCTTCGGGAGTTGTATAATGTCTGCTTTAAAAGAAGACATTTTAAAATCCATTTGAGATAAAGAAGGCTTACAACAGTCAGTGCAGTACCAAAAAGCAAATTTTGAGTTTGATATCTTTTCAACAAATGCGTTGGTTCACCCAATGCATTTTGCATGGTAGAGATTACCACAAGATCAAAACAGGCAAAAAGCAGTGTAGAAGGCAAACCTTCGCAGTTCTATGCCGAGCAAACCATATAAATTAAAAAGAAATTATCAAAAAGAAACTTAAAAAAAAAAGAAATAAGAGGTTTAGAAAATAAACATAAAAAAAAGCAGGTCTTCGGTAGGGATCGAATCCACGTCCACGATACGAAGATTTAACCACCGCGCGTTTTTTTTTACTCATTTTTACTTTCCATTTATTTAAAATTTTCTTAAAGCTAGACAGAAATTCATAAAAACTAGCCTACTTATCACTAACTTAAAACTAACTTACTGGCCCCAATCGGGCGCTCTAAGTTAGACTATAATAACTTAATGGTAATGCCTTTCGGCCTAAGAACTTTATTAATACTTAAATCCAGGTCGGTTTTATTTTTTACCGAGAAGAATTTACAAAAAAAAAACTCGGTATTGATGACCACCAGGAATATAAATAACCAATGGAAAAAATGATTTTAATGATTACAAAAAATTGGATTTTAACATTAAAAAAATTTAATTAAAATTTCTAAGAAATAGATGTTACAAGACAGACTCATAAAGCTTAAAGCTTAAGTTTAAATATAAGTAGGAGAAACAATATGATAGGAGAAGAGTTAAGGCACAGGTAGACACAAACATTTGGAAATAATTAAATACAAAAAAAAAAAAAAAAAAAGCATTTCGAGTTGGGGAACAGTTTAACTTTCAATGAGAAAACTAATCTTACCATGCACAATTTTATTTAGCTAAAATAACACTCTACAAAACATAAACTAATTTAGGCAAATAAGGTTAACGAAAATATTCACTTATTCAGTGAAACTGGATAGTTAATTTATATAAAATTAACAAAATACATTCAAAAAACAATAGATTACACAGGAGCCATATGAAAGCACAACTAAGTACAACAAAACCAGTGCTGTCACATACATTTAAATGTTAAAAAAAGGGTTAATATACCTAACTTATATTTAAAAAAAAATGTTTGTGATTCCCTCCATTTATTTAGAAGAGTGCAGGCACAGGCTAAGCAAACTTGAAAAAAAAAGAAAATAACAATAATAATAAAAAAACCTTCATTAGATTGTAAAAAAATTGAAAGTGTGGTATATTTTTATTTTTTAATTTTTATGCAGGCAATTACAATAATTAGTGTATCTTTACATTTCAGCGAGTTCTAACAAACAATATGTTTTTATTCGAATCAATCTAAACGTTTACAAAGACTTTTTATCTCGCTCTAATGTTTCAGTTTCAGTATCTCGCACGCTAGGTATGCGACATTTAGTCGCAATACCCTAAAACACAGACATAAAGGCAATAACACATTACCGAGAATGTAACTATATCTCAATAATAATTTTATACAACAAAAGCTAACATTACCATACATACTGTTGCTAAGCGAACTTAAACTACATAAGCAGGTTTGCATGATCCTGGTAAAATAACGCAGAAACAAATCAAAGAGAGTGTTGGTTTGTTCTTACTCATGTTCAACTAACCCCGCTATAGGTATATCTGTTTACAATTTATAGGCGGCATGAGTTTAGAAAATAGAAACAGAAAATTATTTGGATGATTTGAAAAGCAAACAATTGTGTTCTTTTTACAGTGGGAGGTGTGGAAATAAAAGGCATTCTTCTCAAAATCCTAAATATCCAGCTAGAGATAAAAAGTGCCACACTTGTGGTCGCATTGGGCATTTCGACAATATTGCAAATTTCAGGCAGGGCAAGGCCGAAAATTACCGGATTTCCATAGGCATAATGAAGATCCAATTTTAAAATGAACTAAAGATAAAAAGGACAAAATCAACTGGGTCGAAGATGAGAAAATTGAGATGGATTACGTTTTCCATAAAGACGATGATGCCTCAATTAATTGTTTTGTAGGTGGAATAAAAACCAAACTTTTAGTTGATTCAGATTGTACCTAATTTAAATTTATTTAACAAATAAAACCTGGGAATATTTTAATACTAAAGCGATACACAAGTAAAACCAAGTAAAGAATCCAAAGAAAGAATTTCTTGCTTATGGTACTCAAGTCACACTCCATTAGATGTTAAAGGTTATTTTATACCAGCATTAAAGCAAATGGGAAAGAACAACAAGCTACATTTTATGTTATAATGGGTGGAACAAAGGACCTACTTGTAAAAAACACTGCGTAAACACTAACGTAAATGCCTTCCCAAAATTTGAAAACGTAATAGTAACCATCCCAATTTAAAATTCAATTCACCCTGTTTCGCAATCATACAGGAGAATACCTATTTTTTTTACAAAGTTGGTTGTAACTGCACAATTTACACACAGAGTTATGATAATATTATCTTACTACTGAAAAAGAATTTGCTGTTTGAAAACAATAAGAAAATAAACTTATTTATAAAAAAAAAAAGAAAATAAAGATATAATATTTGTAGACACATAAGTATTATTAAAGATATATACTTAAAACTAGTATCACTAAAATAAGCATACAATATTTTTTAAGCGGAATAAATAACAAAATATAATAAATTGGATATTAAGTAAACTTGAAAAGCTTCTACAAAACAAACATTTAATCATAATTTAATTGTTGGTAAATAATTAATTATGAGAATATGTAAATGGATAATCAAAACATGTAAATATTTTATGAAAAATCAACAAACAGATAAATGGAAGATGACAATAAGTACACATATATAATATAAATAAAAATATAACGAATAAATAAATAATCAACAAGTTTGTTACTTGTATAAATAAATAAATAGATAAATAAATAAATAATTAATTAAATAAATAAATAAATAAATACATAAATAAATAAATAAACAAATAAACATACTAGTTAACAATGCTGGTAATCAATGGATTATCTGACATAGAACAGTTACATGAGTATTTTGTATAAATGTTAAAAAATTTTAACGAAACAGTGTCGATGTTATCAATATCGTCGAGTTCAAGGGTTGAGAAATGCCATGGCAATTTAAGCATTAATTTGAGAACCTTGTTTTGTGCTATTTGTAATTTTCGTACTTACCAGTGATTTTCTGTTTATAAGGGGATACATTATTTTAATTTTTTTGTTGACCTTATCAAGAGTGTTAGAGATTTGTTTGTTATACATGAGCTTTGTATCTAAAGTTATTCCAAGATATTTAGCACTATCATTCCAGGTGATGTCAATGTTGTTCAATTTAAGAGTGTTGCTAGAAAGAAAACAAGACATCTTTTTTCTTGTGAAAAAGATAGCTTGCGTTTTCCTAGCATTAACTTTAATTTTCCACTTGTTAAAATAACAAAAAATAATATTCAATCCTGATTGTAAATTGGTTTCAATAACGGAACCAAGTACATCAGAAGAATAAATTCCTGTATCATCTGCATATATTGCCTACTCACAGTTGGGAAGTTCCGGAAAATCAAAAGTGTATATATTATATAAATAGGGACCCAAAACTGAACCCTGTGGTACACCCGCGGGAGTATTATGCTGGGAGGAGAAGGCAATATTAACGGAGACAACATATGTAATATGTACGATCTGTAAGAAAACTTTTTATATGTCGAACAATGTACATTGGAGACTCAAAACCTAACATTTTATGCAGTAAACCATCGTGCCAAACTGAGTCGAAGGCTTTTTCTACATCTAATAGGACTAAACCTGTAGATTTTCGTTCAGCCAATGAATTTGATACAAATTTGTTTATTCTATCAACCTTATGAATCGTGCTGTGATGGTGTCTGAAGCCAAACTGTTGCGGTGGCAAAATATTTTTGTCTTCTAATACTTTACTTATTTGTATGCTAATTAATTTTTCGAAAACTTTTCCCAAAGAGCTAAGCAAACTAATTGGTCTATAATTGGTAGATAAATTTGCAGAACTTCCTGGCTTGAGAATTGGAACTATTTTCGTTTGTTTCCAATCTTTAGTGAAGTACTGTATCTTGATACATGCATTAAAAAAAAAAAACAATAAAGCTTTCAAACCACGTTTGGATAGCTGTTTTAGATATAAATTGTTGATGTTGTCTAAACCAGATGATTTACAAACATTAAGAATGGATATCTGATCTTCAAGTTGTTCGTAGGTGATTAAACTGCTTCTATCAACTTGTGTTACAGCTAAGTTTAAGCCATTTACAGTTCTAGCAACTGTTAATACAGTGTTACTGTCCCCTAATCCACTAGAGACTAAGTGATTTTTTAAAAAATTGGTAGCCAATATGTCGGCTTTTTGGGTTATGTGAGTGAATTATTTTGTAAGTTGTCTATAGTTCGAATAACTGTAAACTTTGTTTTCATAATTTTGGCTATGTTTCAAAAAGGCTTACTGCATTTGTCCAGACTTTGTAGCTTATAATTCCAGCTGTGGTTACGAAATTTATTTATCTCTTTTTTAATTTGTTCGTTAAGAAGCTTTAGGTTTTGCTACTTAATTAAATTAATAATGTGAGTAAAAAGTTGTGCATTTTTAACAGTAAACTCTTTTTAAAACCGATTGATCCATAGCATCTTCTATGCTTCTTAATATTATTTTGGTACAATTATCTATTTGCGAACAATCGGTTAGAGAATTTAATATTTGGTTTTGGTTATATAGATTTATATCTATGAGCCAGCGATATTTTTTCCAATTTGCATTTTTGAAATCAACGAAACAATGCTCTGACTTTTCTGGCGTTTGAAGTAAACCACAAGGGACTGGTAAATGATCCGAACTCAGGTCATTGAGGTGAAAATTTGGGAGATATTTGTCAAAAATAAATCTAAGGTAATGGATTTGATCTACTATTATTTGGAAAAAATGTCGGTGAACCAGGATATAAAATAAGAAATTGGTGATTTACATTAAGATCGTAGAGACCGTTGCCCCATGCGTTAGCCCGAAGACAGCCCCAACTTCTGTGTCTGCAGTTAAGGTCACCGCCTACTAAAAAATTACCCTGTAAATTAATTATTCTAAGAAAGTCACTTTTAAGCCAAACTCTTTTATAAGGAGAAGAAGATCCACCTGGAAAATAAACAGAGAAAATTGAAATACTTCTGCCGTTTGAGAAAAACAACTCGATTTCTATATTTTCAATCAGTTTTGTGTTAAGACTGGGTAATAATTTATATTTTAAATTTTTTTAATAAGTATTGCAACCCCACCACCTATTCTATCTTGTCTGTCGAGGGGGTGACATGAATACATATTAATTGAAAAAGTTATTTCAGGAGTCAACCAAGTCTCGCAAAAAAGACTAACATCGACAATATTTTTACACAAAAAGGAAAAGAATTCACTAGATTTATGGCGAACGCTTTGTGCATTCCAACATACCACATTAAGTTTTACTGCCATTACTTAGTTTTAACATATAAATACTTTAAAGGTAATTGTGCGATTACATTGAATTGCTCGGACTTATTTTTACATATAGAAAGTTGAGTGGTCATTTCAATAGTAAGGGATTGTATTTCTTCGAGAGAAAAAAGACCATCGTCTGCAGGTGAATGATACTACAGGAACAGGTTTTATTGCAGGATTTATATATGAGTTTAAATTATGACGACTCCTCCACTCCATAGGCGCGAAGTCATTGTTGTTTACTCGTTCGCCCCCTGCGGGTAAGGGGGAAGAACCCGAGGTAGGCATGCCTGTCGTAAGAGGTGACTAAAATCCAAACTACGTATACTGAGACTGATGTATACATAACTATGCAATGAGCAAAACAATAAGATATAGTACCCCAGGTGGCAGTCCAGGTTCACTGGAAAATTCACCCTCTTCGGAGGTCAGCTCTATGGATTCTGGGGAGGGCCAATTAGTGCATTTAATAAATCCCTTCCTAAAAAGTGCAAGGGTAGCTCGATCACCACCATCTAAATCGAGTGCAAAACCATCAAAAAAAGAGTTCACCCGTCACGCCTGCGCGCGCCAAACAAAAACTCAGATAAAAAAAAAATCTTGAAAAAGATAATAACGAACTTCGACAAGGACTAGCTTTCCACAAGTCAATAATTGTAGATACGAAACGGACGAAGAAGAGCTAGCACGTGAAACGGAGAAGTCCTCAAAGAAAAGATTGAGTAAAAAGCGTAAAGCATGGCTCTTCGACTGAAGCAGCCTCCTCTTTTGAAATAAAAGTTTCACCAAAACATGCGACAGTAAAAGAAAAACCTGTTAAGGAACGGCCCCCACCACCGATAAATGTTATCGGTATTGCAAAGTATAACAAGTTGCAAATCATACTAAAGGCATTATTACCATCGGCTTTTACAATTATTTCACTTAATAACAACAAAAGGAAAGTTTGTGTGAAAGACCCCAAAAGTTATCGTCTTCTGTCATGGAAACTAAACGAAGAAAAAGTAGAATGGTATACCTATGAAAATAAGTGGGAAAGACCCCTACGTATTTTGGCAAGAGGTCTACACGCATCATGTTTAAAAGTAGATATTATTAGTGATCTAAAAGAGCGTAACCTAAAAATCTTAGATGCTACGAATATTGTCAAAAGAGAGAAACAGAAAAAAGAGGGTGAGGCGATAGTGGTACAACGTGGTCTCCCACTAATTATGCTTTCGTTCGATAAGACTGAAAAATTAGATGAAATTTATAAAATTAAAACAATTCTAAACATCGTAGTTAGGATCGAACCACTGGGAAAGAGCACAAGGTTAATCCCTCAGTGTAAACGCTGTCAAGAATTCAATCACACCCAAACCTATTGCAGAAAAAAGAGCCAAGGTGTGTAAAATGCGCTGGAAAACATCTAACCGTTGACTGCAACGGAAGGAGTGAAAGTCCACCGACGTGCATTAATTGTAATGGAAATCACCCAGCACGCTATAGGGGCTGTGAAGTAGCTAAAGAATTACGAAAGCGACGATCAAAATTGGCCCAAACACAAAGAAACCCACCAAGGCAATTAGAAACCGCAATTCTCAAGAGTGCCAAATCTACGAAAGGTCCAAAACCTAGTATCCGTAAGGAAAAGAAAACAGTGTCAGTACCTTCGGAGAAAATATCAAAGTAAGGAAATGCAGAAACATATGCCCAAATAGCAGCCAAAAATATACCCGTAAATAACGACACTGAAAGCCTTTTCAATAATTTTGTCAAAACTTGAAGACCAATGTGAAACAAATAAACTTATCTTTGATAGGTTAAGTAAGCTCGAAAATTGCTTTCGACCCAAACCTTTTTTTAAAAAAATATATGATAGAAAAGCTTAAAATTCTTACGTGGAATGCCAACGGATTATGGCAAAAACTTGGAGAATTGGAGAGTATATGCGAGAAAATGATATTGACATATGTTTGATATCAAAAACGCATGCCAAAAATGAATCAAATCTTAAAATCCAAGGGTTTCATGACTACCACGCTATTCATCCGTCAAACAAAGCAAGAGGTGGATCATCATTGTATATAAAAGAATGCATTGAACACTCGATAGGCCTCAAAATAGAGGTGGAACCAATGCAATTGAGTAGTGTAAAAGTTAAAACTAAAAATATTCCTCTCAGTGTCTCTTCCATATATTGCCTCCCGCGTTACAAAATTGATGAGTGAATTTACAACATTGATAAAGCCACTAAGCCCAAATTTAATTATTGGTGGTGACTTTAGTGCAAAGCACACCTTCTGGGCCTCTTGATGAATATCTCAAAAAGGTCGAATGCTATATGAAGCAGGAATGGAAAATAATTGCGACTTTCATTCGACTGACAAACCAACATACTAGCCAACTGATCCGTCAAAAATAACTGACCTAATCGATTTATTCATGGTAAAAAGAATACCCTCTAACCGTATAGAAATTTCAGAGGGCTATGACCTCTTCTTAGTTCATTCTGCCGTCGTAAAACCACCCAGGTTAACAAACAGTAAAACCTACCGGGATGGATTTAAAAAAGATATCGAGGACACATTGAGTTAAGGGTATTATTTCAAACGCCTCTTCAGCTTGAAGACGCAGTAGATACCTTTTTTGACATAATACTAAAAGCAGCTTGGGATAACACATCTTATCAAAGGCTAATGCTTCTCTATAAAGACATAAAATATCCGGAGAAAATAAGAGATTTAGTGAAATAGAAACGAAAAGTACGTACAAAATGGCAGCGAACCCGTGCTCCTCAACACAAAGCTTATTTAAATCGCTTGAGTAATATGCAAAAAACGGCGATATCAGACTTCAAAAACCTTGAAGTTGAAAATTACTTTGAAGGCTTGACACTGGGGAAAGAATCCAACTACTCGCTATAAAAACAATGAAAAAACCAAAGCTTCCAGTGCCCCCGATTAAGAAAAGCCAAAATGAATGGGCTAAAAGTGACAAAGAAAAAGCGACGGTATTCGCCGAAAACTTAGAGGAAACATTTAAGCCGGTCGATGGACAAGAACTCAACGAAAATATTAATATGAATTTTCCCTTAAATGAAAGCTACATAACGAGAAATGCTACACTTGCTGAATTAAAAAGAGAAATAAGGAAGCTTAAGTCCAAAAAAGCTCCTGGATATGACCGAATTACGGCAGAAATTTTAAAAATGCTCCCTTGTTAAGAAACCCCCTTTACATAATAAATGCCGCTCTAAGAATAGAATATGTTTCGCTTCTTCCAATAATATCAAAAGTTTTTGAAAGAATACTACTCCTGCGCCTGCAACCGATAATAGAAGAGAAACAATTAATACCTGAACATCAGTTTGGATTTAGAAGCAAGCATTCGCCAATTGATCAAGTGCATAGAATTACTGACGTAATTGAGAGAGCTCTAGAAGAAAAGAAAATCTGTTCGACTGTTTTTTTGGACGTGTCGCAGGCGTTTGACAAGGTGTGGCACGAAGGCCTCAAATTCAAATTAAGACAAGTTCTGCTTGAAGGACTTTACAATATTCTAAACGGATATCTTAATGAGACTTTTTCGTGATTTCAAAGAAATAGTGGCTGGGGTACCACAAGGAAGTGTATTAGGTCCAGTTCTGTACCTTTTGTTTACACGCGATATACCTCAAACAGATGACACTATTGTAGCCACGTTTGCTGATGATACTGAAATACTAGCAGTAGGCAAAACGATTAGCGAAGCTACAATTAAATTACAAAATGCTTTTAATAATGTTAATGAGTGGACGAAAACATGGCGAATAGCGCTCAATGAACAAAAGTCAGTCCACATGGACTTTACGTATAAAAGAATAAATAGATTACCCGTCTTTCTTAATACCGCTCGTGTTCCATTTGCAAATGAGGCAAAGTACCTGGGAATGACTCTGGACGCGAAATTAAAATGGAAGCCGCACGTGAAAAAGAAATTCGAAATACTAAAAAGTAAATTAAGAGATATGAACTGGTTACTCGGTAAATATTGAAAGCTTAGTATTGAAAATAAATTGATTTTGTATCGACAGGTTCTTAAACCTGTTGCGTTTTATGGTGTATAACTTTGGGATTGTACCTGCGATACAAACTTAAATAACTTACAAAAGTAAGAATATAAACTGCTTAGGTCATTTGTAAATGCTCCGTGGTATATAAGAAACGAAGATCTTCACAGGGATTTCGGGATTCCTACGGTCCGGAACGAAATAAAAAGTTTCTCGCGAAAACATAGAAATCGACTATTAGAACACGCTAATTCAACGATTATTGACATTCTTGACGAGTCGAATGTAGTACGCCGCCGTCTGCGAAGAACAAAACCTTCCGACTTGGTGCAGTGAACAGAAGACCGCTTTTAAATCGCGGATTCAGCAGAAACTTTCACTTACTTTACTTATTTTAGATGGCGCTCACAGTCCAGGATGGACTATGGCCTCAACCAACAAGCCCCTCCAGCCAGCTCGGTCCCTAGCTAACTGCCGCCAGTTATGCACTCCAAGTTGATTGAGGTCGCTCTCGACTTGTGTGCGCCAACTTAGGCTGCGCAGACCATTAGGGGTGAATTCGAAGACTCGTCGGGCTGGTGCGTAGGTGTCCATACGCTCCACGTGTCCCAGCCATCTTAGCCGCTGAATTTTCAGATTTTTGAACAGGTCGACGTCGCTGTATAGCCCGTAGAGATCATTATTAAATCTTCTCCTCCATAATCCATCGATACAGAGTGGACCGAAGATCACCCGAAGAATTTTCCGATTCCAGATCCGATTTTCCAGATTCTCATCCGTTTTTGACATGCTTCTGCCCCATACAGCAGGACCGGGATGATAAAGGTCTTATATAAAGTCTCCTTTACTACTCAAATGCCTTCTTAGCTTGAATAAACAGCGATTGGCCAGAGTAATTCTTCGTTTGATTTCTGCACTGATTGTCATTTTGCGATGTAATAGTGGAGCCCAGACAAAGTCCTTGACAACTTCGAAGTTGTACCTATCCATCGTTTTGCCCGAGTCGCCGATGTTGAGATTCATTTCTCGATGATAGCATATACTTCGTCTTGTCCTCATTAACAGCCAAACCCATTTTCGCCGCCTCCGATTCAACACTTGCAAACGCGCCGGTAACAGCTCGCTTCGTTCTTCCCATGATGTCAATATCATCTGCATAAGCAAGTAGCTGAACGGACTTTTGAAAAATTGTTCCTCTGTTGTTGACTTGCGAGCTGCGTACAATTGCTTCAAGTACGATGTTAAAGAGGTTGCATGATAATGCATCGCCTTGCCTCAAACCTTCTTGACATCAAAGGGTTCGATGGTGTTCTTACCGACTTTGACGGAGCAGTGAAATTTCTCCATCGTCATCCTGCACAGGCGTACGAGTTTAGCAGGGATGCCGAGATGCGACATGGTTCTGTACAGCTCGTCTCTGTTTACGCTATCATACGCGACTTTGAAATCGATAAAGAGATGGTGTGTATCGATTTGAAACTCCTGGGTTTTTTTTCAAATATCTATCGGAGTGTGAACATTTGATCGACGGTTGATTTGCCGGGCCTAAGACCACACTGATAGGGGCCGATCAGATCGTTGACAAATGGTTTTAAGCGATCACACAGTAAAGATGACAGTATTTTGTATGCGACGTTGAGGAGACTTATACCTCTGTAGTTGGAACAATTCAGAGCATCTCCTTTCTTGTGGATGGGGCATACTATACCGCGGTTCCATTCATCGGGCATACTTTCTTCCGACCAAATTTTGAAGATAAGTTGGTGTATACTCCTTACCAAGTCATCTCCCCTTGCTTTGAATAGCTCGGCTGGCAGGCCATCTGCACCAGCAGCCTTGAACGTCTTAAGCTTAGCTATCGCAGGAAGCAGGAACTTTCACTGAAAAGTAACCTGCAACACGTTACTTAACTTCGTTAAAAACAAATTGCAAGATAAGTTTCAACTTAGATGCAATCGGGAAGTGGAGGTGATTTTAGTGTAGTAAGAATCTCAAACTTCTATGTGCACGCGTTTTTCGGTCCTCATAGAGCCTGATATGCAGGTTTTGCACCTACCCACGGGAAAATAAATACAAAAAAAAAAAAAATTGTTGTTTACTCGTTGTGCAGCTTTAACCTGCGTTCGAAGATGTGGGAATTGCTCCATTGAGTATAACTCAATTGATTTTGGAGCTTTCACCACAGTTGATCGTGAAGAGATTCTGGTAGAAGCTTTTCCTTCATTTCCAAAAATTTGATTCTGCTTATGCAATTGCTCTCATTCGACTTGTGATTTTTATTGCAATTAGTGCATTGCACTAATTGCACTATCAGAAGCTTTGCAGTCGGATGTTTTATGATTACCCGCACAGTTTGAACAAAAAGTCTTAATGTTACAAATACGCTCACCATGCCCATACATCTGGCAATTTCTGCACTGTGTAATACTATTCTTAGGACGACGCTTGTATTCCCATTTAATTTGTGTTTTGAATATTGATTTAAAGTTTTTTCTGAGATCACTCATGTGAATTGGTGCATTTTCCAAATGAACAATATAAAATGTATCTATTTATATAGTGCTCGTAACGCTTAGCTATCATTTTGATATCAACACACTTCAGGCCGATTAAATTGAGTTCCTTTTTTAAACTTCAGTTGACATTTCGTCAAGTTCAAAGAGAACAACTTTAAAAGTTTTATTGTTTTGTAAATCATGAGAAAAAAACTGACAATTTGAAGACTTTATTCCAACAAGTGTATTATTGAATGATTCAATACTATCACAAACAATTTTAATTCCGATTGAAATTTTTTTAATCGAATAGTTTTCAATTTTTAAATCATACATAAGCTTATGAATAAACTCGGAATTTTTATGCAACACTATAAAAGGAGGCACTACACATTTTGTTGAGGTTAGATTGTCATTACACGTGTCATCAGTTATATCCGTATCAGGCAAACATTGAAGTGGATTCCAATAATTACTATTGTTACCCAATTTAATATTTTTTGAAGAAGACATGTCTTCTTCAGTCGGCGTGCGAATCCTCTTCGGAATTTCGATGTTGTTTTGGTAAATGATAAATAATTTATTTATTAGCTCGGGTCAAAAGAAAACACGTCACATACAGACGAAGATCTGACTCAGGTCTTTAGAAACTCTCGTTGACAAAAAGTTGCAAGAGTTATTGGGTCATGATAAAAAAGAAGAAGTACCCGAACCATCAAAGTGGGTATCTTCTATAGTTCCAATCCTAAAGAAAAATGGTTAGTAAGGTTTTTGTGTAGATTTGAGAAAAGCTAATGCTGCTCTTATGAGAAAAATTAAACCCTGCCAACAATGACCGAAATGTTGCCTAAATTTCGAGAAGCCTGTTTTTTAGCAACCTCGATATCAAAAACGTCATAGAGCTTCACCCTCACACCAGACATAACGATGTTCCCAACAATGAAAGGGTTCTTCCGTTATAAGAGGCTAATGTTTGGTATTAATTATGCCCCTCAAATTTTTCAAAAGGTACTTGAGAGACTATTGCTAGGACGTGAGGGTGTAATTATTCTTATAGATGATATTTGGATTTTCGCAAAAATAACGGTGAACTTGATATAACGCTAGAAAACGTTTTAAGAATCCTAAATGAAAACGGAGTTTTTTTTTGAAGGATCCAAAATGCATTTATAAGCTGAAAATCATTACATTTTTGGGCCACGAACTTACACCGGAACTTACACGGAGGCCTTGCATTTTGAAAGCATAACAAAATTTAGAGTTCCAAAAACACCCTAAGAACTACAGAGTTTCTTAGGATTGGTTAATTTTATTGACAAATGGATACCAAATCTTGCCACTATTACTGAGTCTCTCAAACAACTTATAATAAATAAATTTGGAAAAATAGCAGTTTAAATGTGGTTTGGTTAAGAGAACAAGATTTGGCTTTTTCGAAATTAAAAACTATACTAACTAAAATACAGTCACTAGGATACTATGATGTTAATGACAAAACACAGGCGGTTGCTGATGCTAGCATTCCACTGTGGAATTGGAGACTGTATTAATGCAAATAAACTCGAAAGGTCCAAAAATAATTGCATTTGGAAAAAGAAAGTTGACAGACGGTGAACGCCGGTAAAGTCAAACTGAAAAGGAAGCCCTCGCTCCTGTGTGGACAGTAGAACATTTCGACATTTATTTATTTGGAAAAGAATTTGACCAAATCACTGATCACAAGCCTCTGGAAATCATTTTCGGTCTTAAATCAAAGCCATGTGCACGTATCGCGAGATAGGTATTAAGACTTCAAGCGTACAAATTCAACGCCATTTATAACCCCGGAACGATGAACATTGCCGATCCGCTGTCACGATTCAGCACCTGTCGGAGCAGAAACACATATCCACCAAATAGTTGAGCAGCCAAAACCTCTCGCGATTTCATTGGAAGAGATAATGATATCCTCTGAAAATAATCCAGACATAAAACTCGTTCTTTTTTTATTATTATTATTATTATTATTATTATTATTATTATTATTAAAGGTCATTTATGTATGGTTTTGATGAAAGGACGTTTGAGAGCAAAAGTGGCCTCGGATAGATAAGAATGTTGTAAATCTGGTGAAATCCTGCAAAGAAAGCACCTAAGTGAGCATGCCCAACCCCTCGTTCCCCTTAAAGAGAAGGGAATTACCTTCAGTTGTTTGGGTTGACATTGCAATGTATTTTTTAGGGCCCATTCCTTGTGGTGAATATGTATTTGTTATAATTGATTGCTATAGTCGTTACAAAGAAACTAAAATTACAAAAGTAGTAACGAGTTTCCATATAATAAAAATGCTAAAAGATATATTTAGCATATAAAGTTTTCCAGTATCTATCACTACTGATAACGGCAAGAAATTTGTGAGCAAAGAATTTAAATGCTTCTGCAAGGAATGTAACATAAGGCTTTTCAGCCTGATTCCATTGATTGCTGGGACCAGCAGAATGGAGAAGTCGAACGACAAAATCGGGATATTCTCAAATGCTTGAAAATTTGCCAAATTGAAACCAAAAAAATGGCATGAAAGAAAGTTTATGCGACTAACTCATGATGTTTAATAGCACACCTCATTCGTCAACTGATAAGACACATCAATCAAAACTCTTCTTCAGCAGGCAGAATAGGGATACAATTCCTTCACTAGAAGCAATACACTGTCAGGTAAAATATTCATATGTTAGGGACAGAGACAGAGAACAAAAAGAGAAGGGAAAGGAATACGCCGATAAAAAAAGAAGAGCAACTGAAAATTATATTTCACAAGGAGATAAAGTCTACATCAAAGTTATGGAAAAATCAAATAAACTGAGCTCTAATTTTGACCCAACACCTCATACTGTGGAAAGTTGTAAGGATGAAGATACGATAGTAAGAAACGATATAACGGGACCTAAATATAGGAGAAACAAAGTGCATTTAAAAAAAGTAGAATGAATATGGAAAGCTGTTCAAGAGAATGAAGAAGATGTACATAGAATCTGAATGGAATAACAAATTTTTGGTACTTTACAATATTATTAAATTTATTTTCGCTTTGAATTTCTTAAAATTTTGGATAAATTATTTTGTTAATGAGAAAAAAAAGGAATGAAGATGGAAGAGTTTTGGTTAAAGTCAAAATGTAATTTTGTAAAACAAAAAATATATAACTGTGGAGATATAAGGTTAACTTTAATAAAGTTTAAGTTATTGGTGCAAAATGTTAAACAACTAAAACCAAGTCTAAATCACTTTTATCTCATAATAAGTATACTTTATCTACAGAGAATAGTAATTTCTCAAAAAGAGAATTGAATGGAAATGGTTTCAAAAGATTTTTGACTTAATAATAAGCAGAAACATACTAAATGAGAAGAAATCCAACTAAACAATCTTTATTTTGCGTTATTATGACCATGAACACACAAACACTGTACCCACTTTCCCAAGAGAGTGGAGCAATAATTCAACTTAGCCAATGATATAAGTTTTGTCTTCTAGAATAAAGTTCAATGATATCTAAGCAATCACAATTTAAAATAAATCTGCTTATGTACCTAATGTCACTTTCACTGTATATTTTATAAAATTAAGTCATTCATTTAAATTTCCTTCTGCTGTGTAGCTGTGTCTCTTTCCTTATCTGTTAGATTTGGGCTTGTTCAACATAAAATTGCTTACGTTACGTTGCGGAGTTCAATCTAGTTAGAAGAGTTGTTAAATGCGTTTAAAATTAAGAGATAGTTAGAATGCTTCAAATAAAAATGCAAATACTTTTTGATATTATAACGACTCTCACTTTTGTAATTTAACCAATCTCGAATGAACTATAACCACTCTCGAATAAAAGAAACACCGAATTCCGGATTAGACATGACACAAAACAACTTACGGAGAGCTTTGGTGAGCTTTAGAACTTCCAATATTAAAAGTCAAAATGAAAGCTTTGAAAAGGGAAATTTATGGGAATTTTCCCGTATGGAAAGCTCAAAAAGCAAATACTAGAACCTTCCATGTCTGGCCGGTACAGTTTATTTTTAATCGTGAATGAATAAAGTTGGTTGTAAAAGTAAAGTGGTTAATTAATTTCAGTGGTGAACAATAAATTGTTTTTTGTAAGAAAAGTAAAGTGTTTTATTTTGTAAAGTAAATAAGTCGAGAATTTAAAAGTGGGATAAAATTTTATTTATTTGTGTTTAAATAATTTATTGTGTTTTAACAGACAATAACTACAAAAAACTGAATGTGACTGTGAAAATAAGAAAAGACAGTGAGTAAAACTCGAAGTAAATTTAGTTGAACTAAAAGCAGAACTGAATAAGCGAGGTCTTCCTACTGCTGGAAAAAAATGATCTCATAACTCGTCTGCAAGAGGATATTAGAGGATAAAAGAGATAAAAGAGAAAAATCTTCTTCAACATTTCCAAGAACAGGCAAGTCTGAACGAAGTTAAGTAAGATGCCTTTGACAACAGAATTATTGCCCTTGACAAGCGTGTCGATAAGCAATTTTTGACTGTCGATAAGCAATTGTCGACAGTAGAAGCAAAGTTCGAAAAGTTAGAAGATAAAATCGAATGCATTGTTTAAAGTAAGGAAAATGAATGCTCGAGAAAGTTCTGGCAACTGTCCAAAAAAAAAGGAGATGCATCCAACAACCTTCGATGGACAAACTTCTTGGTCAATCTATAAGAAGCAGTATGAGGCAGCCGCAACCACCAATGGCTGTGACAATGAAGACAAAAATATAGCTCTGACGCTGCTGCAAATCATACCAGCAGAGAATGGTAACTTCAGTGCAACTAAGTTACCTTCGAGCAGACTTGTCTGTTCTTGGAATTGTTGAAGTAGATTTTTCTCTTGATTTTCGAGCAGACTCTTTTGTTCTTGATTTTGTTGATCAAATCGTTCAAGAAAATTCTTTTTTTTGAATATCAAATTTGGCGAGCAGCTGAGACAACATACTGGCCATGTCCAACTTACTTACTTCCTCTGTTCTTCTTCCATTTCAATGTCGAATATCAATGTATCTGGGTTTTCTTATATGTTCCTGCTGACGAATTATGAGATCATTCTTTGTTCCAGCAGTAGGAAGACCTCGCTAGTTCAGTTCTGCCTTAAGTTCAACTAAATTTAAATCATTCAGAGTTTAACCCATTGTCTTTTCTTATTTTAACTTTTCACAGTCAAATTTTAATTCTTGAAATTATTGTCTCTTAATCACAAAAAATACAAAAAATTATCTGAGTGCACAAATAAAATAAGTTTTATTTTACTTTTGACACCAGTGTAATATTTTCTTTGGTTCTTACTTTATGTAAAACTTCCACTTATTTATTTCGCAAATCAAAACACTTTATTTTCTTACTACCAAATTATTTATTATTCAACTCTCAAATGTACCGAAACTAATTTCCGAAAAACAATTATCTTTTATTGCAACCAACTTTATACCATCACTAGTACAAACTGTACTGTCTCTCGGCAACACAGGCGCTTTTATACTTATCTGTCAAGCTCTGGAGACTACTTGAAGGTTCTGGTATATGCTTTTAGACTTTGCATAGAAGAAGCTGTGAACGTTGGTATTCGATTTCGATTTCGAATTCGAAAGCTCACCCAAAGATCAACTCAAGTTTTTCTACAACATCCACAATCCAAAAGAAGATGGCGCTATAGACTGTACTAAAAGTCATAGTTGAAATAACAGATGTTACAATATCGAAGAAAAGATAATTGTATGTACTTATATTAAGCTTATAAAAATAAATTAAAGCAAACTTCAGTGGGCTGAACCAGATGTGCCAAACACTGCAAGTGTTACAAGAGTTGAGTGGTGTAAGAATAAACTGCAAAAAGACAAGGATAATGCTCACAGGCCGCTCCACACGTCAGCTTAATGTAATATTTTCTCAAGTTCGTTAATAAAACTAATTCACTTTATTTAAATTCTCCAATTATTTACTTCACAAAATAAAACACTTTACTTTTTCTTACTTCAAAACAATTTATTGTTCAACACTGAAATTAAATCACTAACTTGACTTTTATTACAACCAACTTTACTCATTCACGATTAAAATAAACTGCGTCCCCTGCCGATCTTAATTCAAGGTTCCCGAAAAAGCTGGAAGGTTCTAGTACTTGCTTCAAAAGCTTTCCATAGGGGAAACTTCCCATAAATTTACCTTTCCAAAGCTTTCATTTTGACGTTTAGTATTGGAAGTTCGAAAGCTCACCAAAGCTCTCCGTATGTTGGTTTGTGTCATGTCTAATCGGAAATTCGGTGTATCTTTCATTCGAGAGTGGTTATAGTTATAGTACAAATATGACAGTCGTTACAGTGCCTTTTCTGTGTAAACGATCACTGTGAACTACTTTCATTTGCCTCCTCTCCGAATGCGGTAGACGACATCGTTTATTCGTGTTGCAACACCCATTCCGACGGTGGGGATTATAAAACCACACAAGTTCTCCCGCTTGGAGTCCGTTCGTTGTTGTCAGGTTTTCCGCGTAGTCGTCTATTTCTTGGGTCTCATTACCATAACATCCAAATTTAATTTCACTTGGCAGTCGTATTGTGTTCCCGAGCAGGATTTCTGATGGTGTATGTCCTGTTGAGCTATGTACTGCACTTCGATAGGCCATCAAGAATAATGGAATATGCCGATCCCAGTCTCGTTGGTTGTCGCTTACAACTTTGGAAAGAAGTTCTTTAAGGGTCCTGTTGCATCGTTCAATCATTCCATCAGATTGTGGATGAAGCAGTGTTGTCCTCGTCTTTTTAAAAAAAGCCAAGGAGTGTACAAACTTCCTGAGAGATTTTGGACTCAAAGTTTCTTCCTTGATCTGAGTGGAGTTCCATCTGCTTATCCAGTTGAAAACAATCTGATCCACGACTGTTTTGGTTTCCTGGCTTGGGATGGCAAATGCCTCAGGCCACTTGCTGAAGTAGTCCATTACTACCTGGATGTATCGGTTTCCACTTTCGGTTTCTGGAAAAGGTCCCGCAACATCTATTGCAATCCTCTCAAAAGGCGTGCCCGCGTTATGCTGCTGCATTTTACTCTGGATTTTTCTGCCTGGTCCCTTGCTCACAGCAAGGGACCAGGCACACATTTCACATTTTCGGCACCATTTTTCAACGTCTTCTCTTGCATGTAGCCAGTAGAATCGCTGCCTTACCTTTTCCAGTGTCTTATTGATCCCCAAATGTCCTTCGGAAGCTCCCTCATGCATCTCTTGAAGAACGTCATTAACTTTGGATCGAGGTACGATTAGCTGCATCACATATGATTTGCCGTCTGTGGACTCCCACTTACGTCTTAGCACTCCTTCTTGCACATGAAGCGAGTCCCATTGTGTCCAATACGCCTTAAGAGTTGGACTTTTATTATCCGAGTCTTCTTGTTGGGCGGCCCTCAGTTCTTCACTACTCCAACCGTAAATGGGATCGATTCCTAATAGATGCTAGATGGCAGCTATCTCCTTTTCTTCTTGACATGTGCAATGCTTGCAGTCGGGTTTGCAGGGTCTCCGAGACAAGGCATCTGCGTTTGAGTGCAACTTTCCTCTTCGATGTTGAATCTGATAGTCGTATGTCTCCAATCTCTCGATCCACCTTGCAACTTGACCTTCTGGATTTTTGAAGTTCAAAAGCCAATTAAAGGCGCCATGGTCAGTTCGAAGAAGGAACATCTGTCCATAAATGTACTTATGGAAGTGTTTTGTAGCTGAAATTAGAGCTAGAAGTTCCCTTCTGGTCACACAATAACTTCTTTCTGGCTTTGAGAGTACCTTGCTGTAATAGGTGATTGCCTTCTCTTCTCCATCATGAACTTGCAACAGTACGGCTCCAATTCCCACGTTAATTGCGTCATCGTCGATGATGAAAGGTGTTCCTGGTGTCAGATAGGCCAGAACAGGTGTATTGCATAGGTGCTGCTTAAGTACCTGAAAGCTTTTCTCGCACTCACTTGAGAATTTGAATGGTTTGCCTTTTTCGGTAAGCTGATGCAAACTTTTCGCGATCCCAGCAAAATCCTTAACAAAACGACGATAGTACGCGGGGAGACCAAGAAAGCTCCGAAGTTGATGTTTATCTTGTGGAGTTGGCCAATTCTTAACAGTGTTCACTTTCTCAAGATCAGTCACTCCTTGGTACGGATGATATGTCCCACGTATTTTACCTCAGACTTGAAGAATGCACACTTGTCTGAATTTAATTTCAAGTTTGCTTCTCGAAGCCTCTGGAACACGGCCATAAGGTTTCCACAATGCTCATCAAATGTTTTACCATAAACGATGACATTGTCCAGATAGACCAGGCATACTTCCAAGTAAGTCCTTGTAAAACGCACTCCATCAAATGCTCAATTGTTGCGGGAAAGGCATTACTTTGAATTGCCACAGGACATTTTCTGCATATTTTGGTGAAACTCTTATTTCGAAAGAAGAGGCTGCTTCAGGCGAAGAACCAGCTTTACGCTTACAGAATAGAGTACTTCCATCTTTCTTTTTGACGAGGAAGACTGGGGATGCCCAAGCACATTTAGAATTTTCGATTAACCCATCTTTCTTCATCGTTGATATCATCTCTTCAACTACGGCTTGTTTGGCTAATGGGAGACGTCTCGCTGGTTGTCGAATTGGTCTCGCAGCTCCCGTGTCGATTCGATGCTGCACCAGTTGTGTTCGACCATACTGCCCACTGGGTGAAGAGAGTATATCAGCGTACGCGTGAAGGAGGGTTCCAGCAACATCAAGCTGTCGTTCACTTAAATTAGATGACTTCAAAATTTTAGCCTTCATAGAGTTCAATTTCTTCGGGTCCACAGATTGCTGAGTTTCCACTTCTGTGATCTTAGATATTGCAGACACTGATTCACACTTTCCAACAACTTCTCCTTTTCTTGACTTCGTTTGGTTTGATGTTAAGTATCCGTACAAGAGTTAGAGTTTTACCTATTGTCTTGTCTTATTTTCACTTTCACAGTCATTTTCACTTTTTGTAATTATTGCCTGTTACAGCACACTAAATTATTTAAACACAAATAAATTAAGATTTATTCCACTTGTAACACCAATGTAATATTTTTTCAGCTTCGTTAATAATTCACTTTATTTAAATGCCCTATGCACCAACCGGGGTTACAATACGCGATGATGATGATATCATGATTATTTTTGGGAAACCAAATTTTATGAAGCAAAATTTTAACTTGTTTGAAATTGATAGGGGATTTTGAAAAAAATTATTATCCTTACCACTGTTTGAATTTCCGCCATTAAGCGAAAGTGATGGTGACACAGGTGGAAGGCCATATTTATTGGAATTCATTGTTGTTGTTTTATTTGTTGAACCAACAGTATCTGGCATATTGGATGTTGTGTGGTTTTGATTTGGTGTCTCACCATTTATAGGAGAACCAGTCGAATGCTGTCGGGCTATAAATTCTGCAACCATCATTCGTTGTGTTAGTGCATCTTTAAGGAAAAGAAAAACAAAATTATGCCATAGAAAAATTTATTAAATTTGTTTTAAAAATAAAATATTAAATTTTTAAAAAAGTGAATCATTCATAATATGTATGTAATATAATTGGGCATCTGATTCAATCAATGCAAGTTATAAAAATAATATTATCATGAAACAGATATCTAAAAACTTAATTTTGGTAACATTTATCCTTATACTACATTTCCACTAAACACTAAATTGAGATTTAATATGATTTCACTAGAATCTTTTTCAAATCTCGAAGTTTCGTTCTTTTCCTTCTTGGTCTTTTTGACAAGTACGCACCTTCGTGGCAACAGACAACGAAAATAGTCTATTTAAAAGGTCATTAAGTAGGTATATTTACCTATTTTTATACACATGCCTCTCATTGAAGAACATAATCAACGAATTAAAATTGTAGAATGAAGTAATAAGTTAATCGAGTGGGTGTGTTACTGGATTTCCAAGTATTTCAGTGATGGTTTCTACGATGCATTTAAGTGGATAAATACGTTTGAATGAAGTTATATGACACAGTTAATGATGAATTTATTTTCCGGCTGAAATCCATCCATAGCCTTGTGCAACCTGAATCCGCTGCTGAGATTTTATTACGAATTGAAAATTTGAAAAGTTATGGTGAATTTCGTAAAAAAAATTTGTCAAATTTTGATAATATATTAACAAAATTGTTAGAATTCGAAAAATCTTCAAAATCATCAGTTATGGGTTATATTTTGAAGTTAGAATATCGTGCTGATACTGATGAGCAACAGACAATTCAGTTCGTTTATTATCAAAGGATTTCAAGATCATTCAATTTGTGTGGCCAATTTATATCCTGCTTGGACCACTGAAGAATTGAAACAATTATCTCATCGCTTATTCACAGTTACGTGAAAAGAGTTCCGTTCAAGTTAATCCGTTCCCACTAGCTGCTTCCAAGCCCTTTACTTCCTTCATAGTACTGTCGATAAATGAAGACAAATCAAAAGCAAATTTTGATTCCAATCGTCTAAAGCCAGTTCTTTGCTACAATTGTTCCGATGTTGGGCACTATTCCTGGTCTTGTTCTATGCGAAAAAGAGTACGTGGGTTATGTTTCCGATGTCAGTTGCACATTCACCAAAATTGACCAAAACCTGCACAAGATAATTGATAAAAGACGTTGATAAATTCCAAAACAATTCCGATTTTGATTAATTTAATCATGTATTTTAGTGTTATTTTTCGCCTAAGAGTTCTGTTTCTCATTGTAACAAATTTACATCTCTATTCGATGCTGGCAAACCAATCAGTTTAATTAAGCGTTCTTGTATTCCTAAACGTATTCAATTTGGACCTATTCAAAATTCGCTTATCGCTTATTTCAAATTTATTTGATTGCGAAAACAAATATTTAACTTGGTAGTGATTCCGATATTGAAAAAATTAAAGTAAATAACAAAGTGTTACAGTTTAAATACAGTTACCTTGTAGGAAAAAAAGGTTTATGAATTGAGATGTATGTTCCTTATTCCATCAGCTGATCGTTTAGCTACTCGTATGTGTGATAAGCCTGGAGACAAAGATTGTCATTTGGTGCCTGATATTTATGCTACTGATTTAACTGAATCAAGTTCTGTAATTTATAATATTAATCCAAATTCAAGTCTTATTAAAAGAGAAAAGAAAAAAGTTATCGTTTGGATTATTTAGACGTCGATAGTAATATTCCAAGTATTGGACACAATAATATAAAGATGTAAAACCTCATTTTTCTTATAATCCTTAAAGTTATGTTATGAAGAATATCATATGCAGAAAGAAGATCCTAGAACAGAATGTTTAAGAATTATGGAAAAAGAAATGTATTATACCAAGTGAATAACCTTACGCTTCTCCTCCAATTTTGGAACAGAAAAAAGGTGGTTTTATAGGCGCAGGGTTAAAAGTCCATAAGCTTGGGTGGGTCCATAAATGCAGTATGAACTTATAACCCACCTTAGATGGCTAAAAGTCCAGAAAAATTCGGGCCCATCGTTTATGAAATTTTTGACAATTTAGATAAGCCATAATGATATGAAATAACTCAGTTAATATAATTGTTGGATGTTATAGGAAGATTCAGTTTCTTTTAATCCATAATGTTTAAATGCAAAAGAAACTTTGCATACATCCAACCTCGCAATTATCACAAATCCAATAGTGAGTCCAAGCAGGAAGGTTGCAGGGGGGAAGCATGAGGTACGTTTGGGGGGCAAACGTACCTCATTGTTTATTCGCGTGAGTTATTCAATTTCACAAACCAGATAAATCCTCTCCTTGGCAAATCTTTAATATTTCCTTCAGAATGTACTGCTTAGGGTAAGAACCGAATGCGATAAAAAACGTGCAGTGCATTACCGTGTAAGCCAGGCTTTAGGCTTTCAATCCTTTTTTTTAATTAAATCTAAAGCGGTAAGTCCGTAAATTAGATAAAATAATACAAAATAAAATAAAATTAATTGGTAACTAGTCCGTTCTTAGCTCATTTTGATCCAACACTTGAAACTCAGTTGCACTGTGATGCTAGTTCTCTTTGATATGCTGGTCTTCTATTTTAAAAACAAGATGATTAAAAATTTTACCCGATCGGATGTTTTTCAAAAGCAACTTCTTATAATAAATCTCGTTTCCATAGCTATGAATTAGAAACACTAGCCATATTCTATTCTTAATAGATAATTTTTCGGATTAGCCGCGTTATAAGAATTTTAAGAGTGCACTTTGGTACTCACCCCGAACGTTTCGCATCAAGTTGCATTGAGCGTGGTCACCGGGAAACTGCTCTTGAGATGTTATGATGTATTTGTATTTGCACATCAACAACAACAACATCATGAGATAGAACCACCCACGCACAGCTACAACCTGCGTAGTCAATCTAATACAAATACATCATAACATCTCAAGAGCAGTTTCCCGGTACCCACGCTCAATGCAACTTGATGCGAAACGTTCGGGGTGAGTACCAAAGTGCACTCTTAAAATTCTTATAACGCGGCTAATCCGAAAAATTATCTATTATGTCTATTAACAACCGCGAAAGCCTAAAAAGTTATATATTCTATTCTCTTCCACGCTTATGTTGATGGTATTCCGTTTCAAATCGTTACTGACTATAAGTCATAGAATAAGTTAGATAACCAGACTATAAATCCACGTATTACCCGTTTCAGCAGAGGATACATACATTTAACATTATTTCTAGGTACGAGCCATAAAAATTGTGGCAAACACATTGTTCAATTAAGCTCATGAAAAATTTTGTCATTTAGGTATTGGGCAAGGAGCAAAGCAACTTAAAACCGTTATTCCCAAGACTTCCAAATCTATGAACGTTCCAAAAACCAAGTATCCGTAAGGAAAAGAAAATAGGGTCAGTACCTTCGGAGAAAATATCAAAGCAAGGAAATGCAGAAACATATGCCCAAATTGCGGCCAAAAATATACCCATAAATATCGAACTGAAACAGACCCGGTTTCGAAAGCCTTTTCAATAATTTTGTCAAAACTTGAAGAACAATGTGAAACAAATAAACTTATCTTTGATAGGTTAAGTAAGCTCGAGAATTGTTTTCCACCTTAAAATTCTTACGTGGAATGCCAAAGGATTATGGCAAAAACTTATAGAATTGGAGATGTATAAATATGTGGGAAAATGATATCGACATATGTTTGATATCAGAAACGCATGCTAAAAATGAATCAAATCTTAAAATCCACGGGTTTTATGACTACCACGCTATTCATCCGTCAAACAAAGCAAGAGGTGGATCACCATTGTATATAAAAGAGTGCATTGAACACTTAATAAGCCTGAAAACAGAGGCGGGATCAATGTCTTTTCCATATATTGCCCTCCGCGTTGCAAAATTGATAAGAGTGAATTTACGACATTGATAAAGTCACTAAGCCCAAATTTAATTGTTGGTGGTGTCTTTAATGCAAAGCAAACCTTCTGGGCCTTTCGATGCAAAAGGGTCAAATGCTATATGAAGCGGGAATGGAAAGTAATTGTGACTTTCATTCGACTGGAAAACCAACTTACTGCCCAACTGATCCGTCAAAAATACATGACCTTATTGATTTATTCGAGGTAAAAGGAATGGAGATGGATTTAAAAAAAAAATATCGAGGACAACGTTGAGTGAAGGGTATCATTACGAACGCCTCTTGAGCTTGAGGATGCAGTTGATACCCTTGTTGATATAATAAGCTTGGGATAACACACCTTATAAAAGGGTTACGCATTGCTTTAAAAATATAAAATATCGGCTTAAAATAAAAGATCTAGTGAAAGAGAAACGAAAAGCACATAAGAAATGGCAGCCAACCCGTGCTCCTCAACGAAAAGCTCATTTAAATCGATTGAGTAATATGCTTAAAACGGAGATATCAGATTTCAAACACCTTAAAGTTGAAAATTACCTTAAACGCTTGATAGCGGGGAAAGAATCCAACTACTCACTTTGGAAAGCTATAAAAATAACGAACAAATCGAAGCTTCCAGTGCCTCCGATTAAGACAAGCCAAAATGAATGGGCTAAAAGTGATAAAGAAAAAGCGCTGGTATTCGCCGATTACTTAGAGGAAACATTTAAGTCGTTTGATGGGCAAGAACTCAACGCAAATATAAATATGAATTTTGCTTCAAATCAAAGCTACTAAACAAGAAATACTACACTTGCCGAATTGAAAAGAAAAATAAAGAAGCTTAAGTCGAATAAAGCTCCAGGATATGATAAAAATGTTCTCTCGTTAAGGAGCATTAACCTCCTTTACATAATAAATGCCGCTCTAAGGTTAGAATATGTTCCGAGCCAATTGAAAGTTGCGGAGGTCATAATGGTTTTGAAACCTGGCAAACCATCTCACGAAAAGAAGTCTTACAGGCCGATTTTGCTTCTTCCTATAGTATCAAAAGTTCTTGAAAGAATACTACTCTTGCACCTGCAGGCGATTTAAAAAAGATATCGAGGACAACGTTGAGTTAAGGGTATCATTACAAACGCCTCTTGAGCTTGAAGACGCAGTAGATACCTTTGTTCATATTATACAAAAAGCAGCTTGGGATAACACACCTTATCAAAGGCTAATGCCTCACTTTAAAGATTTAAAATATCCGCAAAAAATAAGAGATTTAGTGAAAGAGAAACGAAAAGCACTTAAAAAATGCCAGCAAACCCGTGCTCCTCAACACAAAGCTCATTTAAATCGCTTGAGTAATATGCTAAAAACTTCGATATCAGATTTCAAACACCTTAAAGTTGAAAATTACCTTAAACGCTTGATAGCGGGGAAAGAATCCAACTACTCACTTTGGAAAGCTATAAAAATAACGAACAAATCAAAGCTTCCAGTGCCCCCGATTAAGACAAGCCAAAATGAATGGGCTAAAAGTGATAAAGAAAAAGCGCTGGTATTCGCCGATTACTTAGAGGAAACATTTAAGTCGTTTGATGGGCAAAAACTCAACGCAAATATAAATATGAATTTTGCTTCAAATGAAAGCTACTAAACAAGAAATACTACACTTGCCGAATTGAAAAGAAAAATAAAGAAGCTTAAGTCGAATACAGCTCCAGGATATGATAAAAATGTTCTCTCGTTAAGGAGCATTAACCTCCTTTACATAATAAATGCCGCTCTAAGGTTAGAATATGTTCCGAGCCAATGGAAAGTTGCGAAAGTCATAATGGTTTTGAAACCTGGCAAGCCATCTCACGAAAAGAAGTCTTACAGGCCGATTTCGCTTCTTCCTATTATTTTTTCTTTTACACTTCAGAATTCTTTGTTGTAGTGAGCTTAAAGCAAGCTGCATTCTACAATCAGAGGCTCATCATGAGTGCATGTGTTTGTGGTTAGTAGATTAAGTAAACTAACACAAGCACATAAATAAATAAATAAATAAATAAACATTAGCAAAACTAAACAATTACAAAACATACAATATTAGAAACATAATATAAAACATTTAAGAAAACAAAATTAAACATTCACGAGAGTGGAGCACTGGTGCGCAACAATGTTTTTAATCCAACTTTACTTAGGTTAAAATCAACAACGGAAGCGTTTAAATTAAAAAGTCTGCACATACGATTAAGAGGTTCGTGTATACCATAGTTACTTCAATGAAAAGGAACGTGAAAAAGTTCAAATCATCGTAGATGGTGAGCTCCTCCGCGGAAGTTAATGCCTACACAGGCTAACAAGTCAGCTGCATCAATTTCACCACTGATAAGTTGGTGGAAAAATATTAAATCATTATTAACACGCCTTTCATATAAAGTTTGAAGTTGCAGAAGCTTAATTCTGTGTTTACAAGGAGGCAGGTTGTACGGATCAGCCCAAGGGAGTCCTTTCAATGCGAAACGAATGAAGTTATGCTGTATTGATTCAATACGGCTTTTATGAATTTCGTAAAAAGGTGTCCATACTTGGGAGGCGTACTCAAGATGGGGTCTCACATAACAGTTGTAAAGGAAAGAGTAACATACGGATCGTTAAACTCCTTTGCCGTGCGTTTTATGAATCCAAGCATGGAACTCGCTTTGTTTACAATAAAGTGAACACCCAGGTCTTTGAAACTTAAAACACGACAGAGTGTGTGCTCTGTAATGGAATAATCAAAAGTACTCACTATTCGCTTTTTAGAGAAAGTTATAGTTTGGCATTTAACTGGGTTAAGAGAAAGGCCGTTTTTATCACACCAAAGATTAAAACTGTCAATATCAGCCTGCAAGAGAACATGGTCATGATAAGATTGTACTGTTTTGAAAATCTTCATATCATCAGCGTATATAAGAATATCACTATAGCGTATGCATGAAGTAACATCGTTTATAGCGAGAATGAACAAAAACGGGCCCAGATGACTTGAGGTACACCCGAGTGAGCACTGAAAGAGTTTGAAAGACAATTTCTGAATTTTACCTGATAATATCTTTTTACAAGGTAGGAATTTATCCATGATATAACAATCGTCGGAAAACCAAAGGTTTTAAGTTTGAATAAAATAATTTCATGACTAAGTTGATCGAACGCTTTCGAAAAGTCGTTGTATATGCAATCAACTTCATTTCCGTTTTCTAATGCATTAGAACATTTATGCAAAAAGGTAAGGAGATTTGTAACCGTTGACTTTCTTCTCACAAATCCATGCTGTTGATCACATATAATACTTCTAGTATGAAATGCCAGGCTCTCACATACAACTTGTTCAAAGAGCTTTGGTATGCATGACAGCTTTGCTATGGGCCTATAGTTCTTTATATCATTTTTTTCACCTTTTTTTAAAAATTGGTGTAAGAAACGATTGTTTCCAAAATTGGGGAAATATGCCTATGATATGTATATCAAAAGTTTTTGAAAGAATACTACTCCTGCGCCTGCAACCGATAATAGAAGAGAAACAATTAATACCTGAACATCAGTTCGGATTTAGAAGTAAGCATTCGACAATTGATCAAGTCCATAGAATTACTGACATAATTGAGAGAGGTCTTGAAGAAAAGAAAATCTGTTCGACTGTTTTTTTGGACGTGTCGCAGGCGTTTGACAAGGTGTGGCACGAAGGCCTCAAATTCAAATTAAGACAAGTTCTGCCGGAAGGACTTTGCAACATTCTAAACGGATATCTAAATGAAAGACTTTTTCGTGGAAGACACGGAAATGACTATTCTGATTTAAAAGAAATAGTGGCTGGGGTACCACAAGGAAGTGTATTAGGTCCAGTTCTGTACCTTTAATTTACACGCGATATACCTCAAACAGATGACACTAATGTAGCCACGTTTGCTGATGATACTGCAATACTAGCAGTAGGCAAAACGATTAGCGAAGCTACAATTAAATTACAAAATGCTCTTAATAATGTTAATAAGTGGACGAAAACATGGCGAATAGCGCTCAATGAACAAAAGTCAGTCCACGTGGACTTTACGTATAAAAGAATAAATAGATTACTCGTCTTTCTTAATACCGCTCGTTTTCCATTTGCAAATGAGGCAAAGTACCTGGGAATTACTCTAGACGCGAAATTAAAATGGAAGCCGCACGTGAAAAAGAAATGCGAAGAACTAAAAAGTAAATTAAGAGATATGAACTGGTTACTCGGTAAATATTCAAAGCTTAGTATTGAAAATAAATTGATTTTATACCGACAGATTCTTAAACCTGTTTGGACTTATGGTATACAACTTTGGGGTTGTACCTGCGATACAAACTTAAATAACCTACAAACGTTTGAAAATAAATTGCTTAGGTCATTTGTAAATGCTCCGTGGTATATAAGAAACGAAGATCTTCATAGGGATCTCTCGGGATTCCTACGGTGCGGGAGGAAATAAAAAGTTTCGCGCGAAAACATAGAAATCGACTATTAGAACACGCTAATTCAACAATTATTGACTTTCTTGACGAGTCGAATTCTGTACGGCGTCTGCGAAGAACAAAACCTTCCGACTTGGTGCGGTGAACAGAAAACCGCTTTAAGATCGTAGAACTATCACCGGAAACCGGTTACCTGCAACACGTTACTTAACTTCCTTAAAAATGAATTGCTAGATAAATTTCAACTAAGTTGCAATCGGGAAGTGGAGGTGGTTTTAGTGTAGTAAGAATCTCATAGACCTATGAGCACGCGTTTTTCGGTCCTCATAGAGCCTGATGCAGGTTTTGCACCTACCCACGGAAAAAAATTTAGGTATTGGGAAGTGTAGTGACTAGAGTAAAATGAAGTATTGGTTTCTGGGTATGAAAGAAAACGTTGAATGTGTAATTTTAATTTTTTTTTAAATATACTAGCTGTATTCTCTATTCCTTCACATTTAAACAATCAAATACTCCATCCAATTCCGATCGACCGTTATGAGTTGCAAAGAAAAAATATTTTGGTCATGGTAGATATTTTTACGAAACATGAGAAGCTTTATCCGGTCAATGTTATTAGTACCAAAGAAGTACGTGCTTGCCTAAAAAAGTAATTTGATTATTACAGTCGACCTAAAAGAATTATTAGTGACCGAGGTCCGTGTTATACATCCTTGGAATCTAGTTCTCAATGACATCCGAAACCAAGGCACCTAGAAGCTAAGGAAATCCTGGATATAACAACAACAATCAACGATGAAGCAGGACACTTCTACACTGATCCAGAGTCAGTCCATTATCGTGGCTAAACACCAATCCTATCCCAACCCCAAACCAATACTGTAACTTGATAACCGGGACTAAACAACCCCAGGATGACAAAGTCAACCCGACTTTTATATTAAGGGTATTCATGCAACATCGTAAAACCCTAGATAAGTTTATTAACCAAACTGGTTAAACCAAGATAAGTTTATTAACCAAACTGGTTAAACTTATCCAAACGTCATTATGACTCTTACTCTAATTAATTTACCTAGCATTCTATCAAATGTTTCAAAAAGGTCGTTCATGCAAACTTTGCGTAAACTTATCATTTTACACAATTTGTAAACTTACGAAGTTGCATGAATACCCTTATTAAGTTTTCAAAAACTATAAATCTTATTTGTTTTTAATTTTTTTTTTCAATGTATAACGATAGGCCTCTTATGTGCCAACAAAACCCTTTTAATATCAATGTATCTCATAGTTATAAATTATTTTTAAGCCAATTGTAAATAGAAAGGTTCAATAAAGCAAAATTGAATTGGAGTTTAGTTCTTTTTTCATTGATCATAATATTAAACATGTGAAATTAGCGACATCTTCCGCTCAAGCTAACGGTGAAGTAGACATCACTGTTGTCGCAACCTTAAAAAAAAAGTCGCTTGGCCAACTTCAGAAAGTCGCTAAATTGGCTAAAATTTTAAACCTTGATTTGGAATTTGAATTTACCAAAACCTAGCAAACCAATTTGAAACAGATGTATAACTTAAATCAGAGTACAGTGCTAACTCTCAATTTGGATACAGTTTGCTGCATGGTGGATTTTAGTTTCCCATGATTTGAAATTGCAAAAGTCAAATCTATTACTCAAATCTCACGGGTTCAATATTACCAGGGATATAGCATGAAAGAAAAAGTATTGCTAGCAAAAATGTTAGCTCAAGTTGAATATGCTATTAATTACTATATCCATTTCAGCACAGGTGAAAAACTTATGTGTGGGGTAGTTAATCGAGTTTTGATATTTTTACTGAATATTTAGATGAAAATTGAGAGACTTGTGATCGTGATTTAGAAAAAATCCAGTGAAAGGCTTCTGAGGAATTTAGAAAATGTAAGCAACGAAATCGTAAGGCACCTAATTCCAAATGGCACATTTATTTATCAGGCATATTGAAAACTTTCTACTTATACAATTAACATATGATGGCGCTAGCATAGACAATATTTTACCAATATATTCTTCAATTTTAATATTGATCATTAAAGTTGCCATCATAATACTTTTATAAAAATAAATTATTCTATTATTGCATCTTTACCCACATATATTTCTAATTTACTTATGTATATATAACTTCGGTTATTTTCAAAAAAAAATATGAGTATTCCATTCCAGTTTGCAACTAATTATATAAATAAAGGGTGATTTTTTAAGAGGCTTAGAACTTTAAAAAAAAAAAAAAACACAAAAAATTCGAAAAAATTAATAAAATATTTATTTGAATCGATAGTTTGAACCTTGCACTTTAATGTTTAAAGATAATTTCATGCAAATGTTGACCGCGGCTGCGTCTCAGGTAGCCCATCCGCTGAGTCCAATTTTGGCATACTCTTTCACACATATCGGCCGGTATCTCACGAATGAATGCATGGATGTTGGCTTCCAGTGCGTCAATTGAAGCGGGCTTGTCCCTATAGACATTAGCCTTGACATACCACCACAAAAAATAATCTAATGGTGTCAAATCGCACGATCTAGGCGGCCAATTGACCGGCCCGAAACGTGAAATTAACTGTTCACCAAACTCGCCTCGCAATTGCGCCATTGTTTCGCGTGCTGTGTGGCATGTGGCACCGTCTTGTTGAAACCACATATCATGCAAGTCAAGAACTTCCATTTCGGGCAAAAAAAAGTTTGTTATCATCGCTCGGTAGCGTTCACCATTGACAGTAACGCTGCGATTCGCATCATCTTTGAAGAAATATGGCCCAATAATGCCGCCGGCCCATAAACCGCACCAAACAGTGGCTTTTTCGGGATGCATTGGTAGCTGTTGCAATGCTTCTGGCTGATCTTCACTCAAAATGCGGCAATTATGCTTATTTACGTACCCATTCAACCAAAAATGAGCCTCATCGCTGAACACAATTTTTCGATAAAAAAGCGGATCCTCGGCCAGCTTTCAAAGAGCCCATTCACCAAAAATTCGGCGTTGTGGTAGGTCGGCTGGCTTTAGTTCTTGCACCAGCTGTATCTTAAAAGGCTTTACGCCCAAACCCGTCCGCAAAATTTTCCACGTAGTGCTGTAACAAAGGCCTAACTGCTGGGAACGGCGCTGAATCGACATTTCGCGGTCTTCTGTCACACTAGCTGATACGGCCGCAATATTTTCTTCACTACGCACAGTACGTAAACGTGTTGGTGGTTTAATGTCCAACAAAGTAAATTTGGTGCGAAATTTGGTCACAATCTTCCGAATAGACTGCTCAGAAGGTCGAGAATGCCGACCATAAAATGGAAGCAGCGCGCGATGAACATTTCGAACCGAGCACGAATTTTGATAGTAAAATTCAATGATTTGCAAGCGTTGTTCATTTGTAAGACGATCTATGGTTAAATTGCAAACCAAACTGAAGCTGTTTGACAGTGACACAAGGTACTAAACACACGTCACCTGTCAAAACCAGTGTTGCCAAAACCAAACCAGCAAAAAAATCACCCGTTATATCAACTTTACTTTATATAATTTCTAAGTATACTTTTTTAATATTGTTTTAATTAATATTCTTTAAGCTATTACAGTGGATAGATGACGGGTATAGGAATATCTAGTATAAGAAAAACTCGCTTGCAAGACAGATATTCTAAACCACTATAATGCAACTTAAAGAAAATATTTCATTTAAAGTAGAAATATATTCAACGCATCATATTTAATTTCGCGTTGAAAACCTAAAAGACTAAAAACTAAAATAGAAAACGTACTCGTAGATTTAACAAAACCAACCTAGTCTCAAAGCAAAACGTATTCATTTTACATTGAAATCAACTTTTGTAACATTTAAAGTACACTCAATGTAGTTTCAAATTGCAACATGCTTATATTTTTTCGAAATTGAACTTCAAATTTCCATGCACGTACTTTAAAAGTGTAACATAGTTAGGGCTACGTCAAAGTCAGATTTGTATTGAATTTCGGGAGCGCTTTGAAATTCCCTTTCATTGAATTACATTTTTTATTACTTTTCTTATGTTTATTTTTGACGTTTCCTTAATGAATTGGTCGTTATTTACCTTAAATCGATAACTGGACGAAGTTGAATCATGTACAGATGTCTCAGCCCCATAGAAAAAATGTTTTAAGAAATCGTGGTGGCTAACATAGTTCTAGCCAGCAAAGATACGAAATCTAACAGCCGCACAGTGTTGCGAGCCCATACAAAAGTTTATCAAAAATACTTCCGCTGAATATGTTTTAAGTTTCGTATTTTTTTGTTTGTTAAAATGATTTTTAAATATAGAAAAGAGGTTCTAATACTATAAAATGAGAATATTCACTTGTATTTTTGATAAAACGTAAGAAGTGTTTATTAAAGTCAGATAATTTAAAATACATGATGAAAATGAAATTCAAATAGGTACATATACTATTATACTCGTAGTTTCCAAAGATGACATACATTTGCGATCTTGGTAACCTTCACTTGATACAGAAGAAACAAACTTATTTTCATTGGGATCTCACAGTAAATCCACTACCCTCCGCTTTTTTGAAGCTGCATTGAGTACCTCAAAATTTTTGTATGGCCTTCCTCACTTGGAACTTAAAAGTATTTTAAGAAGATACAAAAATAAATGAAAAAACGAAATAAGTAAAAAGAAGATTCTTGCTTCTTGTAGAAGACATCACCTACCTACTAACCTAGCAATGAAGTTTTTTAAGAGTTGAATTTTGTGTTATAATTTTGTCCCACTTAACATAAAAGTTGAAAGCAAAACATTTTAATTAAAATGAACAAAAGTTGCTTATCACACTGTAAACTGAAAAGAGAGCATACATACATGTACCTACATACTTATATGTATGCTTGATGTTTATATCAGAATACAAGTTACGAGACGGTGATATTTTTTGTTGATTATCTTTTTTGTTACGAAGAAAAATTAAAAAAAATTTACTCAAAACAGGCAAGGATCAAAAGAATGTAGCAAGTTAAATGAAATTTCGACTAATGGGAGTTTTTGTATAGAAAATTGAATGGAATGTATCAGTATGGCGAAACACTCGAGTTTGAGGGATTCGACTGTATTTAACAAAGACCAATTGACTTATTCCTTTTTCTGGATTTAATAATATCAGTAGCATCTTCTAGTTGGTAAAAGTCTAAAACGTAATTGAAAACAGAAATATTTTTGTTGTTCTTGTCCGCTTTATGCCTTTTTGCAAATATGGAACAAAAAAGCAAATATGTTTGAGTCGTTGACAACCTGTAAATTAAACCAAATAACTCAGAAAGGGGCAAACAAATGCAGATGAAACTTTGCCAACATAAAATTTAGAAAAATTTTTACATAATAAAAACAAATAATGAACATTTTTTTTTTAAATCATTTGAATTCAAATTTGACTTAGTTTTTTTCAAACCATAGAAATATTGATAACTCACCCATATTTTTATAAATTTAGATTTTTTTTTCTGAAAATGTACATAATAACAATAAACTACACCAGAAAAAAATTTTACAAATTTGAAAACCTTACCAATAAATAAATAATCACTCTTTCAAAATTCACATAAATCCGTTGTGGAAATTTGTATGAAACATGGGCGTGAGCGGCTAAAAATGATTTTTGTTATTTTTGGATGTGGTTTAGTCAACCGTGCTGAAGTTTTTTCACTGTAGTACTTTGCAAAAACGAAAAAAAATGCATTTTGTCTTAACACTTCAATAAAGTTTTAGTTAGTATTCTGACTTCTGACCAATGCAAAAAAAGAAAAGAAGAATGCAATAATATTTTAAAAAAATGGCCATATAACATCATTTATAAGTACATTTACTGTAATAATTACAATCTACATAATATGGGCATTCATACAACAGTGTAAGGCCATTGTTAACGTTATAAGGTTTTTAACTTCGTAATTCTGTCACAATTTGTATAGAAAATTTGACAGATTTACGCAGTTTACAACTTTACTAGGTTTACGACGACCTTAAGCAAACAAAGTGCATATTGGCAAGTTCTAAATGGCACTTATCGATACCGTTGCGTGTAATCGAATGTTCTCCGTTTGGGTTTGGCCAAAAACGGGCCAACACCAGTGGTATTTTACAAAGTTTCTTTTTATCTGTTCATACTAACACGAAAATTATAGCCCACCAAGTACATAATGAAATGTATTTTTCGGGATGAAAATGGAACATTCAGGCAGTTTTTCAGACTAGGTGAAATTTTCGTTTTGGACCAAGGTTTTAGAGATGCCATTTCCAGCTAAGAATCATATGGATACAAAGCTCATATGCCCGATTCTGTTTTAGAAGGGAATTTTCAACTTACAAAGCCTCAAGCTAATAAGTAAAGATGCATAACCTTGGTTAGATGGGTAGTTGAAGTTGTAAATGGACGTTTTTAAGAGAATCAAGATTTTTGGCTAGCTTTTAGTCTAGCCGCAAAACGTTTAATGAACGACTTCAAAATTGCTTCCGCTCTTCTCAATAAGTTTCATCCATTGATCGAAGACAACCCTGATGCGAGCATTTTGTTGGAATGAGCCTTAAATAGACTTCAGACTCCTTACCATTTAGGAGATTTTGTTAAGGAAAACAACTTAAACAGAATGAGAACTGCGTTTTGTAGCATCAGTGAACGAATTCCAAGGTTAAGCAACTTTATTATGCTTAGTATAGAAGAATTGCGCAAAACATCACTAAGCAATTATCAGATCAAACAGACACGACCTTACTGTGGAGAACACATTTGAAACTAAATGGAAGATTTATAATAGAAACCCCTACACGCATCAATTCTGCTCATCCAAGATTATTTGAAAACAAATATTTATTAAGGGGCCGTATTTAATCCAGGCATATCAGTGGGAAAGTATATTTTACTTATATTTTAGTGAGGAATAACTTGAATGTTGCAAATAGTTGTAGAGCAATTGAAGCATATTATTATGAGTCATGAGTTTCCTGTGGTATCTTGGTTTTGCCCGACATCAAGAATATATGAACCTAACACTTGCCTTATTTTTAGATAATATCCTAGTTGATAATATTTATTATTTATTTTTTTACTGTTTACTTTTCCCATTGTTTAATATTATTTTTAAATACTGTTTCTTAACGAAAATATAAGTCCTCTTTTCTAAGCAGAAACAATTACGAATTTTTGTTTTTTTTTTTATAGATTTTTGCATTATTTTGTTTATAAAAGCTTTACTATTTGAGTTACGATATCAAAGACTATGTCATAAGAAGCTCTCATGAGTCAAAATTAACAAAAATACAAAAAAATATAAATTGCGTCAGTGTTTTTTTTAAGTTATTAGCCTTGAAAGATCATTTGAAAAGAATATTTTTTCGATCTCAATAACTTTTAGAAGGCTAATTGTAGAAAAATCATATGCTATCACTTTGAAGCCTTCTATGTGTTTTTTATTTTGGTACCAAAATCATGTTTCTACGTAATATGTATCAAAAGTTTTGACCTCTTATTTGAAAAAGATTGAGATTTTCTTATTTTTTGAACTACAATTTCAAAGTCAAATATATCAAAAACTACAAAAGGGATTTTAAAAATGTTGTATACATTAAATGTACTCAATTCAAGCTTTCATTTGGTACTACACTCATATATATACGCTCTGAGCCCAAAAATGGGGCATCCCCTTTACCAACACATACACCAAGGCACTGCTAAATATCCGGCAAAATATCTGACAAAAAAATATATGACAAATAAACTAAAGCATCAATTTTTGAAATTCATTCTTTAAAAAAGCAATAGTTTTCAAGCAAATAAACTAATCAATATTGATTGTTTAAGCAATTTGCTTCATTTTCTGGGATCAGCATCATCCCTGGTCTGCATGCATCTTTGCGTACAACGCAATATTCGAAACACATGTGTATACTCTAAATATTTATCACAAAAAGGACTCAATCATTTGTATACCTACATTTCTCAATAAATTTTATACAAAAATGTAGTCTTTTATTTAACTTTATTTAAATATCTTTATCTTGCAGATTTGAAGAAAATTAAGAATTTTTTGAAGCTATTTAGGCCGACGAATTTTAAAGATTTTGTAATTTTTTTAAATTAAAATCTATTTAAGGTGGAAAATTTAAATATGTAATAATTTTTTATATTTATACTACTGAAATAAATCAGCATTAAGGATTGGACTTGTTGAATTACTGATTCAAAAAAGTGACGTATTGAGGGCATTGTCATATGCAATTAAGTTATTACTATTCCCAAAAAATGTTATGCAGAAATGTAGCCTGACATTTATCTTTTAATTAAATACCTTTACTTTGAAGATCTGCCATTTAAACCCGAAGAACTGAGGTTATGAGCTTTTTAATCGGTTGATTTGAAGGCTATTTGCTCATAGTGGATTTTTTTTCACTAAACCTGGTCGACGGCTGACGACCAACCACTTGCTGTGACACTGCGACACTGCCCAGAAAATTTGCAGTAACCGTGCAACTAAGGGCTGCATCCTGCATGTTGCTCTTGAGTTTGTCAGCTCCCATAAGAACCTGTAATTTTCAATTCCGCTGCATGAAAAAAGCTGCACGCCATTCCCAATAAGGTGATGCTCTTTAACCTGGGAGAGGTGAGATACCTAGTACCTCGTGGCATAAAAGAGAGTTCATTGGACTATCATGCAGAATGTCTGGGTTCTATTCCCAGCCACTACCACCTTAAACAGATAGGTTTGTTCTTTCTAATGTACTGCCTTATGCGAGGGATAAATAAATATGTACTTTTCATCTAGCCCTTCGGACTCGGCATTCCTGCCAAAAACACGCACACAGGAATGGTAGAGAGTTGTAGGTCATATTTCTAAAATTTTCTGATTATGGCTTTGTAATTGACTATTCTATCAACAGTTACATAGCCATTGACCAAATAATATTATTTATTTATTTTCGTGTCATTTTCTAAGAAGTTTAGCTAAAGTGGCATGATATTGTTAATATTGACATTCAATCATTACTATTGGGATTTTCTTGGTGAAATTTATAAATTTATTTTTGATTACGATCGCTCATAGCCACACTCAACGTTTTCTTCATAAGGGCCACAAAGACATTTAAGGTATGGTGCCTCTGGACCGCAACATGAATTTCTTTATGTACTGATGTGTTAATATAAAAAATAATTTAAATTTAATGGTTTAATATTTTACATACTAAAATAATTATATTTCTTTAATTTGGAACATTTTTTCAAGACCAACGAAATGCTTACGAAAACGCAGCCAAAAAATATTCATTGACAGTTACAAAAATTCAAAAAATCAAAACAAATAAAAAATTTACAGATTTCACTCCCTGAGTAACAATGGGGACATTGAAAATGATTTATTTACGCTAGACAAATCTTTAAACTTTATAATTTATAATCTTTCTTTTATTTTGATTGTTATCTTTACCATTTTCCAAACACATTTATACATACCTGCACATCAATTTTAATCATTATTTTTACTAGGACCAATCAAATAATTATATTGAACTGAAAAAAACTTAAAAAATTGTTACAAACTTAATTTGCATACTTGCACTCGCATAAGGATATACTGTTGCATAACTTTCGTTTACTTTTTTTTTAAATTCGGTTAAGTATTTCATATTCCCTTTGTTCTATCTTCAACTAATTTGGCTGTAGACAAAATGACGTTAGCATGTACTGATATTTTTTGTTTTGTCACGTTTAACACTACTTGTCTTTTAATTTCATATTTTTCATTTTCCTTGTGTGATAACTTACTTTTTTTCTTATGCTTTGTTGTAACACCAAACTTTTAACATTTTATTGACCTTTATTTTTTGCGGTAACTTTATAATTCTTTTTGATTTAGTTTTGTGGTAACACCAACCAAAAATTCAATATTTCTGCTCATCGTAGTTTTTTCTAGTATTTGAATATATTTTATGTTATGTGGTAGGCAACGCTAACTAATAAATCGATTTTTCACCAAATACAAATATTTAATGCTGGTGAGTGTAACGTCTCTGCAAAATTATTTTTCCCCTTATTCTTTTTTTCTTAATTTTGGGGCTTCTTGCGAGTTAATTCCTAAAGATTCGAATGGACAAAAGTAGATCAGAAATTCTTGATAGACTTGAAATTTCTATCAAACAGGAAAATATCGGTTTATGCATAATAATCAATTATAAAAGTATTCACTAATTGAAATTCGTAGTAACGATAATTCGACTTTTAGTCTATTCAACAAGTCTATTTTGAATAACTATTCCAATAATGGCGTTTGTTAATTTTCAAAATTAGAAAAGACATATATTTTAGTTTTATGATTTAATTGACCCATGTTTTATTCTGGCTTGTTTTCTTTTTTCATATCTTTATTTTCTTCGTTAATCCATCTTATCAAAGTTAAAAAAGAGGCTGGGTGCGGCCCACACTGGTAACTTCCCATTGGTGCCCCTCGGAAGCTTGAGGCCCGATGTTGTTTTATTTTTAAAAATCGCCAACTGAAGATTTTCGAAAAAATGTATATATTCAATATATGCGATCAAGTGCAGATTAGTGAGTAGAATAAAACTAACCCAAGACCAATATCATTGGTTGTTATCAAGATATTTGAGAAGAAAAAATTTGTTTAACAATTTTTGGTAAAGTTTCTTCAAAAAAAATTTCAACGATTTTGGTATAGTTTCTTGTCGTTTTTTTTTTTTTTTGGTTTAAAAAAAAAATTCATATCAAATTGCAAATCCTATCAATTATTAATTATAAACTATTGTGTAAGATTTAATTAACCCAAGGCCACCATCATTGCTTACTTTCATGAAATTTGAGACGCAAACAAAATTTCAACAATATTTGGTATAGTTTTCTTTAGTTTTTTCGCTTTTAAAATACTCAATTTTTTTTTAATTTTCTTATAAACCCTATAAATATCAATTATTAACTAATGTGTGCAACTAAATTAACCGCAAGCCAATATCATTGTCTGTTCTTAAGATATTTGAGACGAAAAACAATTTTCAACAATTATTGCTAAAGTTGCTTGTAGTTTTTTTCGTTTAAAGAAAAAACTATTTATTGAATTTTTTAAATAACTCTATCAAATATCAAGTATCAATTATAAACTAATATGTAGGATTAGTTTAACCGGGAGCCAATATGGTTCTGTTCTCAAGAAATTTGAGGTCCAAGAAATATTTTCAACAATTATTGGTAAAATTTCTCGCAGTTTTTTTCATATAAAAAAAAAACGGTTGATTCAATATATTTAAAAAATGTGTCAATTTTCATTAATAAACTAGTGCATAAAATAAAATTACCTCGAAACCAATATCATTGTTCGTTCCCAATATATTCGAAAAAAAACACTTTTTCAAATATTTTCAGTAACTTTTGTTATTTAAAAAAAAACTGTACGTTCTTGAGATATTCGAATCTAAAGAAACTTGACTTTTTTTAAATTGCTTTATTAAAAAAACCCCTCATTGAATTTTTTTGAAAGTCCTTTCTGAATGTATTGAAGCTTCTATCTATAAAATAAAATTTATTCGAAGTCAATATCTTCATTCGTTCTTGAGATATGGTGAGCGAAAAAAAAGCGAATGAAGGTATGAACGTACTGACAGACACAAAAATCTCTCTAAAAATGATGGATCAAAACGTGAAAATATATCAAAATTTTTGATTCAACAAATCAGACCAATTACAATTACTTCCAATGGGAAGTAAATAAAACTAAAAAAAAAATAATTAACAAAATAAAAAATATCCCAACGAATCCCCCAAGCATCTTATCCTACCACAGTACACAAATAGAAGGTATTATATTGCGCAGGTTGTCTAAAACGAGAACTGTCAGAAGGAATTAAAGACGGCCGTTCTCGTGATATTTTTGCCGAATTACAACAACAACAAACGCAAAAGAAATTATTTAAATAACACTAAAAACCAATTTTCTTATTGTCAAATTAATAAAATAATAATTATAAACATTAAATATGTCGAAACAATTTTATTTTCTTATCAAGTAACAAAGGAATACACACATAACATACAATAATTTTCAGTCAAATAACACGGGATCCACCATTTTCCACTGATTTTGAGATATGCGCAGAACTGAACAAAAATGAAAACGCTAATGATATTACCTTCAATATGTGTATCGTGTTATCCTACTACCTACTAAATTAATAAATAAATATGAAAAAATAAGTCTGCCGAGCAGCAGAGCGAATCTCCCCCTACCGAAGCATTCTTATGACTGAATATGAATAAATAAACAGTGAACAAGCAACACGAACATTGAACGAGTGAACATGAATACTGAACTTGAATGAAAAGTCTTTTTCTTCAGTAATTCACTCACAGAGAGACAAACAAATCAAAGAGCATAATGAACAGAGATAGAAAGACATTTTGAATGAACTATGGCACTATGGGAAATATTTGTGTTCTTCTTCTTTGGGATGATTCTCCGCACACAAACTTGCAAATCGACGACGACGATGAACTATAGGAATATTGATTAAAGATTAGTACCGCTTTTTAATCAAATTGTATTTTAGATTTGTGAAGCTTATGAAGAACGTACAGTCACGTATGATATACCAAATTAAATGTCAATTATTGAAGCTGGCGAACAAAAAAAAACTAATTGTATAGGTGCACAGATTAAAGTGTTATTAGGTGGCATGTTAATGAACAGTTATATGTAATTATGTCGTCTCAAGTGCTTTTAAATAATTCAAATTTTACATATGTTAGGTAAATTCGTGTAATCTATCATCTGTATGAATCTGAGATTTTTAAATCAATCAATCGTTAATAAGATAAAAAAAATATAACTGCCAAAAATGGATCAACAAAAATTAGTATATTTAAAAAATAATAAAAAAATTAAAAAAATACCACCAAATTTCCTGAAGCGAAAAGCAATTAGTTTCTTTCTATCTTTCTAGACTTATAAGACTTATTACAATCAGACTTAGCCCTAATGTGTAGTAAATAATAATTTTTGAACCATCTATTTTTGAATTTTGAAGTTACAACCTTTAATATCTCATTTCTTAGATTTTTTGGAATTTTAATATATATGAACGAAATTGTAATACTAAACGTAACTATCGATAAACAAAAAAATTGTCACTCTAGCACATCTCATCTGGTTTTTTGGTTTTTCGACGATTTCATATAAAAACCCTATCTACTACTACTACTTATAGTTCAAATTAAAAAAAACCGTCACTTTGCACCCCTACATACATTTTCTTCTCAAACAGTTTTTTTTTTCAAAAAACTGCCAACACTTTTAGTTAAGCTGCGCAATTAACTGCTGCATTGACTCTCGCATTTATAGTTATAAAAAAATATAGTTAAAATTCATTTTATTCAATTTAGTAACACCAACCAAAAATTCAATCATACCCTCCCTATATTAATAATTTAAAGCCTATCACTCTGAGCTGTGAATAAATAAAAGAAAATTAACATTGAACAAACAATTCTTTATTTCTTTTTCACTTTCCACCACTTGTGCATTATGGGTCACTTGTGACATTGACGTTTTGGTCGGTTTTGACATAAACTTCCGACACCAACCGCCTATTCTAGTTCCACCTTAAAAAATCTCAACTGGTATTTACTTTCGTCTCCTCGATACCGAATCACGACAGCCATTTTACTATCGTCTTGGTTGTATTTTGTTAGTTTATTTTGTTAAATATCTATATAATATCATAATATCTATATATATATATATATAAATATATATAATAAGAATAAGAAGAAGAAGAAGAAATTGGAACTCTTGATAGTATGTAAATGTCAATAGATTCTACATTTAAAACGGTTTATTTTGTTTATAATCGTTTATTGTGATATTACTTTGCTAGTTTATAGTGTTAAAAACCAAAATACAAAGTTTCGTGTCATTATTTTGATGGGATATTGTGGATTGGAATTTTCTGATCGATCGAATCAAATCCTGGGGTACACAACTTTTTTTTTTTTTTGCACTTCGGATTCTTAGTTGTAGTGAGCTTAAAGCAAGCTGCAATCTACAAACAGAGGTTCATCATGAGTGCATGTGTTAGTGGTTAGTTTAATTGAGGAAACTAACACAAGCACATACATAATTAAAAAAAACTAACAAAATACAAAATCAGATATAACATACAAATTTACAATAAATAAACAACGTTAAAACATTTTTACATTAACGAAAGTGGAGCACTGCTTCGAAATACTATTTTTAATTCTATTTTACTTATGTTAAAATCAATAGATGAGAAGTTTAAGTTAAAAAGTTTGCACATACGATAGAGAGGTTCGTGTGTGCCATAGTTTGTTCTATGAAAAGGAACGTGAAAAAGTTCAAATCTTCGCAGGTGGTGGGATCCTCCACGATAATTAATGCCTACATTGGCGCATCAATTTCACCATTGATAAGTTGATGAAAAAATACCAAATCATTATTAACACGCCTTTGATATAAAGTTTGAAGTTACAGAAGCTGAATTCTGTGTTCATAAGGTGGCAGGTTATACGGATCAGCCCAAGGAAGATCCTTTAAGGCAAAACGATTGAATCTATGTTGTTGGAATTTCGTAAAAAGGTGCACACTTGGAAAGCGTACTCAAGGTGGGGTCGTACATAACAATTGTATAACGAAAGAGTAAAATACGGATCGTTAAATTCCTTTGCCCATCGTTTTATAAATCCAAGTATGGAACTTGCCTTATTTACAATATAATCAATATGTTCTATAAAACCTAGATCAGAACTAAAGTGAACACCCAGGTCCTTGAAACTTAAAACATGACAGAGTGTGTTGCGCGAGATGGAGTAATCAAAAGCAGTCACTACTCGTTTTTTAGAGAAAGTTAATGTTTGACATTTAACGGGATTTAAAGAGAGGCCATTTTTGCTACACCAGATATTAAAATTGTCAATATCAGCCTACAGCAGAATGTGATCCTGATTAGATTGTATTTTTCTAAAAATGTTCATTTCATCAGCATATATAAGAATATCACTAAAACGTATACATGAAGTAACATCATTGATAGCTAGAATGAAAAGTAAAGGACCCAGATGACTTCCCTGGGGTACACTCAAGTGAGCATTGAACGAGTTTGAAAGGAAGTTCCTAAATTTTACTTGGTAAGATCTATTTTCAAGGTATGATTCAATCCATGCTATGCAAATGGTCGGAAAACCAAAAGCTTTGAGTTTGAATATAATAATGTTATGACTTAGCTGGTCAAATGCTTTAGAAAAATCAGTGTATATGCAATAAACTTCATTCCCGTTTTCTAATGCAAGAGAACATTTATGCAAAAACGTAAGAAGATTTGTTACCGTTGATTTCTTTCTCACAAAACCATGTTGTTGTTCACATATTATATTCTTTGTATGAATAATATATAATTTATATACAGCATACACATAATTTTTAATATCAATTTTTTTACACTGCTTAAAGACTGGTGTAAGGAATGATTTCTTCCAAAAATAGGGTAAACTTCATGTCCTTAAAGAAAACTCGAACAAGAGTTAAAGGAGTTGAACAAGTATATATTTACACTTTATCTCGTATTTTGCATATTCTTGCATATTTTTATGACAAATGCATATTATTATATTATATTATATAAACATAAAAACAAAAATATATGGGTTTAAAAGAAATGCACACACACCACTTAATTCTTTGTTTTAGAATTGGATGAAAACAAATTTAAAATAAATACATAAATACAAATTTAAAATAAATACTTTTTTTCGCCAATTTTGAATGAGCACATTCGGATTTGTTGAAATCCACCATGAAAACATTGCTGCTGACATCTGATTCAAAAGTACTTAAGGTAACACTCGACTCCACAGGGCATACAGATGTCCAACATCGCAACCACAATCCAATCAATCAGCAGATTTTTTCTCTCTGGGCAAATTATGTCCTATCGTTTTATTTCTTTCTCACCACTACTTCTATCTTCTGCACGATATCCATCTTAAACTCAAGTAAAAAAAGGTCACGTAAATAAATAACAACTTTTACAACAACATTTACCTACAGATACAACGAAAACCAGAAAAAACTCACACGCACGTGAAGTCTCAAATCTCATGTCCAAGCTTTGAACAGCGTTCATGTTGTGTTCAAAAGTTGGTTTTCTTTGACATGTCGTGGACAAGACATCTTCTACACTCTAGATATGAGGTAAGGTTCATATATGATTTTAAATGCATATTTATCATTTTTAAGGGCATATTTTAAGCGCATATTTTCCATTTTTAAGTGCATGAGAATCCTAGCTATATATCATGACTATCGTATAGAGTATAGAAGACGGTCGTAATAAATTGTGCTGGAAAAAAGATTATAGACTTCTCCAAATATTATGCGACAATTATCAATTTGGTTCATCGAGCAGCGTACTGCAGAACGAAAAGTAATACTAAATTTTTCGTTTATGATTTCGTTGTGTCTTTTTTGTGTGGTATGTTTGATTGTTTTTTTGTTTCGCATTAGCAGCGTACTGGGTTTAAGTGTAGAGCTAATTTGTCCGTAAGTTTTCATTCTGAACACATTTTGTATGAACGAAAACGCTGGTTCCACAATGTATGTAGATCGAAGTGATTTTGTTACTTTGTTAGCATCTGGGTATTTCCTTGAATGCATTTATACTTTTGGGGGGCAGTGCTCCAAACTGGCATGCACTTGTGTGCATTGTAGTGCAAAGATTTATATTCTCGTATAGAATTTGTGTTTAAGATCCGAAATATTATTGAAATTGTTTACTCCAGAGCAGTGCCGTCTCTCGTACTTACGAGGCCCTAGGCTGAAAACTTTGAGGGTCCAATTATCCGGCAGCTAAAACCGAGAAAAATTCAAACCTTATAGCCCAAATACCATGTAAAATAAAAAAGCCTAGTATACCGCCAACATCTTAATGATACCATATAACTCGGAAATCAAGCTCTCCCTAAGGCTATTAACCCAAAAAACCCGGAGCTCCGAGAGGCCAAGCTCTCGTAAACGATTTAAAAAAAATAAAACAGCATAGCTTACTCCAAAGCTCTCCCCAAACCCCCAATAACCCAAAGCGCAGAGTGACCGAACTCTCGTAAAATATTTCTGATTGCTTTCCCCAAAGCTATAGACACAAGCTGCAAGCTAGAAGGCAAAGTTCTAGTAGATATTAGAAAAAAAACCCGAATTCTCTCCTATAAAAAAATAAATAATAAAAAACTTTAATTAAATAAATTTAACATATATTAAATAATAAGACCAAGAATATTTTACAAAAAGTATTTTAAAGTCTGGAAAAAATCTGAAATTTACCGCCACTGGCTCTTGTATCCGATTGAAAAAAAAAATTAATCTATCGTCTACGGGGGCTCGACCTCCTACGTTTTGGGTATTGGGTTTGTGGGGTTGATAGCTTTAGGGAGAGCTGTTTAGTTTTATTTTTTAAAAATCGTCCTGGCCCCTCTGAGCATTGGGTTTATCGTTTTTGGGGATAATAGCTTTGGGGAAAGCAATTAAAATTTTTTAAATCTACCCGAACTTGGCCTCTGTGAGCTCCGAGTTTATTGGGTTAATAGCGGAATCGGGGACCCTTACTAGCCTGGGGCCCTAGGCTTGGGTCTACGCATAAAGACGGCACTGCTCCAGAGTTGACCTTCTGACTTTTTTTTGCCAGAAATGGCGTGCGTAGCGACACAACGCCCAAAGACAGATCATGTTCCAAAAACTTTTGAACTTACATTTTGTTTCTAATATATTTTCAGCAATATTAAAAACAAAAAATCTGTCGATATTTGTATTAGCCTTAAGAAAAATATTCATTCTAGCTGAAAAATTATGCAATTTTGTTTTTTCGTTGCTTTTTCTCTGAAAGCTGAGATCTCAATGTAAGGAGTTCCCTGGATGAAGAAATGAATTAAAATTCAATATCGCTATTAGACGGTCGGTATTTTATGCAAATAGTTTTTATTTTTGTATACAAAGGGACCTTCCAGTGTATCATGAAGGGTACGTTTTCAAAATTTGTTCCACAAGCAAGTTTTTCAAATTTAGCAAATAGGGATTTGTTCTAGATATTTTGTTCGTTTGTTTGGTAGGCACGCAAACATTATTAATTTTTATAATTAAATTTAAATTTTAGTTTTGAATTGTATGCGTTACTGTTTTTAAGAATTAATCTCGAATACTGAACATATAGTTTTTTAGATTTTTCGAAGGCATTTGACTCGGTTGAACATAAACTCTTAAATAATAAATTAAAGAAACAGTTTGGTTTTGAAAGCACTGCTTCTACTCTTATAAACTCATATCTTCAAGGACGATCTTAGGTAGTGTTTAATGGACAAAAAACATCCTCCAGTCTACTGGTTCCCTTAAGTGTTCCGCAAGGATCTGTTTTGGGTCCATTGCTGTTTTCATTGTTCATCAATGATATCTGTAATAGCATACAGAATTGCAAATTTCATTTATATGCAGATGATGTCCAAATTTATTTAATATTCCCAAAATCATTAATAGAAATTAGTATTTCAACTTTAAATGAAGAATTGAATAATATCTTTGATTGGTCTAGTAATAACCATTTGCACTTGAATGCATCTAAAACAAAAGTATTGGTCGTTGATAGGACATCGCCAGGCACAAAAAATTTCCCCCCTCTTTTACTAAATGATAATATTCTACAGTTTTCTCCGAAAATCAAAAATCTTGGCATTCTTTTCAACCAACAATTGACCTGGAACGACCAAGTCAACAAAGTTGTTTCGACTACATAAGGAATTCTTCGAATTTTGATCCCTACAGTTAATTTTTTATCAACCGCGAAGAAAACTGAACGTTGCTTATAATAGTTGTGCGAGGTACATATTCGACAAAACACGAAGAGACCATATTTCAGATTTCAGCAAGCGAATAATGGAATGCACACTTGATGCCTTATTGAAATACCGAACCGTCATAGCTCTTCATAAAATTACAACTGATAAAGTCCCAGAATACTTGTTTGAAAAGCTCACATTTGCACGATCCCAAAGAACTCTAGAAATTATTCCACCTAAGCATAAATATTTAGTCACTCGACGTCAATTTTTCCCTATGGAATAGTCTTCCTACATCAATAAAACAAATAAGTAATAATAATAACTTTAAGAAAGCTTTGTTTCAATTTTATGCAAACAATAATAATTGATCTTCACCAACCTATAAATCTTAATTATAACTACTATATTTATATTCTTAAATCTAGTTTCTGATTCTATAGCTCTTTCTTCTTCTCTTCTATTCTCTTTTTTTCTTTTCATTCTCTTCTTTCTAAATTTTATTTTATCACGTATAGGTTATTTCAAAATTGTTATCATATAAGATTCATCATATCTTCACTCACAGTACTATCAAAAAGTGTAAACTTATTTGTACAGGAATAAATCATGTTAAATAAATACTCAATAAATAAAAATAAAAATACTAATGCACAACTTCTGAAATACACAACATTTACATGTTTTTGTATACAAAATACTTCGTAATGAACACTATCGTCAAATACAGAACTGTTCTTAATAATAATGAACGGATGGTCACCGTATCATAGTACCTATATCGCAAGTAAAAAGGAAGGCAGGTGGGCCGCAGGTTGAGTATAACTGAACTATCAAAAAGACGATTATGAACATTTTTGCATTTCATTGGCTAACAGAATTTATTTATTTTTTGATAAAAATCAATTTGGTAGATCTACTTTTTTGGCAGCTTTATCCTGTCTAATTCCAAAACAAATTTCCAATATTGTTTTTAATTCGTTTAACAAATTTCGATTGGGAGAATTTTGTTCAAAATATGAAAGAAATCGTCTCCAATAAAGAAAAGAGCAAGTTTAAAATGAATTGGTTTATTTTACGTGCTCATATTTGCCAACTTACAGTGGATCAAAAAAAACATGGGTGATATGCATAAAAGGTTAAAGTAATTACAATAACTTCTAGTAGAAGGTAAAATTTGAAGTATTTACTATATTTTGTATGCATAAAAACTAGTTTATACTAGCTGGCAAAAACTTTCAGATTCATCCAAGTAAATACTTAAATTAATCGGAAATTGATAGTAAATACTTATTTTCCATTACAATTGTCGTGTGCAATAGCTGATTGTTACATTTCGGCTAATTTTGTTCTTTTTACTATAATACGAGTAAGTGAAGCCGGCGAGCTAAACTTATTTTACAATCGTAAAAAAGTGATAAAAATAAGTAATGGAAGATTCTTTTCACTTGAGTACTATGGCTTATGTGTGCCCCTTTCCTTCACGGTATGAGAAGTCAGTTTCGTTGGCTTATGACATTAAACATTAGCCAAAGTGAGCTCCGAATAATAATTCAACCTTAAGTTTTGAGACTATTTATGATTTAGTTAAAACTTTCAGCTGAAACTGAACTTAATGAGGATCAAGATAAAACGAGGCAAGAGAGACAATAGTGGTAGTTTCCCTTTCAAGCCATGTGTCAATTGGGTTAATATTTCGTTTAAATTTGATCTCTAGTCAAAATTAAAAAATTTCTTCAATATGAAGTAAGTACATAGGTCACATCGTGTATCTCAGGGACCAAGCATACTAGGAACTTGCAGTAAGGCTCCAAATTTGCAATTTTTTGCATTTTAAGAATAGGCTACTTCAAAATTTTGAAGTTCTTTTTTTGAAAAAATTGCATACTGTATCTCAGCATCTCTTGACTTGAATCAAGTAATGTTATTGCCAGCTCATCAGCTGCCTAGTTTTCATGTACATCACTGTATCTTATGTTATGCTGCATGCCACCAAAATCATAACCAATGACTCGGGATCAAAAGAAACTTATTAAAAATTTATGTTTTTTGATGTTTGATGTTATGTTTAGATCAATCGTGTTTATATTTTTTATTAAGTGGAGGTTTATTGGTTTTGGGTTTCCTTAAATTTCTCACATAATTTGATGTTATATGACAAAAAATATATTTAATAAGAATGAAGTGTCAAAAATAGTGTAACGACTCTCACATTTGTACTATAACGACTTTCGAATGAACTATAACCACTCTCGAATTAAAGAAACACCGAATTCCGGATTGGACATGACACAAACCAACCTACGGAGAGCTTTGGTGAGATTTAGAACTTCCAATACTAAACGTCAAAATGAAAGCTTTGGAAAGAGAAATTTATGGGAAATTTCCCCTATGGAAAGGTCTGAAGCAAATACTAGAACCTTCCAGCTTTTTCGAAAAGTATAAAAGCACATGTCTGACCGGCAGAGGACGCAGTTTATTTTTAATCGTGAATGAGTAAAGTTGGCTGTAATAAAAGTAAAGTTGGTGGATTATTTTAAGTGGTTCTTAAAGAATCAATTAATCAATCAGAATCAACAAAAAAAAAAGAAATAACTGTTGTAGTGCGAGAGAAAAAAATGGAATTTGAAAAGGGTGAAATTTACATACAAATTTTCATGGGAAAAGTACGATCTTAGAGGCACGGGTGAATGACCTCGGATCAATTTCTTTTTCTTACAACATAAGCTTTCGATTTATAGGGTGTACTTTAAAAAAATTATTTTTGGAAATAACAGACACTTTAATGTACAATTATAATCTTATAAGAAGGGCTTTCAAATAGCTTTCGAGATTGTCATTACCTACTTTAAACCAATTTGGAAAAGTTTTCAGTAAATTTTGTAAGACCGTTTATAGAGCAAAATATAGATATTTTTGTAATTCAACAAGGATAAGAACGAGTTCAAGAAATTAATAGGGAAGGTTGGTATGCAAAAATACCTTTAGATCTGAGAGCCTATTTTGTTAGGAGAAAAATTTAAATTTTGAAAATCAATGCCTTTATTTTAAAGATACGAGTAGAATCGTAATACCTCAAACATTAATACCCACCATTTTTTGGAGTGCTACACGAAACTCATATAGGTATTGTACGGATGAAGATCTTAGCACAAAATTTCGCTTGGTGGGATAGTATGGAGCACGATATTGAGTATTGATTATTGAGGTTGAGTAGTCAAACTTGTTTTTCAAAAAAAAACTGCATGCCCAAAATCTTCTTACTTTTTTGAAAGAATTCACTTGGATTTGTAAAAATGTATGCAAATCAAGTAGAAAGTATAAGAAGCTTCAAGAAAAAATTGTTAGATGATATATTTTCACATTAGGGTGCCTCTGAAAAACCCTATCTTTTACATTTTTGGACAGAATCCAATAAAATTTGCTATGGACAATACTCAGACAGAAATATTGAAGAAAACAAATATTTGACATGAGGGTGGTTAAAAAAAGTATCTTAAGAGTTTTATGTTAATCAAGCAGAAAATATAAGAAGCTTATATCTCAAGAAAAAATTGTTAAATTAAATATTTTCACATTAGGGTGCCCCTGAAAAACGCTATCTTCGGTATGGTAAATGCTCAAACAGAAATATTGAAGAAAATTGTTAAATTATAACGGGTGATTTTTTAGCTGGTTTGGTTTTGGCAACACTGGTTTTGACAGCTGACGTGTGTTTAGTACCTTGTGTCACTGTCAAACAGCTTCAGTTTGGTTTGCAATTTAACCATAGATCGTCTTACAAATGAACAACGCTTGCAAATCATTGAATTTTACTATCAAAATTCGTGCTCGGTTCGAAATGTTCATCGCGCGCTGCTTCCATTTTATGGTCGGCATTCTCGACCTTCTGAGCAGTCTATTCGGAAGATTGTGACCAAATTTCGCACCAAATTTACTTTGTTGGACATTAAACCACCAACACGTTTACGTACTGTGCGTAGTGAAGAAAATATTGCGGCCGTATCAGCTAGTGTGACAGAAGACCGCGAAATGTCGATTCAGCGCCGTTCCCAGCAGTTAGGCCTTTGTTACAGCACTACGTGGAAAATTTTGCGGACGGGTTTGGGCGTAAAGCCTTTTAAGATACAGCTGGTGCAAGAACTAAAGCCAGCCGACCTACCACAACGCCGAATTTTTGGTGAATGGGCTCTTGGAAAGCTGGCCGAGGATCCGCTTTTTTATCGAAAAATTGTGTTCAGCGATGAGGCTCATTTTTGGTTGAATGGGTACGTAAATAAGCATAATTGCCGCATTTGGAGTGAAGATCAGCCAGAAGCATTGCAACAGCTACCAATGCATCCCGAAAAAGCCACTGTTTGGTGCGGTTTATGGGCCGGCGGCATTATTGGGCCATATTTCTTCAAAGATGATGCGAATCGCAGCGTTACTGTCAATGGTGAACGCTACCGAGCGATGATAACAAACTTTTTTTTGCCCGAAATGGAAGTTCTTGACTTGCATGATATGTGGTTTCAACAAGACGGTGCCACATGCCACACAGCACGCGAAACAATGGCGCAATTGCGAGGCGAGTTTGGTGAACAGTTAATTTCACGTTTCGGGCCGGTCAATTGGCCGCCTAGATCGTGCGATTTGACACCATTAGATTATTTTTTGTGGTGGTATGTCAAGGCTAATGTCTATAGGGACAAGCCCGCTTCAATTGACGCACTGGAAGCCAACATCCATGCATTCATTCGTGAGATACCGGCCGATATGTGTGAAAGAGTATGCCAAAATTGGACTCAGCGGATGGGCTACCTGAGACGCAGCCGCGGTCAACATTTGCATGAAATTATCTTTAAACATTAAAGTGCAAGGTTCAAACTATCGATTCAAATAAATATTTCATTCATTTTTTCGAATTTTTTGTGTTTTTTTTTTTTTAAAGTTATAAACCTCTTAAAAAATCACCCGTTATATTTCCAAATTAGGTTGCCTCTTAAAAACGCTATCTTCTCCCGTTCTTGGACAGGATATAATAAAATTTGGTATGTACAATGCTAGAATATTTGGGTAAAAAAAATATTTTAGGAGTTTTAAGTAAACATTTTTGTAAATCAAGCAGAGAGTATAAGCAGCTTGTATCTAAAGAAAAAACTAAAAATTTGTTTTTTGATTTTTAAAACAGTTTTTTGTGTTTTTCTCCATATTCAAAATTAAAGAGTTGTCTGGTTTTTGCACCGAATGCTTCAATTAAAAAAGAAAAATATATTTTTTATTTTTTTCATAAAATATTTAATTTAACAATTTTTTCTAGAGATAATTTTTTTTTGAACTACTCTCATGCCAAATATTTTTGCTTTCAATATTTCTGTCAGAGTAAGAAGTTTAATTAGATTCTATTCAAAAACGTAGAAGATAGCGTTTTTCAAGGACACCCTAATGTGAAAATATTTAATTTAACAATTTTTTTCTTAAGATACAAGCTTTTTGTACTTCCTGCTTGATTTACATACATTTTTACAGAAAAACTCCTAAAATACTTACTACCTATGTGTATAATAAGAATAACTTATTTCGGATGCTTTTGACATGTCAGAGGAATAGACGTGTTGATAATCTCGTCCGGTAAAACAATTTATATTCTTATACTTTCTTGATTGCTCAGACAAGTGCAAAAATAAATCGTGTCGTAATATCTACAACTAACTACAACTTCTACTGATTGTAATTTAAGGATTTCAAAAATATTGATAGGTCTTTACTTGAGCAGCATATAAACAATATTCCTTGGGAGCTAGTTTATTTTATGCCCTCGCCGGACGATCAGGTAGAGTTTCTTAATAGTAATATTAAACATTTATATGATGATATATATAACAAAAACTGGGACAGTTAAAAAAAAATCGTGGCTTACAAATGAAGTTCGAGAGTTAATGATGCAAAGGGACCAGGCGTACAGAAGGTGGAAACGTTTTCGAGTAGAGGCTCTTCAATAAAATTATAAAATTTTGCGTAACAGCGTTGTTCGCACTAGGAAGCAAAAAAGCAACATTATTTACCTCACCTCTCCACAAGCAATAATAGTCGCAAGTTGTGGGGCCAGATAAGAGATCTAGGCATATGGAAGCAAAAACTAAGAAGTCCAGGTGATATTGATCCTAATGAATTGAATCGACGGTTTGTAACGTTACCCTGCCCTGTACCTTCAGCATTACACACTACAAGTGCTTTTGATAGTTTTCCCGTTTTAACAGAAACACCTTTAACATTTTCAAGAATTGATAATACAGACTTTCTTGAGGCTATATTGTCTGTTAAATCAAACGCTAGTGGGCTCGATGAAATAAACCCAGTTTTTATTAAAGCTATATTGCCAATATTTTTGGATTATTTCTCTCATGTGATAAATACAATTTTTACGACAGCTATTTTCCACAGCAATGGAAATTGGCAAAAATAATTCCTATCCCTAAGAATTCAACCGGTGAAGAGTTAAGACCTATATCGATTCTTCCATTTCTTTCTAAGGTGTGTGAACGGATAATGCATAAGCAAATTAAGACATTTTTAAAAGTAAACAACCTACTGATTCCATTTCAGTCTGGATTTAGAGCTAACAATAGTTGTACTACAGCTCTGTTAAGTGTAGTTGAAGACATAAGAGAGCAATTGGATCTAGATTATGAAACGTTTCTAGATCTTTTGGACTTTTCAAAAGCGTTTGATATGGTGGATCACACTAAACTCGTTAATAAATTACGCAATCGTTTCAATTTATTGCCTTTTGCTACAGAACTAGTCTCATCTTACTTATCTGGAAGAAAACAGTCAGTCACTCTTGGGAATTTTTCATCAGCTTTGGTTTCTTTGTCCAGAGGTGTTCCTCAAGGATCAATACTTGGTCCACTTCTATTCTCCATTTTCATTAATGATATTGCTTCCATTATTCTCCGCTCGGCTAAGTGCTTATATGCTGACGATATTCAAATTTACCTGAGTTGTCCATTAGGTCTAATAGAAAACTGTGCAAGCATTGTAAATGAAGATTTGAACCATATCGAAAACTGGTCTTTGGAGACCGTTTTAGTGCTCAATCCAAATAAGTGCAAGTGTTTGGTAATTTCAAGAAAAATAGTAGACCTCTCATATTTCCCCATTATTCTGCTTAACAATTCAAGAATTGAATTTGTGAATAGTGCAAAAAACCTTGGTGTTATGTTTAACCGTACACTCACATGGAACAATCACATACATTCGATTGTAGGAAAAGTTTACGGAGTCCTACGAATTTTGTGATCCGCACAAAAATTTACACCTATGAAAACAAGATTACTCCTTGCGAAATCCTTGATTATTCCTGTGTTAGTTTATAGTTGTGAAATGTTTTACAACTGTGATAGCGAAAGTAGGAAGAAACTACAAATAGCTTTCAATAGCACTATACGCTACATCTATAGTCTAAGGAGATATGACCATGTATCTCACTTAGCAAAAAACTTGCTCGGTATGACCTTCGAAGACAACATCAAATTTAGAACCCTTGTTATCATTCAGAGCATAATTAGCATAATTAGAACAAAACAACCAACGGCGTATACAAGGGGGGGGGGGGGGTTCACGGGTTTTAACCACTTGCATTCAGAACATTTTTGCATTGATGTATTTTTTGATTCAAAATCAATTTGGTAGATATACGTTTTTGGCAGATATACACTCTTTAATTCTCAAATTATTTTCAATATTTTTTTTGATCGGTTTAACTAACTTATTCCCCAATCTTATCGAACATTGTAATTAATGACCTATTAGTCAATCTAGAAGCGGATGGTTCAAAGTTATTGCATATGCTGATGACGTTGCCATTGCAATATCGGGAAAGCATCTTCAAATCATAACAGAATTAATGCAAACCGCTCTCAACAAACTACTTGAATGGACAGACAAATGTGGACTAGGTGTTAATCCCCACAAAACTGAACTTGTCCTCTTTACAAGAAAATATAAAATTCCGAATATAGACCCTCCATCAATAAATGGTATTCCACTTAACTTCTCAGATCAAGCTAAATATCTGGGTCTGATTTTAGACAAGAAGTTGAGCTGGAAACCAAATATACAAGAAAGAATTAGAAAGGCCACAGTGGCACTTTTCTCCTGTAAAAAAGCCAATGGAAACAAATGGGGCTTGTCACCACATATCACCCACTGGCTATACACAGCGGTCATCAGACCGATACTCACTTATGGGGTGGCAGTATGGTGGACTGCTTTAGATAAAATAACTTATCGTGATAAGTTAAGCAAAGTACAGAGATCGGCTTGCATGTGTATCAGCGGAGCTCTCCGTTCGACACCTTCCGCTGCGTTAGACACACTGCTTAACATCACACCCCTCGATATATACACTAAACAAGTGGCGGCGAACACAGCTATTCGTCTCAGAGCCATTTCTCAATGGTCCAATAACTCTATTGGCCACACTATCATTCTGAACAAATTCGAATCAGTCCCTAAACACTCCGACTACACCATCCCTCAGCCGGTTTTTGGCAAAAATTTTCAAGTAACAATTCCAACATGATCCACTTGGGAAGATAATGAATTCTTGAGAGCTGAAGCGATGCACTTCTAAACGGATGGCTTTAAAACCGAAGAGGGGGTAGGTGGCGGCGTGTACTCAGAACGACTAAACATTAGTCTCTCCTTTCGTCTCTCTGATCATTGTAGCGTGTTCCAAGCGGAAATCCTGGCGATAAAAGAAGTTTTAGCTTGGCTCAAAGAAAACGTAATATCTACTTTGAATATCCGTATCTTTCTCAGATAGCCAAGCTGCCCTTAAATCATTAGGATCTGTTTCTACAAACTCCGTAACTGCCCGAAACGGTCGATCGTCTCTAATGGAGATGGCAGAACAGTTCAACATTCACCTTTCTGGGTGCCGGGACACAGAGATATTCTAGGAAACTGTAAAGCCGATGAACTCGCCAGGATAGGAACCAGTACAACAATATCACCTAACAAGATGAATATTGGAATACCGATAGCTACATGTAAACGTATGCTTAAGCAAGATTCCATGATGATGACAAACAGCAGATGGACAGGTATCACTACTTGTCTGGCGACGAAACAGATCTGGCCAACACTGGATCCGAAGCGATCGAAATGTTTGTTATCTCTGAGTAGATTGCATATTAGCTCCACAATTGGTGTCATTACTGGACACTGCCTCATAGGTAAACACGCCAATAGACTCGGTGTTTTTTCAAATGATTTCTGCAGAAGCTGCATGGACGAGGAGGAGGAAGAAACTATCCCACACCTTCTTTGCTCATGTCCTGCTCTTTTTCCTAAGATGCAAAACACACTTAGGAAATTTTTTCTTCAATGATCCCAGTGACTTAAATAAAATCAAAATTCCCAGTCTCCATCGCTTTATTAAAAGCTCCAACTGGTTTAATTACCGAGGATTACCTCGCATTCTTTATGTGGTATCACAATGGGCCTATTCTGGCCTATTCTGGCCTAAGTGTGTCAGCAGTTTTCCTGACAGCCACCTTAACCTAACCTAACTTACTTATTTTGAGAGAATTTTGTTCAAAATATCAAGGAAATCATCTTCGATAAAAAAAAATAAATGAATGAATGGATAAAAAAAACTAACAGACGATATTATACGAATATTACAATGAAAAACAAAAATTTTACTTTAAACCATATTCCATACACCAGGGCCGTTCCGACTCAAACCCAGTACCAACATGTTTCAGTATAGGTTACGTACGAATTACCAGCAAAAAAGGCGACTTAACTAGTTGAAATGTCGGTTTATATCGACTGTTTTGCATGTAAGAATACCTATTTTGGTTACTAGTTCATAAAATTTTTAGCTTCGAACTTAGACAAAAATTCAGCAGCCTAAAAAGAAAGTCGAGAAAAGGATCGACTTTTATCGAATTTTCGATATTTCTTCCCAATATTTAGTACATAGAAAAAAAGTTGATATAAATTGATTTTTTAACCTGTCGACATTTTTGTTTTTAGTTCGATATTTTTTCTATCGTTAATTTCATTCCAACGCAACGTAACTTAAAATACATCGCTCTGCTTGGAATGTTTGAATGAAATCAACAAAAACTCTAATCATACATTCATGTCTGACTTTTAAACACGAATTTAACAGTTACTATTAATTTTGGATTATGTTTTAAATACATTTTCTTTTGATCGTATCGATCGTATATTCGATTGATGACAATCCAACGCAAGTTAAGCGTGCTTTTAAACATTATTCCCTAAACTATGAATTGATCACAATATCGGTCAGTCAAAGTCAATTTGTTCGTGAAATGATCGTCGTTTTTTTGACGCAGAAAGCGTCATGACAAATAATATGTAACCGTCCTGTTTGTTGAAAATTTGTTTTCATCAAAGCCAGTCAATTTACTTGCTAAGGCTTTTGACGTTTACAAACATGCTCTCTGCCTTTTCAATAATCATCAACTCGATTTTTGTACTTCTCAGTTGCACCGTAGATGATGTATTCAAATTCGCGACTTTAGCGAACTTGACTATTGAACACAATACTAACGCAGTAAAATTTGTATTTGCATTTTTAAGAGAAGACTTTTGCAGTTTGCGTTAACGAATATTCCGTAAATACATTTCATGGCACCATTCATGGAACGTGACGAGCCATTCGCAGTACGGGGCATGACCCCCTTCATAGGAATACACCTGGGGCATTTGCTCCAGTGCCCCACCCTTAGACACAGCCCTGTCATACAACCTAAAAACCTTTTTTTTTGAGATCTGATCTGCGGCCAATATTTCACATGTTCATTTTCAGGCTTCAATAAAAACAAATTATGGGAGCTAAGAATTTTTGTCTCCAATAAAAAAGTGGTTCTAACTACCACAATTTTTTATTGATAAATGAGAAAATTATCCCCTTATTATTATCCCCTTATCAGATAAGAAAAAAAATTAATGCAAACTGTCCCTAAAAACTGTCTTCAAACGTAAGATATTAAGAAAAAAAAATATTAATATTAAGTATTAAGATTAAAATCTCCAAAACCTACATATTTTTTAGCGTGCACAAAAAATCCATACGAAATATTTTTGGTACACAACCTCAAGATCATATTAAAATTCGGGAGTGGATAAAAATTTTGTTTCCAAAACTCAGCTCTACAAAATTTGTGTTTTACACAGAAAATAATAAGGGAATTCATGCAACGTCATAAGTTTACAAATTGTGTAAAAAGTTTGCATGAACGACCTTTGTTATACATTTGATTAAATGCTAGGTAATTCAATCAGAGTAAGAGTAACAATGACGTTTGGATAAGTTTAACCAGTTTGGTTAATTTTACGAACAAAATCCCTTGATAACTTTAACAAAATTGTGTGAATCATTTCCCATACAAAATTTGACAGTTCATTAACCAAAAGATAAATTTAACAAATTTGTAAACTTATCAACGGTTTTACAAAGTTGCATGAATACCCTTAATATAAAAATGTTTAAGCTTTGTCAGCAAATAATAGTACAGTAGTTCGATTTAGTAAATCTAAAAAAATTTACTATATTGAACACAAAAAATTATATATAAAAATATATTTTTTTTTACAAAAATGTCCCGAAAGAATTTAACATTGCTTAAGGACACTAAACAAGTGTTTCTTTTTTTTAAACCTCATTGAAAGCTTGCGAAAAAGTAAACAATCTCGAAAGAGTTAACAGGCTGGTTTTATTACCTCACTATATCGAGCGTCTACTGTATTTTATTTTAAGATGATTAAAAGGTAATTGAAAAAAGAAGAAAAATTACGCCCTTTTTACAATTTCCAAATTTCTCTTTATTTTGTCAAAATAATGTAAACGGAATTTGGAGAATATTGAGAAACAAAATTTCGAAAGAAAAGTTTTGCAAAGCGAATTTTGACCTTGCTAAAATTTCTTTTTAAAAAAAAAAATGGTAACATTTGTGGGACCAGCAGAAATAAAAAAAAAAGTACAAAAAGCGAAAAAAATGGAAACCATGGATCAGTCTTTTAATTAATAAATTTATAAGAACTGAATTGGGTTTTTGTTTTGGTATGACACATCCCCCCCCCCCCCCCCCCGAGAAATGAAGCTGTATACGCCGCTGAAAACAACCTAGCTGCCTTTATAACAAAATCAAGTTTCCGGTATCAAATAGATCTCTAGACTTAATTTTACCGTGATTTTCCTACTTAGTATCCGAAAGACAATTCTTCATTGCTGCTATCCGTCTCTGGAACTCACTTCCGCGCTACCTAAGAGAATTGAATGACACACATCGATTTAAGAGGGATCTGGGGACATTCCTGTCAAACTAGAGTGGAGGTAAAAAAAAAAAACATATTTAGTTTCAAGCAATATCAAGAGAGATTTTTTTTTTATACTCGTATATAGAACATATAATTAATTTTGTTTGCTTACTTTATTAACTTAAATTTTGCTTTAAAATGAAATGAAAATGAAACTCTACATATATACCATTCTCTGAAAACTATTTTTGTATATATAAATGAATTATTATTATTATTATAATTGTTATTGTTATGAATCATATAATAATGTTGATCTATCACATGTTTATAAGTGTATTCTTACTGTGATAGGATGTATTCCATAAAGATTAAAGATTAAAGATTAAAGTATCCAACGCCACCATCCTTCAATAACCAAGCACCCAAGACCCAAATGTAGATCCAAAAATAACTAAAGCTACGAGTACACGGTGACGGCAGTGACGTCATTTTCACGTCACATATACTCCCCAATTGCCACATACCATGTAATCGACATGTTTGTGAGAACCGCATGACGTCAGTGCCGCATGTGCATGTGGCATTTAACATGCCGTGTACTCTTAGCTTAAATCCAAGAGTAGCTACATCAAAAAGTAACTAAGACCATAAAGTAATCAAATCTCAAAAGTAACTAATAAAATTCCAAAAATAACTAAATCTATAAAGTAATCAAATCCCAAAAGTAATTAAATCTATAAAGTAATCAAATCCGAAACCTAACTAGATCCAAAAGTATCTACATCCAAAAGTATCAAACACAAAACTTTCGCAGTTAGCTATTATACAATTTTTTAATGTTGGACTGGTTGTCCTTTAACTTGAGTTATAAGGGTTGTATCTTGAAGGTTAAGGTATCAAGATCGACGAAAAATAATTGGCTTCATTTTGGTAAAAGAAAATGTAAAAAAGTAAATAGTTCTCTACAAACTGAGGGATGTGTTGAGACAGAATTATTAGATGCCTGAAAAATGTGGATTGGACCTCCAGTTCACTTTTGGATTTGTGCACAAAAAAACCCAAAAATCACGGTCTTGAATCCTTTTTGTCGAGAATTCATACAGTATTTTTTTTATTTTTATAGGAAAAAGTAACTAATAATGTTTAAATGTTTAAACAATCACAATCTTAATCCAATGGCACTTTCATTTCATTTTTACCTTCTTCGGCTAGAAATTAGATACTTCGAAATATTTTTGTTTTGTGTTCATTTCAAATTTGTTTCTGTTGTAGCTGTGTCTCCTTCTTCATCTGTCAGATTTGGCTTGATAAACCCAAATTTGCTTACGTTACGTTGCGGAGTTCACTCTAGTTAGAAGAGTTGTTTAATGCGTTTAAAATTAAGGAATAGTTAGACAAGTGTTCGAAGCAAAACAACTACGTTAACTAGAGCCGGTTCTATTCCTTAAACGAGCAATGTTTGAAATTTTGCGCTAATACATATATGTATATAAATCAAACATAAATTATTGATCTTGTTCTTTTCAGGCTCTCTTTCATTTTTAGTATTTTTAATGCAATAAATTCGAAAAGGTTACATTTCTTAGAGTTTTGACTTTTTTGCTATTATTTCTTTACAATAATGGCAATAACAGTAGAACAACTTTGCTTGAGCATAAAAGTTAAGTGCAGGGTAGTGATACCAGATTTGAAAAATTGTTCTGCGGGAAAAATTTATTTTGAGAACATAACCACCTTTCCGAAAAACTTTAAAAGTATAATTTATTTGCTATTCAAAAGCAAACACTTCAATTTTAAAACAGTCTTTTATTTTACATTTTTATTTGAAAAAGTCAGAAACTTTTATTATGGACTATGATGTAAATAAGTTAATAATACCATCTTCAAAAATAATATTGACCTTTTGCATCATGCGATCATGAGACGACTTTTTTAATAACTGGCTCTTTTTACTCTCTTTAAGAAATTGTGCGACTTTTCTGACCCCATATCTAGAAAATTACTTGGACAAGATTAAGTTTTTATCTTTTTGAGAAACAAATTTGTCGATCGCACTAGCCCAAAGGAATTGAGTCAAAATCTTGCTACCTCCCTTTTAAACCCAATTCGATTTTTCGAATCTGCATACAAATGTAGTAACTATCCTATTTTTTGTGGTTTGAAAAATATTCCCCACACTTGTTTCATACTACCTATCATAAATCAATTTTTATTTGCTAGGTATATAAAGATTGGTTGAAATTTGCACGGGCATTTGAAATTCTAAGTGCCTGAATTTAACCAAATTCCCTTAGAATAATAAAATTCACAGTATCTCCAATGCTGTGATTTTTATATTAGTCGGTAAACATCGATACAAATTTGCGTCTTAGAAGGGTATGATAGTCATCTAACTGATGAACCCAACTATCATACCTGGGCGAAACGCAATGGAGTTGAGCTCATTTGAACTTTTAACTTGAAATGATTTTTATGAAGAAGCTCCTAAAAAATAAATAGCTTTTGAATAAAGTCTTTTTTTGGATTATAAATATTTCAAAAACGACCCTGACGTTTTTTTTTCAACTTGGTACTTAACGGTTTTTCAACACTTTTTAGTGCATTAAAAAGAATACTTTCATGCAAAAATAACGGTCTCTTCCAAACAGATGTTTAAAAAGAAAAATTTAATTTTTCTCATAAGTGACTACTAAGATTTTAATAAATTCTGTTTGTGTACGGTCTCAAACATTAAAAACTGCCTGCCATCCTAAGAAAAAAAGGTGTAAACATTGAAATTCAAAAATTGGTTTAGTACCATAACTAAAACCGTTAAATATCTTATTTAATATTTTTGTGTAAAACTTAAAACTCATATTTCCAACTTCAAACGGCTTCAAATCAAGAACTTAAATTTCATTACAGGTTTGAAGCAAGTTATTGCTTATGTGCCTATAATATCTAATCTTAAAAGTCGCAAGAGTACCATTTTTTTTTAAATTCGATTCGATCTAAATTTTGTTTGAAAATAGTGTTTTTCCTTTAATGTTTTAAAAATTCTTATTAAAAAAATATTTTAAAAACCGCTCCATTGATTTTCAAAGTTTTCTTCCTATTTTTTTTTAAGAATTCAGATGGCATTCCTTTTTTCAGCTAAAGATTTTAAAATAGTATTTTTAGAAATTAAAAAAAAAAAACTCCATGCATTATATAAGTACATATACATATTTTTTTTAATACATAATGTAATTTGAATAAATGCAAGATGATGATGTAATTTGAAGAACTGACTTTTTGGTTGTCTATGGTCAATTGTTTAATAAAAAAAACTTCAAATAAATTTGTTAACTTTTTCTGCAATTCAAACGTATTCTATTTAATTTGCAATTTATAAACCAAAAATTTTTAGTGCGACTTTTTTTCTCCGTGACCCTTTTTCTGCGACTTTTTCAATTTTTTTAGCGGCAACACTGCTTTGTAACTAAGTGAGATTTGTAACAATGTGAGTGCCGGACTGTGTGAAACACTCCGGATTGTACCCCATTAAAGTAAACCTGGCATTTGGTGAAATAGGAATGCCAAAAATGGGAAAGGTGGATAAGTATAGTATGGGTGTATTCCCCTTTTGACGATAAGGAAAGCTGCTTTTCGTTGGGTTTTGACATTTTTTAGCTTCAGTGCTTTGCCAACCATTATTATAGTATCAGTTTTATTATTACCTTTCGTTGAGTTTTTCGATTCCCGACGAATTGTTGTGCTCAGTGAGCATCAATGGAAAAAATTGCATTCCAATTATAAAGTTAGGCACATAATGCACGTATAATTATAAAATAAGTTTAATCTTGATAGCATTTTGAATATTTTGCGGGACCTAAGGGACATTATATGAAATTACGGGACATAATTTTGCGGCGGGATACACGTCGTTTAGCGTAACAATCCCAATTCGATATGAAAAAACGTTTTTGTCAAAATATGGGAGATGTGACATTTTCAAAATTGGTCATTCAATTAAATTGTACGAGGCTTGTCCGCGTGTTAAATGGAGGTGTTATCATTAACCAGATTTTCGTTAGAAGTGTTCAATCATGCAGTTAAAATCAATTTTATAATGCAACATTAAAAAATACATAACTACCAATTACTTTACATTAGCCCTGTTTTTTAGTACATTCTATCTTCACTTAGAAAAAGTATCATGTTAAATACAACAACAATACGGAGTTATACCAAATTGCTGTTGTATTCCAAAAATGCCATACAAAACAGGGCTATTTTTCCTCAGTCTTTGAGCTTTGGAAAAAATAAGAATAGGTTATGGAATTCACATGCAAAAAAAAGCTTTACGGTCCAATTTGTTCCGCATCGTTTTATTATAACTTTTTACTTTTCTTCATAATATTTCTCACGAAAACACAATTAATGAACTGTTACAAAAAAGTACAATCTGGTGCAAATTGCTTTTCTAGATTTACAACGCCACCTGTCGTTAAAAGGAGACAAATCATGGGTTTTCTTTTTGTACCTAATTTGGACGACATTTTGCCAATATAATAGGCCATCAAAAATGTGTTGATTTCTCAACAAGAACTTTTGGAAAACCGATCGAAATCATCATCAGCTATTAAATTCCTAATTTTTCATGCACAGCCAATCAATTGTTTTCAGTTTTATAGATTAAAGTAAGTTAAAAATACATCGAATAATTTATATCAATTCCTAAATTTCGAATTTAATTGTTTGACATACATTTACATATATGTATGTAGGTACAAACACAAGATGGAATAATTTTGTATGTTAAATATATGAAAACAAAATTACCTACTTTTTATTTTAACAGTGTCTGAAGATCCTTGCAAAAGCAGTACATTTTTTGATGCTCCTTTAAATATATCATTTATTTTTGGCATAACAAGTTGTTGTTCGCCTTCAACCGTATATACAATAGACATACTTTCATTTAATTTATATTTTATTTCAATAAAAAATGGTTTAATAAAAAAGCGGATTCTTCTGTTTTCACTTAACCGAGCTGAACTTAACCTCCTTAACTGGTAAGATATAACTGGCCAAACACTAAATGAAAGTAATACCGCCAGTTGATTGTTCTGTCACACTGACACACAAACCAGCAGCGCGCGATGTTAGGCGGCTTTCAAGTTCAAAACTTAACCGACTTAACTTTGAAGTTCATAACAAACATTGTTTAATTTTTTTAAAGGCTTACATATTATGTTCTTCTTTTGTTTATTAAATTAAAGTGGTTAACAATTTTTGGCACAAATCTAATTCTCCACAGGATTACTTTCCGAATCGTAATAATAGACATATTACGAAAGACGACACAGAGACGGGCTGCATACGATTTGAAGAACCGAGTCGAGAAAAAATCCCAACTAGTAATGTTAACGGTCAGAGTTGTATTAAATGGAGAAGCTTTCACTTAGTGAGCTTTTGTCTTTCAAATAGGCCAACAAAATGCAAACAAGTGTGTATTTGTAAAAAAATGTATGTGTATATGCGAGAGAGACACAAACGCAAAGGAAAGAGATTTACACACCACCACAGTTGCAGTTGGTTGAATAGAAGATAATTTCAACTTTACGTTAACAATTCGAATATGAAATAAAACCTAGCTACCCAGTCAAATCCACCGCCGTAGCTGCCACCGAATTTATGTCAATGTGAAATTTTGTGTCTGTTTCGATTGTTGGTTTGAAGCTAACATGTTGCTGTTGCTGGCTGTGCATTGGATTTTCTCTTTAGTTATTCGTATTCGTTATTTTTTTGTTCATAAAATAATAGTATTGTGTTCGAGTTTGATACAAAAAGCGATTTAGGTCAGTGTGTATAATATGCAACATGTGACCAGTTTTTTATTTATTGGAGCTTGTTATGGTTGTTATGTTAAGTGTGATGTGAGAGAGCTTGATATTTGGTGGGATTAGGAAAAGTATTTGCAGGCTGCCTATTAAAATATTACTGTAATAATTTTTTTTAAATTTTATCACCAGGTATTGCTTGTCTTTATTAACCAGTGTAAACTCTGAGGCTTTGCACGGTTATTAAAACAAAGTCAGTGATTTAACCGTCACTTAGAATTTTTGCAAAGCTTGGATTGTTATTTTTCAAGGTCAGGCAATATTTTTAATAAGGGTAGTTAGTAGTTAGTCCTGAAATTAAATTTCTAGATTCCGTGTTTGTGCGGAAAATAGAGGAGTGTACTAGGTGGGTAGATGACTTATCTGACTTAAAATAATGAAGGATTATTGAAGAGGCTCAAAATATAAAAAAATTGTCTTTGAATTGGGGGTCTATCTCTACTTAAACTGAAAAAAAGTTTATCAAAAAGACATTAAGCTCTTTATTGACCGCAAGTTTTTTATAAACAAACTAGGTATTTACATCTTATAATTTTTGTATTTGTAATATTATGATTGGCATAAAGTTATATCCTAGTAATAAAACTATCTATATTTTTATTATAAAGTATTGACTTCTTTATTCAGTCGTGGTAGTTTTTTTCAGAATGTTGGTTTTAAAATACATAGATTTGTAGGTAACATTTTTAGAAAGGAGAGGAAGATGGATGATGAAAGAATAGAATATATGTATTTATGATAGGGAAGTAAAGTAAAAGGCCGATCAAAATTGTAGGCTTGTTGCATATAAAAGATGTCCTCTAGCAACCCCCTTCTTTACAAGTCTAGTCGGTTTTGTGGTCGGATGACTCTTCCAAAACCGGTAACTTTCACTGGCGAGCTCACTTGGTGATTCTCACTGCTAGTTGTTGCTAATTTCTTAGATGTTGCAGTTGCTTGGTCTATTGGATTTTCTGAGGTATCTGCATTAGGAAGTGTATCGATCTCCTCTAGGAAAAAGTTCGGTTGAGAGTTAACGTTGGCTTTTGTTGGCTTTATGTTAATGATGTTTCGGCGCAACTCTTTCCCGTTGTTGAATTTCAGGTTATATGATCGTGGATGTATTTGTTCTTTGATCACTGCAGGCTCCCATTCCTTCTTATCGATACGAGTAAGAACATTCTGGCCAATATCCAGTTGTTGTGGTGGTGTGTTTCCACGGCTGTTAATTATACATATTTTGGTTGCGTCTCATGTTTTTCAGCTCTAGTGTATAACATCACTTGATAGTAGAAATTGAGTTGTGGCTGGTATTTGTGATCTAAGGTTTCTGATGTAGAGGCGTGTACCAAGTTTTTCTCTAGGTGTATTCATAAAGTTGAGGATGGCATGATTATAATAAGTATTTTCATAGCGGCACTACTTCAATTATTGTTTGGCTGTATGCACTGCTCTCTCTCTCTGCTAAGCCATTTCCCCTTGAGAGATATGGGGAACTGGTGTGATGGTTGAACTGTCATAACTTCGCAGTTTCTGAAGTCCAGCAAATGAAAATCGGGGTCCATTGTCTGACTCAAATACTTTATATTCCTGTCAAAATAGACATAAAAATGTGCAAACCTAGCCATAATTTCGAAAAGACTGGAAATTGGTATAGACGTTCCTTTGGGCATAACAAATCAACTGCCAAAAGTCCCCGTCAATCCCACTGGAGCATAAAAAGTTATTCAACGTAAAGTGCCGAAAAATTTGATTTTTGGCCTATAACCTTTGAACGGTGACTGATATTGAAAAATAATATGAGAAAGCTTTGTAAAACATGTAATTCTCTACAGAAAAAGTTAAGACACTTTTTTTCGTAAGACCGTTGGTTAAGGATATAAAGCTATTTCAAAAAATGGTGAATTGACAAAAATATCGGTTTTTTGGGAATAACTCTTTAACGGTAAATATTATCGAAAAGTGATTCAAGTAATGTTTGTATTTGTTTTGACTCCTTACATGAAAATGCAAAAACTTTTGTTCTAACAGTTACAAGATATTGTGATTTAAAAATGGCCACATGCCACATTATCGAACTTTCATCTATAATTCTTAAACAATTAATGCTATCGAAAAGTTCTTTAAGCAAAGTTTGTAGATTGTGTGATGTTCTATAAAAAAAATATTATTTTTTTTTTATAAAATTAGCCATTGAAAAGATATAAATATTTTTAGAATTTGTTTTAAAGTCAAAAATAACGATTTTTTATTTTTACTCTTAAATGCCTAGGATGTTAAAAAAATGAATGCTAAGCTTGAAGAATTTGAAATGTACTACCTAATAGGTTGTTAAATTTTGTCATACAAGTGGTTGGTCAAAAGATATAGCGATTTTAAAAGGGCCAAATGCCAAAAATATAGGTTTTTCGAGTATAACTCTCAAACGGCAAATGTTTTCAGAAAGTAATTTATACAAAGTTTGTAGATTATGTCATACTGAACCAGATAAAAATTATTTTCGTTTCCTAAATTTTACAATTCAAAAGATATAATTATTTTAAGATCTTATTAAAAGTTAGTAACACCGATTTCCTTCGTCTTACTCTTAAATGACAAAGTTGTCTTAAACTAATTAATGCTGAATTCGGAGATCATAATTCACTAACGATGAACTCCTCCCCCATGGCAAAACATATTTGTAAGCAATTGGATTGTTGTTGCAGCTTCGTTGGTGAACTTGACAAGTTGGGCTCATTGGCTGCTGTTAAGCTGGTTTAGCGGCTTGGTTCTGCTTTCAATATTGCCAGATTTATTTGGACTTGCAATTCATTGTCTTCTGAGTCGTCAATTGATGGTAGATTGTCAATACTCGACTAATATAAACATTTTTCATCATTTTTTGTAGATTACAAGCGAATTCTTTGCAGTCTAGCTGGACATGCATGGAATGGTTTTTGAAGTATTGATTCTAGTGCCCTGTGGTCCGATTAAACTATGTATTGATTGTTTACCCCATACATATGGGTGGAACTTCTCGCATCCAATTTGATAGCAAGAGCCTACTTTTCTAACTGAGAATATCCTTGTTGGCATTCGGTAAGCGAGTTGAAAGCATTCTACCGGTTGGTCTTGCTGAAAAAGTACAACTCCGAATGCTGAGGGACTTGCAGCTACTTGAAGCTTCACATCTCTGTTGACGTCATACAATTTCAACCCAGGTAGTTTCGTGATGACTACTTTCAACCTTTGTATGAGGTTTGTTCGCTTTTATCCTATTGCCATTGAATTGATTTTTCAGGTAATTTTCTTAGTGGTGCCATCATCTGAGATTAATTTGGTATAAATTTACTTGGATAGGTGAACTTAACAAGGATACGCTGAAGTTATTTTCGGTTAGTTGGTGGGCTTAGCCAACGGTTTTCTTCTGTTTTTTTTTGGAATTTGCCACTATGCCTTTTCGATTGATGATATGTCCAAGGAATTTTCCCAACCGTCCTCCTTTTGGGAGGACAGTCCTCCTTTTCCTATTTCAATTATTTGTCGTCCTCTCCTCCTTTCATTAACAAATACAAATGTCCTCCTTTTTAAAATCAAGGACATAGCTACACGCATGAACTTTTAATAAAATAACTTAACGCATTAATATCTCATTTCTCAGATTTAAAAGTTTATGTTTTAATGTGAATCAAGATAAGAATGAAATTTACTTAAGATGAAAACCATAATTTTTTAACGTTAGTCTGTTTCTGAGACCAGACCGCTGTTAAGCTTAAGCAACGTTACAGTTAGCCTTTATTTCAGAGAGCTCTGTTACCTTCTTCCGTCACGTTGACAGACTAAGAGAGTATAATACCAATGTTCCTTACCTAGTTTTAAACAGTTTCAGACCGTCAGATTTTGTCATTTTCAGTGCGGACCAGTACAATACTTGATTTGTGGAACGGTTTTGTACTAAATATGGCTGTATGAATTATGATTGAAACTAAGTAACTCGGTTTACAGGCGTGCCAAGCTTGCTATGCATTGTTATGAATCAAATAAAGCGAGACAGAGTCTACTGAAAAATTATTTTTGATTCGAGTTTGCACTGATTCTTCTGATTAAATGTTGACAGGTTTAAATTTCGATTTAAACTGACTTTTTGTGTGTCAAAGTATAGAGAAAAAGTACCATGAGGTCCGTATTTTTGACGACATTTTTTAAAAGGCAGCCGGATTTTTTAAATGAGATTAATGTCCGAATGAAATTAAAAAATTTAAAATAGTAACACACTAATAATACTCTGCAATAACCTTTTACTTTTTGACTGATACTTCTTCTTTTAAACCACTGGACGATCAATCTTAAGGAGAGGACAGTGTAGCGACTGTCACATTTGTACTATAACGACTCTCGAATGAACTATAACCACTCTCGAATAAAAGAAACACCAAATTTCGGATTAGACAGTGATATGTATTAAATATAACAGAATAACATAAACATGTTCATATACTCTCTGCTCTTCTCATATAGTTGAATAAGTATATAATGTATAGCATAAGATGCAAGCATGAGCCAACGGACAGGTTAGATAATAAATTAGTCTTAAGAATGATGGATACAAATAAAGACCATGAACTATATAAATAGTGTTTCTATTAAAACATTTTAATGTTTAAACGAGGATAAAAAAAAATTTTAAAGTGGCAAACTAAATGGAAGAATAAAAACTGATAAGAATAAAAACTTAATATTGAAACAAAAATTGAAATCAAAACTCAAAGTGCAAGTGAAGTAAAAAAAGAATTGGTAATAAAAACAAATATGGCGTTTATTGGAACAATTGGGTTTTTCACACCAGGTAAAGACTTTATAGAATATAAAGAGCGTCTTCAACATTTGCTCTCTATAAATAAAATTACAGACGATAAAAAAAAGTGTCCTATTTAATAACTCTAATTGAACCAGAGTCCTATAAAATTATAAAGTCTTTAACTAATCCAGATAAGCCGGATACGAAATCATTTGATGAGCTAATCGAAAAGTATTGTATGCCTAAAGTGAATATAATTGCCGAAAGATTTAAGTTTTATAAACGGCAGCAAAAAGTACATGAAACAGTCAGTGATTATATACTTGATTTGAAAACGTTAGGACAGTTATGTGACTTTGAATAATTTCTCGATGAAGCTCTGAGAGATAAATTGGTTTGCGGAATTTATCATGAGAGTATTTAGCAGAAACTCTTAAATCAAACGGGACTCAAATTTGATAACGCATGTGAGCTAGCCAAAAGTATGGAGATGACAAATAACCAATTGCGGGAGATGTGACCAGAATCTCATAACAGCATAGACATGTTGAATCATCGGTATCAACCACACCAACAGCGAGGAAGAAGTCAGGTTAGGAGACCAAGCTTTGAGAGGAGTGCGTCTTATGAAAAGAGACCATCTAGACAGGTGCAGCAGAACAATTATCAATTTGACAAGAAGGATTGGAGGAATGCGGTTTGTTGTCATTGTCATTTGAAAAAGTATTGTTAAACAAAATTTCTTTTAATAATTACTATCGAAAAATGATTGTTAATAATGTAGATGACATAAATAATGAAATAAATGATTTATCACCAGGATATATAAATTCGTTTACTAATATTAATAGTTTGGCTCAAGTAGTACAGTTGTATATAAATAATGTGGTTATGGAAATGGAAATTGATAGTGGTGCATGCTCAACAGTTATTAACTATAATACTTATAAAAATAAATTTTTAGAGTTACGAGTATCAATAGAAAAGGTAAACAGGCAATTGAATGTGGTAACAGGACATGCAGTAAAGATGGTGGGAAAAATCTCGGTAAAAGTACAAGACGTGGTCGAATCGTCAGCTTATCATTGTTTGGAAATGTTTGTTATAAAATTTCACTCCCCTTTTAGGACGTGACTGGTTGGACGTTTTGTTTCCAAATTGGAGAAACAGCTTCATGGTAAACAAAATGGATGATCTGGTGGGACTTAATGTTAAAATCTCCGAAAGTTTTTTCAAATGACATGAGGGATCCAATTGTCGAATACACTGTTCAGTTAAAGTTGAAGGAAAATGCGACCCCAATTTTTTCAAAACCATATTCTGTTCCATTTGGGATTCGTGATAAAGTAAATGCAGAAATTGATAAGCTGGTGTCTCAAAAGGTTTTAGTGCCAATCAAATATAGCGAGTGGGCTTCTCCAATAGTGGTATGGTGCCCAAAAAAAACGGAGATTTAAGGTTGTGTCTCAATTGTAAAGTAGCTGTGAACAAATCTGTTTGTTGAGTTTGTTGACGGAAAAGTGTTTTGTGTTCTCGATTTAACGGGGGCCTATCTACAACTTGCGGTGCATGAGAATTCGCAACATTTGTTAACTGTCAATACAAGAAAAGGGTTGTATAGATTTACTCGAGTACCGTTTGGGATTGCAGTTGCTCCTGCCGAATTCCAAATAGTAATGGAGGAAATTTTGAAGGATTTGGATAAGGTGGGCATATATTTAGATGATCTATTGGTTGGAGGATTTGATGTTGAGGACTGCGAAGCTAAAATTATAAAGGTCTTAGAGAGATTAGGAAAACATAATGTTAGAGTAAATTGGGATAAATGTAAATGGTTTAAAGGAGAGGTTGAGTATTTAGGGCATGTTGTTAGTGGAACGGGAATCAAACCGAATCAAGAGAAAATTCGCGCTATCTTAGAAGCTCCCAGTCCGAAAAATGTAACACAACTCAAAAGTTTTTTTGGCATTTTGAATTTTTATAACAAGTTTATTCGTGATTTGGCAACAAAATTCAGAAAACTGTACGATCTTTTATGAAAAAACAATAAATTTGAATGTAGGCCTGCACATGAGAAAACTTTTGATGAAGCAAAAATACTGTTAATTACTAATAATATTTTAGAATACTTCGACCGAAAGAAACCCATAGTTGTGACGTATGATGCTAGTCCATATGGTGTTGGTGCAGTGCTAGCTCATATTGTTAATGGCGAGGAAAAGCCAGTGCTTTTCGCATCTACAACACTCAGTACTTCAGAACAAAATTATTCGCAAACTCATAGAGAAGCTCTTGCAATTATCTATGCAGTTAAAAAGTTCCATGAATATTTATATGGACATAAATTTACTATTGTGACAGATCATCAGGCACTTAGAGAAATATTTAGTGAGAAGAAAGGGCACTTACCGGTAGCGGCAGCTAGATTACAAAGATGGGCTATTCAGTTATCAATGTATAATTTTGATGTTAAATATAAAAGGGGTTCGCAAGTATTAAGATTTTATTAACGTATTGAAGTTTGACCCTGATAACATGAAACTTCTTAAACTAGAGGATGTTAAAATTGAAACCAGCAATTGAGTAAGGTTTATAGTTGGCTTATTAATAGGGACAATGTTAAAAATGATGCGAACACGAAATATTATATTGATAGAGGTGGAAGTTTTTCGTGTAATGATGGTTGTGTCTATTATGGGGACAGAGTAGTTATTCCTGAAGCTTTGAAACTGAATGTTATCAGAATGTTACATGATACACACGTTGGAATGATAAGAATGAAAATGCTTGCGAGGAGTTATGTTTGGTGGAGAGGCTTAGATGCAGACATAGAAGAGTTTGTTAAATACTGCCAGGTTTGTGCCCAAACACAAAATATTATTTTATTATATTATATTTATTTTATTATATTATTTTTTTTTAAATAGATGGTTTAAAGTTTCTGTTATTAGTAGATAGTTTCTCAAAATGGATTGAAATTACTGAGATGAAGAGTACTCAAGCCGAAAGGGTAATTTGCAAATTGCGTAATTGGTTTGCTATCTTTAGATTACCAACTCAAATAGTATCTGACAATGGACCTCCTTTTCAATCTTCTGAATTTTTTGAATTTTGCGAGAGTAATGCAATTGAAGTTTTAAAGGGTTCATTATATCACCCACAGTCAAACGGACTGGCGGAAAGAGCGGTTCAAACGGTTAAAAAAGTTTTTAAGAAATTTTTAATCGAAAAAAAAGTCTATTAAAAGCCTTAGTTATAAAACAGACAATTTCCTTCTTAAATACCGAAATACTCCCACTATTTCCACTAATAAAACACCTGCTAGTATGATTTTTAAATTTACAACAATAACTTTACTGGATGTTTTAACTTCAAGGTCTAAAATTAAAAAAAATATTGTTGAGAATGTGAGCTTTCAAACTTCCAATACTAAACGTCAAAATGAAAGCTTTGGAAAAGGAAATTTATGGGAAATTTCCTCTATGGAAAGCTCTAGAAGCAAATACTAGAACCTTCCAGCTTTTTCGGGAACCTTGTGAAAAGTATAAAAGCACATGTCTGACCGGCAGAGGACGCAGTTTATTTGTAATCGGGAAAGAGTAAAGTTGGTTGTAATAAAAGTCAAGTTAGTGAATAAATTTCAGTGGTGAACAATAAATTGTTTTGTAGTAAGAAAAATAAAAAGTGTTTTATTTTGTGAAGTAAAAAAGTGGAGAATTCAAATAAAGTGAATAAGTTTTACTTACGAACCTGAGAAAGTTTACAATATCAACAAAGGTATCTACTGCGCCTTCAAGCTCAAGAGGCGTTGTCCTCGATATCTTTTTTAAATGCTACCCAGTTGGTTTAATGTTTGTAAACGTGGGTGGTTTCTTAATTTTAACAAGGCTTTTACTCATAGTAAGTATGACGGCAGAATGATTTGAGAAGAGTTCATAGCTCTCTAAAATTTCTACACGGTTAGAGGTTATTCCTTTTACCGTGAAAAAATTGATTAGGTCAGGTATTTTCGACGGAACAGATGGCCAGTAAGTTGGTTTACCAGTCGAATGAAAGTCACAATTATTTTTCATCCCTTCTTCATATAGCATTCGACCATTTTGAGGTATGTATCTTGAGGCCCAAAAGGTGTGCTTTGCATTAAAGTCACCACCAACAATTAAGTTTGGGCTTAGTGACTTTATCAATGTCGTAAATTCACTCTTATCAATTTTGCAAGGTGAAAGGCAATATATGGAAGAGACATTGAGAGGAATATATTTAGTTTTAACCTGTACACTACTCAATTGCATTGATTTCGCCTCTATTTTTAGACTCATTGAGTGTTCAATGCATTCTTTTATATAGAATGATGATCCACCTCTTGCTTTGTTTGACGGATGAACAGCTTGGTAGTTATGAAACCAATGAATTTTAAGATTTGATTAATTTTTAGCATTCGTTTTTGATATCAAACATAATGTCGTATTGAAATGTGTATTTGCATAATCCGTTGGCATTCCACGTAAGAATTTTAAGCTTTTCCATCATGTATTTTTTGAAAGAGGTTTGGGTCGAAAACAATTTTCGAGCTTTCTCCTTACCGATAATAAACTGAAAAAACGCATATCGTTTTGTATTTTATTAATTTCAAATCACACATATCAATTTATCATACATTGACTTGAACTCGCCTATTAATTATACTAAAAATATCACCTCAACATTTTTATGGTTAATTACATAATACAATGTCAAAAAATTTAAATTTCCTTTTACATATTCAAATCAGTTCATAATATCAAAATGAAATTTTTAATTTCACGATCATTTAGATAGATAAGGCAATTATCCGATAGAAGTTTTTATAATATCAACTTGATACACAAGATGTTAAATATTTTAAAATTTCAATTTCTGTTGGTTGAACGGACCTAACCATTGTAGTTGTAGCGATAGTACCTCTGGAATAAGCTTCAGTGCAGTTTCTTATACATTATAGTGAAGAGAAAAACCAAAAATAAATTTAATAATATAAGAAAAAATATAAAGTGTCATGTAAATGTAGTAAATGTTTCCAAATTAATAAAAGCTGTACATACATATGTAGATAAATTTTGATTGATCAATAAAGTATAATTTAATATTATGTGTTTAATTTTGGTGTAATTGAGAACGAAAAAAAAAATTGGATTTTGAATGAAAATTTTTTCGTAATGATATGATTTCTTAACATAACGAAATGTTAATTTAACATTTGAAATGTTAAATTGATATTTTTCAATATCAAATTTATGTGAGAAAATTGATATTTATTAATGTTGTTTTAACATTAAAAATCAAATTGATATTTTGTAATTAGTATTTATTATTATATTTTACTTCTTGTCTTCTAAGCTGTGCAAAGGTTCTGTAACTCTCGCCTCAATAAAATCGTTCCAGAATTGATGAAAATTGAAAAAAAATGATGGGTTTTGTTCCATTTGCCAACGGTTCTCGGCCAATTTTTTCGATGCGAGGAATACAGAACGCTGGCACAGCCTAGAAGTAAAATGTTAAATTGATAATAATAAATACTAATTTCAAAATATCAATTTGATTGATTTTTATAATGTTAAAACGAAATTGAAAATTATCAATTTTCTTATATAAATTTGATATTAAAAATATATTGATTTAACATTTAAAATATTAAATTAACATTTTGTTATGTTAAAAAATCATATCAATTTGAAATTTTATTTGTAAATATTACATTAAAATTATCAAATTGGTATTGATATTTTAATATTATTATGATAATTTAAACTTTTAAATAAACTTTACATAAATGTCAAATCGATATGATTGGCATATCAATTGTATATTCCTATTTAATACCTAATAAGTAAACTTCGTATTTTCTACTACCTGATTTTGAGAAATTATGTATACATATATCATATTCCATGTATAACGACAACCAATATGTCATGCCTGTTAAGGTATGTTGCCGCCATCGAGTCGTAACAATGGGAGGACTTAAGTCTTTTTATTGTGACTTTTCGAAGGTGGCCTTTTTGTTCCTTTTATTAAGTTTTAATTAGTTTTAAGAAACCACAAATGTACAAAACTCAAGTGCCTTGAGCAACACTTAAAAATAATAACATTGTTCTAACTTAGTTAAGTTATCTATATCTATGTACATAAGATGTATTTAAATCTTTTATTTATTTTTCTGTATAAAGCTTGACCAATTCCAAGTCAAAATGTAAATTTAATTTTAATATTACTTTAAAACTCTGTACAAAAAAAGTCTCAATAAAATGAAAATACTACAATCAGAGGCTCATCATAAGTGCATGTGTTAGTGGTTAGTAAAATAATGCAAGCTAACACATGCATACAAATAAAATTAATACATTTACATAGTTAAACAAACAAACAATAAACATAAATAAACAATATATATCACATTTGAATAAAATATGATCTTAAAGTAAAAAAAACGCAATCAGGAAAGTGGAGCACTGGTTCAAAATAATTTTTTTCAATCCCATGTTTTAACTAACGTTAAAATCAACCGTGGAGCCTTTTAAATTAAATATCCTGCACAAACGGTTAAGAGGCTCATGTAAACCGTAGTTAGTTCTATGGAAATTTAAATGTAAAAGTTCAAATCTTCTCAGATGGTGAGATTCTCCACGGAAATTTATGCCAATACAGGCCAACAAATCAGGAGCATAGTTTTGACCATTTATAAGTTGTCAAAGAAAAATTAGATCATTATTCACCCGCCTTTGATATAAGGTTTGGACTTGCAGTAGCTGGATCCTATGTTCATATGGTGGAAGGTTGAATGGATCTGCCCAACGAAGACCTTTCAGAGCAAAGCGAATGGATTTATGTTGTATCGATTCAATACGATTTTTATGAATTTCATAAAAGGGAGGCCATACTTGAGACGCGTACTCTAGATGAGGTCGTACATAAAAATTGTATAAGGAAAGCGTAACGTACGGATCGTCAAATTCCTTTGCCCAACGTTTTATAAACCCTGTTTTATAAACCAAAGCATAGAGCTTGTTTTATCAACAATGAAGTTAATGTGTTCAGTGAATTCTAAATTTGAGCTGAAGTTAACACCCAAGTGTTAGTTAACACTAAAGATCACCCAAAAATGTTAATTTTTCAGTTGTGTTATCAATTTTTTTTTTGTGTAGGCTTTGGAACTTTAGATTTAGAAGTCCTGGGAATTGCGCTTTCCTATCACCTGTCACCTAGTCGGTTTCTTTGTGTTTGGGCAGATTGTGATCGTCGTTTTTGTAATTCTTTAGCTTTTTCACAGCCCCTATAGTTTGCCAGGTGATTTTCATTACAATTAATGCATATCGATGGACTTTCACTTTTGCCGTTGGAGTCAACGGTTAGATGTTTTCCAGCGCATTTTACACATCTTGATACAATTACTTTTAATGTTGGATATAAAGGATAAATTCAAAGTTTCTTTAAATCCAGATTCTTTAAATGCAAAAGAAACTTTGCATACACCCAGCCTCGCACCTACCCCAAATCCTATAATGAGCCCAAGCAGGGAGTTTGCAGCATGCCCCCCCCCCCCACCCTCATATCTCACTGGGAAAATTACGTTTGCCGGAAATTCAGTTTTCCGAACCACGTTTGCCCTTATAACGTCCTAGTGACTTATTGTTGAACATACCTAAGTTTTATGCTTACATCGCTGCGCCATCTTACAAATCAACTCAATATCATTTTTATCTTAACGATAGAAAACAAGAGTGTCAAAAATTGACGACACTTCCTATCATTAATTAATACTTCTCTTTTCCTTTTTTCTGTTCTTGAATTCTTTTCAATAAAGTTAAGTACCTACTTGAATTACATAAAAAGTAATCCTCTTTTATTTTAACCATCCTACTATAAGAGCATAAATTCCAACAGGTTATGGGCCCAGTTTTGCGAATAGAGAAGGAATCTAAATTAATTTATTAATATTTTTTTTAAGAAAAATACTTCATAAAGCATGAACAGCATAACCGCAAGAATCGAGCCTTTGGGAAAGGAAAACTTTGATACGTGGAAGCTACAAGTGGAAGCTCTCCTAGTTAAGAACGACTGCTGGGAATTTGTAAGCGGCGAAAAAGTTATTCCCAAGGTGGAGGCAGGAAACGCGGCCTCAGAAGAAGCTCTAAGAAGGTGGATGGATGGTGATAGAAAAGCACGATCGGACCTCATTCTAGCAATTAATCCTTCCGAATTAAAGCAAGTGAAGAACTGTATCACATCAAATGAAGTGTGGAAGAAACTACATGAAATATACCAATCGAAAGGACCAGCAAGAAAAGCCACTCTTTTGAAAAAATTAATTTTGCATAAAATGGTAGATGGAGTCAATATCAGAATACACATAGCAGAATTCTTTGATGCTGTTGATAAATTATTAGATATGGGTATTTCAGTGAACGATGATCTTTTATCTATTATGCTTCTTTACAGCCTACCCGATAGTTTTGACAATTTCCGATGTGCGATCGAGTCTCGCGATCAGTTACCAAATCCAGAAATATTAAAAATTAAAGTCTTAGAAGAATATGACGCAAGAAAATGCCGAGATAAAGACTCAAATCAAGATGCAATGTATGTTCGAAAGTACACAGATAACAGAGATGAACAAGAAAAAGAAAGCTATAGAAGTCCCCAGAACAAGTTTCAACGCAAAGTGTTCAAGTTCAAGTGTCACAATTGCAGAAAGATCGGACACAAGGCGTCTGAATGTAGGCAAAAGAGACGCCAATCATTTGGGAGAACGGAACACTCCAAAGTATGTGCAGAGGATGACGATCACTTTAAATCAACAACAGAATTTGCATTAAAATACTCTGAGGAAGAAAATGACAGCAGCAGTGGTGACTGGTGCCTCGATAGTGGATGCACATCCCATATGACATCCCAAAAGTCTAGCTTTGATCAGCTGAGTTATGTAAAAAAGGAATTGAGTTTGGCAAACGGAGGTAAGACGTCAATTCAGGGTATAGGTTCGGTAAGAATGTCGGTGTATGATGGTAATGTTCCACAAAATTTAAGGCTGGATGAAGTGATGTTTGTTCCAGATTTAAGAACTAATTTGATGTCGGTGGCAAAAATAGTGGACAAAGGCTGTGCTGTAAATTTTGGTACAAAAGAGGCATCTGTGGTAGCGCCTAATGGAAAAGTTGTCTTGTTGGCTGAGAGGCGAGGTGATCTATACTACATAAAAAGGGGAAAAGAGGCAGTTAATTTAATCTCGCCTAGAGAAAAATCTTCATTAGAAGAATGGCATCAAAAACTTGGTCATATTAATATCGATTACCTATTGAAAATGGGAAAAATGAAAAGTGTTTTAGGTCTCCAAGTCAAAGGTAAGAAAAATGAGTTTACTTGTGAGGCATGTATAAAAGGGAAGCATGCTGAGTCACCATATGCCATAAGTGATGGGCCTCGGACAGCTGATTTGCTGGAAATTGTCCACAGTGATGTATGTGGACCGATAAGAACTTCATCTGTTGGAGGGGCAAGGTATTTTGCGAGTTTTATTGATGATAAGTCCCGATGGTGTGAGATTTTTTTCTTAAAAAATAAAAGTGATATTTTTTCTGCATTTAAAGAATATAAATCATTTGCAGAGACACATACGGGCAGAAAAATCAAATATTTGCAGACGGACAATGGACTGGAATACTGCAATCACCAATTTCACACATTTTTAAAAGAGCACGGTATTCGAAGAAGACTGACGGTTCCCCACTCCCCACAACAGAACGGAATCGCCGAGAGAAAGAACCGGACTCTAGTGGAAGCCGCAAGATGTATGATGATCCAAGCGAAAGCACCACCTATGTTCTGGGCAGAAGCAGTCAATACCGCTAATTATATTAAAAATAGAAGTTGGACTAAATCTATTGAAGAAACACCTCATAAAGTTTGGACTGGAATGCGCCCAACAGTAAGCCACTTCAGAATATTTGGAACTAAGGCATTTGTTCTAAATAAGCAGCCTTCGAGAGGGAAATTTGAGGTTAAATCAGAGGAATCCACTTTTATGGGCTACTCTATTGAAGCCAAAGCGTTTCGCATGTGGTCACCTTTAAAAAGAAAAATTATTATAAGCCGTGACGTTAAATTTACTAATGATTTTAATTTTGGTTCTAGTTTTGATGACTGTTTTGACAGAGTCGAAGGGAGCAAAGGCGATGGTTTGATTTTACCAGCATCAAGCTCAGAAGACAGCATTGAAATTAGTTTGCATGAGGGAAGAAAAAGAAGTCCAGATGAAGATGTCGAAAAGGAAATACCTGAAATTGAACCAGCAAAGCCAACAAAGAAAAATAATAGAGGTGTAAGACGAAAAAATGAAAAGAAGTATCCAAACAAGAAGCATTTTTTGAGAACATCTGTGCGGCCACCACCACCACATAAAGGCACTTACAGATTTTCAACTGGAATATTGCCAGATAGCCAAGATTCAGATTGTGAATACGAATCTGCGAATATGGTCACCGATGAAGACCCATTGGACATTGCGGAGGCATTAAGTAGAGATGAAGGCAAGGAGTGGAAATGTGCCATACAAAATGAATACCTGGCTCATATTAAGAACAAAACGTGGGAAATAATAAATAGACCAAATGATGAAAAAGTAATTAACAGCAAATTTGTTTTTACGACAAAATATAAACCGAGCGGAAAAATTGATAGAAGAAAATGTAGGCTTGTAGCAAAAGGTTTTGCTCAAATAGAAGGTGTCCATTTTCATGAAACTTTTGCGCCAGTAATTAGAGCTAGTTCCATAAGGCTACTTATGGCAATGGCTGTCGAGCATGGATGGGAAGTCCATCAAATGGACGTGGTCACAGCTTACTTGAATGGAGAATTAAATGAACGAGTCTACATGGAAATACCTGAATTACTTGAAGAAACTCTAGATCACATTAATTCAGATACTTTAAATATGGAAACGAGAAATACTATTAGGAAATGGCGAAAAAAAATATCAAATGGGAAACAACCAAAAGCCTGCTTGTTAAAGAAAGCACTTTATGGACTACGCCAATCTGGGCGTGAATGGTATAATAAATTAGATATAGAACTAACAAACTTACAATTACAGAGAAGCAAATATGATCCATGTCTCTATGTCCTACGAACTGAGAAGACCACACTTGTTATAGCCATATATGTGGATGACTTGATTATCGCATCTGACAATCGCCATCAGATCAACGATATCAAACAGAAACTCATGCTACTATTTGAAATGAAAGACCTCGGGAAAATACACTACTGTTTGGGATTAGAATTTAAACAAAGCGATGACAGAACACAAATTTCAATATCACAACCAAGATATGCTAAGGAAATACTAAAACGTTTTGGGATGGAAAACTGTAAGCCACATGCAACACCTCTTGATGCAAATATCAAACTACAGAGTTCATCAATCGAAAATGATCAAGCAGGTAAGCAACCTTATCAAAATCTAATTGGTTCTCTTATGTACTTGGCAGTTTCCACCCGCCCGGACCTCGCATATACGGTCAGTATGCTGAGCCAATTTAATACATGCTACTCAACCGAACATTGGAATGCAGCCAAACGTGTTCTGCGGTATCTCCGGGGAACATACAACTTTGGCCTTATTTTTCGAAAATCTGGAAGAAAACCGGTTTGCTTTACGGACGCAGATTGGGGTGCATCCTTAGATGACCGAAAATCCTACACAGGATTTGCCTTTAAAATGGCTGGATCTGTTTTTAGTTGGGAGGCACGGAAGCAAAAAGCAGTAGCTCTTTCAAGCACAGAGGCGGAGTATGTTGCGCTAGCAGAGGCAACAAGAGAAGCCATACAATTGAAGCAACTTATTTCAGAGCTTGGACCACCTCTGGACTCAATAACAATTTACAACGATAACCAAGGCGCCCAAAGACTAGCAACGAACCCAGCTTTTCACAAAAGGACCAAACACATTGACATTCGATTTCACTTTATTCGTGATATTTGTCAACAAGGACTTGTCAACTTGGAGTATATGTCGACCAGCAAAATGCCAGCTGATATATTAACAAAAGCACTGCCTCGGGTTAAACATGCCACATGCAGCTCATCTCTCGGAATGGATTTCATTGACAATGATAAGTAAATAAAACTTTGAGAGGGGGTGTTGAACATACCTAAGTTTTATGCTTACATCGCTGCGCCATCTTACAAATCAACTCAATATCATTTTTATCTTAACGATAGAAAACAAGAGTGTCAAAAATTGACGACACTTCCTATCATTAATTAATACTTCTCTTTTCCTTTTTTCTGTTCTTGAATTCTTTTCAATAAAGTTAAGTACCTACTTGAATTACATAAAAAGTAATCCTCTTTTATTTTAACCATCCTACTATAAGAGCATAAATTCCAACACTTATAAATGTAGATTCTTTAAATGCAAAAGAAACTTTACATACCCCAAATCATGTAATGAGCCCAAGCAGGGGGGTTGCAGCCTCACTACATGCCTCACTGTTTATCACCCAATTAATGCACCGTTATTCGGGAAAACTTGCTTCGGGAAAACTTTATTCGGGAAAACGTAGGCACTGTTTATTCGCCGCTATGCTAGTACTGTATTTATGTAAATAAACAATGACGGTTTCTATATTTATGAATCAATAATATATCAAATTCCAAATTTTAGTTGGGAAAAAATTCCACAAAATTCCGGGTGTAGTAAGTACCCTCTCATCGTGAGAATAAATTCCACTTAGAGAAGTGGAACAGATTCCCACTTAAGATGGAATAGATTCTCATGTGGAGCAGATGCCCGTGGAATTATTTCCCTGCATCAAGTTTCTCCTTCATTGAACCACAGATGATTGGCGCGTCTCACTAACTAAAATCTCACTGAGCGCTTATTGTCAAGTTGAAGGAGGCGGAATGCTTTGGTGGGACAAGATTCTCCGTTGTATAATTGTATAAAACACATGTGTTAAAATTCTAGTACTGAAATTCAGGAAATAAAATTTCAATTTTGCTTAAAATACCTATTTAAATTTTAAAGCTCAAAACTTTATGAAATGATAGAAAAATAATAGCAAATTAATTTTTTTTAATTTTTATTAACATTTCACCTTTATTTTCTTTATCGATTAATATTTGGATGACAAATTGAACAGCTGTTTTAGCTGAGAAGGAACATTGAGAAATTAAACCAATAAAATTTCGTCTCAGTAATCTCCTGAAAAAATTTCAAAAAAAACTCTGAGCGCTCAGAGATTATACTCTGGGAGGTGAGACGTTCCTGGTGTGTCATCTTATCACCAAGCTTCAGCACAACTCTAAATCTGAAATTTCCACATTACGAACCACTTTTATAATTTATTTGGGAACATTTATCAAAGAACAAAATATTTGTTCCCTTTTTACTTCTGTGAAATTTGAAGTTGTCAATTTTCACTTAATTATGTTATACTGTCTTAAAATATAACAAAAAATAGGCAGCAATACAACCAGACATGATACAAAGCAATGAATGCAAGAAATTCATTTCAAATTCGGAAGAAAATATAACATTCGTCTCGATACTGGTGCATAGTGCAATGTACTACCAATTAAACTAATTCATGGCTCCAGGACGACCTTGAATAAATGCAACGTAAAATCACTTCGTTCATTCACCAACCACAATTGCACAATTGCTAGTCAAAATCGCATAAAAGCATTTAAAGTGGTTGAGGAAGACATAATACCCATTTTGAGTGTAAATGCATGTGAGATATTGGGACTTGTACAAAGAATTCAATCTGTCGAGGTGGGTTAAGGGATTCGATTATCTAAGAACTTCGAGTATGACATTGACTTAATAAGAATCCACGGATCAAAATTCTTTACGATTCTAGACTGCAGGAGAGGATTTTGGCAAATACGAGTTTCCGATTGGAATAAACGAATCCAGACTTTCGCCTTGCCATGGGGTCATTATTGCTGCAAGCGCCCTCCATTGGTATCTCCTCAGCCCCAGAAGTATTTCGGCGGATCATGAAAGAACTTTTTGCTAACCGAAGCAATGTAAAAGAAGCAGTCGACAATATACACATATATATGCAAGAACAGCAGAAGAACTTCGACGTACGACAGAAAAGTTCTTGGAATTATCCAAGACAACGGACTCAATAATAAGGACAAGTGTTAGTTTGAGCTAGGGTTCACAATTTTCATTGAAACCAAATGACAAACACTCTAAAAAAAATAATATATAAACAAAATATCGGTGACGTGAAAAAAGCCAAACGATATAAGACCAAATCTCAAATTTGGAATTATTTCAATTTGAAAATGGAAATAAGGCCAAATTGGCTTTATTTCCATTTTATATCCGAAATAAGACATAATTTCGTTTGGAAATAAAGCCAAATGGCTTCCTTTCAATATTTTCAAGGCTTTGCATACACCCAGCCTCGCACATATCCCAAATCCTATAAGTGAGCTCAGCAGTGGGGCTGCAGGGGGCAGCATGCCTCCGATACAGACCTCCTATTTATGCGCCATTATTGTGAAGCAAGGCAAGTGTAAATAAGATCTCGAAAAACCAGTTTCTTTACTCAACAGTAACTCTCTCTATTTTAAAAAATCACACAAAACGAAATCTCCCAAATTAAAAATCCCGCTTTTCAAATATCGCAAGTACAAAATCACGCTTTTAACAATCTCGCATTGAAATTTCGCAGCAAAAATCTCGCAAATATCACCTGAAATCTTGAATATCAAGATCTCACTTACAGACATTTCATTGATTGATTTTGAGACATTTAGAAATCAAAATCACTAATTATTTTGATGTAAAAACAATATTTCTAGTAAAAAAACAAAAATCAAATAGGCCCAACTTTCCACATAAAATGAGTTTTAAGATTTCAATGATCATTGGTAAGGTAATTCAATCATTGAAATAAGAAAAGTTATGTTAAGAAAATGTTAAGTTATGGACAAAGTAGGGCCTTTTTGAAATGTTTTCTTCCTAGAAATATTAAATAAGTCCTTAGTTTTATTTGTCCATCAAAATAATAAAAAATTTAGCTCTCTAAATGTCTCAAAATCAATCATTGAACATTTCAATGATGAGTTTCAATTATAGCTATAACAGGCACCTAAGGTCTGTGGACCAAATAAAGAAATTCGAAAATTGAAAGATAATGAAAATAAAAAATGACATTCTGTAATAGTGCTTAATTGAGCCATTCCATATAAAAACGTCGAAAAACAAAAAAAAAATTGCACTTTAGCATTTTAGATTTTTTTCAAACTTTGTGAGAATTTTCCCTATGGTTCAAAGGAAGGATATCCACCGTGTTTTAATTTTCTCATGCCTCATTCCCCTCCTGGCCCCATTGAAGTATCTGGAAATCGTCATTTTAGTGCTTCAGTATTTTTGCTTTAAGAAAATGTCTATTTAAGATATCTAAACGTTTGATATGACATATTTAAGCTTAAAAAGAGTACTAATTGTGACTTATATTTGAATTCACATAATCAATGTCAAACAATACCGAAAACGGTGCTGAAATTACGAGTGTTTTTCTGATTTTTTGTCGTTTTCAACTGACTCCGGTGTCACGACTGTTGAACGCAACTACATAGTTTTTCTTGAATATCAAGTACACTTATTATAAAAGAAGTCAAACCTAAAATTGACTCGTTCAACTCACTCTTTGTATTGAAAATCTCTACTTGAAATTTTTAGATTTTGAAAAATCGCAGTTCTTAGGCTATAATATCGACATGTTTGACTGAACGAAAAAATTTGAAACTTTCAGTACATTTAGTTCTTACCGTGGTCTTTAAATCCTATAAGTTTTGTTTTGTTATTTTAATTAACCATTTTTGAAATTGCTTTATATCCTTAACCAATATTCTTACGAAAAAAAGTGTCTTAATTTTTTTTTTTTTTGAGAATTGCATGATGAGACAGCTTTCTCATATTATTTCTCGATATCAGTCACCGTTCAAAAGTAATAGGCTAAAAACCAACACTATTGAATACATTTTTATGCTCGAGTCGGATTGACGGGGACTTTTGGCAGTTGATTTGTTATGCCCAAGGGAACGTCTATACCAATTTTCAGTCTTATCGGAATTTAAGCTAGCTTTGCACATGTTCATGTCTATTGTGACTGGACTAATTTACTATAATCTACATTTGATATCAAGACTAAATTTGCTATTTATTCCATATGCCTTGGGAAAGTGTAGTCAAAATCAAAAAAATAAGTTCGGGATCCAGCCGTCAACATCAATTTATGTAAGATCCCTACCACCGTCACAGCCGAAGCCTGCAGCAACACCACAGGTCATCGTTAAATGCTATAATTGCAACAAAAAAGGGCACATTGACCGAAGCCACGGCGAGAGAGAGGCTCTTGCTCTGTTTGTGGACATAAGGAACAATTGCCAAAAACCGTTTACAATCCCATTCAGTTATGGCCCTTCAGAACACAGAACTAGTTAACGAGAGTCTGACGTCTTAATTTTTGAATAATTTCCACATAGTATTCGAATATGCTGAATGAATATGAATATCCCAAACATCGAAAGTGGAGCTGTCAACTTCAAGATGGATGCAATGATCATGATCGATGCTAGAAGTCCCATCAACTTGTCCAGCAACTTTACATTCCAATTTTTCTGATGACACCTTTACACATTCATTGCATGACTTCGTAGGTAACAATAATGATAAAATGATTGTATTCGGGAAAGTATTTTGCAAGATTAAATTAAATAGAGAAGGAATTGAATTTTTCTTAATATTAATATTTGTTTGCATGTAGTTAAAGATGAAAGTATGAAAAATATTGTAAGAAGAGAATTTTTACAACAAAATGATAAAATACTTAAGATTAAAGCGTAGTATGCAGGTCCAGACAAAATTTATCTCCCATATAAATTTTTTCACATGACAAATTTTATCTCGGATTTTTTCCCAATCAGTGTGCAGCTGCAGCCCAAAATTTGACGTTCGTAGCCGCTGTACATGAAAAGACAAAAGTAAGTCTCCACTACATTTTGCGAAGAAAAAGAATGCTCGACGCATTATTTTTCCGGAAAAATTGTGACATTTTATGTTTATTTCGCTTTTTTTAAACTAAAATCATCTCCTTGTTTAAAAATAAATAAATTTAATAAATTTGGTGGCACAACAGCTCGTGGAGAACCAAGGCCTAGTGACTTACAACTCTCAACCAATTCTGTGTGCGTGTTGTTGGCAGGAATGGAGGGGACCTACAATTTTTTGCCGAGTACGTTTTGAGGACGCGTGTCTGAAATAAAATATAAAATGCTTAAAAAAAATGATGACAACAGAATTGAGAACAGAATATATATCGGGTTTTTCAATAAGAGCGCTACAAAAGTTTTTTTTAAATAAAACAAAAATTGTTTTGGATATCAATAAAATTCCTTATTCCTGTGAAAGAACGTTCGATGCCATTATGTATGGAACTCGATTTCTTTTGCATGGCCACCACGGACATGCTTGCAGAAGTCCAGACGCTGAACCCAATTTTCGACGGTTTTCAAGCATAAATCGGCCGATACTGCTGCAATTTCATGATCCATATTCGTACGAAGTTCATCAATCATCGCTGGCTTGTTGGTATAGACCATAGACTTGACGTAGCCCCACAGGAAATAGTCCAAATCTAAAAACATTTCCTAATCGAGTTGGAATCAGGAACTGATTGAAACTGGCAAAAATCAAGTGGATTTCTGGAGCAGTAGAAAACTCTGAACATTTCAGATTTTCGCAGGTTTTCTTATCCATCGACGTCATATTCATCCTTCAATAGAATTTTATAATTGATAACTTCACAGACAGGGAAAGAACTATTTGACGGAATGTTTATTTTGATCTCAATGTCTACCAATTCCCCTAAAAATAATTAATTTTTTTTTAAAAATTTCAGAATTTTTAGAGGTTTTTTAAACCTTTAATGGCTTGATAGATGGGGGATAGACTTTGTTTTGACGGAAAAAGTTCATTTTAATCAAATATCAAACAATTGCTCTGATATAACTTTTTTGCAGAGAAGTAATTTTTTTTTTTAAATCGTAATTTTGAGACGTTTTTCGTAGCCGTAGTAGACGACATCGTAGCCATCTGTCAATTTAATTCGCAGTTGATAGCTTGAAAAATGAAAGACAAACTATTGTAACGACTGTCCCATTTGTACTATAACAACTCTGGAATGAACTATAACAACTCTCGAATGAACTATAACCACTCTCGAATAAAAGAAACACCGAATTTCGAATTAGACAGGACACAAATCAACCTTCGGAGAGCTTTGGTGAGCTTTCCAGCTTTTTCGGGAACCTTGTCAAAAGTATAAAAGCACATGCCTGACCTTCAGAGGAGGCAGTTTATTTTTAATCGTGAATGAGTAAAGTTGGTTGTAATAAAAGCAAAGTGTTGAATTAATTTCAGTGGTGAACAATAAATTGTTTTGTGGTTGTAAAAGTAAAGTGTTTTATTTTGTTAAGTAAATAAGTGGAGAATTTAAATAGTGTGACTAAGTTTTATTAACAAACCTGAGAAAATATTACACTATATTTATACGAAAAAAGTTTATTTCGGTCCAAATGTCAACCAATTGTCTTAAAATCACCTTCTCCAGAAAATAATAAAACGAAAATTTTAGACTTTTTAGGGGTATTATCATCCATCCACATTAAACTGATTCCCAAAAAGATCAATTTTTCTTGCTCTGCAATTGCTTTAAAAGGATCTGATTTATATATAAAATTTTCAGATTTGTGAATTTAAGGAAATTTTATATTTTTTTTCAATTTCTTGCTACGCTGCTGCTCTTATTTGACCCTCAGAATTTGTCTTGAGAAAAAAAATGTACAGATAAAATTTGTCTTTGCTCGATCTGCGTACTAGGCATAAAGATACAAATGATATGAAAGATGAATTTATAGAAAAATTAGATGATTTTCATCTGGTTTGGGAAATTTTAAATATTGATATATGTGATGATCGCGATGAAACTGTTTGTTTAAAAATTAATGAATACTAACTGCCTGACCAGAATAGAGTGCTGTAACTGGAGCTGCAGCTGCAACTGAAATAGCTGTCAAAAAATGCTGTACGTGCTTTTTTTACTCGCCCACAATGTGCTGTTCAGCTTTCTGATATTGTGGGCATTTGAAGTCAGCTGTGCGAGTTAAATTCAACACAAAAATAGAAAATAAAACAAAAATTAAAGTGGATAATGATGAAATGGAAGCTAAAATTACTTTACGTCTTTATCAGAGATTAAAAAGAGTTTGAAATTTTGTTCAAACCCCATGTAAAGACTTGGTTGCGCTCACAATTTTGAAACATCAACAAAGCTGCATGCAAAAGTTGAAAGTTGGCCAACTTGTCCAGCTGAGTATGCAGCTCCGTTTGCAGCTGCGTCGCGTTCTGTTCGTATCTATGGATTTGTGTGTATTCAACATTTTGACAGCTATTCCAGTTGCAGTTCCAGTTGCAGATCCGTCTCCATTCTGTTCAGGCAGTTAAGCTACGATGAAAAAATGAAAGTTAAAAATTTAGTAAAAGTGAGTATTGACAAAAATGATAACTTTTTTGAAGATAAATCAGATTTTGAAATGAAAATTACGTTGACTGACCCAAACAGTGTTTTCAATTGCACTCCAAGACGTTTGCCATATCCTCATAGGTTACAATTACAAACAATTTTAAACGATTTTAATAGAAACACATAATTCGTGAGAACAACTCACCGTTTGCATCGCCAATTGCTTTGACCAAAAAGAAAACGGGTGAATTAAGACTTTCTTTTGACTTTCATCAATTGAAGAAAGTGACGTTGGAGGACAATTTCCAAATTCCTTTGATAGAAGATCATTTAGATAGACTTAAAAGTAAAAGTTACTTTTCTCTCTTAGATTTAAAAAGAGCATTTCACCATGTTAAAATGTCAAAGGATTCGGTAAAGTACACACCGTTCATAACACCATTAGGTCAATCTGAGTACCTGCGCATGCAATTCGGGCTCAAAAACGCCCCTTCTGTCTTTCAACGATACATAAATTCAATTTTTAAGAATCTTTTAAAGTCGGGTAAACTCTTGGTTTGGCAACTGAAACAAAAGAAGAACATTTTTTAATTTTGAAAGAAGTTATGAAAATAATATTTAAGAATTGTTTGCAACTACGGGTCGATAAATGATTATTTGTGTTTGAAAAATAAAATACTTGGGCTATGAAGTATCTGCTGATGGGATAGGGCCAAATACCGATGGGTTGAAAGTGGTTTCTGATTTTCCGATACCCAACAATGTTAAATTCCTGCACTTTTTCTTAGGTTTGTGTTCCTATTTTCGAAAGTTCACACAGACTTGCCCTGAGCAAGTTTATCCTTAGCTCAACTCAATTTTGGTTATTGATGCAGGAAGTAATTTTTTCACTACCGTTACATACACTACTGGACCCTGCGCGTAACAAATTTTATTCTCAACGTAGATTTCCTTTCCTTTTTTTATTTTGAGTTTTATAGTTTGACCACAATAAGAACAAAGCCGGTATAGACAAAATATTGTTAATAGATTAGTCAAAAAATCCTTTTTTCTTAATGAAAACAATGCTTGACTTGACAAAAAAAGGAAAGTGGTGTAGCTTCTTTTACTGTGGGTGTGAATAGGAAGGTAGGCATCGGCTTATTTTTGGAATAGTAAATATATATAAATATATATGTAAATATATATATAGATATATATATATATCTCTAATGTCAGAAAAAGCTGGTAGTTATTTAATGGATTTCAAAACTGGTGTGAGCTATAAAAAGTAATGATTAATATAAAAGTAGATAGGTAGAGGTTATGAGGTTGTGATTTTTGTAATACCTGCTCAAGGCGCCCATTGAGTCCAGCGCCCTGTGCATTTGCACCGTTTGCACGTATAGCTTCTCAATTTAAAAATGAAAGCTATATTATGTTTTGCTAACACCAGTAGCAAATCGAGGCCGATTTTTAGTCAGGATGATCGAGTTGTAGGAGGTTCACTTTTTCATATATTAAATGTACTTTGTATTTCATTCATACTTTACTAAATGAACACCCTGTACTTAGCTATATTTACTATATGTGTGTGCATTCAATATTCTATGTAAATAACAATAACTCTATCACTGTAAATGATCATCCTATATTCGTGTGATTTCACCGTTTTCTATTCTTTTACATTATGTACTATGTTCTCTTTAAGCATATTATTCATTATTAAGTCACAAGAACAAAACAAAAATTATTTCCAATAAGTTTTAATTTTTGATTTTTTTAAAACAGAATCACAGTTGGCAGAGAATCACCAACTCTTCACAGGGATCTCGGGATTCCTACGGTTCGGACGGAATAAAAAGTTTCGCGCGAAAACATAGATATCGGCTATTAGAACACGCTAATTTAACTATTATTGACATTCTTGTCGAGTAGAATTTAGTACGCCGTCCGCCAAGAACAAAACCTTCCGACTTGGTGAGGTGAACAGAAAACCGCTTTAAAATTGCGGAATAAGCAGGACCTTTCACTGGAAAGTAGCCTGCAACACGTCACTTAACTTCGTTAAAAATAAATTGCTAGATAACTTGGTTGCAGTCGGGAAGTGGAGGTGGTTTTAGTGCAGTAAGAATCTTACACACTCGTTTTTCGGTCCTTATAGAGTCTTATTCAGGTTTTGCACCTACCCACGGGAAAATAAATTTAAAAAAACTAAATCTGAAGGTGATATCAAAAATATTTCCAAGCTAAAATTCCATAAAATACTCTTACCTTCAAAGTCAAACAAAAAATATTGCTCTGCGTTCAATAGGAGCCGAGAAAAGTGCATTTAGGTCTTTCAAAGCTCTTTTTCAAAATGGCGGACAACGCATATGATGTTTTTGTTCGAACTTTATAAATTTTAACTCTCCAAGAGGTACTCTTTACGAAATTAAAAAAATAGACACAGTATTTCTTGTAGATATTTCTTTCAGTCACAGAAAGCCACAGATTTGTCTCTTGCATCATTTGCTATTCGTTGGACTAATGGACAAAACAAACAAAGTCGAACCAATATAGACCTTGTTTAGGAGTCACTTAAAAGGAAAACTAGTAAGGTAATAAAAGGTCTGTTTGGTTACTGAAAATTCATACCAACTCGTACGACATCGCACTACATTTCACAAATTCCTGTTTGTTAACTCCAAAGTGTAGCAACGAGAGAGCAAAATGATGAGAGAGCAAGAAACTACCCCCCCCCCCCCCCATTTAAAACTTGCAAATTTCTGCTACACACATTTCTGAGTGCAGGAAGTAAACAACTGCCAAAACACGTCTGTGTGTTTTTTGTGTGTTGTGTGTTTTCTTATGTGTGTTTTAAGATTTGTCTGTTGTGTTTGATAGTGTGTGCCAGGTTTGACGTTTTTAAGTTTTAATACAAAATTGCTAGAAAACTGATTCAACGCGTTTTTGTACCTACTTTGTAGCAAGTTTTCCCCTCAACGAAAGATTTTTCCTCTTCTTTTAATAATTTGACAGTTTATGATTTTATATGATATTATTAGGTGTGTTTGATTACAAAAGTAATCAAACACACCTAATAGGTATGTTTGGTTACTAAAAAATCGTACGAATTCGTACGATATCGCACTATATTTTACAAATTCCAGTTTGTTATTTTCAGAGTGTAGCAACGAGAGAGCAAGGAACTTGAAATTTTCCTCTATGCAAAAGCTTGCAAATTTCTGAGTGCAGGAAGTAAACAAGAGTTAAAACACGTCTGTGTATTTTTTTTATCTTCTGTGGGTTTAAAGATTTGTCTGTTGTGTTTGATAGTGACTGTCACGTTTGATGTTTTTTTACACAAAATTGCTATGAAACTGGTTCAACGCGTTTGTTAACGATTCAGAATAAAGCTGCCGAACACGTTCATCGAACTTAAATCCAATTACCGACGGAACACATTCATTTACAACAAATCTCATCAGTGAAAATAGAATGTTCTTTAACCACAATTTAGGTGTAAAATCAAAATAACTACATTATTCAATTTTCTCCACTTAATTTAACACTAAAATTAATTTACACAATCTGGAAATATTGACTATAGAAAACATCTGAAAGTCGTCGTTTTATTCAGGAACAATATTATTTTCGCTGCCGAGAACAAGAACTGGCTGACCGACTAGCTGAGGACTTATAAGAATCTACATTGTATCTTTCATTTAAATTGCATACTAGCTGTTTTGTTTATACATAGTTGCTTTTAATGTAATCAAAAATCATATTAATATTTCATGTAATAAAACGCATGCATGGACAAGTATTTTGAGAGTTTGACTTAAGCCATGCTACCAGAATAATGAAGAAGACACTACCGTGAGGAAAAAGACTATTGAAAGCTGAAAAATTGATGATCTTCGCTCATCGGTAAGTGATAATGTTTACGATTCATAATGAATATGCCCAACACGTTTATCGAACTTAAATCCAATCACCGGCGGAACGCATTCATCTACAACAAATCCCATGAGGGAAATTCCCATAAATTAAATGTCAAAATAGAACGTTCTATAACCACAATTTAGGCTTCTAATAAAATGCAGATTCATTCCTCTTTTTAACGTAGAAGAAATAAGCTGTTTTTATTTTAATCAATTATCTAACCACCAGAATTTTTTTCAAAAGAACCGCTTAAACTGCTCTTACTTGTTACACTTGTTCGCAGTCCAAACAGCGTTTGTTTTCTTTGTTCCAAGTTTTCCCCATTTATGAAAGATTTTTCCCCTTCTTTCAATAATTTGAAAGTTCTTGAGCTTCCTGCTTCAAAAAAGAACCAAACACTGTCCTAATATCAATTTATTTAAGAAGCAACAAAAATACTTAATTCTCTCTTAGGTATTCATTACAGGACACTGCCTCGTCAGATTGTTTGTAGGGCGAGTCTGACTCCACTGGGTTACTACTTCGTGTATTAGCAAGAAGGAATACGTTTCATTGCTTAATTCTGGGCATAGATACGAGTAAACAATATCTGTGGTGTTTGGTAGAAACATGAAACTCCAAAAATCGATTTTTTCTATTTTGAATGCTATTATAATTCCTTTCACCTATATTTTCACTAGTGTAAGGAAGAAAGCTGTAGCGGCACTAGAAATCGGTGTAAATATATGGTCAAAAGATGATAAGTAATACTTCCATATTTTATATTTGGTATAAACCTGATATGTGTACTTATCAAGTGTGTACCACACAAATTAAGAGTTAAAAATTAATGATACATACGAATCTATGTACCAAATCTAATACTTAAGTACTTGTGCTAATTAAATGTGTGTCATGCTACTCTCTTGTTGTAATCATATCTGGCAACACTTATTATGGCTTGTCTTGTAAGAGCAATAGTTTTGTTATTTCCCAAGATCATTTATTTTTATTATTATTATTTACCATACTGATGTGGACAACGAAGCTGTAATACCTTTTAGCTTATTACTGCTGCGATTATTTTTTGAGTAAAAAATGGAAAATAAAGAAAACGGTATAGTGAAGAAAAGCTTATCGTCTATTTTGATACGTGTTCTGGTCAAAATCGAAATAGTATACTACCAATAATGTTTCGATTTACAAAAAGAAACACTGCCACAGATAAAACTACTTTTTCCTGGAATAAGATTTTTTGGCAAGAGCTCAAAGCATCCAGCAAAGTTGTCGCATTTAAGTATTCATTGAATATATCTGAACCGTTCAGATTTTTTTCCATGCACAGGAGAGGCAAACCTTTAGCCTCTCGCGAAACGGTTCCTGTAGACATCAAGAAATATAACGATGTCCAGGATCTGCAGGATCAACCCAATTTATCATGACTTTTACAAAACCTTTAAAAATTCTCTGTAGCAAACAGCCTATTCTTATATGAGTGAGAGCGATGAAAATTACGAAGAATAAACATTTTCTTCAATTTCACATTAGCTATATGTGATCTTATAATGACTTTGTGTTATGTTCAATGTGCATACAAAACAAAATAAAAATCGAATATAAAAATTACAAACTGTCTTTCATGATAACAACCGATTAGACTAATATATTTTTCCTTTGTATTTGGTATGAACATGATAACTGCCAGAAACTCCAAAAATAATATTTTTTTTGAAGAATCTTAAATGTACATTGGAAGATCAGTTAAATATATACATCATTAAATACAAAGTTTCCAATTATTTCAAACAGCTTTTTTACAACATTCCAATAAATATTTAAATGCTTTTTCTGGAAAACTCAATTTTTGGAGTTATTTTTGAGTTGTTGGTTCACCTAAATCCGTACAAGCTACTCTTACCTCACTGGCCAAAATTTGCAGCCATTCGCTAAAATGCTCTACTGTAGGAATCGCAGTCGCGGATATATTACGAACGTATCGCGCCCATTCTAACCTTCTCTCTACAGGTAACTTTAATAACAATTCGTCCATCAACATTGGGTTGAACAGGTGATGTTCACACTTTCCTGCTTTCAAGAACGATGAGAGGTTCTGAACCTTGATCGCGAATGGTAGAATTTGTTCTAAACAATTATCTGGTATAGATGGAATACTTCGTAGTTTGGCAATTTGACTTTTCACCAGCAGCTCAGGTCTTCCAAATTGCGTGCATAAAGTATCTATTATACTACCTACATTGCTGCTGTGAATAAGCAAACATTCAACTACTTCTTTTGCTTTGCCCTTCAACGCTTTTTGAAGGCGCATGAGATTCTGTTGGTTACTGTAGTTATACTCGGCTGTCGTGATACGAAATGATTCGTTAAACATTGGCCAGTCCTCGGGGCGCCCATCAAACTCAGGAAGCTCGTACAATTTTTTTCCATACTCTGGCCTATTGGTAGACAACGTACGGCTGAGTTCACTCAGGGCTGCCGCTATTGTCGCCGAGTCGTCAACGTTAGCCATAGCACCGCTTGTTGCATCAGAACTACCATTTGTTGGATTTGTTGGTGAATTTATTTTTGCAAATTCGGCTCTTAAGATACTAAGTTGATTCGTTAATTCTTCCAGCTTAGAACGCATTGAAGCAGATTCGTCCGGCTTGATTGTGATGTCATGTTCTTTAGGTTCTTCGCTGTCGCTCGAATTTTCCTTGGAATTTCCTGACCTAGTCTTCGGCATCGTGGACAATTAAAACCTGACCTCTATGATGTAAATAACTATATTTACCCTAACCGCTTGTAAGACTCTACCACACCAAGAATTCCCTGCCCAAAATCAAATTCAATGAAGGATAACTCACCCGGCAAAATTATTTCTTCAAATTGATTTCGTCTCTTGCTGGTAAAAGTTGAAATAAAAGATGTAGCGACCGCTTCGGAAGACAATGGAAACAAGAATTTTGTAGGCGAGTATTCAAAGAGAAAAAATTTTATTTCCTGAAGGGACATAATTACTAACGATTATTTAAAATTACTACAATAATTATAGAATAGAATAACTTACACTTTTTACGTCCTCCTTGCTAAGTCGTCACAAATCGAATCAGACATGTCAGTTAATTCAAAAATGACAGATGTAAACTTCAGGCTTACAACTTAAAAACAAAATGAAAATGAGTGTGTTCAGTTGACTACTTAGCAAAGGTGGCGTTCAAAGCAGAACAAAAATATTTCGAAGTTATAAATGTTTACAAATAGATGGCCACAACAGCTGCCATAAAACCAAAATCGAAGAAACTCACCGAAAAGAATTCATGGGATAGGGGAGTCTACGTAGATTTTTCGAAGTGAGAAGTCACCTTCTGCGCATTGTACTTTTTCTTTCTACTTTTTAATAATTAATAAATGTTGTTTTTTAAAAATAAATTGTTTCACTTATTCATCTTGACAGTCTATCAGAATCAGAAGTGGGATTCCTACATATTTTTATAGACTTCGAAACTACTTCTTTTTTTATGAAACAAAGCAAACTAAGAAAATTATTTTAGGGCCTCGAAACGATACGAACAAAAGAAGTAGTAGTAGTACACTGCTTCTTAGATTTGTTCCATTAGACATCAGAAACGAGCTTAGACGCGGCATGAATGGTGTCATGTCTCGCCTTAAAACCAAACTGATTGTCCGGTATGATATTATTGTCCTCTGCCCACTTAGACAGAGCTCTATTGATAACTTTTTCGAATACCTTGCTGATACTCGGAAGAAGACTTATTGACCGGAGATTCACCGGATTGGATTGGATTGTCCTTTCACTTTTTCGGGAGAGGATGCACCACGGCTGTCTTCCACCGCACTGGATAATATGCATTATTCAGAGCGTTGTTAAACAGAGTGGTATAAATGTCTACTGCTTCTTGAGGTAAATGTCGAAGTACAACGTTGGATATGCCATCGACTCCTGCTGACTTCTTCTTCTTTAATGAATCGAAGATGAGCTGGAGCTCCACCTTCGTAATTAACAGGGAACTGGGCCCATTTCGCTCGGCAATTATGGCGTTTGCCAAATGATCTTCATTGAACCCGGTGAAACCAAGGTTCTCTGATCGCCATTGCGTTATGTCATTCCGAAGGTAGAAGTGGTGGAGCAAGGCTCTGTTTTCCAGGTCATGATTGGGGCGAATGCAAGCATTCACCTTGTACACTTGCTGGAAAGCAGCCCCCACAGCCTCCACTTTCTCCTGGGGATCTTCGACAATAAAGAGGTCATCGTCCAAGACGGCGTCCTCTGGATTAATTCCTGCTGTGAGAAGTACGTCTCTGTTGTCTGTCGTTCTCTGAAGCTTGAGACACGGAAGATCGTTCTGATCATTCCTTCTAAATATCTTGTTAATTTGCGGAAACATGCTCGGGTCGCTAGCATTAACGGCCCGAATTTTGTTATCCCAATACAAATTAATTGACAACCGATAGTTTTCTTTAATTAGTTGGTTGATGTTCTTGATCGACGACTTCAGTGTCCCAATCTCGAGATCGTGAGGGTCAGTAAACCGTCTGTACAAGAGTTTGAGTCTTGTTAGCAGTCCGCTTTTTTGTCTGTGTAATGCGTCAATGGTCGCATTTCGGTACATGTCTGTTGCGTCCCGTTGTTTGTATTTCGGTATTGTTCTGTCCATTGTTCGTTTGATTGTCTCGTCCATTTGTTCTAAGTATTGGTCTATTTCGTTATTTGTCAAATTCCTGTCATTTGGTGGGGATATATTGTTCGAACTGATTTCGCTCGATAAGGCGTTGGTGAAGCGTGGCCAGTGCACCTTACTGTAATTGTAAGTATGCACAGGTACATACTCTTCCAACTCTACGAGCTCGTTCGGAAGCTGTATTACGGCGGCGAGTCCGCAGTGATCACTGTCGTACTCGATCGTTCGTAAACAGTTTCTGGGTCTTTGACCCACCGTGTCAGTAATTGTCAGTCTTGCGTCTATTAGCAATAGATCCAGATAGGCACCGCTTCTTGAAACGATGGCCGATCCGTAGCCAGCAGATCGACACCATACTCAGTGTTGTATCGACTCATCCAATTGAAAAGATGAATACCTCTTTGATTCTGAATTTGATTTCCCCAATCTTGGTGTTTGGCATTCAAATCACCGGCCATGAGAAAGTAATTTTCTTCCAAGCTCAAGTGTAGACATTCGAAAAGTTTTTCAAGCTCTGTCATAAAATCAGTTGGCTGAGGTGATGCCGGTGCATAAGCCGCGATCACATACATTCGCTTCCCCTGTTGGAGAGGAATGCATATGATGCACGCCTCCAACAGCCGAAATCTGCGCAGATCACTATTATATATAACTTTAAGATTAATGCCTTTTCGTATGAAGATTGCGACGCCCCCCCCCCTTGAGTGGAATTGGGTCGATCTCTTCTAACGATATTGTAATTATTGTTAGTCAACTTATGTTTCTGGTTCAGCTTAGTTTCGCTGCCCATAAACACATCTGGACTTTGGTCTTTCAACAATTGGAAAAGATTAGCTCTACGTTTGGTCCTTATCAGTGAATTTACATTCACAGCAAGGATCCTAAGAGGCCTCTCCGACAGCGCGCCTTTAACCTCTAATTTGCGTTAAGCTAGGCAAAACAGAGTAGAGATAGTCTACCCTAGTCGCCTGCTCCTTTATCTGGTTGTGAAGTCCTGTCAACTGGCCTTGAATTGCCAGCAACATGCTTCTTATTTCGGCCTGTGCGTCCGGCGCCTTTGGCACTAGGGCCGGTTGGGCTGCCTTAGCTGCAGGCTGTACCGTTTTTCCCCTTCCAGCCGCCATTTGGGCATAGTAAATTTGGGGATTAACGGGCGTTGCTGTAGGAGCACGCGTTGATGGGCGTATCTCTACCACTATCTGCTTTGTTAATTCTTATTTGCTGCAAAGCTGAGCAACCCCGATAATTAGCAGGGTGCCCCTCTTTTCCGCAAAGTGCACATCTAAGCTGGGTCATGTCTTCGACCCGTTCTTCACCGAGCTTACACTCCCCCCTTATGTGGTCCTTACCACACTCAACGCAGCGTGACTGCATTTCGCAGTTTGCTGCAGCGTGGCCAAACCTTTGGCAGTGCATGCATTGAAGCATGTCACCGCGTCTCTTTAATTTGTCCCAAGTTACAACCTGGTAGTTGAGGACGGAGATCCTCCTTAAATTATGCAGTTTGCTGCTAGGCGATAGCTGAACTAGGAAGAACGGCAAAGACTGCTTCTCCCGTCTGGCTCTGACTGTAGCGAACGGCTTGACTCCGATAAAGTCGAGATCGTCGCTCGCTTTTTGACGGAGCTCATTTAAGAGCACCTGTGGTTCCGTGCAGGAATCTATGCCCTTTAAGAGGACCGTTTGATATTTATCCACTTTTGGGGTAAAACAGAAGAACTCAGTCGTGGATTTCTTTAATAATTCCTTAATGATTTTGTGCTGAGCCACTGTGGAGCAGCTGATAGCATGCCTATCTTTACTTAATCGTTTAGTAAAAAAGTTTTGGCCTATGGCCGACCTACATAGGTCTATGGTTTCCTGAAGTTCCATTTTGTATGCTTTAATAGGTGGCACATTTTCTTTTTTATTTTTATTTTGGGGTGGCTGTAGCTGCTGCTGGTGATCTCTATGCTGCTGCTGATTCTGCTCCTGTGGTTTTTGTTGCTGCTGCTGTTGTTTTTTCATGCGTTGCACCTTCGGTTGCTGCTGTTCAGTTGGCAGCTGTTGTTGTTGCTGCTCTTGTCGGTTCTGCTCTGGAAGTTGCTGTTGTTGTTGCTGAGCTTGCCTTTGCTCTGTCTGCGCTGTTTTTGTTTGCATGTCTATTGGTGGCGATGCTTTTTGTGGCACCTGTGTTGCTTTTTTCAGCTCGCGCTCCTGCCTCTCTGTTTCTCATCGAGCTTCTTGTTTTCTTTTAGAGCTTCTATAAGAGGGGTAGCTATGGAATTGAGCCTTTCCATCTCCCCCCGAATGGCATCGATTTTTTGACTGATGACTTGCGCCTCATTTTCCTCTTCGGAGGACGCCTCTGGTGAGGTGAGATCCACAAGCAGGTTGCTGTTGGAATCCCCTGTTGTGTATAAACCCACACCACGTTCGGACATGTATTCGATGTCGTCATCTTATGGCGAGGTATCCAATTATTGTTGGATTTTTGCTGCTGCTGATGTCTTTGCTGTGTGTACGTTCCGTCCCCTTCACCCCAGCTGGCAGCTGGGCTGAGGTGGTGGTGGAGCGGCGCTTGACAAGATTCGGCACACAGCTTATCCTCTTTCTCCTATTGTTTTTTGCATCGGCTGTTGGTGCTGTTACTGGTTTCGCCGTTGCCACGGCACTAGTTGACGGTATGGCTGGTGGTGCCATCGCCTGCTTGGTTGTTGTTGTTGCTTCGGCATCTTCGGCATTAGCCGTAGCTTTAGCTGGTGATGCCATTGCTTTATTGTTGTTGCTCGGTCACCTTTCGATGTTCCCGTGGTGTTGCTGGATTGCATTAGCTGCTCTTCCCACTCGATGAAGTTTTCGACTTCACGATTGTGAAAAAAAGCAGCCAAATAATTTTTGCCCGACTGGGATTCGAATACACTGCCTTCGTATTATTATTATTATTATTAATTATTATTATTATTAAAAAATCTTTATTTCAAAAATCATAGAGTACAATAATATACATTATTTATATAACAAAATTTTGAAATAGTAAAGTACAATCTATTGCCATAAGACAAGAGGCGAATGTACATTTTTTTTTTTTTTAATTATTTAAAAGAAATTATTGTCTGTATTGGATTGTCGGTCTACCACCTCTTCCTTTGTGCTATTGGCACTATAGCTTGACTGTAAATAAACTCTTACTAGTCATTCCGAAATATTTAATTTAAATAAACTGGGGAAGCCGAAAACGTCTTAATACTTCCATAGTACGAGATCGACTGAGATCAAGCTGGGCCATTCCTAATTCAGAAGACTCGTATACAAATTTTAATGCATTGATACACTTCACGTATACAGCCTGAACAATTTCACTGGTAAAGGCTATTTATAAAAACTCTAGATTTTAATAAAAACTTATATTACACTACACATTTAAAGAAAAGATCATTTTCTTATTGATAATACCTATTTTTTTAATTTTCAAGTGTGAATCAATTGATTCTTGTGCAAGAACATACCAGTTTATGATTAAACCTTTAACATTTTTTTCCAAACATCTTTGGAAATAAATAAATGAATAATTTTAAAAGATCGCAAGTATTACTTCCATATCTATTGAACCAAAACTTTGATATTGAATTTTTTGGCCATTAGAAAGAAAAACTTAATCTTTAATTCATCTCGTTATTAAATTTTGGGTAAGCGATTATATTTATATTAAGTTATATTAATATTAAGAGAAGCAAGTACGTGCGATCCATTTGTGTTCCACATTTAACATCTTTCACAAACAAAACGAAATAACCTACGAAAGAAGGCAAATTACTAAAAAAAATAAAAATTAAAATTATTATTAATTTACGAAATAGGGCAATCGTTTGAATAAATTTGCTACCCACATTAAAAAAAACTATCTGTCAGAAGCAAAACGAAATAGCTCACGAAAGATGGCAATCATTTCTTAAAGCTTGCTACCAACATTTTATGAAACCTTATATTTTCTTATGCAGACAACATCTGTCACTCGCAAAATGAAATAGCTCACGAAACAAGGCAGTAATTTGGATAAACTCGTTACTTACATTTTATAAAGACTATTTATCTGAAGCAAAACGAAATAGCTTACGAAAGATGGCATTCATTTCTTAAAATTTGCCACCAACATTTTATAAAACCTTACATTTCCTTACGCAGGCAAGATTTGCCACTCGCAAAATAAAATAGCCCACGAAAGAAGGCAATCATTTGAATAAATTTGCTACCCACATTTTATAAAAACTATCTGTCAAAAGCAAAACGAAATAGCTCACCAAAGAAGGCAATCATTTCTAAGAGTTTGCTATACTAACATTTTACAAAAATTATTTTTTTCCTTACAGAAGGCAACAACAAAAAAGTCAATTATTTCAATGGGTTAATTTTAAACATTTTATTTTATGTTTTTTGATCGGTAATTACAATACTAAAGACGTAGTAGTTATAAATATTTAATGCCGAATTCATTACATCCATATCGGAACGATTTTTGAGTTGGAAGATATTTTCCAAAAATTAATTTTTTTCAGGATAATGTGTGTGCCATTTGACTGTAGATTTGAGTCAAAAAATAAATTAACTAGCTAATAGAAAAAACTCATACAAATATTCAAAAGTGCAATAATTTTTTCACGTAGTTCTGAAAGATTAAAACAAATGTATTTACAAGCAAATTTGTAAAAAAAATAAGCAAAAAATAGTTATGCATTTATTGAAGTTAAAAAAAAACAATGAAATCCAAGTTCATTTATATTTGATAACTACTTCTTATTTACCGAGTTTTTTGTAAATACTTCTCGGTAAAAAATAAAACCGACCTGGATTTAGTATTGAGATAGTTCTTAGGCCTAAAGGCATTAGCATTAAGTTATTATAGTTTAACTTAGAGCGTCCGATTGGGGCTAGTAAGTTAGTATTAAGATATTGATAAGAAGGCTAGTTTTTATGAATTTTTGTCTAGCTTTAAGATAGTTTAAAGAAAATTGAAAATAAAAATGAATTTGAAAAAAAAAACTACTTCTTATTAATTATTCACTATTTTTTGATAATTAAATTTGTTTTGATAATATATTTGTTTTTAATCTTTTGGGATAAATGACGAACACTTTCGGATATTTGTTTAACCCCCTGCAGAATACTTTGAACTAAGGAGAAATGTCAAATCTTACAGCTTTGTGATACAAGCTTTTTTAAGCAAGCATTATATAAAGTGTTTTTATTTACTTTTAGTAAAACAACTTGGACAGGCCTTAAATAGGCCTTTTCATACTAAAGCATACAAGTCTTGTATACACCTTGCCAATCTCAATTTAAAAGTCACTAAACAGGCTATTATCAAAAATTTATATTGGAAAACGGTTGGCCTGTATAATAAGGACTTATTTTAGTTCTATTCGAGCTATAGCTAACCAAATTCGAAAAATGGACCTTATAAAAGTTAAATTGTTAGTTGGGAACTGTCAAAGAGATGATTGTTGTGTTGAATCATAGAGAGACCAAGATGGCTGCTTGGGTGTATCTAATGAGCATAAATTGTTTCTCACAGTTTCACAGATCGAGAATGGACCCCGTGCTCATTGGTAGAATCATAAACTCGCAACTTGAGGATAGTATTGTCGAGAAAAAACACAATTCGAGGGGGTTATCTCACCTCTCCTTTGGGTCTTCGCTAGGGTTGCCAACTTTTTTACTAAGAAATAGAGTATATTTGTTTTAAGACAGGTTAAATAAAGAGTACGGACAAAAGGCTCTCCCAAACCAACGCGAATTCGAAATTGTTATTTTTCTTCAGTTATTTTCTTAAAATAAAATTTTAGTTGTTTAGTCATTTGCCCTGCAGTACTCTTAAAATGAATTGGCCATTCGCAATCTTTTCACGTTCGGTGTCATTATTTTCGCCAATCTTTTTAATCCAAAGTTATCTAGACAAAAAACATAACAACTTAAAGAAGTCAAAGAAACAAAAATATTTTGCACCATGAGAGAATATCAATTATCAAGAAGCCAATCTTTCGTACGTTTCACCTTCCACAACCCATTTGTTTACATTGTTGTATTTGTAATTTAGCTTCGTGTTGATGAATAGATGTGAATTGCAACAATACCAAGACCTGTGCTGAATGATGTGCTGGTTGACGAGTTGATTCTATGTGTGCGTTTTTCACTGTTTTTCACTAGTTCTTTACAATTCTAATACATCAACTGTTCGCTTCAGCTTGTAGGCAAATCAATTTGACAACTGAAGATTGCTATCTTTATATTGTTTATTCATGCTTTGCACCTTAAATAACTTTTTATCCTTTTGCTTTCTTCCCTGCATCTTTTCCTCCTTGTATAGGAAGGTTTTTTTAATTTATTTATTTTCCCGTGTGTATGTAGGTGCAAAACCTGCATGAGACTCTATGAGGACCGAAAAACGCATGCTTATAGGAGTGTGAGATTCTTACTACACTAAAACCACCTCCACTTTCCGATTGCAACTAAGTTAAAACTTATCTAGCAATTTATTCTTAACGAAGTTAAGTAACGTGTTGCAGGCTATTTTCCGGTGAAAGTTCCTGCTTAATCCACGATTTTAAAGCGGTTTTCTGTTCACCGCACCAAGTCGGAAGGTTTTGTTCTTCGCAGACGGCATACTAAATTCGACTCGTCAAGAATCTCAATAATCGTTGAATTGCGTGTTCTAATAGTCAATTTCCATGTTTTCACGCGAAACTTTTTATTTCGTCCCGGACCGTAGGAATTCCAAGATCCCTGTGAAAATCTTCGTTTCTTTTATACCACGGAGCATTTACAAATGACCTAAGCAATTTATTTTTAAACGTTTGTAAGTTATTTAAGTTTGTATCGCAGATACTTGAGGCTGTACCTGCGACACAAACTTAAATAACTTACAAACGTTTAAAAGTATATCATAAGTTCAAACATGTTTAAGAACCTGTCGATATAAAATCAATTTATTTTCAATACTAAGCTTTGAATATTTACCGAGCAACCATTTCATATCTCTTAATTTACTTATTAGAAAGACATTTTTAAACTTTTCGGATAAGCCGCGTTATAAATATTTAATATTTAGCGAGTTCAATACGGCTAATCCGAAAAGTTTAAAAATGTCTATTGTAAACAACCGCGAAAACTTTAAAGGTTATACTTATTAGTTCTTCACATTTCTTTTTTACGTGCGGCTTCCATTTAAATTTCGCGTCTAGAGTCATTCCCATATACTTGGCCTCATTTGCAAATGGAACAAGCGGTATTAAGAAAGACGGGTTATCTATTTATTTTTTTATACGTAAAGCCCACGTGGACTGACTTTTGTTCATTGAGCGCTATTCGCCATGTCTTTGTCCACTCAATGACATTATTAAGAGCATTGTGTAATTTAATTGTAGCTTCGCTAATCGTTTTGCCTACTGCTAGTATTACAGTATCATCAGCCACCGTGGCTACAATAGTGTCTTCTAATTGAGGTATATTGCGTGTATATAAAAGGTAGAGAACTGGACCTAATACACTTCTTTGAAATTAGAAAAGTCATTTCCATGTCTTACACGAAAGTCTGTTATCTAGATATCCATTTAGAATGTTACAAAGTCCGTCAGGCAGAACTTGACTTAATTTAAATTTGAGGCCTTCAAACACCTTGTCAAACGCCTGTGACACGTCCAAAATGGCTGTCGAACAGATTTTCTTTTCTTCAAGAGTTCTCTCAATTACGTCAGTAATTTTATGCACTTCATCAATTGCCGGATACTTGCTTTTAAATCTCTTCTATTAACGGCTACAGGCCCAATAGTAGTATTCTTTCAAAAACTTTTGATACTATAGGAAGAAGCAAAATCGGCCTGTAAGACTTCTTTTCGTGAGATGGTTTGCCAGGTTTCAAAACCATTATGACTTCTGCAACTTTCCATTGGCTCGGAACATATTCTAACCTTAGAGTGGCATTTATTTTGTAAAGAATTTTTAAAATTTCTGCCGTAATTAAGTAATATCCTGGAGCTTTTTTGGACTTAAGCTTCCTTATTTCTCTTGTTAATTTGAGGTAAAATTCATATTTATATTTTCGTTAAGTTCTTGCCCATCGAACGGCTTAACTGTTTCCTCTAAGTAATCGGCGAATACCGTCGCTTTTTCTTTGTCACTTTTAGCCCATTCATTTTGGCTTTTCTTAATCGGGGGCACTGGAAGCTTTAGTTTTTTCGTCGTTTTTATAGCTTTCCAAAGTTAGTAGTTGGATTCTTTCCCCGCTGTCAAGCCTTCAAGGTAATTTTCAGCTTCAACTTTTCAACTTTTCAAATCCGATATCACTGTTTTAAGCATATTACTCAAGCGATTTAAATAAGCTTTGTGTTGAGGAGCACATGTTCGCTGCCATTTCTTACGTACTTTTCGTTTCTCTTTCACTAAATCTTTCATTTCCTCCGGATATTTTATGTCTTTATAGCGAGGCATAAGCCTTTGATAAGGTGTGTTATCCCAAGCTGCTTTGTGTATTATATCAACAAAGGTATCTACTGCGTCTTCAAGCTGAAGAGGCGTTTGAAATAATACCCTTAACTCAATGTGTCCTCGATATCTTTTTAAATCCATCCCAGTTGGTTTTACTGTTTGTTAACCTGTATGGTTTTTCAATTTTAACAAGGCTCTCGCTCATAGTGAGTATGACGGCAAAATGATCTGAGAAGAGGTCATAGCTCTTTGAAGTTTCTACATGGTTAGAGGGCATTTCCTTGACCACGAATAAATTAATTAGGTCTGGTATTTTTGACGAATCAGTTGGCCAGTAAGTTGGTTTGCCAGTCAAATGAAAGTCACAATTCCATTCCCGCTTCATATAGCATTCGACCCTTTTGAGGTATGCATCGAGAGGCCCAGAAGGTGTGCTTTGCATTAAAGTCACCATCAACAATAAAGTTCGGGCTTAGTGACTTTATCAATGTCGTAAATTCACTTTTATCAATTTTGCAACGTGGAGGACAATATATGGAAGAGACATTGAGAGGAATATATTTAGTTTTAACCTGTACACTACTCAATTGCAATTGATTTCGCCTCTATTTTGAGGCCTATCGAGTGTTCAATGCATTCTTTTATATACAATGATGAACCACCTCTTGCTTTGTTTAACGGATGAATAGCGTGGTAGTCATAAAACCCGTGGATTTAATTCATTTTTAGCATGCGTTTCTGATATCAAACATATGTCGATATCATTTTCCCACATATTTATACATCTCCAATTCTATAAGTTTTTGCCATAATCCGTTGGCATTCCACGTAAGAATTTTAAGCTTTTCCCTCAGAAAGAGATCCGGGAAAGAGATTTGGGTCGAAAATAACTTTCGAGCTTAATTAACCTATCAATGAAAAGTTTATTTGTTTCACATTGTTCTTCAAGTTTTGACAAAATTATTGAAAAGACTTTCGACTTTGCCGCTATTTGGGCATATGTTTGTGCATTTCCTTGCTTCTATATTTTCTCCGAAGGTACTGACACTGTTTTCTTTTCCTTAAGGATACAAGGTTTTGGACCTTTCGTAGATTTGGGAATTACGGTTTGTAATTGCCTAAGTGGGTTTCTTTGTGTTTGGGCAGATTTTGATCGTCGCTTTTGTAATTGTCTAGCTACTTTATAGCCCCTATAGCTTGCTGGGTGATTTCCATTACAATAAATGCACGTCGATGGACTTTCACTTTTTCTGTTGCAGTCAACGGTTAGATGTTTTCCAGCGTATTTTACACATCTTGGCTCTTTTTTGCAATAGGTGTGGGTGTGATTTAGTTCTTGGCGGCGTTTACACTGAGGGATTAACCTTGTGCTCTTTCTTAAAGGTTCGATCCTAACTACGATGTTTAGAATTGTTTTAATTTCATAAAAGATTTTGAGGTTACGCTCTTTTAGATCACTAATAATATCCTCTTTTAAACATGATGCGTGTAGACCTCTTGCCACAACACGAAGGGGTCTTTCCGACTTATTTTTATAGGTATACCATTCTACTTTTTCTTCGTTTAGTTTTCGTGACAGAAGGCGATAACTTTCGGGGCCTTTCACACAAACTTTCCATTTGTTGTTATTAAGTGAATTTATTTTAAAAACCGTTATACTTCGCAATACTGATAACATTTATCGGTGGCGGGGCCGTTCCTCAACAGATTTTTCTTTTACTGTGGCATGTTTTCGTGAAACTCTTATTTCAAAAGAAGATGCTGCTTCGGGTGAAGAGCCAGTCTTACGGTTTTTACTTAGTCTTTTCTTTGAGGACTTCTCCGTTCACGTGCTAGCTCTTCTTCGTTCATTTAATATCTACAATTATTGACTTGTGGCAAGCTAGACTTTGAGTTTATTTGAGGATATTTGCTTTTCAATATCTCATTTTCTTTTCGAAGAAGATTGACTTCTTTCTTTGGCTCTTGATAAAGTTTCATTACTTGATCAAGTCTTTGTCGAAGTTCGTTATTATCTTTTTCAAGATTTTTTTTTATCTGAGTCTATTTTGGCACGTACAAGCGTGACGGGTGGACTCATTTGCCCGAATTTTGATGGTTTGGCACTCGATTTGCTTTTTTGAATATTTTGAATTTCAGTATGCATCCCATCCAAGTCCGCTTTCGTTGGGAAATCTTCCAATTTTTAGTCAAGTAACTTTGACATAGATTCCTCAATTAAATGCTTCTAGTCAACCACATCCATTGTTTCACCTGCAGTTCTTTTACTGGTTCCTGCATTTCCATTAACAGGTGATTGAGGTGTTATGGGTCTTATGTGTCCTTTTTTGTGTTTTTGGAGTTATTTTGTTTAAATTTTTTGGAGGTGTGCGTTTCTTTTTATTTTGCACCGCTATATATAATATGTATGCGGGTGTTAATACAAAAAATAAATACTTGGTGTCCGAATGGAAAAGAAATGGAGAAACTCACCAAATTTTTTACTTATTTCGGAAGTGTTTATTCAAACAAAGCTGCGCCACACAATTTTGAAATTTTTAACCCGCTTTAATTCAATAACTAGCGAATTTGTTTAAAAGCGGCCGTGAAATTGATTTAATAATGAGCATATCAATCACCACGTTTTAAGCCGGAAAAATCATTGCATGACCAGGGAAGCTGAAGTTTTGCAGATTCAAATGTAAACATCAGAAGGCCCGACATTGGCGACCAACGTAAGGAGGAGTTAGATTTAGTCTCCAGGTTTTCAGAGTGTGTTCGCGAAGATCTTTCTCAACTAGGCAAATGCAACACGAAGCTGATGGAGATTGCGGCAACGCCAAATCCCCCTATAATTGGAAAACGATACCAAGTATCATTCGCCCTGGGAGAAAAACTGAATACGACCACTGACAATGTTTTAAAGCATAATATTATTCGTCAAAAGTAAGTCACCGCAAACAGCGTCAGTGGTATTAGTTCCAAAACCGAACGAAGAGAATCGTATGTGCACCAAATGCAGTCACAGTGAAGAAACAATGCATAATGCCAATGGTGGAGGAACAGTGAACCTGAACAACTGTAAGCGTTCGAACGTGCCATGATCGCCCGGTGCATCCTCTCCCGAAAAAGGGAAAGGACAACTCCAATACAGCTTATCTCCGGTCGATAAGTCTTCTAACGAGTATCAGCAAAGTATTCGAAAAAGTAATCAATAGAGCTCTGTCTAAGTCGGCAGAGGACAGTAATATCATACCAGAAAGTCAGCTCAGTTTTAAGTTGGACACAATTCATGTCGCGTCTAAACTCGTTTCTGATGTCCAATGAAACTAATCTAAGAAGCAGTGTACGGGTGCTTGTCTGATTGATTTGGACAAGGCCTTCGACGCCGTATGGTAAGAGGGTCTTTATCTAAAGCTGACCAGACTTGGCATTAGTAAACCACTGTTGTATCTGCTTAATGATATTGTAATATTTTCTCAGGTTCATTAATAAAACTTATTCACTTTATTTAAATTCTCCACTTATTTACTCAACAAAATAAAACACTTTACTTTTACAACCACAAAACAATTTATTGTTCACCACTGAAATTGTTTATGCTCACCTTTGAAAATAAAGAAAGTCTCGATAAGATCTATAGTATAAAATCAATTATGGGCATAAGTTGTCAAAATTGAACCACTACGAAAGTCAAAAATTGTCCCACAATGTAAATCTGTCAGGCCTTTGGGCATACACAAAAATACTGCAATCGTGAGTTTGCTTGTGTTAAATGCGAAGGCAAGCATGCAACTAAAAACTGTCCCATGGCCAGAGAACAGAAAGCGAATGTGTTAACTGTCAAGGCAACCATCCTGCAAGTTACAGAGGATGTCCAGTTGCCAAAAAATTCCATGACACAAAAAGAAAAAACAAAACAGGGACCAATTTATAAAAAAGGTGAAAAAAAAATGATATAAAGAACTATAGGCCCATAGCAAAGCTGTCATGCATACCAAAGCTCTTTGAACAAGTTGTATGTGAGAGCCTGGCATTTCATACTAAAAGTATTATATGTGATCAACAGCATGGATTTGTGAGAAGAAAGTCAACGGTAACAAATCTCCTTACCTTTTTGCATAAATGTTCTAATGCATTAGAAAACGGAAATGAAGTTGATTGCATATACACCGACTTTTCGAAAGCGTTCGATCAACTTAGTCATGAAATTATTTTATTCAAACTTAAAACCTTTGGTTTTCCGACGATTGTTATATCATGGATAAATTCCTACCTTGTAAAAAGATCTTATCAGGTAAAATTCAGAAGTTGTCTTTCAAACGCATTCAGTGCTCACTCGGGTGTCCCTCAGGGATCAGTCATTCTCGCTATAAACGATGTTACTTCATGCATACGCTATAGTGATATTCTTATATACGCTGACGATATGAAGATTTTCAAAACAGTAGAATCTTATCATGACCATGTTCTCTTGCAGGCTGATATTGACAGATTTAATCTTTGGTGTGGGAAAAATGGCCTTTCTCTTAACCCAGTGAAATGCCAAAGTATAACTTTCTCTAAAAAGCGAGTAGTGAGTGCTTTTGATTATTCCATTTCAGAGCACACACTCTGTCGTGTTTTAAGTTTCAAAGACCTGGGTGTTCACTTTAGTTCTGAATAAGATTTTACGGTACATATTAACTTTATTGTAAATAAAGCGAGTTCCATGCTGGGATTCATAAAACGCTTGGCAAAGGAGTTTAACAATCCATACGTTACTCTTTCCTTATACAACTGTTATGTGAGACCCCATCTCGAGTACGCTTCCCAAGTATGGACCCCTTTTTACGAAATTCATAAAAGCCGTATTGAATCAATACAACATAACTTCAATCGTTTTGCCTTGAAAGGACTACCATGGGCTGATCCGTACAACCTGCCACCTTATGATCACAGAATTAAGCTTCTGCAACTTCAAATTTTATATGAAAGGCGTGTTAATAATGATTTAATATTTTTCCACCAACTTATCAGTGGTGAAATTGATGCAGCTGACTTGTTAGCATGTGTAGACATTAACTACCGCGGAGGAGTTCACCATCTACGAAGATTTGAACTTTTTCGCGTTCCTTTTCATAGAACTAACTATGGTATACACGAACCACTTAACCGTATGTGCAGACTTTTTAATTTAAACGCTTCCGTTGTTGATTTTAACCTAAGTAAAGTTGGATTAACAACATTGTTGCGCACCAGTGCTCCACTCTCGTGAATTTTTTTTCTAATATTGTATGTTTTGTAATTGTAATGTTTATTTATTTATTTATTTATGTGCTTGTGTTAGCTTACTTAATCTACTAACCACTAACACATGCACTCATGATGAGCCTCTGTTTGTAGAATGCAGCTTGCTTTAAGCTCACTACAACAAAGAATTCCGAAGTGTAAAAAAAAAAAAGCTAAAAAACCCAACAAACACAAAAGCAATAGTTGAAAGCAAAAAAGTAGCCGTTGAAAACAAAACTACAAATCAACCGCCAAAAGCAATTGCACTAAGCAAAAGTGATGAAAATAAATCCTGTTCCCAGATTGTTAAAAATGTGCGGAAGAACGAAGAAACATCTATTAAAGAAATGCTTGAACTTATCCTAAAAAGAATTAACAAACAAGATTTAAACATAAAACAACTAAGCGAAGAAGTCGCTCTTAAAAAACAATGATGGACAAAACACTCAAAATCGCAAAATGGAATGCAAACGGTCTTTTACAACATGTATCAGAACTAAACATCTTTTTAGACATAGAGCATATAGACATTTGTTTGGTGTCCGAAACTCACCTCGCTATAGAACAAAATCTTGATAATAAATTACCTAACTATACGTGTTATCACGCTCCGCACCCAGCTGACAAAGCTAGGGGAGGATCAGCAATACTAATACAAAAGTGCTTAACACACTATGAAGAGCCAAAGTTTACTAATGAAAACATGCAAGTAACCACAATTAGTATTGGTATAAAAAAGAAAGAGTTTAAGATAGCGTCTATATACTGCCCTCCGAGGCGCTCTCCAACTGAAGAAAACTATGCAGAACTCCAAATTTGTTAGGACATAACTTCCTTGTTGGTGGTGACTTCAATGCTAAACACACCCAATGGGGATCTAGGCTCATAACAACGAAAAGCAAACGGCTATATCAAGCAGGCTGCAAATACAACTGCGAATTTTATTCTTCTGGCTCGCCAACATATTGGCCATCTGATTCTAACAAAATACCAGACCTTATAGACTTTTTCGTAGTAAAAGGTATTAAACGAAACCATATAAGTGTCGAAGGTAATTACGATTTATCGTCAGATCATACTCCAGTAATATTATCACTGAGCGAAGCAAAAATAATAGAAAAAAGTAATCCTAAGCTCGTGAACAAAAGAACAAACTGGAACGAATTCAGAGATAAACTTGAAAGTTTTGTAAACCTAAGATCCCCTATGCAAACAATTGAACAGATTGATCATGAAGTAGAACAATTTATTGCTGATGTGCAACAGGCTGCAGAAGAAAGTACTCCAACAATTTCGAACTCAAGAGAAAAAGAAATAAAATATCCTGTCGAAATAAAGGAGCTGATCTTGGAGAAATGAAGAGCTCGAAGAAAATGGCAAGCTACGAGATTTCCAGGTGATAAGGCAGTTTTTAACCGTCTTAACAATGAACTAAAGAAAAGAATCTGTGAATTTAAAAGTGATTCACTTAGTAGATTCCTGAATAGTCTGACGGTGGATGCTTCTACGGAATACTCCTTATGGAAAGCAGCTAAGCGCCAAAAAAGACCACAGGCACAAAACCCGCCAGTAAAATCTCAAGATGGTAAATGGATCGGAAACCCAAAACAAAAGGCTGATCTCTTCGCTGAACATCTCGCGAATGTTTTTAAGCCATTTCCAGCAAGCACAGCTACAGATCCATTACAGTTTGTTGAAAGAAACGGGGAATGTGAAATTCCTTTTGTCACGCTCAAAGAAGTAAGAAGTATGTGTCAACATAAGTTGTCTAACAAAAAATCACAAGGGTACGATCTAATAACTGCTCAGGTTTTGAAAGAAATGCCTTCTATAGCCTTCAAAAAACTCCAATTCATAATAAATGCATGCCTTAAACTAAGATATGTGCCACATCATTGGAAAATTGCAGAAGTCATTGTCATACCTAAACAAGGTAAGCCACCAACAGAAGTAACATCTTACACACCTATATCGCTTATACCAATCATGGCAAAAGTTTTCGAAAAACTGTTTCTGAAAAGACTAAGCAGAATAATAGAAGAAAGAAAACTAATTCCGAGCCATCAGTTTGGAATTAGGAATAAATATTCCACGATAGACCAAGTGCATCGGATTACGGATGTTGTGGAAAAGGCACTTGAAGAAAAACAAGTATGCTCGGCTATATTCTTAGATGTTGCTCAAGCCTTTGACAAGGTTTGGCACTTGGGACTTGAGTACAAACTGCATAGGGATCTTCCCAGGCAGTACTACGAAATACTGAAATCCTACGTAACGAACCGACTCTTTAGAGTACAGTACGACCAAAATTACTCGGAACTAAAGAAAGGCTACACAAAAACTGCAAAATGCAGTCGATAAAGTATGTGATTGGACGCAAAAATGGCGAATCAAACTTAATGAAACAAAATCGACGCATATAAACCTTACAAACAGAAAAATAAACAATGTTTCAATTCTTATAAACAGTACAACAGTACCTTACTCCAATACTGCCAAATACCTTGGAATGACTTTGGATGCAAAGCTTAAATGGAAAGAGCACATCAAAAAGAAAAGAGACGAAGTAAACTTGAAGTACAGAAAAATGTACTGGTTACTAGGAAAGAACTCTGACCTATCTATCCAGAACAAGCTAATGTTATATAAGCAAGTACTGAAACCCGTTTGGGCATATGGCATCTAACTATGGGGCTGTACAAAAAAAAGAAATGCTGAACCCATCCAAAAATTCCAAAGCAAGGTCCTTCGCGGAATAATAAATGCCCCTTGGTATATAAGAAATAGCGATCTACATCGTGACCTTCAAATTGAAATGGTTACAGAAGTGGTTAAAAAACACGCTGTATCACACAATCAGCGACTGCAAAGTCATACCAGCTCCGAAATGGAGACCGTCTTAAATGTACGAGACAATGTTCGGTGATTAAGAAGAACCAAGCCTCATGAGCTGATGGTCTAAAAGCTATGGGAAAGTGTTATAACTTAAAATTCCCACAATGCGATTTATAAATTAAGAAAGAAAAATCATTTGTCGATCTTTCATAGATTGGTCCTGATTCACCGGTGGTTTTAGTGCGGTAAGGGTCCCACACTACTTGGTACCGATTCTTACCGAGTGTCTTTTGAAGATTTCCATCGGATAAAAAAAAAAAATTAAAAAAAAACCACTGAAATTAGTTCAACACTTTACTTTTATAATAACCAACTTTACTCATTCACGATTAAAAATAAACTGAGTCCTCTGCTGGTCAGACCTGTGCTTTTATACTTTTCACAAGGTTCCCGAAAAAGCTGGAAGCTTCAAGTATTTGCTTCTAGAGCCTTCTATAGGGAAAATTTTCCATACATTTCCTTTTCCAAAGCTTTCATTTTGACGTTTAGTATTGAAAGTTCGAAAGCTCACCAAAACTCTCCGACAATTGGTTTGTGTCCTGTCTAATTCGAAATTTGGTGTTTCTTTTTTTCGATGTTCGAGAGTGGTTATAGTTCATTCCAGAGTTGTTATAGTACAAATGTGACAGTCGTTACAATATGCTCAATTTTAGAAAGTTTGTTGTCATTTGTCAAAAGTGGTAATGTGAATTCTGCCACAACTTTTAATATTAAAAACGGTCTTAGGCAGGGAGCGGTCAACTCACCGACTGTATTCATTTACACCAGCGATCTGGTAAGTAGTCTAACTCATTGCGTATGCCGATGTTCTCATTGCGTCCAGAACAGCCCCAAAAGTCGAGGTCATCCGGATTCTTTTGCAGCGTGACTTCGAGAAGATTCAGCGGTATTACGATTGCTGGAAGTTGAAAATCAACTTTTAGAAATCAGAAACTATCTTGTTAAGGACTCCGTTGCATGTAGTTACAAGTATTACAATTGTAGTAAAGTACCTTGACATCTGGATGGATCAGTAGTTGTATTTCGATAGACATATAAATGCTGCTCTGGCCAGGGCTAGGAGAGCTTTTGCCCTGACGAAACGGTTGTTAGTTAGCTGCAAGTAAGAGATTTTAACTATCGTTGATACAAAATTTATATTCTGGGTACAAGATTTCAAGACATAACTGGTTAAAACACGACTGTAACTACGAAGAAGACTTCACTCTTACCACCACACGTATGGCAAGGTGGTGGTTACGACTACAGACATTTGATTTAGAGTGTGTGCATCGACCAGGTGTGAGAGTGCAAACATGTCGATGGAATGAGCCGGATTCCAACTCTACCACCAAAAATGCCAACAACAGTAGCAGACAACGTTTTGAAACGGAGAAGTTCAAAGAAAATATTAAGTAAAGAGCGTAAAGCTGGCTGAGGCAGCATCGTCTTTTAAAATAATAGTTTCACAAAAACATGCGACAGTAAAAGAAAAACCTGTTGAGGAACGGCCGATAACTATTATCAGTATTGCGGAGTGTAGCAAGTTGCAAATTATATTAAAGGCATTATTACCATCGGATTTTAAAATCATTTCACTTAATAACAACAAATGGAAAGGTTCTGCAAAAGACCCTGCAAGTTATCGTCTTCTGTAGTGAAAACCAAACGTAGTAATAGTAGAATGGTATACCTATGAAAATAAGTCGGAGAGACCCTTCGTGTTGTAGCAAGAGGTCTACACGCATCATGTTAAAAAGACGATATCATTAGTGATCCAAAAGAGCGCAACCTCAATATCTTAAAGGCTATGAACCTCGTCAAAAGAGGGAAATAGAAAAAAGAGGGTGAAGACAGCGGTACAACGCGTTCCCCCACTATTTATACTTTCGTTCGATATAAAATTTATAAAACTAGAAGAACTCTAAACATCGTAGTTAGGATCTAAGAAAGAGCACAAGGATAACGCCTCAGTGAAAACGCTGCCAAAAATTCAATCACATCAAAATTTATTGCAAAAAAGAGCCAAGGTGTGTAAAATGCGCTGGGAAAAATCTAACCGTTGACTGCAACGGAAAACGTGAAAGTCCACCGACGTGCATTAATTGTAATTGAAATCACCTAGCAAACTATAGGGGCTGTTAAGTAGCTTAGGAATTACAAATGCAAAGAAACCAACCAAAGTAACTAAAAATCGTAATTCTCAAGACTTCCAAATCTTCGAAAGTTCCAGAATCTTGTATCCATAAGAAGAAGAAGTGTGAATACCTTCGGAGAATATATCAAAGCAAGAAAATGCAGAAACATATGCCCAAATAGCGGAAAAAGTCGAAAGTCTTTTCAATAATTTTGTCAAAATTTGAAGAACAATGTGAGACAAATAAACTTATCTTTGATAGGTTAAGTAAGCTCGAAAACTGTTCTCGACCCAAACCTCTTTCAAAAAATATATGATGAAAAAGCAAGCAGCTAAGCACCTACAAACACCACAGGCACAAAACCTGCCAGTAAAATCTCAAGATAGCAAATAGATCGGAAGCCTGATCTCTTCGCTGAACATCTCGCGAATGTTTTTAAGCCATTCCCAGCAAGGACAGCTACTGATCCCTTACAGTTTATTGAGAGAAACGACGAATGTGAAATTCCCTTTGACACGCCGAAAGAAGTAAGAAGCATGTGTGAACATAAATCGTCTAACAAAAAATCACCACGGTATAAAACAAGTATGCTCGGCTATATTCTTAGAAGGAAGTGTCCTAGGACCAACCCTGTATCTGCTATATACAAGGGATATTTACGTCTGACACTCCACCTATATCCAACATCCCGTTACCCCTTACACGCCCCTTGGCCTAACGGCATTCTTTGCAAAGACATAACGAGTTCCCACCATTTTTGCATATCTAGCAAAACATATATTAAATGGATACACCCCCTTTCTCTACCTAGCCTACAATAAATATAAATTAATATTCATATTTCATTTGACGCAAATGAAATATGAATACTTTGAAAACAACTGCATTCCATTCTCGTAGGTATTATTTTCAAACTGCTATGTTCCGATACCTGGTGGAAGAGTTCATAATAAATTTTTAGTCAGTCTTAATTCTACGCTCTACTTGGTAGGTGCAGCCTCGCTAAGGACAGCGGCCTTCCTCGTATAAAATAAAGAAATATGTAATTATAAAATAAGAAAAAAATGGCTCAACTTTCCTTTACGACATCCCGAATTTTGATACGCGGATGGTCTCATTCGATAAATATTCACTAAAAAACACCAAATATCACAATTTTAGGGTGAGGAAACATGTATAAGTATTTTAAATTAATTTTTAAACTTTCACTTTTTCCATACAAAATGCATGGAAATTAAATTAAGACTCAAATGTCATTGCATGCTAAGTACTGCCAGATGTACACTTTGGTTTTTGGATGTTTTCTTTTAATCCATGTTTTTAAAATGCAAAAGAAACTTTGCATACACCAAACCTTGCCCCACCCCACATCCTATAATGATCCCAAGCAGGGGGGTTGCATACATACCTCACTGTTTATACGCAGTAATGCTGTATGCAAGCTCTGTATTTATATAAGCAAGTTTTAAATTTCCCGCAGAATTTCCCACAATAAAAACACAAGGGAAACAAAATACGTGTCTGGCAATACTAAACAGACCATTTGACATTTCTTTGATTTGTTATTGAAATGGAGTATTATGTATTTTCATTAAACAAAAAGTTCTAAAATTAATTAAAAATACTTATAAATGTTTCCTTACCTTTAAATTGATATATTTAGTGTTTTCTGGTGATAATCTATCCAATGAGGATATCCGCGTTTCCAAATTCCTTGTGTAAAAAGTGCAATTCGGTAACAAAAAACCCGATTTTCAAAAGTTTAAACATTTTTTAATTGCATTTAGGGGGTTTTCTATTGAGGTACCTACCTACCCCTAAAAACAAAATCAACTTCGAAATCGGGATGTCGTAAAGGAAAGTCGCCCCAAAAAATTAATAAAGAGATAAATGAAAAAAAAATATATAAATAATAAAAAAAATAAATAAATAAATTTTTTTTTATGTTAAACCGCGAGGCAAATAACATAACTGGATATTCCAGTGGACATCAACGCTATAATGGCCACCTTTGCTGATGATACTGCAATATCGGCGGTGCCAGATAAATCCGTTACGAAGGCTACACAAAAACTGTACAATGTAGTCGATAAAGTTAGTGATTGGACGTAAAAATGGCGAATCAAACTAAATGAAACAAAATCGACGCATATTAACTTTACAAACAAAAAAATAAACACGCTGTATCACACAATCAGCTTCTTCAAAGTCATACCAACGCCGAAATGGAGACCGTCTTAAATAAACGACACAATGTTCGGAGATTAAGAAGAACCAAGCCTCATGAGCTGATGGTCTAAATGCTATGGAAAGTCTTATAACTTTAAACTTCCCACAATGTGATTTATAAATTTGTCTTTTGAAGATTTCCATCGGATAAAAAAAGAAGCTTTCTGAAAACTAGACAAAAATTCATAAATTCATACTTATCAATATCTTATAACTAACTTACTGGCCTCAATTAGGTAAGTTAAAGTAAATTTCTGAATTCTCACTGCCTTCAGCCTAAATACTAAAATTCAGATCAGTTTTATTTTCACCGAGAAGAACTTACAAAAAAAAAACTCGGAATCCTAATCGTTTAATTTTTGATTTTATATAAAACTTACAAACTTCATAGAACTAAATTAAAGCTAATTAAATCTTTTTAAAGCTAGTTAAAACTACTTAAAAAATACAAAAAAAAAAAAAAACTATAAGAACTAGAACAGCCACAGCAAACATTTTCGGTTTTTATGATTTTTGTTGTTATTGTTTTTTTTTGTGTTTTTGCATGTTTTATATTTTGTTTTGTTTTTTTAACCAATGTAAATTGACCATGACAGAAAAAGCAAAGGTCAACTTTTAGTTATCTGAAGACTTCATTTTCATGTTTCAACCAGAAACTGGTTCTCTTGCTTTACCCTATCTTTTCGGTCCCGATCGAGCACAGTCCTGCTGAACCGGAGGGATTCAGCTCCATCTTGTGGAGGACGTCTAGATTGTAAAGGAACCACCTTTCTACAGTTCTACGGCCCACGTTGTAGATTAGCGGAACCACCGCTCTATTCTGAATCAGCCCTCGACTGTCCAAACATAGGAATACATCGGGTGGAATAAAGCCACTAAGACGCACACTCTCATAGTATTAGTTATTACGGTAATAAGCCCGGAAAATTAAGCTGTTGGCCGAGGAATTGTAATGTGCCCCCTATGTGCCAACAAATCCTATTATGTACCTATTAGTTATATATTAATGATATAAGACAAATTGTAAATATAACGTTCAATAAAAATTTATTGAAATCGGGAGAAAGATCCTTTTCCACCTCAAAAGAGGTGAAAAGCTATATATAGCGTGCAAATATGGGTCAAGATAGAATTAATGAAACTGATAACGATGAAATAATCGACATCCGGCATCTTACCTTAATCCGCCCCTGCCTACAGTTGCTTCAATAAAGTAAAAAAGGGTCACAGTTGGTCGAATTTCACTTTTGCAAAGTGAAAGAGGGCCATTGCCAAAACCTAAAAAATTCAAATTCAGCCTTATCTCACGGCAACTCCACGGTTTTTATGTACATAGGCAGATGATTTCTAAAAATGCTAATTAACAATAAAGACAATCAAGTCTCTTTAGTTCTTTGAATTAAAAAAAAGGATGTCCTACGCATAAGTTTCTATATATGTATGGATTTATTAAAACACTGACGAACAAATTTTTAAATTTTATTTTATTTACAAATCACAAAGAAGTGAAATAAGTACGTAGTACGAATAGTCTCGGAATTAAACTCGAGTAACCTTAATTTTTGCACAACTCATCAAAAAAAGGTAATCCTAAGGCGTTAGAAACATTAGAACTATGAAACAAAACAACACTGTGTTTATATAGTTATTAATCAAACACTTTTACCTCCATTATCTACATAATATTCTCAATTGCATAATTTGTCTGACGTCCAATAGTCAGGTCGCAACCGTAATCGTAATAGATAATGAGCGTCAGAAGCAAACACCACCATTGTGTATGTCGGCCTCCTGAAAAAATGATATAATTACTCGAATCGGCTAAGCGCAGCTCACGTGGCTCACGTGTTCCTGATGGTTCAACCCCAGGCACAATTTGTCACCAACAATCGTGCTCCATTAGTGAATAGTGATTCCTTCTTCTTATTACAAAATGATATAAAGAGTTGAAAGCAAGCTATGAAGAATATTTTTGATTAACCAGACTGATTGAATTCAAGTAACAAAAATAAAAATTTTGAGAAATGGTGCAAACCTATCAGCCACCGTCTGGAAGGAAGTGGTGGAAGGTCGGGGGCAAGTGCGAGTGCCTCCCATCCACCACTGACAGGTATGTAAATAAGACTTTGGTAACCTCATTTGAGATAGTTTAGATTTTAGAATAATATTTTTATTGAACACCACATGCATAGCGTTTGTGTCTTTAAATGTACAAAAAATGCACTGTGCCTATAGTACGTGATACCGCACTGCTGTTGATTGTCACGTTCCTGAGACATGCATGGCAGTAGTTGTTTTTGATGACGTCGGGTTTTTCTTAGAATAGAACCACAGGCAAAGCAGTGGCATCGCCAGCCGTGGCTGTGTGTTGTTCACTTAACTTTGACCGATACTCGAGGATTAGACTTAGACATACCTACTTTGAACTAAGCAAGTTGTTCCTAGAAATTAAACAAACAAATAAATTTGTTGGAGCGTTTTCATGGCCGCATTGCAAGTTTACATGAAGTGCGTTATAATCAACTATAATAATTAACTTTTATCATTCCTTTGATTCACAAAAGTTACTTTGAGTTAGGTTTATGATGTCATAAAGTTGTTCCTACATTCAAAGTTAAAGTGTCAGAAAGTATTAATGGCAGTATTTTTTTCTAACTCATCACAATGAGCCTTGTTACACTATTGGTTTTTTTCGATCGTTTCGTGTTTAGTCTTTTTTACAGGTACATAGTATATGATTACACGTTTCTTTATAATAATAACACTGGTCAGTAAAATCTTTTTTTTTTTTTTTTGTTAAAGAAACCAAGATAATTGGCCAGTTTAAATTTCTTGAGTGCTCAGTATTTTTCCTGAAATTTTTGACAGAGCGCGAGGATAATATAAACAGTATTCCGCACATAAAGGTCAAAACAACTCTCTTTTTCTTATCTTCTTACGTAATTTACTGCAGCAAAACATAATTGAGCAAGTGAATCCAAAAAATTTCAGTCTCAGTGTTTAAGGGGAAAAGTGAAGAATTCTCGAGAGGAATCCTGTTTATATTTCTGAGCGCTCTGAGTCCCCTCAAATCTCAGAAATATAAACTGGCAAAATGCTTTTCCATATGTTTTTGGTGTGTTGTGTGTGTGGGCCCCCCTCCAATACAATTGTTTTCTCATCTGAATCTTATCTATATATTCTGATTTTTTTTCGCGATTCGAATTCGGATTCGAATTCACCATGCCAAAATTTTTAAGAAAAGTATGGTATTGTTAAAAAATGAATTTCGTTGCAGACAAGTTTATGAATTTCGATAGTCGTGCACAGCATCGTCCTAAAGAACGAAAAGTATAGACCAAATTTTTTCGTTTATTATTTCGTTGTCATTTTTTATGCGATTTTTTGATTTGTATTAAACTCATTCGAGTTTTTTCTTGCTTTATTTTCCGTTTCTTTCAGTACAACATGGTTTTCAGTAATTTTAGTTACATTTGTTTTTCTAATTGCAATTGAGAAAAATATTCCTGAAGGCTTGGGTACAGTACAAGGCCTTAGATTAGAACGACAAACGTTTTTCAGCTTTTTCGTTTGTATGAATAACTAAAAACATTTGACATTATTTATGAAATTGGTGATATTAAAAGATGATTGTCATTTTTCATTTTTATATGTTTTGCTTATTTATGATTTTGGAAAAATAAATGAGGAAGAATGAAAGAAAAAGCAGTTTTAAGAAACAAATATTGAAATCATCAGCAATAAAAGTTAATGGAAGGAAGTAAAACAAGTTTTTCTTAGGTAAGTATTTTATTGGATAATTCTATAGTGGTGGGTACTGTAGCTTTTTTAACTATAGCTTCATATTTTCGATCCGGTATGGAACCGTAGACTCTGTAATCTGTCTTAATTTCGAGCCAGGCTTATTTTATGACTGCAATTGGGGATTTTCTGTCCTTAAACTGACAGCTACAGTCGTTTACTTTTCATACCATCCCCAAAAATATATATGACGGGCCATAGTACGAAAACTCAGACGACAAGAAAAAACAATGCTTTTTTATAACAGTTAGATACAAGCATTTTTTATCTTGGGAGGGAGAGGATAACGGAAAAATGTTTAGAAACAACGGTTATACCTAAAATTAAGTAATGAACATTTCTTAAAGATAAAAGTAAGTTCTTTCATCTTGTTTTCAAACCAACTGATTTCAATGATTAGTTCTTGAAAAAACTACTTCTTTAAAATTCAAAATCAAAAGTGGCATAGTAGCTAACTGCTCCCCGTACATAACATCACCTTCTTTTGGGATGAGCATTTCCATTGTTGGACCTACTTATACTTTGGATTTTCCTTTAAAACAACACCCTTATCCACATATCCAAGTTAACTAGAAATTGAATTCAGTCGCAAGAGGTGAATATTATGCATGGCCACTATATTCATTGGATTTAAAATCTTCTAAAACGTTTGGACATGGATATGGCAGGGAAAAGTTCAAGAGGAGTTAATCGAAGTTATCTGTGATGCTTGGAGCAAGATTTCGCTTGATTTTAACAAAATGTATGATTCAATTCCATTCAAGCTATCCTTAGGCCGTTATTACAGATAAATGGACACGATCATATTGACAAGAAAAATAATAAATAAATGTTTAAAAACAAAAAAATTAACATTAAGTTGGGTTTGTCTGTAAATGGAAATCCACAGAAGTATTTCAGGAGTGCCACCTTGATCATCAGACTCTTTAGTGGTGGTCAGTCTGGTTATTCTCGTTTTAATTGAAAAACACTTTTGCCGTGATCTGGGAGCGAACCATGAACCTTGCGATTTAGAGGCCGATACACTTGTTTTTTTTTAATTCATTTTTATTTTTCAATTTGCTTAAAACTATCTTAAAGCTAGACAAAAATTCATAAAAACTAGCCTACTTATCAATATCTTAAAACAAACTTACTGGCCCCAATCGGGCGCTCTCATTTAAACTACTCGTATAATAACTTAATGCTTATGCCTTTCGGCCTAAGAACTATTTTAATACTAAAACCCAGGTCGGTTTTATTTTTTACCGAGAAAAATTTACAAAAAAAAACTCGGTCTCAATGTCTTTATTTTATGGTTTTATATACAACTTTCAAACTACCTAAAACTAAGTTAAAGCTAATTAAAACTAATTAAAGCTAATCAAAACTACGTAAAGCTACTTAAAACTACTTACAACTAATTATAAACTAATTACAACCTACTTACTACTTACAGACTACTTACAAACTATAACAGCCACAGCAAGCATTTTCCAGTTTATATTTTTTTGTATTTTTGTTGATTTTATAATTTTTTTGTGTTTTTTATGTTTTATATATACATATTTTTTTTTGTGCCACCCTAACAGTCCCTGCTTTAACCTAACTACTTAAACCTATGTAAGTCGGCCATGACAGAAAAAAACCAAGGACAACTTTTAAATATCTGAAGGAACTGCATTCTTCATGTTTTAACCACCAAAACTGGTTCTCCTGCTTTACCCAGTCTCTTCGATCACGTTCGGACACAGTCCTACTGAACCGAAGGTGCTCAGCTCCGTCTTGTGCGACGACGTCTCGACTGTAAGGGATCCGCCGATCTATAGTTCTACAGCCGACGCGGTAGATTAGCGGAACCGCCTCTCTATCCTGGATCAGCCCTCGACTGTCTAGATAAGGGAATGCATCGGGCGGAATAAAGCCGCTTAGACGCACACTCTCGTAGTATTTGTACTTAGGGTAGTAAGCCCCAAAAATTAATCTGTTAGTCGAGGACATCGCTCTCGCAATGTGGCCTCGAATAAGCTTCAGCAAGAAATTCTCTATCGTGTTTATGTTGGCACCGTTGTATAGAACCAGGTTGGAATAGTAATGTTTGTACTCCAACTCTGGTGTTCTGTGCAATCCAAGGCAGCGTCGAAGACACTGCCTCTCAAACACCCGAATCTTTTCCATTTGAGATGGGGCAACGTTGGACCAAACCGGGCATCCGTGTAGCAAATCACCTTCACCCTGCAGTCAAACCAGCTGCTATAAAATAACCATTTCGGAAAAAAGCTCCTCTAGCCCTGGCCAGAGCAGCATTTATATGTCTGTCGAAAGTGCCAAGGTACTTTACTACACTTTTACTCGCCAGTGGATGTCCATTTGGCCCTACGATCGCTGGCTTGCACCAGTTCTTTCTCGTATCTCTTGTGGCTCTAAGCAACGGAGTCCTAAACAAGAAAGTTTCTGATTTCTGAAAGTTAATTTTCAACTTCCAGTCATCGCAATATTATTGAATCTTCTCGAAGTCAGGCTGCAAAAGAATCCGGATGACCTCGACTTTTGGAGCTGTTCGGTACACAATAAGATCGTCGGCATACGCAATTGCCTGAGTTGGACTATTTGTTGGTGTAAATGCTGAATAGAATCGGCGAGTTGACCGCTCCCTGCTGAAGACCATTTTTTATATTAAAGGTTGTGGCAGAAGTTACAATGCCACTCTTGACAACAAACTTTCTACCATTGAGCATATCATAAAGCATATATAATAGTGGTTTACTAACGCCAAGTCTGGTCAGCTTTAGATAAGGACCCTCTAACCATACGGTGTCGAAGGCCTTCTCCAAATCAACCAGACAGGCACCCGTACACTGCTTCTTAGATTTGTTCCATTGGACATCAGAAACAAGCTTAGACGCGGCATGAATGGTGTCATGTCCCGCCTTAAAACCGAACTGATTGTCCAGTATGATGATATTGTCCTCTGCCCACTTTAACAGAACTCTATTGATAACTTTTTCGAATACTTTGCTGATACTCGGAAGAAGACCGGATTGACCGGAGATTCGCCGAATTGGAGTTGTCCTTTCCCTTTTTCGGGAGAAGATGCACCACAGCTGTCTTCCAGTGCACTGAATAATATGCATTATTAAGAGCGTTGTTAAACAGAGTGGTATAAATGTCTGCTGCTTCTTGAGGCAAATGTCGAAGTACAACGTTGGATATGCCATCGACTCCTGCTGACTTCTTCTTCTTTAATGAATCGAAGATGAGCTGGAGCTCTACCTTCGAAATTAACAGGGAACTGGGCCCATTTCACTCGGCAATTATGGCGTTTGCCAAATGATCTTCTTTGAACCAGGTGAAACCGAAGACTGCGCCACTGAAACAACATGATAAGCTCAATGCAAGTTTCGTTGTTTATCAATTGCAACAGCGACTAGCATTTTTACAAACACACACAAGCTTTCTTTTGTTCAGCCAATTTCTTTTTTCCCCATTCACCGATTCGTAGCCAACAATTCGTTGGTCATTTAAGAGGGGGGAATAGTTGAAAGAGTTGACGCTGGTCAAGAATTAATGTTTAGTTATCATTTTGATATTTTTATTACTTTTGCTAAAGACTTTTTTAAATAGTCTTCATTGAGGAAATTTTTCAGGCAGTTCAATAATATAATTAACAAATTGGGACTTCCAAAATTATTACTTTTTACAAGCGAATAGGAAGGTATACTTACTCCTAGATATTAAATTTTGTCCAGGAAAAATATTTCCTACAGGTATAATGAGTGTATAATGAGACTAAACAATTCCATATCAGTTCGAATTTACAAGATGACCCAATGATATTTTACCAAGATAAACTTATTTTTCTTCCTTCCATTAACTTTTATTGCCAATTATATTTGTGTCTATTCAGTTAACGCAAAAATACTGCTTTTTCAATGAGGAACCTTTACAGAAGAGCCGGAGAAAAATTGAATTATTCTTTCTGTTTAATTTTCCCAAAATCATAAATAAACAAAACATCAAATGATATATTAGTGCACAATGTTTGGAAAAAGTGGACAAAGCGAAAATTTGTGTATCTATGCTGTTGAGGCGGAGTGTATATTTTTTGTATTAATAAAAAACAACAACAAAAACATAGTAAAGTAAGTAGAAACAACAACAAAAAACAGGAAGATCTATTTATAATCACAATCGCGTAATAGCAAAAGTCATTAAGTATCACGGTAGTTGCCGCCTGAAAGTCCATAGCTTGTCATCTTCTTGTGAAAGCGTGTTTTACTGTACCGTTTTTGTACTTTTAAATTTATTAAAATTATGGAAAATGTTTTTATAAACATTTGGAGTGTTTTTCATAAGTTTAAAAAAATTTGAACAAAATAAAGAAATAATAAAAATGTCCACTTGAGAGCGTCGATTGTTTAATCGTAGACTTTTTTATGGTTTTCATTTCCTACTTAAAACAAAAATCATCAAAATCGGAGCAGGTTCCCCGGGTTTCGAAATAAAATGCTAATGCTTCTCGACTCTATAGGTACAACTATTAAGAGGGTGAAGGCTGTAAGCAAGTCATTTTTCAATTATTTTTCATATTACGAGTAAAGGGTGATTTTTTAAGAGGTTTAGAACTTTAAAAAAAAAAAAAAACACAAAAAATTCGAAAAAATGAATAAAATATTTATTTGAATCGATAGTTTGAACCTTGCAATTTAATGTTTAAAGATAATTTCATGCAAATGTTGACCGCGGCTGCGTCTCAGGTAGCCCATCCGCTGAGTCCAATTTTGGCATACTCTTTCACACATATCGGCCGGTATCTCACGAATGAATGCATGGATGTTGGCTTCCAGTGCGTCAATCGAAGCGGGCTTGTCCCTATAGACATTAGCATTGACATGCCCCCACAAAAAATAATCTAATGGTGTCAAATCGCACGATGTAGGCGGCTAATTGACCGGCCCGAAACGTGAAATTAACTGTTCACCAAACTCGCCTCGCAATTGCGCCATTGTTTCGCGTGCTGTGTGGCATGTGGCACCGTCTTGTTGAAACCATAAATAAACAATGTAAAGATGGGAAACTTTCGTACGTTTCACCCTCTAAAACCCATTTGTTTACATTGTTGTTTTTGTAATCCGACTCCGTGTCGATGAATAGATGTGAATTGCAACAACAACTTAACGCGGTGAATTTGATTTGTTTTGACAGACCAATTTTTTTCCAAACTCTTGATATCATGTTTTTTTATTTTAGTGCGTCCGCCATTCTGCATCGTTGTCTTAATTATCGTTTTATATTTGTTATTAATTTTTTCGTTTTTTATTAAATACAAATTTTTAGTTGTGCCAGAAATTTTAAGTAATATTTTTAATTGTATCAAAAATTTCCGGCAACCAACTTTCCATTGAATTCAAGAATTCATAAACTTCGTGACATTTCTGAATTCACCTCAGGGGATGTGTTCTAAAAATTCTTGTTTTGAAGGTACAAACACACTTTTTTTAATGGAATATTATTGAAAGGTACGACTGCACCATCAATATGTTTACCTAAATATATTTTTTTAAAACGTATTGTAGCCGAATGGTTTGCCGTTCCAATTAAATTGAGTTGTTAATTATAGAAATCGCTAATTGGCCAATATTGGTAAGTTACATGCATTTAACCAGATTCTGTGACTTATTTACTTCAAATTTAATCTAATGTGAACAAACTGGCCCTGATTCTCCACTATCACTTACTTGGCCTTAACCATCATTTAACCTAAGTTCATCCAATTTTAACTCACCGATTTAGTAAATTAAAATTAATGAACCATTGATTAAAATTTGAACATATTTTGATAAAATGTGCAATTTTTGTTTACCTAGTTACATAGTTAAGGCTCTCCCAAACCAACGCGAATGCGGAGCAACGACGAATTTTTGTTGTTGTTTAGCGTTATGAATTTGTCATATTTTTTGCTGTTATGCGAATCACTCCGCATTCGCGTTGGTTTGGGAGAACCTTTAAGCAAAAAGAAAATTCAATACATATGATAGCATTAGTTGTGTTTTTTGTAACTCAAAATAATTCTGTCTAAAAAACAAGACAACAAAACAAAGCAATTTACTAGTCAAATACAACAACAACAATAATATTTCAGAATTAAGGTAGAACTAGAATAGGTGGAAGCCAACGTAGTGGTCGTAGGAAACCGGGCGAAAGTAATCCATATGACGCGCACATAATTGCGAAGTGGTATTCTTCGTTTAATTTTCGTTAACTTCTCCCGTCAGACGGGAGAGTGCTCACCATGGTGGAAGCGAACTAAAAGAATTTGGTGCTTGGTGCATAGTTTTCCAGCCTTTTTTTTTTTTTGTTCAATGTATGAGTGAAACAAAATCTTAAATCACTGTGCTGTAAATAAGTAAAAAAAATTACATTGAACAAATAATAATTAAATGTTAAATGTTTGTTGGTTATATAAAATGGAAAACCAAGGCAAATGTTGAAATGTCCCGATGTCGTTTTTTTCCCCAAAGTGCATATGGACCTGCAAAAAACGTAGCTATTAATATCCAGAATAATTTTGATAGTTCGTTTCTGTGAAGATCATAAATCTGTGGAAGTATTCCAGTAAGAAATACAAATTTAAGGAATAATAGGATTTTCACAACAAACCCCAAAACCAGTTTTCGGAAAAAACTTTTCAAAAACTCAAAAATCATTCACACCAAACATTACACTATACGTTTTCGTTTGACATTAAAGTTTTTCTTTCACCAACCACTTACAATAAGTAAGTAAAATGGTGATTATTTATAGAAATATGATCCATATAAAAGCATCCAATCAGTTTCTTTCTTGACATTTTACTAGGCACTGAACTTTTTAAAAGGTACGTTTGTTTTTTTCATCTCTGAATTCAAACAAGTTTTCGACTGGTTTTATATAAAACTTGTGTTTTACGAAAACCTGAAGCTCAAAAAAATGTATGTGAAACCTTGTGTCTTCGATTAGGTTTTTCTCCAATGCCGATATTTTCTCGAAAACCGCGTTTTGAGTTCGGTGTAAAAAGGCTAACATATGTACTATGAAATTTCATATTTCACAAACAAATTTCCTCCCACTATGGTTCAATTAACATGCATTTATTTATTCAATTATTTATTACTACCAATATGTCTTTTATTATCTTAGAACGCTTTGAATTTAGGTAGCCAATGCAATTTTAAAATAAAATTATATAAAGGGAAGTGAGCACTTAAAAATTCACTTCACCTGCTTTTATACTTTATGAACATGTCCATTGGGTTTTTAAAATAACTGACAAATTTAAAAAAAAAACCGACGATTTGTGGTGAAAATCATTAAGTTGCATTAGTGTTAGTGTGGTAAAGGTTACTAGTGCAACTTTATGACATTCACCACGGTCGGAGCTTGTAGGCAAATCAGTTTGACAGCCGAGGATTCCCATCTTTATATTATTTATTTATGGTTGAAACCGCATATCATGCAAGTCAAGAACTTCCATTTCGGGCAAAAAAAAGTTTGTTATCATCGCTCGGTAGCGTTCACCATTGACAGTAACGCTGCGATTCGCATCATCTTTGAAGAAATATGGCCCAATAATGCCGCCGGCCCATAAACCACACCAAACAGTGGCTTTTTCGGGATGCATTGGTAGCTGTTGCAATGCTTCTGGCTGATCTTCACTCCAAATGCGGCAATTATGCTTATTTACGTACCCATTCAACCAAAAATGAGCCTCATCACTGAACACAATTTTTCGATAAAAAAGCGGATCCTCGGCCAGCTTTCCAAGAGCCCATTCACCAAAATTCGGCGTTGTGGTAGGTCGGCTGGCTTTAGTTCTTGCACCAGCTGTATCTTAAAAGGCTTTACGCCCAAATCCTTCCGCAAAATTTTCCACGTATAGTGCTGTAACAAAGGCCTAACTGCTGGGAACGGCGCCGAATCGACATTTCGCGGTCTTCTGTCACACTAGCTGAATCGATAGTTTGAACCTTGCAATTTAATGTTTAAAGATAATTTCATGCAAATGTTGACCGCGGCTGCGTCTCAGGTAGCCCATCCGCTGAGTCCAATTTTGGCATACTCTTTCACACATATCGGCCGGTATCTCACGAATGAATGCATGGATGTTGGCTTCCAGTGCGTCAATCGAAGCGGGCTTGTCCCTATAGACATTAGCCTTGACATGCCCCCACAAAAAATAATCTAATGGTGTCGAATCGCACGATCTAGGCGGCTAATTGACCGGCCCGAAACGTGAAATTAACTGTTCACCAAACTCGCCTCGCAATTGCGCCATTATTTCGCGTGCTGTGTGGCATGTGGCACCGTCTTGTTGAAACCACATATCATGCAAGTCAAGAACTTCCATTTCGGGCAAAAAAAAGTTTGTTATCATCGCTCGGTAGCGTTCACCATTGACAGTAACGCTGCGATTCGCATCATCTTTGAAGAAATATGGCCCAATAATGCCGCCGGCCCATAAACCACACCAAACAGTGGCTTTTTCGGGATGCATTGGTAGCTGTTGCAATGCTTCTGGCTGATCTTCACTCCAAATGCGGCAATTATGCTTATTTACGTACCCATTCAACCAAAAATGAGCCTCATCGCTGAACACAATTTTTCGATAAAAAAGCGGATCCTCGGCCAGCTTTCAAAGAGCCCATTCACCAAAATTCGGCGTTGTGGTAGGTCGGCTGGCTTTAGTTCTTGCACCAGCGGTATCTTAAAAGGCTTTACGCCCAAATCCTTCCGCAAAATTTTCCACGTATAGTGCTGTAACAAAGGCCTAACTGCTGGGAACGGCGCCGAATCGACATTTCGCGGTCTTCTGTCACACTAGCTGATACGGCCGCAATATTTTCTTCACTACGCACAGTACGTAAACGTGTTGGTGGTTTAATGTCCAACAAAGTAAATTTGGTGCGAAATTTGGTCACAATCTTCCGAATAGACTGCTCAGAAGGTCGAGAATGCCGACCATAAAATGGAAGCAGCGCGCGATGAACATTTCGAACCGAGCACGAATTTTGATAGTAAAATTCAATAATTTGCAAGCGTTGTTCATTTGTAAGACGATCCATGGTTAAATTGCAAACCAAACTGAAGCTGTTTGACAGTGACACAAGGTACTAAACACACGTCAGCTGTCAAAACCAGTGTTGCCAAAACCAAACCAGCTAAAAAATCACCCGTTATAAGCGCGCTATTTCTTTGTAGGTATTAGGAAGTTGAGGGTAATACACTTTTACATTTTTTCCGAAGTTTTGAGTGAAACACTGAAAAAATACGCATGTATTTTGTATAGGAAACTTCAAAAAAAATTTGCATAACATTTTTTTTTAATTGCCTTGATCACTTTTAGGGGGAGGGTGGGCACCTTAGTACATATGTAAATATAGTAAGACATTGATAATACTCTTCAATAACCTTTTATTTTTTTGGCTGATACTTCTTCTTTTAAACCACTGGCAAGCCTATAACGGATTAAAATAACAAAACGAAATTTAAAGGATCTAAAGATCAAGGTGAGCACTAAATGTCCTGAAAGTTTCAAATTTTTTCATTCAGTCCAACATGTCGATATTATAGTCTAAGAACTGCGATTTTTCAAAATCTAAAACTTTCAAGTAGAGATTTTATATACAAAGAGTGAGTTGAACGAGTCAATTTCAGGTTTGACTTCTTTTATAATAAGTGTACTTGATGTTCAAGAAAAACTATGTAGTTGAGTTGAGAAAATTAAAATACGGTGAATATCCTTCCTTTAAACCATAAAGGATATTCTCACAAAGTTTGGAAAAAATCTAAAATGGGTTGGCATTTTCGATTTGACGATTTCATCATATGGAATGACTCACATTTAAGTAGGTAATTACAGCTGTTTGCTAATTGCTTAATTGTTTTTTTAGTGACTTAAACTACTATGCCTCCCAAACGGGTAATCTGGTCTGAAAATGACTTTGTACTGGCTGTCTAAGCAGTCCAAAGAGGAGTACTTAGTAATTATCAGCGGATGATAAAGGTAGTTTTGAGTGCCCCGATTGCTGTTAAAAAAGAAATAAGACTCTAAGAATTGCTAATGCATTTATATTTATTTTGATCTTAATTACCAAATTAAAGAAGTATATTTTGATTTTTTAGTAGGTTAAAGACTAAGGCCTTATAACGCTACCGTATTTTAATATGGCCTATTAGCAAGGTCCTTGAAATCTATTTTTGTTTAAAGCCGAAGTTGCAATGTTTTGTTATTTTTTTATTTTTTTATAGTAGTATACCTGTTTCATAAATAAACAATAAAATTTGTTCATTCTGATCTATATTTGTTTGTTTTATTTCAAATCTCCCTTTGCTAGACTTTATTACCCGCGCCTACCTTATTTGTTTTTATTTATTGCTATTTTTTCCTAATAAGAACTAAACGTAATCCATATTTAACGAGTTTGTTTGTTTTTTTTAAATTCCTTGTAACTCCAGAAATAATATTAGAGTTTACTCACTTTTGACACTTACTGTATGTTAAATAAAAAAATTGAAAACCTATTGATATCTTAAAACAACAAATAGAAATATAAGAATCACGTTTTTGAAACACACGTTGAAGTTGTGCGCTATTCATTATTCACGTGTACTTACACGCCATTGATGTATTTCCAGTTTCTTCTAAGCTACTGACTTGGCAAGTTCAAAGCTAATAATACCTAAGCAAAAAGTAGCAAGCACCACTATTATCACTTAAGGTAAATAAATACCTATCCATGTTGAACGCTGCGCTAACTTCATGTGCAATAAATAGACACTACCTACCGCTGGCTGGCCGCCTACCTACAACTAAACCCAAACTATGATGTCTTTGAAGTAAAGTTTCAGTGTTTGATTCAGAAATCAGTAATAATAGTAGTAGGTTGTACGGAGAAAGTAAAGCTTTTTTTTTCTGTTGTTGTTTGATCTAATTTTATCATTATAGTAACACTTAGTGCATATCTGAATATAATTGTGTTTGTATTTTCTTTCTTGAATTGAACAAGATACGAAAGAGAAAATGTAAACACACATGCGCAGTGGCATATGGCAGTGTGTGTAGTGTAATGTGTAAAGTGTAACTCTCTAGATTTCTAAATCTCAACCTCTCTTTTCTCTTTCTCTATCGCTCAAATAATGCGAATGTTTGACAAGTCTCATGGAGATAGAGACCTCTATTCTAAACAATTTGATTACACTGCGGTTTACTCGCATAGACACTTTTTAACATCATTTTCCATGGTATTTTTTATTCTTCTAAATAATGCACTTATTATTTACTTAAATAATATTTTCATATGTTTTATATTTAAACCTATAGTAAAATATAAGATTCTCAAAACACACATACAACAATATATCAAAATAATGTCTATTTGGCATTGAGCACGGAAGTTTCTGTTGGGTTTCCAACATGTTTTTTTCGAAGGTTAATCAAATAAATAGCCGCGTAAAGTTAACATGACAACTTTCGAAAAAATAGCTGTTGAGTATGCCAGAAATTGACGTAAATATGCCAAGAAAACAAAAAAATTGCAGCTCTTACGGTTTGCCCACAAAGTGCAATACTGCAAACTTTATATAAAGTTAGCATGGCACTTTTTTACTTTCGGCCAAAAATTATTTTTGAAAACGCCAGTAATTGCCGATTAATTGCCGTTAATATGCCACCAAAAACCAAACAACTGCAGTTCGTATGGTTTGGCTAAAAAGTGCAATCCTGCTAACTTGGCTTGGGATTTCGTAATGTACGACTATTTGTTTGCAATTTGCGAAACTGAGCAAAATGAAGATATTGATACTCAAAAATCGTAAATCAACACTCTAAAGTATCAATTATTCTATCGAGAGAAAACAAAAATTGCGAACAACAACTCGCAATTTGATCCAAACATTCCTCAGATGCACAATTTGTAAATTTGCAAAACAGATTTGTGATCGCTATTTTTATTTCGTGATATTGCCACTTTGAAAGATCAATCTTGCTCAACTCTTGCAGGTATACGCATTTAATTTTATTTACTTAAAATAAATACTTTACGCTTGACTCTACTTGGATTTGAACTCGCAACCCTCCAGTTGCGGAGCAAGTATGCAACCACTATGCCAATTTGCAATATAGATCGTTAATGTCACACATTAATGATTAGATACATTCCATGTTGTGGTGCCTTATCTCATCGAGAAGTTAATTGCGACAAGAAAGTCGTAATTCACGATTTTTTTTGTGATTTGCAACTATTCTCATGAGTTGCAAATTGCGAAAAAAAAAATCGCAAATCAGTGACTGTGCAATGTAGAGTACAAAATATTTATAGGAAATCAATATTTTTAAATCCTGTTTGTGAAACTAAAGAGAGTAAATTACGCCATAAAAGTTGTATTTTGCTATTAAAAGTACAACCTTGAATCATGAATTCTAATTGCAAAGCACGAAAAACCCAATTTTGTAATTTGCTACGTTTTGAATGTAAAATAACCAGTTTTTGTATAAATTTGGGATCAAAATGCTTTGATTTACGAATAAAACATGATTCGTAAATTGCAACTGCTAATTTTGAAATTGGTGATTTTTCAATTCTTTCCGTGTGAATATGCCTTAGGTTTTTCAAAAATTATATATTATCTGCTCCAAAATCACTATTAGGTTCCATTTTCGATCAGCTACGATTGAAATTATTATCCAATAAATTATTTTCCAATTCTGAGCACATTTTATTAAAATATTTTCAGCCATATGCGAAAATTCTCGCCATGTGAAAGCTTAAACTTATATTATTATTATCATACTTTTTTGGACAATTAACCAAAAAATTAATACGTTTTTTGATTAAGCGGAAAAGTCAATTCGTTGGGGTTCATTTAAGCAGGGAATAATGTAGTCAAATTTATATGAAATATATTTAATATATATGTATATGTTGTTATATGTTTTTGTTATCTTATTATCATTGTTTTTAATTTCATTTTCTAAAGTAGTTTGTTGCCTTCTAACTACTAACACTACACTAAGTGATGAGCCTGATGAGCACTTAATTTGTGTTGGCAATTCTTTGTTCACAAGATGTTGCTTTAAGCTCTCTTCGGCAAGGAACTGATAGTGTAAAAAAAATAACTATATAATAATACGATGATATATTTAATCCATTTAAGGGATAAATGAATTTCAACATACAAATATTTCCCTTCTTCGTGACCTTTCTGTATTTACAAAAAATGCTTTTCCTAAAGTGGGCTCAAGGTCAATTGATTGTAGTTTATTTTTTTGAGCTGTAACGTTTCGGATGTGCTTACCCTTCTTCAGACAACTGCAATAAATAAGAATATACAAAATTGATTCTTATTTGTGTTTGTGTGTTAGTATCCGTTTCTTTAAGATATCTTGAAAAAGACGTTTTAAAATAATGGGCGTATCCTTATTTTTCTTTTCGTTTTAGTATGTTTGAAAATAAATTTTCAAACAAAATGAAGTCTTATATTTTGAATATTGAAACTCAAAATATAAAATTTCAATATTCAAAATGGCGAGAACTTTCCCACATGGCTCAAGATAATTTAATAAAATGTGCCTAGAATTGGATAATTTTTTTAATGGTAGCTGGTCGAAAATGGAAACTGATAGTCATTTTGGACTCCATAGCTAGAGCAGATAATATATAATTTTTGAAAAAGCTAAGGCATATTCAACAGATATGTTTGACCAAAAACTTAAGTTATCATTATTATACTTAAAATTAACGTGACTGCCCTTTGTGGGCAGACCTATAAGAGTGGCAATTTCCTTGTTTACGGCAGTTAATGGCATTTTTAAATTTAATTTTTAACCAAAAATTCAAAAGTTCATGCCCTTGACATAAAATTAACGTGATTGCCCATTTTGGGCAAAATGTATAAGCGGCAGATATAATGGCGGTCTCAAAAGTATTTTTTTCGAAAGTGGCCATGCTTATTTAACGACTATAATTTACGTTATTGCCCTTTGAGGGTAAAACCGTAAGAGTGGCAATTTTTTTAAATCACAGTATGTCTACGGGAAATAATTGGCATTTAATGGGCGTTTTCAAAAATAATTTTTAACCAAAAATTAAAAAGTTCTGGCCCTACACATAAATTTTACGTTAATTAAGTGAGAACATGAAAGACACGGGGCTGTGACGCTGAGTTGCTTTCCTCAAGTCTTTATGGCTGTGCCTCGATTGTGGCAGTCGGAAGCGCATTGTAATCACGTTTCCATCCAGCTCATTTGATTTTAAATTTTGAAATTTAGACAATATTTGACTACACTTTGACAATGTATTTGAATTTGTGAGTAGTTCTGGTTTCGATTCTGAAATTAAATCCAAAATCGTTTTATTTTTATTTTCAGGAAAAGAACTGTCATTCTGAATGCCTATAGAACACTTTCAGAAAGGTTTACACGCATTCCGAACGCTTCTGGATTACCAATTGAAAAGGTCAAAAGAGTCGAAACTCTTTTCAAACTCACTTCAACTGAGGTTTTATGCATCATTAAAGAAACCAGAAGCTCAAAAGAAAATATACAAAAAAGACAAATGAAAGAGCTTTTCTCTTTCTTAGGGAAAATTTAGCGAACTAAAATGAAACTATGTGAACTAAGTTCAGTAGTTCACTTAAGTGAACTAGTTCATTGAACTAGTTCGTTCGCAAACTACACAAGCCTAGTTAATGCCCTTTGTGGGAAAACCTTAAGAGCAGCAATTTTTTGTCTGCACGGCAAATTTACGGCAATTAATCGGCAATTAAAAGCGTTTGCAAAAATATTAATTTATTTCATTTATTTCGAAAGTTATCATGCTTACTTTTCACATTTACGTTACTGCTCTTGTGGGGAAACCACAAAATAATTCTTTACCAAAAACAAAAAAGTGTCACGCGTTAAGTTAGCAGGATTGCAGTTTTCAGCCAAACCATAAGAACTGCAGTTGTTTCGTTTTGTAAAAACCATCGCGGCAGTAGTCACATTTAATCATATACATACCTCAAAATATGTCCAACAGTGGAGCGATGCAGTATGTGAGTATGAGTGTAGACCTAAATTATAGTAGAGAAGGATCCAGCTACCGAGGATGATTTTTCTATACATAAATTATTTAATTTTTGTTGATATTAATATCTTTCACTTTTTTATTATTATTAATATTGATTATTATAAAATCAATTTAATTTTGAACTTAAAGAAAATTAATAAATAGAATTTTTTAAAGATGTTGAACTTTTTGAAGACCCAAAAGGTATTTATCTCAAACAGATACATATATCTGTTTTTCTCTCCATTTAGCTGAACTATCGACATGGTCCTTCAAACCAGATAAAACTGGCCGATTTATGGATGATGAAGGGAGGCGTTAAATATGTTTGTACATTAGGGGTGCCGCAATTTTTTTTTATTTTTTAAATTCAAATGGGTATCGTGGATCTTAAAAAGGATTTAGAAAGAAGTAATTTTTGTTCTGGGACATTTTCCAAAATTGAATTTTGAGACCCCGTGGCTGGTTTTAGGTAAAAAATTACAATTCGAAGAAGTGGTCAGAAAAACCATTTAAATATGCATTTGTATGTATGTACATATGTACGTTTCTATACCTCAAAATATCTAAGTTTCCAGTGGCTTATGATGATTTGGTGAGAGCTTGCATTATACAATTAATGCTAGGTTAAAAGTTTGGCTATATGTATTGTATAACATATAATAATAATGTATTGTATAACCAACATATGTACTCAGTTTTCTTTTATATGCTGATGTGTTCTATGCCAAGACAGTATGTATTTTATATTCTATAGAAATTGAAGCGACATTTAAATAACAAAGAAGATGATGTTGTACCAAAGAAAGGTTTCATTGAACCTCCACGCAGTCAGAGGCAGATTGCTGAGGTAGCAAAAGCTCGAAAAGTAGGTTTGTTGGAACAAATTGAGATTAAGTTATGGTTTACAATATGCGTAGCTAGATATAACCAAAATCACGAATGCGTGGTTGTAACACAAAAGTAAAGTCTTATGATTATGGATCACAAAACCGTGAACGTAATCATTAGATGATGAAATTATGGGTCACAAAATTCATGATCGTAATCAAAGCAATTATGGGTCACAAAATGCGTGATCGTAATCAAATGCAGAACAATTCATGGTCAGAATATGCTTGACCATAATCAAGATAGACTAAATTTCATTCCATATTATGTTTAAAGGAGAGAAGACACCACGTGAATTAGAACTTGGACAATATACTTATACTGGTCCATGGGCTCCATCACATGGAACTAAAACAAATAAAAGCAGTGATAACACCTCAAAGGTAAAGCAAAAGAATCAAAAAACGAACTGATTTCAAGGATTCACAAAGGATGAGATGGAATATAACAGCTGGTGTGAAGTAAAATTGTCTGCACTGCGCTTCGAATTGGCAGAGAAAGCTCAATTCATTTACGCTGATAAGTAGAGCTGGCCACAATTCCAAACCAAACGATACTTTTGTAAGTATTGTCTCGGTATCGTCAAAATCGAAAAATGTTAGTATCGTCTCGGTATCGGTATTGGTATCGGTCTCGTATAACTCAGTCTCGTTTGGTCTCGTATATCGAAGTCTCGTCTCAGTATCGGTATCGGTCTCGTCTGATTTCGATCTGGTCTCAGTCAAAAACAAAAATAAAATGCACGACTTGGTTACATGATCTTAAATTTGTAGTTGAGCTCGCTTTGTATTTTTTTAAATTTAATAAAAAATCATAAAATAAAATAAAAAAGTATCACATCCTCCAGCTATAAAGAACCAAGTCTAAAAATATCATCCAAATTTTTGGTTTCAGAGAAACAATGCAAAAGAAATGAAAATGTCAGAAAAATGGGCGTGGAAGTGGGTGGTTCTAATATAAAAATTACTTAAACCTTCTTCTAAGTAAAGAGAAAAAACTGTGAAAATGTCATTCAAACTGTAAGAGCCATTTCCAAGAAACCAATTACAAGGATTTTGTATTTATAATAAATAAATTAGAATTCAAAAATTTATTTTTCGGCCGATACCAAGCGATACTATCGAGCATATTGGTAAATTTCGGTCCCAAAAGTATGGTTTGGTCTCGGTATCGTTTCGAATACCTTGGAGCTGGTTTCGTCTTGGTATGGCTTCGGTTTTCGATACCGATACCAACCGATACCTAGACTTTTCTGGTATCGTGGCCAGCCCTACTGATAAGTATGCAATACAGACAAAACTGAGGATTCTAGATGACCTTTGGAAGGAATTTGACAGTGCTTGTTGCCAACTACTCTCAATTTGTAACGAATCTACTTGCATATATCGATTTTGTACTTATTTATTAATTTGCACCCTTGGTAATTTTTGTTCATACATAAGCTAATTTCTTACAAAATAAATAATAGTTACATGTGAGAGCCCTATGGAATTATGCTGTATTACATATTACTCAACAAATCAATTTTTGGCTACCTTTGAAAAGTTTTTTTGGCAGAAGGCGACCTGTAAATTGTCTTGGCCCACTATATTTGTAATCAGGTTGGCTAAACCCTGGTTTACACGGCAATGCACCTCACGTTTTTTGCACTAAAAATCCGTGCAAATAGACAGTGGCGTATACATTATACATAGAACCTTCCATATGACGTTTGTACGTTTGCCGTTTGGTTTTATACTGCCGTTTAAATTTAAACTGCAAAAAAACGTGCGGTTCATTCCCGTGAGAGCCAGGGCTTACTATACATAAAGGAGAAAGAATAGTTTGTTTTATCGAAATAATCAAAGAAAAAAATGTTGTGTTGTGACTACAACGAAAATTGAATGAAATAATGTTTTGAAAGCACCTGCCAGGCAGAAGGCTGCCTGTAAAACGTCTTGGACCACTACTTTTATAATCAGGTGAGCTTACTCTACATAAAGAAAAAACGTTTTTTTGCTATCACAATTATTTCAAAAATCGATTTTTGTCCAATTTCGAAAGCGTCTGCCAAGCAGAAGACCACCTGCAAAATGACTTGCAACGCCATATCTGACATCAGGGGGATAGGTTCTTTATAATAAAATGTAATTTAAGGTGTTATCATAATTATTTAATCTTGCGAAAAAATGTGTGTTTTTGATGTGGGATAGCTCCTAAATGCCCCAGCGAGAAATATATAAGTACTATCGAATACAAATATTTCTTCTTTGTGTTATCGTTCATACCCAAAAATTACTGTGGGCTCTTAGTAAATTTTGAAGCACTCAGAGTGCCTGATGCTATAAAGAATTAACATAAATTTGGTAATCCCAGATTTCTTCGGACATTAATAAGAAGCAATTTAGTCTTACATTACAGTGACAAAAGAAATGGGCTTCTCTCATTAGACTTCTCAATAACATAAAACAGTATCAGAGTAGCGTTGAAATTTTTTACGGAAAAATAATCGAAATATTTGCTATTATAAGTAACCATATAAAAGTTCATGACACAGACTTAACTGTAATTTCAGCTAAAAATGAATCATACGAAGAAATATGCCTTAACTCCATTCTATTAGGATTACGGGAACCCCACTATCCGTGCAATGAAACCCACTACGTTACCACAAGCTTTTGCATTTTGTATCCAAGAACAGAACATATTTTACTGAAAAAAAACTTATCATTATTTGATAGTATGATGCACAAGAAAAATTTTGAAATACAAAAACAACAATCCCAATATTTCGGTTCCGCATATAATACATTTTCATTCAATCAAATAAGACCCCAACCCCAATATTGCAAATCTTCACATAACTCATTCAACTAACCAAGATAACAAACCCAACAATACTCCCCACAACAACAACTAAAATACCAACAACGGCTTCCTCAACAATTATTGGGTCATCAACCACAACTTCAGAAGACCCAGCAGAATTATCGGCCACAGTTTCAACAACGACAGTCAATTCTACAACAACCAACTTTTAAACGTTATTCTCCCCAACAATTTTCACAGAACCAACTGTTGAATAAACATTTTGAACTCATCCAATGGATCGCATCTAATCGAACGCATCTATTCTTTCATTTTTAATTCCAAACATATATGTATATCTATCTCTTTTGTATCTGTCTCTTTTATACAATTCAAAACCTTTTTCTTGCAACGTTTTTTTTTTGTCGCGTGCATAGATTTCTATCCACTGAATAAAATACTTTTTGTTGTAAACTTTTTCTTTTATTTCAACACGTTATCAGCACGAATTAATTGTTGCGAACTCTGCTGAAAAGGCTTTACTTCACCACGATGGACAAAAGTATAAATTTACACAAATTTAATGGAAGAGATTACTCTCTGTGGAAGTTTCAGGTATTGGTTTATCTTCGTGCCAATGATTCGGAAGACGTTCTCGATGAATCCAATATGCCAACGGAAGAGTTGGCCCTTGCTGCTTGGATTCAGAAAGACAAGAAGGCACAGCTAATAATCACTTCGTCGATGGATTTTAACCAGCTGAAATTCTTGGTGACAAGTGGATCTGCGGCCAAAATGTGGACCAAACTTTCTTCCATCTATGAGCAGAGATCTGGAGTCTCACTCAGTGCACTCCAACAAAAGTTCTATGAATATCGAAAATCGGAAGACGACAACATGGCCAGTCACATATCAGACATAGAACAAATGGCCAAACAGCTCGAGGAACTGGGTGCTCCGATGGCAGAATCTGCAATAGTTAAAAAAATTATCTGCAGTCTTCCAACACCGTACAAGCATTTTAGATCAGCATGGGATTCCGTGGCTCAATCGGAACAAACGCTCCAAAACTTGACCCAGCGCCTGATGAAAGAGGAGATGCTTCTAACTGAAAAACCAGACAATAATTATCCAACATACCAGGCATTGTTTCATCATAACAAGAAAAAGTCGTCCGTAGCAGATAAGAAGAAGAATTCAACCTGTGGTTTCTGCAAGAAACGCGGGCATTGGTGGAAGGAATGCCGCACTCGACTGGCACAACAAAAAGACAACAAACAAGGGACATCGTCGGCGTTAATGGCTCACTTCACAGACTGAAAGAGTACATGCTGGTACACTGACTCTGGAGCATCGAGCCACATGTGTTTCCAAAGAAGTGCGTTCAGTTGTTTCCAAGCCGTTGATGAAAATCAATATCCAATTTGTTTAGGAAACATGGAAACGGTGTATGCACAGGGAATCGGCGATGTGAAAATCAAATCAGATGTTTCTGGTAAGATACAGTTTCACACATTTACTAATGTACTTTTTGTTCCTAGTATTGGATTCAACTTATTCAGCGTCAGCTCAGCCGACATGCATGGTGCTATCACCAGTTTCAAGAATGGTCGTGCGGAAGTTAAAAGAAACGGACAGACACTTCTAGTTGGACAACGTTGTGAATCTTCTCGACTGTATAGGCTTTGTCTGAGTATTGTTTTGCCAGATATTGCGAATGTTTCAGTCAGTCCCAGCATTGAAAGATGGCATAAGCGCCTTGGACATCTGAGCGTCGACACAATCAAGAAATCGGATCTCAACAAACAACTCTCTATAGGCGAATCAGAAAAATTCTTCTGCAAGGGATGTGCTTTGGGAAAATCTCATCGACAGAGTTTTGTGATTGATGAAAAATCAAGAAAGAAGCAACCTGGCGAGTTGGTCTATGCTGATCTTTGTGGATCAATGCAGATTCCTTCTTCAGGAGGTTCTAAGTATTTCTTGCTCATCAAAGATGATTTTTCAAACAACACACAGGTCTATTTCTTGCAAGAGAAATCTGATACTGCATCCAAGTTTGACGAGTTCCTTACCAAAGCACGGGCTAGCTCCATCACTGTGAAAGCGGTAAGAACAGACAATGGTTCTGAGTTTGTGTGCAGGGCGTTCAAAGGTATTTTGACAAAGCATTGCGTTCATCATGAGTTATCAACACCGTACACTCCGGAACAGAACGGATTTATTGAAAGGCAAAACCGTACAGTAAAGGAAACTGCTCTCTCGATGATCTATGATTGTGGAGCCCCACAGTTGCTCTGGGCTGAAGCTGTCAATGCAGCAGTGCAGTTTCGAAATATTTGCCCCGTTCGATCAAACCATTGGAAATCGCCTTTTGAGCTATGGAAGAATATACCACCTAGCTACGAGACTCTTTACACTTTTGGATGTAGTGCGTTCTATCATATTCAGAAAGAACATCGTAAAGGATTGGATGCAAAGAGTAAGCATGCTGCTTTCGTAGGCTATAATTATGAAACCAAAGGCTACAGACTATACAATGGATCGAAAATAGTAATAGCTCGAGATGTTCGATTCGACGAAGACAAATCATTTTTTGAATCTGAAAATACCTGTTTAAATGAGACATCAAGTCTGTGTGTACTACCTTTTAGCATTTTTGAGTCTGAACCAGTACAACGTCCTCAAAAAAATCAACCTAACGAAGACCAAATGAAACAGTGTGATGGTGAATCTACATTTTCGATGGAGGATGAAGATGATCCTCAAGATGTTACCCTTACAAATGATACCACCACAACCCCGGAATATGAATACAGTACAGATGAACGTTACCCATTGAGGAATACAATTACAACAAATATGTGTGCTATATCTGCAGCCGAAGGAAGTCCAACTTATGGTGAGGCTATGTCGGGTAGCGAGAAATCTCAATGGCTAAAGGCTATGACTGAAGAGTTAGAATCACTTCGAGAATCTGACACATATGAAGTACTTGAACGTCAAAACTGGATGAAGCCGATTCAAAGTAAATGGATTCTCAAACGGAAAATAGATGCTGATGGTTTACCAAGTCGCTACAAAGCAAGATTGGTTGTGCAAGGGTGCTCGCAGAAACCCGGAATCGACTACAAGGAAACATTCGCTTCAGTGGTCAGATTTGATTCTTTACGAATTTTATTCTCGATTGCAGCTCACAAGCAACTTCATATGCGCCAATTTGATATACAAACTGCTTTCTTATATGGTGAATTACAAGACCAAATTTATATGACGCCACCGCCAGATATAGAAAGTTGAAAAAGAGTTTATATGACCTTAAGCAGGCTCCACGAGTTTGGAACACAAAATTTAAAGAAACTCTAAACAAGTTTAACCTTCAACAGTGCCAAGGGGACCCATGTGTTTATTTGATGAATAGTACCGACATTTTAATTCTTGCACTCTATGTTGATGATGGCCTTGTATTCTCATCGAATAAAAACACTTTGGATAGTCTGATGCAACATCTAAAAATTTATTACAAAGTCAAAAAGTTTGAAGCTTCATATTTTCTCGGACTTCATATCATCTCTACGGAATCAAAACTCATCATAAATCAGAAGCAATACTGCGAACGAGTCTTGAGAAGTTTCAACATGGATTCTTCATCACCTGTAAGTACACCTGCTGATCCGAACATCAAGTTTGAAGCTACAAAAGAAGACAACATATTAATATTTCCATTTCGAGAAGCCATTGGAAGTCTGATGTACCTCGCTGTTGCCAGTCGTCCAGATATTGCTTATGCGGTGAATATTCTGAGCCAATACCTGGACAAACCATCTGCTGCACACGTAACAGGTGTCAAAAGAATCTTCAAATATCTCAAAGGAACAATGGATTATGGAATCGAATACTCCAAAGTTGGTGAATTTGCGGAGTTGACTGGATATTGTGATTCTGACTTAGCCGGTGATGTGGACACACGGCGATCCCGGACTGGACATGTTTTCATGTTGAATGGGTCGTGTGTAACCTGGAGTAGTGAAAAACAGAAAACCGTCTCTTTATCATCCACTGAGGCTGAATATATATCAGCTTGCTATGCAGCAAACGAAGCGATGTGGTTGCGAACTTTTCTGAGGGAGCTTGGTATTCTCGAGCAAAGCAGTGGTGCAACAACAATATTTTGTGACAACTTGAGCAGCATCAACTTGTTTCAGAATCCCGAGTTCCATAAGAGAACCACGCATATTTCCATCAAGCATCACTTCATACGCCAGCTGCAAAATGAAAATCACATAGACATCAAATATATATCTACAAAGGAGCAGAAAGCAGCCGTTCTCACGGAAGCATTACCAGGTCCAACCTTTTCTAAACTTCGATCTTCTCTTGGAATTAAACAACTTTTGATGTGTTCACAATGAGGGAAGGTGTTGAATAAACATTTTGAACTCATCCAATGGATCGCATCTAATCGAACGCATTTATTCTTTCATTTTTAATTCCAAACATATATGTATATCTATCTCTTTTGTATCAGTCTCTTTTATACAATTCAAAACCTTTTTCTTGCAACGTTTTTTTTTTTGTCGCGTGCATAAATTTCTATCCACTTAATAAAATACTTTTTGTTGTAAACTTTTTCTTTTATTTCAACACCAACAAAGGAAATCTGACCCTATGGCACTCGGTTTCACTGGGCTTACTTGTCTGACTCAACCATCTCCATCTATTTTCACTAAACCAAATCAACCTAAAAATTTCAAATAACACGAATTAAACAATGTAATTGTCCCGCAAGAAGCAGACAATTCCTTGAATAACGAGGAATATCCTGCTGATACAACAAATTATCAACAGTTAGATTCCTTCTATGATTATAACAACATAACCGATCAACAAGATCTTGATTTATTAAGTACAATGCATGAATTAGATGATGAAAACTTTTGTGGACTAGCCCCGTAAGACCAATTGGGTACGCAGACATTAACAGAACTGGAACTGTTCTTCCTTATATCAACATTTCTTCACCTTTGCGCCGCCCATTAAAATTTCTAGTAGATACAGAAGTTAGCACTCCATTTATTTACCCCCAGTACGTAGATTCCAATGATGTTGTTTCAATAGAACCCACACCAATTAAAACAATTTAAATACACATAAAATAGATAAAGAAGTTTACCTTCCAAATTTTGTAGAATTTAATCAACCTGAAAAAAATAGATTCTCAGCTTTCCGTTCTCACGGATACTTTGATGGTTTACTAGGCTTGACGCCTTAACTGCATTAGGAGCTAACATTGATTTAGTTAAGAAACTTCTTATTACATCATAAAATGCCGAATTACCCCTAGAACAAAAACCAACTCGAACATAATTGTTAAATTACTCTTTTATACATTCCAGAAAGCATAGGTATATCACTCAGTCAGTTAATAGGTATGCTTATTACATAGTTATTAATGCATCAAATTCAGACAATATCCTTTTTTTAGAACAACCCCTCAAAGTGACGAGTTTCAGTAAACAAGAATATTGCGAATTAAATAACTTTGAAATTAATAGTGTAGGTTCCGAAACAGAACCTATAACTTCTGATGGCATGACAAACCTCAACACCTTAACAGAACAAAACATCTCAATAGCGATTATAATCCCATATATTCAAAATCTTATAGATACCCTCACATCCGTAAAGAGGAAGTTCAGTTACAAATAGAACAAATGCTAAAACAAGGTGTTATAAGACCAAGCTATTCACTTAAGAGTTCGGCAATCTAGTTAGTTCCAAAAAATAAAAAGAGACGCCAGTGGAAATATCAAATGGCTTAGATCAATGATGTGTTCGACAAACTAGGTAAGAGTATATATCGGGTTTTTCAATAAGAGCGCTACAAAAGTTTTTTTAAATAAAACAAAAACGGTTTTGGATATCAATGAAATTCTTTGATCCTGTGAAAGAACGTTTGATGCCATTATGTATGGGGCTCGATTTCTTTTGCATGGCCACCACGGACATGTTTGCAGAAGTCCAGACGCTGAACCCAATTTTCGACAGTTTTCAAGTATAAATCGGCCGATACTATAAGTGCATTCATATTTGAAATTTGAAAGTGAATAAAATAATTTAACAGGTCTTTCAAAAATCAAATTCAAATGGAATTAAATGCACGTAAACAATTGCACGTAGCTTCCAATGTAAAAACTAAACATGAATGTATTTAATTTAACCCAAAATAATAGTATCTTCGAATCTGAATAGATAAGAGTTAGATTTAAATTGATTTTTTTTAATGTCTTTTTCCTTCATCCCGATCTGATGAAACCCGCTAGCGAGAATGTTGTGAAATAAAGGTTTTTCAACAGGGACACTACAAAAGTAGAGCGACTGGGACAGCAATGCTGCTCTTATGACATTTCTCTTCAGTAAGGTTTGCCATTTCTTGGTGGAAGGATATACGAGCCAACAACGAGTCGAAATTATTAAAATTTACTACCGAAATTCGGAGTCAGTGGCCTCAACGTTAAGAGCGCTACGTCCAATTTTTGGTCTTCATAATCATCCTAGCAGATCAAAAATTGAGCGTCTAGTGGAAAAATTTGAATCCACAGGCACAGTACAAAATGTTCCCGTGCCAGTGAGACAAAGAAGTGCCCGTAGTGTCGAGAATATTGCTGCCGCTGAGGCTTCAGTTGCAGAAAGCCCAAATGTGTCTCTCACACCCCGTTCTCAAGCGTTGGGCATCTCTGTGACGTCGTTGTGGCGAATTTTGCGAAAAAATCTTGGCCTACATCCTTACAAGATTAAATTGACGTAAGAACTGAAGCCGCTTGACCACCAGAAGCGTCGTATGTTCATGAATTGGGCTGAGCAATAACTTGAAAATGATTCGGATTTTCATCGAAAAATCATCTTCAGCGATGAGGTTCATTTCTGGCTGAATGGCTTCGTCAATAAACAAAATATGCGGTATTGGTCAGGTAGCAATCCACACGTACTCCATGAGTCATCATTGCATCCCGAAAAAAATACGGTTTGGTGTGGTTTATGGGCCGGCGGCATCATTGGGCCGTACTTCTTCCGTGATGATCAAGACCGGCACGTTACTGTGAATGGGGATCGCTACCGTTCAATGATAACTGAATATTTTTGGGCCCAATTGGATGATATGGACTTGGAGGACAAATGGTTCCAACAGGACGGCGCCACAAGCCACACACCGAATGTCACAATAAATTTATTGGAAACCAAGTTTGGAGAACGTGTTATCTCACGAAATGGTCCAGTAGCTTGGCCGCCTCTGTCGTGCGATTTGACGCCGTTAGACTATTTCCTGTGGGGCTACGTCAAGTCTATGATCTATGATAACAAGCCAGTGACGATTGATGAACTTCGTACGAATATGGATCGTGAAATTGCAGCAGTATCGGCCGATTTATGCTTGAAAACCGTCGAAAATTGGGTTCAGCGTCTGGACTTCTGCAAACATGTCCGTGGTGGCCATGCAACAGAAATCGAGTTCCATACATAATGGTATCGAACGTACTTTTACAGGAATAAAGAATTTCATTGATATTCAAAATCGTTTTTGTTTTGTTTAAAAAAACTTTTGTAGCGCTCTTATTGAAAAACCCGATAAATGTAAAATGGATAAAATGATAAAATTTAAAAATTATTTTGAAAACTCGAGTTGAAAGCAGAAAATGGTTGGCGGATTTGAGTTCAGCGCCCAAATATATGAATATGCTTTAAAACACTCTATTGTATTATCATGTTAACGCATATTTGTAAGCCCGTGTTATTAACGAAACTATTACAGCAACTTAAATTGGTATCACGAGCGTAGAAACAAACATATCTGCATAGATACATAACAATTGGAGTTTTTTCGGTAAAAAAAAGCTAACATCACGATAACAATAATATTGAAATGTTGATTGATTGAAAATATTGTATTTTTGTATTGATTTAATACATCTTCTGCATGCTACAAGTCTTGAATCACCAGTAAGATTTTATCGATTATTCAACAAAGGATTAAGTTTTGTCCTACACTTCTTGAAGCTTTGTGGTACAGAAAGAGGGAAACTACAGAATTTCCCACTTTTAACGATGGTTCATTGCACTTGCAGAAGAGCCAGCTGACTAGTAGCTTTCTGTTACAAAAATTTGTTTCAGTTGTGAGGATACACTTCTTTTACAAGTACTTATAGCTTTTTGTTATAGACCCTTCAATCTTCTTCTTCGGATTCGTAATCTTCGCCAGTTTAATAATACAAAGCGCTGAAGTTCCTTAAACGCATCCACTCAATCCTCACGAATTCTACCATCAGATTAAACTTATCGTACCGCACTCAAAACTTATGTGCTTACTCTTAAAATGATTATTCATAGAAGAGTAAAAAGACGGCAAGCAGCTCTGTAGAAACTCTCGAGAGTAAAACTCGCAAATGGTATAGATGAAATAGGCTCACCAAAGGGGAAGAGAGTCACTCCGAGAATTTCTTAGGGAAAGTAAATATCTTAAGCTTGTAAATCCAAGTATTTGAAGCAAAGTTAGAATTTTGAAGCTTATTAAACCGACCTATTTTAAATATTTCATTTTGTTTAAATTATAATACATTTACTTATACAAAAAGCGACTTAATAATTATAGACGAGTTTTGAGGTGAAGCAATAACTAACAATAAAAATCAAATCGATTTGGATTTCAATCTGCTCTCTAGGATGAAATAATTTGACTGGGCGAAACGCATTCTGGTGTAAAGGCCACAAATATCCTTTATTTGAATTGAGTAGATGAGAACCAAAATTCGTTATATCCAAAATTTTCATTTTGTGCAAATAGAAGAAAACTAAATAAGGCTAAATGATGGTTCCTAGCAAAGGTTTTATTTTGTATCATAAAAGATTTTTAAATCTATATCTTATGATTTAAAGCAAAAATATATTGAAAGTTCCGTTTAAAATATATTTAACAATTAAATTTGGATATGAACAGTTTTCCTACAAATGATTGTATATGGTCAGTTTCCGCACCATCGCCCCCTCTCTCAATTATACCTTCTAATATAATAGCACTACAATACTTTTCCATCTTTAATTACCCTTTTAATGATTTTTACATTAAAAACTCATGAAGGTTTTAGTTCCTTCTTTTATGGCATAATCGATAACCTATGATGGATAAGAAGAGTTTTGAAAGCAATCCGTCTGCACACAATGGATATGGAAAGTTCGGATGCAAATCGCCCTGTGGATATGGAGAGTTTTGAAAACAATTAAAATATTGACATCAATTTAAAAACTATTCAATATGCCAAGCTTAACAAATCTGCATCAAAATCGCAATTTTTGATAAAAGTGGATTGGACGAGTTTTGGTCCTCATCTACTCAATTGTTTTCATAAAACTCCACAAAAACTAAGCAATGTATGGATTTATTGTTTTAGTCTTTGACTAGGAATAATTTCACTGAACCTGGTTGGCGGCCGACGAACAACCACTCATTGCTGGAATGCTGCGCAGCGAATTTAAAAATATGTATAGACATCGCGCAGCTCTGGACAGCATCCAGCTCTAGAGTTTGTCTGCTCCTATGCTTCCCACGTGTGTTTTAGCCATAAAGGTAAGTCAGCTCAGTAAGGTGAGATACATCGGTTGTTTCATCAAAAAGTAATACATAATTTCGTGAAATGGAAAATCAGGAAAATAGAAACGTGATGTCCTCTTTTGGCTGACAAGATAAAATTTCATAAACGTAAGGATAACGAAAAACCATTTTTTTTACATTTTATTAAATATTGTGTGCTTCATATGTTCTTGCCCAGGGGGGGGGGGGGCAATTGCATACATTCCCCACTTATATCTGCGCCTGGTTTTTACATATAAATTTTTTTGTTTTTTTGTAATCTAATTTTATTTTGTAAGACAATAAGAAATAAAATGCACGTCTGGATCGCACGTACTTGCTCTTATGTGGAAGCTGCTTGGAATTAAGAACTTTTAAAAAGTAACTATTAAAAGAAAATATAGAATATGCACAAAAAATTCAAAATCGTTGGGGAGGTTTTCTTTAAAATTAATTTTTTAAATATGAAATATCAAATCGAAAATGCCAACCCATTTTAGATTTGTTTCAAACTTTGTGAGAATATTTCTTATGATTCATAGGAAGGATACCACAGTTTTTTAATTTTCTCATGCCTCATTCTATCCCCATTGAAGTATTTAAAAATCGTCATTTTTGTGCTTCAGTATTTTTGCTTTGAAAAGATTATATTAAAGATATCAAATAAAAGATATGATACGACATATTAAAGCCTAAAAATAGTACTAATTGTGACTTACATTTTAATTCACATAATCAATGTCAAACAATTTCAAAAACGGTACCGAAAGTACGAGTGTTTTTCTGATTTTTTTTCGTTTTCAACTGACTCTGGTGTCACGACTGTTGAACGCAACTACATAATTTTTCCTTGAATATCAAGCACACTTATTATAAAAGAAGTCAAACCTAAAATTGACTCGTTCAACTCACTCATTGTATAAAAAATCTCAACTTGAAATTGTTAGATTTTGAAAAATCGCAGTTCTTAGACTATAATATTGACATGTTTGACTGAATAAAAAAAATTGAAACTTCCAGGACCTTTAGATCTTATCTTGATCGTTAAATCCTGTAAGTTTCGTTTTGTTATATTAATTCGTTATACGTTTGCCAGTGGTTTGAAAGAAGAAGTATCCGTCAAAAAATAAAAGGCTATTGAAGAGTATTATTAATGTCTTACTATACTGTTCACATCATTATAATTTGCATGCCCAGGCCCACTGAACGCATTCATTCATTTGCCGAAATTTACTTTTGAAAACAAAAGCACGTTGAAAAATTGGCTTAATGTGCATAGCAAAATGTGTGCTAGTCTCAGTGTTTAACACGAGTTAACTCTTAATTCGTGTTTTCCAATATACTTAAATAAAAATAGCCGTATTCAGTGTTGCCAGAAAATATTTTCTGAAATCGGGAGATTACCACATTAGAAATCGGTGTAAATCGGAGAAACAGTTTTGAGCCTAAAAGTCCAATAAACGCACCCCAGATAACAAAAAATAACTTTTTGCTGATTTTTATGAATGTGTTTTCAGATTTTATTTTCATTAGAATCAGAAAAATACTATTTGAAGGTAAAAATTGCATATTTTTTAAGAAACAACTTTTTCATTACTGTCATTTTTATTATTTTGTAATTAACTTTATTTTTAAAGTAATATTGTTTGAGCGCAGTAGGTGAAACCTTTAAATTAAAATTAGATATTTTTATATTTTAAATGGTGCAGGGAAATAATTAAACGGGCATCTGCTCCACATAAGAATTTATTCCACCTTAAGTGGGAACCTGTTCCATTTTTCAAAGTGCAATTTATTCTCACGACGAGAGGGTACTTACTACACCCGAAATTTTGTGGAATTTTTTCCCACCTAAAATTTGGAATTTGAAACCCCAATAATATGGGTTGGCTGCGTTTTCCCGAATAAAGTTTTCCCGAATCACGTTTTCCCGAATAACGATGCATTAATTGGAGGCTAAACAGTGTGGCATGTATGGGGGGGCATGCTGCCCTCCTGCAACCCCCCTGCTTGTAAAGTTTCTTTTACTTTTAAAGAATCTGCATTTATAAGTCGCAAGGACGTTATTCGGGCAAACGTGATTCGGAAAACTGAATTTCGGGCAAACGTAATGTTCCCAGTGAGATATGTATGGGAGGGGCATGCTGCAACCTCCCTGCTTGGGCTCATTATAGGATATGCAAAGTTTCTTTTGCATTTAAGGAATCTGATTTAAAGAAACTTTGAATTTATCCTTTATATCCAACAATAATTGTAACTGTATCATTTTGATATCTTTATATAGAAGAGTACTCAAAAGCAGAGGTATGGATCATACTTTCGCAGTTCTAATAACATTGAAAACTATATGTTAAACAAAAAATAACTCCTAAGAATGAATCAAAGAAAAAGAAGTGAAATTGATTCTCATACCAAGTGGGCAAAAACTCCACTTTCCGAGTGGAGATCTTTCTCACTAAAAAGTGCAATAAATTCCCTCTCTCGGTGAGAATAAATTGCACTTTGAAAAGTTGAACAGATTCCCACTTAAGGTGGAATAAATTCCCATGTGGACCAGATGCCCGTATAACTATTTCCCTGCACCATTTTAAATATATATGAAGTAATCCAGTGTTCAAGTTCTGTTATGTTATTTTCTTACCATATTTAAATCCTATACTTTGGGTGAAAACTTTTAATATTTTAAGTTGGTGGAACAAGATTTCAAGGAAATTTTAATGAACCCTCTAGATTTCAACGAAATCTCAGAGAAATGCCGCTCCACCAATGCGAGATCTCAAAATTTTTTCGCTGAAATCTCAGATTTTGGTTTGGTGGTAACATAGTATAACTCTCTCATCCAAATTCTTACTCTTTTCCGGCAAAATTTATCGTTATTAGGAGCTTAATTTGCCATTTATTTTTTAACTCCATACGAAAGATAATCAGGAGTATTGGTGCCCTTTCTGCAACTTTTTTAGTTATCTAAGGCCAAGAGAAGTTCTGGCGCAACTCATAACAGCTTTTAAAATTCCGGGGGAATAAAAATTTTTCGGGTGAAATATTTTCCAGGTGAAACTAACAAAAAGTCTGAATATGAATTCAAGAGTGTAATCTTTTTGGTCCAAATGAATTCATACGGATTGAAAAAAGATACCAGAGTTAAAAACACAAAAAAATGGCAGATTATAGATCCGTCCCTTCGAAAATTTATGATTCATAGACGATCGTTGAGACGAACGGATGCACAATGCTCCATTATTAAGGATTCAATTTAATGGAATATCAGAACAGCCGTGTACTCGTATATATATTTTTTAATTCGTAATGTATTGAAAATCGGGAAAAAGTGTCATATTTAAATCAAAAATCGGTGTATAGGAAATCGGTCTAAAAATCGGGAGAATTCCGATAAATCGGTATTTCTGGCAACACTGGCCGTATTTGCATTTCAATTTGCTAAAACAAATTTTACTCATAAAATATATCAAATAGTTAATAAAGTACCAAAAAGAGAAATCTATCACTATTCAACCAATAACGCGTGATAACTTATTATAAATAACTTGCCCCCTGAGTTGCTCTTTCAAAAGAAGACTGAATTATTTTAATATTTAATGAAATTTAATATGTTGTGAAGACATTATAACTTATTTTATTGTTCCTTTTCTTTAAGAATTCTTGGTTAATGTTTCTGTTATTATTTGTTTTATTATTTTTGTATCAAACTAGTCTTTACCGCAACTTCATCTGCGAAAAATACAAAAGTTAGTTCAGTTGAAATACTAATTTCTGTTTTTTAAATTTTTCGAAAATTATACATGGCGTTGTCTGCTGTGCAGATAATACTCAAAATTCTGAACTAACATTTGAGAATTATACAATTTCTAATTTCTATACATAAAAATTATTGAAAAGTCTTATAACTTTTTCAAACTTTTAATTTTGTACTTTTTGTCCCGGGTTTTGTTCCCAGAAATATGGTCACCGTACCTATAGTACCTATATCGCAAGTAAACATTTGTCGCGATGCCAACTAGCCCTGGTCTGTTCATGCGGATCGGTAAAATTAGCATTTTCCTCGAGATTCATTTTCTGTTAAGTCATTTGTGTTTCCATGAGATGTATTTCCGGATTCCATTGCATGCCATTATAGTATCTAGTCCGTTCCCAAGTATTCCATCAAAAGACCGCATTTCTTAAGGAAAATTGTATACAAAATGCATTACAATTCAATAATTTATATAAAGAGTTTTCGCATTCATTAAATTTGATCAAAATATGTGATTTAAGAATAAACTTTTTATTAACCACAAGAACTTTCACGCTAGAAATTTGACATTTTCCCAAATTTGGCATTTGGATTAAACGATTTTAACCTGGGTTAAAAACATTTTTCATCTGGATTAAGGGCATATTAAATCCATTGGATTTAAAGTTAATAGATCCGAAAGTTGTTAAATTTAAAAATTAATTTAAATCCAATTAAAATCCAGAGTGAATAATATGGCGGTTAATGTTATAGAAGTTACTTTAATAAATTGCATAACTTAATTGATTTCAAAAAATCTGCCTCTAGTGTAAAACGTATTTTATTACAATGCTTGAAACAACTTTGACATTAATGCCTGTAGTTGTTATAAATAAAGAAATAAATAACTATTATACGTAGGATAAGCTGTGCCTATGCCTTGCCATTTTAATATACACTGTCAACGACCTTGCTTGCTCTGGGAAAATTCAACCAAATTTTAAATGAATACAAATCTTTTAAAAAAAAGCAATAAAAGTTTCTAACTCACTGTCGCTGTGGCTGTCTCTCGATTACCAAAAAGCGCACTTCTTACCTTAAAGGTATTTTCATATTCTTATAGGTACCCAAAAATATTTTTTTCTCTGTGACACACTTTTTTTCAGATTCAGTGTCAATGAACTTGCCTTTCATTTCATGTGTAGCGTATAGCGAACAGAACAAGAGCTTGAACAGATAAAGTAATAAAATTAACCAAAACAAAAAGAATCTGGGTGGGGTTGACGAACTTTTTCGTTTTGTTATTATTTTTCGTATTTTTTTCGGTTTGTTTAAAATTGTGTCATAATAGACACTATACCTATGGTGTATAGGTATAGCTATTACATATTCAAGTTGTTTCTTTTTTTTTTGTGTTAAGTGAACTAAAAAAAAAAATCTTCAAATAAATTGGCCGGTATCAATTTATTTACTTTGTGTATATTAATGTTAAATTCAATTTTTTTAACTTACCCACCTTTGGATTATCACATCATTTATGCTCGTTATTTTGCAACATAATATCTTGAATGACATCTAATTTATTTGGAAAGTAACATCGCTACAAAATATGTACGCATGTTTTCTGACAAACAACTTTTCTGACGTATTCGTCAGAACTTGAGTGAATGAGTTTATACTCACACAAACACCTTATTTCAAATACCACGTCACGTTGCTGTCCGCAATTAGTTCTGACGATAATATGTTCCGATGAACTCGTGCCAATTTTGACCAACAAAATGCATGTAGTTTAACAACTTCCATTAGATCCGAAGGTTTGTGTTGGTTCCGACGTGTATGGCAGAAAAATTGTTCGTCAGAATATGCATTTAAATTCCATATTTTTCTTCAGATTAGTATTTTTCGTATGTAAAGGTTTGCAGGGTGATTCGTGTAAAGCGACCACAAATGTAGAAGGTTAAAACTAGGCAAACAAATCTTATCAGAAGGAGGCTCTATTTTCTCCCGTTTGGAAATAGGTATACTTAAAAACAATGGCAACTTGCAGTATTATTTTGTAAGGCCAAAAATCCATTTTTATGGTTTATTTTTAAATTAAGTTCTTTTGATTTTAAAAAGAAATATAAATAACTTTTTCTTGCAATTCAGTATTGAGTTCACTTTTAGTTTGAAATGCTCTTACTCATTTTTATTCAAATTCTAAAATCTATATAGTCTTCTAATTTCTCAGAAAACTAAAATATACAATTTCTGTTTTCAATATTTTTTTGTTTTCAAAATGTGAAGTTAATTTGAAAAATTAATTTAATAAAATTGCCGGTTAAATAAATCCCCACGAGGGGTGACACTCGTTTCGTCTTTTCATCTCGTTTTTAGTCTTAGCCGTTGCACATTTCATTTATTAGTTTTTGTATTGTTCAGACAAATTTTTTAAATTTATTGCAGCATTTGCATAGACTTTTTTCGAAAATGTTAAAAGCTACTTTATTAGATTAATGACATATTTTCTGTTTTTTTTTATAGCTAAGCATTTGTTACACCATTTTAGAAAGTGCATTAAATAGAAAACTTTAAAAAAATTGGCGAATTATGTCCTTTTACAATTTTTTATTTTTTAGAGGAGGTCAAACTTTTTTGAATATAAATAATTGAAATGAAACAAATTTTTTTGAAAATTGTAATAAAAAAGGGAAAAACTACTATTTAATTGTAATACCTATCTATCAGAACTGGTATTCTAGAAAATAAAAAACGATAGTAATTGTTCATCCATGTTCGAAATATCATAACCATAGTAACCACTGGAAAAATATTTTTTAAATATTTTTTCTGGAAAGTCATAAGGCCTGCTATAACCAATTGTAAGGTTATCCATTATTTACAGGACAACCTGTATAAGGGTGTTATTTAAAATATTTTATATGCCCCCTTTTAGCATCGACTACTGCTTTTACACGTTTTGGCATTGATAGTACCAATTTTTCACACAAATTTTTGATTTCTGCATCGTGAAACTAAACATTAATAATTGTCGAAATTAGCTTGTTTTTCGTTATAGAGTCCTTTTTTCTAATCCGAGCCTTGATGATAGCCTATAAATTTTCAATTGGATTGAGATCAGGTGAGTCCTCATGCCATTCCAGAACTTCTCTCTTCTCTCCGAAGAATGCCAGAGCTGGGTAATCGAAAATCCAATTGCATTACATTACAGGGTAATTGCAATGTAATTAAATTACTTTCCAATTACTGAGTTATTGTAATAAAAAATTCCAATTACAATACACTCCCTGTAATGTAATTGAAATTACTTTCTTGCAACTACACGAAAGTAATTACATTGTAATTAAAAAATGTAATCAAATAAAATCTTTTTTATTTTATTTTAAATCTAAAAATATAGCTTTCAGTGGTATTAAAACGGAAAAATGCAGTAAATTTAGTTTATAAAATTTTGAAAAAGTTTTATTTCGTTTTCGACTTGAGTTTGTGGGATTCAAGGATACTAAGGTGGGATAGGAACGGGAGGGAAGGGAAGTAAGGTAGGGTGGAAAAAAAAAGACTGGGCCATCAAGGCAGCTACGACATCTATTCAAAAACCTTTTATTAAGTGACCTTTTAGATTCTGGCTTATGGCTAACAGAACTGTAAAAAATCCAGTACTCTGGTAATGCAGTCAGGAAAGTTACAGTTAATTAACTTAACAGTTGACTGTTAAGTTAATACTTTGACTGAGAACTGTAACTGCAAAAAAAAGCAGTTGGCAGTAGTACTAACGTTCAGTACTGTACAGTCATCAAAAGCAGTTAATTGACTAAAAGTTAATTAACTGCAGTACTTTCTGACTGGTTTTAGTCTTTTAGTCAATTGAAAGTCTTCAGTACTGGCCTGATTTTAGTGTTAGTTTTAAGTCTGCCATTTTGAAAAAAGGCTTTAAAAATCGTTAATGCGATTTTCTCGGGTCGTATTGGCCGTAGGGTAAAAGTTTTTGTAACATTTTGTAGGTTACAAGATTTTATAAGACCTACGTTTAAACATTTTCGTCATCACTTTTCAGTAAAAAGTTATTGTCAAAAAAACTGTTGAATTTTTTAAGAAAAAAATGGTTTTACGCATTTTTAATCTTCTGTTGTTCATCTGACAGAAAAAAATTATACCATACTTTTTTTTAGAACACTAAATTTCCAACATTTTGGTATATTTATATTGTACGTGGAACTAAAAATGCAAAGAATACATCAGTAAAACGAAATTGCCATAATTTAACAAATAATTCCTAAATAGACAATACGATTCGTACGGCCAGTGCTGGTACTGCAAAATAAAAATGGATTCTTTGAGAAGGACACAAACACAATAAAAGAATTTTATTACTTTAGGTGCCAGTTATAGCTAACATTGAGACTCATCATTGAAAACTTTATTGATTGATTTTGAGACATTTAGAGAGAATCATTTATTTTTTTGATGAAGAAATAAAGCTCTTGACTAAATTAATATTTCTAGTCAAAACAAAAATTTCAAATAGGCTCAACTTTCCACATAAAATGACTTTTCTTTTTTCAATGATTGAACTACCTTAGCAATGATCATTAGTATCTTCAAAGTCTTTTTATGGGGAAAGTTGAGCCTATTCGAAATTTGTTTGGACGAGAAATATTAATAAAGTTTAGAGCTTTATATATTCATGAAAATAATGAATGATTTTGCTCTGCATATGTCTCAAAATCAATCATTAAAATTTTCACCTTTAAATTGGCACCTTAGAAATGGACTCTCTTTCTCACGGCCGTGTGTCGCCGGCTGGGAGCGGTTTAAAATGGATTCCAAAAGTAAGGATGCAGATTTGTTGGTACCTGATCCCTTTTTGGAGTAGTAAACATTGGAATGGAAAAAAAAATTTAAAAACCAACGACTGATCACACTATATTGTCCTATTTTTTGCTTTAACTTTGTTCTTGTATATTATGTTTGGTCCAAGTTGATTGAGTGAATAGTTTTTGAGAAACTTAATATCAAAGTCACAATTTTTGAGTTTCTATTACTAATTACTTTGCAGGGAGTGTGTAATTGTAATTGGAATTTTTAATTACAATTACTCAGTAATTGCGAAGTAATTAAATTACATTGTGATTATTTGAAATGTAACTAAGCTGTAATTAATTATTAATTAATTACAATTACTCTGCTGCTTAAACTCAGGTTATTTCAGCAATAAAAAGCTGACGCAAATATCACTCAGAACAAAAAGTCAGGTAAATAATTAACCAGGGCCCTGTTAAATTTACAAGGTGCATAATCCCATATAAAGTTACAAACATTTCAGACATTAACCTGATTTTAATAACCTTATATTAAGAGTTAAATCAGCCTGGTGGCCTATATTACCATATTCAAGTTGATTTAAGAAGATAACCTGTTATTTTAGCACTAAATTCTGGTAAACAAGACATTTTGACCAGAATACAGTGCTAATTTTAATTGAGATCATGTTCTTAACACTGTATGTTATGAATTTCTATTTTACCACAAATAAGGTTGAAGTAACGTTTTATTTGGTTATTTTTACAATGTTTACTTGTTGAATTTAACCTGGCCTCATATTGAAGAAACACTCACACAGGCCATCCAAATAAAATTATTTGAATTTAACCTGGCTGCCTGTTAAATTAGCACTCCACCAATGTTGAACGAATTCACAAGCCATCGTTAAAGAAACACTCAGCCAGTTCATTTCAACGTAACACCAGTGTTAAGGCCCATACAAACACACGCCATTAAAACACGGTCAGTTTCAAATTATTGATATTTGGCACAAATTTTGAATGCAGTGAAGTAGCCCAGGGTATGCGTACTATCTCCATGTGTGAGAGGTTCTAAGTTCAAAACCAAGTAAGTATTACAAAGTATTTTTAAAATAAAATAATATATGTACATAGTAATAAATTTCTATACTTTCTGGGTAATGCAAAATTAATTGCACGGTAAGCAGTGTTAGAGATGGGACCTAGACGCATGGATACAAAACATAGTAATTACTAGATACAGAGTTTATTCAACATTGAAGCATGTTAAATTAACTAGATCTTCATGTTTTTTTTAACTAGATTTTCATACAAAAGCTAATTAGATTTATAGATAAAATTAGCTAGATTTTCAGGGAAAATTTACAGTTTTACTATTTTAATGCAGTGCTAAATTTACATGATATCATCATATATTAGATATTACCTGAAACCTACGTTGATTTTACATGACATTAAAAGCAGGTATCTGGTTAAGCAGTTTACCTGATCTACCGACTTGAAATATAACAACCTGAAAATCAGGTAAAATAAACCAGAAATTGGTTATTTATACCTACTTTTTTCTCTGAGTGACATCACTGATTTTGCTTACCCAGCCGCCACACGGGCATGTACTGGCAAGCAAATTGGCTACATATACTGCGTGTCAAATTCGTAGTTTCCATTGCATTTGCCTTCCACTTGAATGAATGAATGAAGGATTTGGGGTATAAGTGCACTGCGACCATTAAGATCTATTGTGCCCCCGTCTAGAGCTGGATGAGGTTGCTCATACTACAGCACGTTCTTCAAATTTGTTTCCTTGAGGAACTTGAGTATTTGGAGTGTTTTTAGGGAGGATAGTTCGCTCTCCTCTATCTGGTGATTTCCCAGATACCTGTGTCTTTGATGCACGAGTGCGCCACATCTACCTAGTATATGGTTCGGTGTCTCCTCATGAGCATTGCAGAATCTGCACGCAGCGCTGTTCTCTAAGCCAAGAATGTGGAGGTGTCTCCTAAGCTTACAGTGGCCTGTGAGGAGACCCGATATTATTCTAAGTTTGTTTCTGTTTGAGCTCATACAGGACTGGAATCGTTCCTGGTTGTGAGGCCCAAGCAGAAGTTTGGCCTGTCTTAGCTTTGGGAGTTCGTTCCAGATTTTTGATCTTTTTACCTCCTCTTCTGTTTTGATTTTATGTTTTATTACGTTTTCTCCTATTCCGCAATAAGGCTCTGGTCCCGTAAGGGTTGTCATTGCCCCTATTTTAGCTAAGGAGTCTGCCTCTTCATTACTTTGTATGCGAACGTGGCCAGAGACCCAATAGAGTGTGACAGAGTTATGTTTGCCCAGTTCGTTTAGCCTACCTACACACTCTTATACGAGTTTAGAGCTGATGCTATATGAGCTAAATGCTTTGAGTGCGGCCTGGCTATCCGACATGATTGCAATATTTTGGTTTTTATATTTTCTTTCGAGATTTCTTTCGGCACATTTTTGTATGGCGTTAATTTCTGCCTGAAAAATACTTGTAGACTGTCCCATCGGTATTGACAGTTTGGTTCTAGGCCCATAAATCCCAGCACCAGTTCCTTCCAAAGTTTCGATCCATCAGTGTACCACTTGATGGCGGTTGCTTTTATAGTGTAGTTTACGGTTTTATCCACCCACTCTTTTTTGCTACTTAACTCCACATGGAATTTTTTTTTCAAAGTTGTACTTGTTTAATCATACCATCTCTTGGGATATCAAGAAGGTTCGATTCTGCGGACTTACAAATCGAGTCCCTTTGCCTGAGACTAATGATTTTCCCTCACCCAGTTCCCTCTTTTGCAAATCTCATGATGGCTCCCTTAGCAGCGCTTTCTACGGCCACGTGTAGTGGTTTCAAGTGAAGAATGACAGCCATTGCTGCTGTAGGGCATGTTCTCATTGCTCCAGTTATGCCGATGCATGCTAGCCGCTGTACCTTTTCTAGTAATTTCCTAGTTGTTGTAAGTTCGGTTCTTTTGTGCCATGCAACCGCCCCATAGGTAATGATGAGTCTCACCATCATGGTGTACATCCATCTAAGGATGTTTGGCTTACAGCCCCATGATTTATCTGCAAGTCTCTAACATATCATGAGAGCCTTTGTGGCTTTCCCGACAGTTATTTCGACATGTTTGTTCCAGAGAAGTTTACAGTCTAATGTTATACCTAGATATTTAACTTCCTTCTGGATGTCGATTTCTTCACCAGCCAACCGGATAGGTTTCATGCGTGGTAGAAGTTTTTTCTAAGAAAATAGAACTATCGTTGTTTTTGTGGGGTTTATGTTCAGTCCCACAGATAGACACCATTTCCTTGTTATATTAAGTCCTCTCTGGATAATATCACAGAGAGTTTCTTCGAACTTTCCTAAAGCTGTTATAACAATGTCGTCGGCGAAGCCGATGCAACGTATGCCTTGGAAAGAAAGACTTTCCAATAATTCATCTACCACGAGACTCCACAGTAAGGGTGATAAGACCGCTCCCTGAGGACAGCCTCTTGTTGTGATAACTTTCTGGACACTTTGTCCTGCATATGCCTCCACAGTTCTTGTGCTCAGCATCCCACTTATCCATCTGATTATAGCGATGGGCACACCCTTTCTTAACAAGGCCCTGTTAACAGCTTCATGTGAGGTATTGTCGAAGGCGCCATCAATGTCCTGGAACACACATAAGGCCATTTCTTTAGAGTCTAAAGCTATTTGTACGGTGTTTGTGAGTTCATATATGGTGGTTTCTGTAGATCTACCCGCCCTGTAAGCATGCTGGCGATGGTTCAAATTCATATTTATTAACACTTCTGATCTAATAAAGTTATCAATTATCTTTTCCAAAATCTTCAGAAAGGAGGATGTTAAGCTTATTGGTCTGAAGGACTTTGGAGGTGTTGTATCTTTCTTCCCGATTTTGGGAATGAAGATTACCTTAGCTCTCCTCCATAGACTTGGTCTATACCCAAGTGCGATACTACTTCGAAGTATATTAAAAAGATAAGGCATTTATTTATCTTTTCCTTTTTGTAAAAGGGCTGGAAAAATGCGATCTACACCCGGTGATTTAAAAGGTTGAAAGGAGTTTATAGCCTAATCTCTCCTGTTAACTGTGCAGATATCTTTGGCTATCTTCCAGTCCTCCCGGTTTGTTCTGAGAGGCGTTCTCTCCATTGTGTCTGCTATCATTGGTATACTACCCGGAAAATGATTAATTAGCAAAAGGGTTGACCTTTGCTCCTCATTTTCTGTATAGCTACCATCAGGGTTTCTAAGTGCTAACGATTTTAGTGTTTTCTCTTTTGCTGGAGCTTTGTGTAGTCTTGCTCTTGGTGGTAGAAATCCCCTCACAGAAATTTGTGAAACTACTTCTCTTGGCTTTCCTTATCTCCCCATTGTATTTGGTCATCTCTGCAGAGTAGCTATGCCACTCTCCATTTCTCTTTGTCTTATTGAAAAGTTTTCTTACCTTGGATCTTAGTTTCGACAGATTATTGTTCCACCATGGAGCATCGGTCTGTCTTTTTATGGGTCTTGGGGGACAGCTGAGTATATATGCCTCGTTTATAGCCGCACTTAACTCATTTACAGTATGTTGCAGTTCCAGGTAGCTGTTTGTCGTTTCTACTGGTTCTAACTGATCAAGATTTATCTTGAGCGTATTTTTATAAAGACTCCAGTTTGTTTTCTTGGGATTCCTTCCAGAGGTGTTATCTGTCAAAAGATTCTCCAGGGTAAACACTATAAGTCTATGGTTGATGGTTCTTTGGAAACTCTACAATCCCTGACCAAGCTATCTAAGTTCGGAGTTCCGAAGGTTAAGTCTAAAACTTCTTTTCTTATTCTAGTAACAAATGTAGGGGTATTCCCTGCATTAAATATGTCTAGATTTTTGTCGATAATAAAATCTGAAAGGTACTCACCCCTTTAGTTTATATCGGTACTTCCCCATGTTGTATGGTGGGCGTTGGCATCGCACCCGACCATAAGGGGTAGTCTTTTGCTATTGCAGTAGTCCACTAGTCTTAAACTACTGTTGGTGGTATATTCGCATCATCACCAGCAAAGTGTGCGGATGGTAAAACCATCGTTTGAGGGATGCCGTCAATGTAAATTTGGGCCTGTAGTGGAACTAGATCCCGCGTCATAAATTCTGAAAGACATATAAAATTTGTATTATTTCTTATTTGTATGCATGCTCTGGGCGAGTTGTGTCTCGTATCCCAAATAACTTTAGAGTCCTTACTTGTTAGGCCTCTTATTTGGCCCCCGTAAATCCAGGGTTCGTGAATCAGCGCTAGTCCCAGGTTATCAATAGTAAATTTCCGCGCAATGACAGCTGATGCTGCCTTAGCGTGGTGTAAATTCACCTGGGCTAGCCTGGTGCTGATCCCGCGTCCAGTCATTTCGTTGCCTTTTAGAAGATGGGGGTGAATGCCCCTTCATCTTCGAGTAGCATTTCTTCTTCCTCATTGGTAGGAAGCACTTCGTCTGGATCGAATCAGCTAGCAGAGAGGTCTATGCCCTCCATCTCTTTGCTTATCCGACTTCCTGCATCCATTGCCAGTGGTGTTACCTGGCTCTGGATTCTAGTTATGGGACGGGTTGGGGTATGGGGTGTGGTTTGGGTTGTTTGTGAGGGTTCAGTTGGTTGAACAGGTTGGGTTTGCAGGGAAGTTTGGATGCTGTTGGGTGTGTTGGGAATCTGGGCTGTATCAGGATTTTTGATGTGGGACTGGAGAGGTTGGTGTCCTTGGTGTTTTTGACTGAGGTGATAACAAACGTTTTCTTCCTTGCAGCATCACGGTTGGGGACTGCTGCATTGTAGTGGAGCTGGTGATCTGCCTTCACTATTACCTCTGCTGACTGACCGTCAATGCCGTCAATGCTCTTAAAGACTTTTCAAGCTTTCACCGTCAGACCATCATTTTGGGCCTCTTTGAGCGACAAGGATTTCTTATCGTCTTGCTCCGTGCTCCTAGGAAAGAACAGCGAGATTGTGTGCATTTTCGGAATGTCATCTCCCAAGCATGCCATCAATTCACTGCCTTTCCAAGTTGCCAGTTTTGAGGCTTTCTCCTTTAGCCAATCCGCTGTGTTCTGGCCAGCACAATCGACTAAAAGTAGCCCAGTTCTAAAATGCAAGCCGTTGAATTTGAGCTTGTGCCTCCACCCAAGGGAGACCTCCTCAATTATGGCTTCTTCCAGTGCTGACAGCTCATCAACACTAAGAGTTACCTGAGGGTATTCCCGTGGTAGAATCGCAATTCTCACACTCATTGCCGCACTAGCATAAGAGACCCTATGTTCCCCAGCTTCAGAAACAGCGGTGCTTGTTGCCGCTGCTGTCGTCTTGGGCTTTTTATATGATGACTTTTCCTCTTACCTTAGACGTCGGTTGAAGAATCTGCTTTCTTATCATCTACCTTCTTCCTTGCTTCCTGCGGGGACATCCCGTCAGAAAGAAATGGAAGGTACCATCTCGAGGACGCACCGCTCAGTCATTTTGTTAGTGGGTCATCCAAGCCACCTGGCTGCCCCAGTTCAGGAAGTGGACCAGCAAAGCGATTACGTCTTCTAGCCGGCTTCTTAGACGGTTCAGAGGTCACCCGTGATCGTGTCTTCCCATTACTGGAGCATTTTACGGTCTTAATTTCATCATTTGCTGGCATGGGAGGTATTCTCCCCTTGCTAGCGGTTGATGTGCTAGGAGTATCATCTTCCATTTCCCTGGGAGGAGTTCTCCCCTGGCCAATAGACAATGGTCCCCCTTGAGCTGCCCGGTGCTGTAAGTCCCTTTGAGGTTTTCTCTTTATGAAAAAGCTGCTCCCTGGTCTCGGATCGTCACCATGTAGGTTTTTCTCCATACGGTCCGCATATTCGTTCGCGGTGACAACCCGCGGAACGTTAAATCTGTTGTGGTTTTTGTTGTTTTTTCTTCCACTTGCTTCCCACTTGCCTCCCAACTTACTTCACTTCTGGCTTCAAAAATTCCATACCAGTTGATGAGCAAAATACTTGGGTTTGTATGTGTAAGTAAACAAATGTGATTGTATTACAACTTGCTTGCCAGTTCTTGTCCATGTAGCCTCGGGGTAAACCGGGGTTAATGATATCCAAATTATAAGTGATTTCCATATTATTGTATTGAATTCCATCCCCAGTCATACGTCAAACAATTTTATTTTGTATAAATGACTGTTCTTATATTCTGTTTATTTACATCCAATGCAATAATTTTCTTGTCTGGAGCTGGACCTGACCTACACGCTCTAGCCACTTGTCATATTTAGCGTTTTCCTTTGGAAGTGGCGAAGAACTTGCTAGTACTTTACCAGCTTTTTTCAATGGAACACATCAAACTGCTTTTCCATGTAATATGTATCTCCTCGGACATGAGAGCATGTTGATAGTACTAGATTAGGGTTTTCATCTACTCACAGGTACATTGCCACCTCCAAAAGAAAACGGCTATTACCAACATACATACACACCCCTTTCAAGCCATGAAAAAAAACTAACTTCCAGGCCAAAATATGTATACGTGTGGGTATGTTGGTATGCCTCCTGCGGGTAAGGGGGAAGAATATACCCGAGGTAGGCATGCCTGTCGTAAGAGGCGACTTAAATCCAAATCCGTATACTGAGATTGATGTATACATAACTATGCAATGAGCAAAACAATAAGATATAGTACCCCAGGTGGCTGTCCAGGTTCACTGGAAAATCCACCCTCTTCGGATGTCGGCTCTATGGATTCTGGGGAGAGCCAATTATTGCATTTAATAAATCCCTTCCTAAAAAGTGTAAGGGTATCTCGATCACCACCATCAAAATCAAGTGCAAAACCATCAAAATTCGGGCAAAAGAGTTCACCCGTCACGCCTGCGCGCACCAAAATAGACTCAGATACGAGTAAAACAAAAAATCTTGAAAAAGAAAATAACGAACTTCGACAAAGACTTGATCAAGTAATGGAACTTAATCAAGAGCTAAAGAAAGAAGTCGAACTTCTTCGAAAAGAAAATGAGATATTGAAAAGCGAAAATCCTCCAATAAACTCAAAGTCTAGCTTGCCACAAGTCAATAATTGTAGATATGAAACGGACGAAGAAGAGCTAGTACGTGAAACAGAGAAGTCCTCAAAGAAAAGATTGGGTAAAAAGCGTAAAGCTGGCTCTTCGCCTGAAGCAGCCTCCTCTTTTGAAATAAGAGTTTCACCAAAACATGCGATGGTAAAAGAAAAACCTGTACGGCCCCCACCACCGATAAATGTTCCAAATGTACCACAAGGAAGTGTATTAGGTCCGGTTCTGTACCTTTTATTTACACGCGATATACCTCAAACTGAAGATACTATTGTAGCCACGTTTGCTGATGATACTACGAATACAATACCGCAATACAATAGCAGTAGACAAAACGATTAGCGAAGCTACAATTAAATTACAAAATGCTCTTAATAATGTTAAAAAGTAAATTAAGAGATATGAACTGGTTACTAGGTAAATATTCAAAGCTTAGTATTGAAAATAAATTGATTTTATATCGACAGGTTCTTAAACCTGTTTGGACTTATGGTATACAACTTTGGGGCTGTACCTGCGATACCAACTTAAATTACTTACAAACGTTTGAAAATAAATTGCTTAAGTCATTCGTAAATGCTCCGTCGTATATAAGAAACGAAGATCTTCACAGGGATTTCGGGATTCCTACGGTCCGGAACGAAATAAAAAGTTTCTCGCGAAAACATAGAAATCGACTATTAGAACACGCTAATTCAACGATTATTGACATTCTTGACGAGTCGAATGTAGTACGCCGCCGTCTTCGAAGAACAAAACCTTCCGACTTGGTGCGGTGAACAGAAAACCGCTTTAAAATCGCGGACTAAGAAGGAACTTTCACCGGAAAGTAACCTGCAACCCGTTACTTAATTTCGTTAAAAATAAATTGCTAGATAAGTTTCAACTTAGTTACAATCGGGAAGTGGAGGTGGTTTTAGTGTGGTAAGAATCTCACACTTCTATGAGCACGCGTTTTTCGGTCCTCATAGAGCCTGATATGCAGGTTTTGCACCTACCCACGGGAAAATAAATACAAAAAAAAAAAATGTAGGTATGTAGATAATATTATGTGACTGTTTAAACATGGGCTTCAAAGGCTGCATTAGTCATGTTCAAAATCCAGTCATTCTACTCCTGTGACTTGACTGGAAATGAATACAAAACCAAACAATAGAAGAAACTTGCATATCGTGGCAGGCGCAGATACAGGGGGAGGGCAATGGGTGTAATTGCCAACCCTATGGGGTAGTTTTGATTTTGCCCCTCTTTTATGTTTTCGGGGGTGCAAAATCCAAATTAGAGGTTTGCGACTGAAATTTCGTGACGCAACATGGAAAAAAAGGCAAAAAATGATGCAAAATGCATTTTCTGGGAGTTTTTCACTAATGGCTCGAAAACTACCAGTTATTCGAAAATTACATCAAAGTGCCATTGAAAATGTACACAATTTCCAATAAATTTCTGTTTAAGATTTTTTTCTGAGCCAATCCATTTGGACTCAAGCGCTGATTGAAAATTGACGTATTTAACTGTTTTCGAAAATCCATTTCAAAGCACTAAGTAAATACTTTATGTGAACATTTTTAATTTCTGTCAAGAAATACTTTTCTGATGGTCTTTGATGCACTGAAATCTCTCGAGCATGTCACGTTCTATGTATAGATATTCGAATCTAAAGATATACAAAACATGCATTTTTGTATGCTTATTTGGGATTACAGTTTTTGTGGAGGTATTTTTTTTTTTTTTTTCTCAAAAAAATGTTTATAGTCATTCTAAGGCATGAACATTTTAATTCGTAATTCTTTTTGAATGTTCATGCTTTAGAATGGCTATAAACAGTTTTTCAAAAAAAAAAATACCTCCACAAAAAATGTTACCCCAAATTTGCAATTAGATTCGTATATTTATGAAACGTGACATACTAGAGCAATTTTTAGACCAGATTCAAACTCAGCGCATCAAAGACCATCAGAAAATTATATCTTGGTTCATGTCATAGACAGAAATAAAAAAATTTCACATAAAGTATTTACTTAGTGCCTTGGTGTGGATTTTCAAAAACAATAAAAATACGTCAATTTCCAACTAGCGCGGAAATTGTGTACACTTTCAATGGCACTTTGATGTAGTTTTCGAATAACTAGTAGTTTTCGAGCCATTAGTGAAGAATTTCCAGAAAATGCATTTTTGCACCATTTTTTGCGTCACGAAATTTTAGCCGTAAACCTCAGATTCGGATTTAGCACCCCGAAAACATAAGAGAAGGGCAAAATCAAAACTACCCCATAATTTGCTCTCTTAGAGCATTTTTGAGCCCAAATTGACTGGACTATTAAAACGAAAGATTTATCTCGCCTCTCCCAGATGTGAAGTGGAGAAAAATTCCGATATGCAAAAATTGCCTTCAAATCGAGCGATTATAAAGCTTAAAACGTCGGTTTATAACGTCCAATCTTCAAATTTAAGGTCTTTAATTAAAAGATAAATTCCTATGTACTATTTTTTTGAAAATAGTGAAATTATTTCATACTAGAGAGCAGATTGAATCCCACATTGATCTGATTTTACTTTTCAAAATGCAAATGTGAATGAAAAATGATACAGTTTCTAAAAACAGTGCTCCAAAATGTTAATGCCCCAACCCGCTTCTCTACAAATATGAAAGTGTTTTTTGTTTTATTAGTAAAATGTAACGCGAAAGGCAACAGTGGCACTTATCTACATTTTCAAAAAACATTCTAACTTTGCTTCAAATGCTGAGATGAACAAGATTAAGATATTTAAATAAATTAAAAATGACAAATTATTTTTTTGTATAAAAATTATTGAGAAATAGGTACCACAAAATTTCATAATAAAAAGATGCGTATCCATTTGACCCATTGGCGGATACAAGGGGGCTGGGGCTTTTCCCAGATATATAATATTAGACATATGAATTCAATCATAAACAAAAAATTTTACTGCTCAAAGAATATAATCCGCCTTCAAATTTATTTTGATTAAAAGTGTGTATTTAAAGAGTTAAAACACAAAAATCAAAATAAAAATTACATATCGTCGGCTTTCTGTCAAAACAAATTTCAAATTTGAAAAATTGTTAAGAAGACACAAAACACCGATTTAAAAGGTAATAAAATGGAATTTTAAGATAATGAAAGGTTTTAAAACTGGTTTATAGAGCCAAAAGAAACCATGACACAGTTACTAGACATTGATATTCGAAATTCAGTAATTCCTGTTGACCAAAAGTACATTAAAATGTCATTTAAGGACTTGCTAGGTTTTGACAGAAAGCCGACGATATGTACATCGTTCGTGAAAAGTTGAAAAAATAATTCTTCTGTCAGAAAAACAATACAAGTTTTCATTTCAAGAATAATACAGAATTCTACTTTTTGTTTACTATAGTTTTACCGTAAGAATAATTTGAAATTGATTTGATGATTTTGTGAACATTTGTGACACCGTACACTGAATCAGATTACAAATTCCATGGCATCCCGTATGTGTACTCTTCGAAAGGTTACTGGTCATAAAAGGGCAGGTAATAACAGTAGATAATTTTTCAGACATAGAATCTCCAAAAAGTAATACTGAACCATGAAAAAACTTTGAAAATTCATTTAAAAAATATATGTCACCAATGAATCTAGGTGACCTTTAATAACAATTTATTGACCTTTGAAATCAAATATTTATTTCATAAGATAACCTTAATAAGGTACCTAAAAATTTTGTTCAGTGACCTGGAATGACTTTAAAAAAAAAACTTTAGAATCTCATTAGAACAAATCCACAACCAATTAATGTAGCTAGTTGACCTTTTATCAGCGGCCTTTTGAATTGGGCACAAATTATAAAACCGTGCAAATGAAAAACTCGCATTCGAGATCTTGCAAATAAAAATCCCGCTAATTATGTGACCACTCAATTTCGAGATTTTGGTTGACATTTGCAAGATTGTAAGGTGAGAATGCAATGTTTTATTTTTACTTAGTGTGAGATATCAATTTTCAAGATCTATAAATAATGCAGTTCCGATATTTTAGATGTTGGTATCATGCAAATTTCTCACAGTGAAGTGCGAAAAATTGGGCAGTACTTGCAAAAACTTGTACAGTTGATTCAAAATTTTCTAAGTCCAACTCAACAAATGTATAAAATTAAACTTTTTGGACTTTTTACTGATCGCATACATTCTTTGCAAATATCCTAAATGACATATCGCTTGCTTAATCTCAAAATCAAGGTCTAGCAACCATTAGGCAACTAAGTTGTAAATTGCGATCAACTTTTAGTTTCTAGCACTATGAAGTAGTTTTAAGCATAGAGCAACTCGAAGACGTGAGTGGTAGCAAGCCTTTTTTTATGGAAAAACTACCTCATTTTACTTCGTTTTCCCAACACTGTAATTGCTTACGCTTTCCCACTAACTTGGGTGCACCATTTTGGGAATGCGACGTTTTTTGTTTTGTGATTTTGACGTTTCATGAATTTGTTTTGTTGGGGAGATGTCATTAAGGAAAGTGGTAGGTATAACAAAAGTAGCTTCTAGTTGCCAGGCAAATGATCAAAATAGATCTTGTAGAGTAAATAACAATATTTTAAGTATCTAGTGGCATGATGGTTCTGGCTTCGATTCCTCAATTAATTAGTTTATTTTTCAAAAAATATTTTCAATTGAAATGAAATGTACGACTGTATTGCAGGTACTGGCTCTGATGTTCAAGTTGCCTGGAATTAAGAACTTTACAAATATGCCTGTAATTACATACATACAAAATATAAAAAATATATAAAATAAGGGCATTTAAATTGTTCTTTCAATTGCTTAACAACTTTTCAAATAGCTTTAAAGCTTAAAGTTTAAGCTTAAAACCAATTTGATAACTTGAAAAAATATGAACTTAAGCACAAAAAAATGTTCTTAAAAAGCTATTTTTTATATTAAATTAAATAATAATTAATTTTAAAATACATTTATAAACTATTCAAAACAATTCATCAACGCGTTCTTGAAATATTGAATTTTCTAAAAAAAAAACTAATATCTTCTTATTTATTTTTTATTTTGATATGCAATATTATTGAGATTTTTATGGAGCTTTTGCATGAACATTTTGATTGAAATTCTTTGAACAAATCGAAGTTCACAAACCCTTAAATGGCAGGTACCGTTATTAACAGTTTTTCGGATTTTTTTCCAGAATGTTCACCATACCTGCAGTAATCCACTGTTTTTTATCAAATTCGTTGAAGCCGTTTTTCAGATAAATAAGCTTTTTCTTAATGGTTGTAGAGCAAGTACCGTAATTTTGAAAGGTAAGAAATATACCCTCCGAAGAATTAAAAAAAAATAATTTAAAAATTTGAAGAAAATCGCTTCAGTGGTTTAGGCTGTAGCTGTAGGTCAAGGAATAGACAGACAAACAACCAGACAGAATTGTGCCACCCACTTTGTTCGAATACAAAACTTGCCTTATATCGTAAGTAAAAATTAGTTTTTGGGTGCAATACTTTATTGCAATTTTCATAGATGAGTTTTAGGAACCTCCGTACTATTCATCCACAAATCAAACAAAATTTATTTCATTGAATATTTTAATAACTACAGGTTTTTGCCCGTTTACTTTTTTTCATGTTCGTTTTTTTGTTGCCGCTGTTTGATTGTTAGCGACACGGTGCCAGTCAATTTTTTGCTTGCACATTTGACGTCAACGCACACATTCTCTGGCTTCTGAATACTTATTTGTTCCGTCAACTCGATTTTCTTACGGTGCGGTGAAATTGCGCTGTACATGATATTTTCAAACATGTGACTTTATAAAATTGCATAATCGAACACACAGCTATTGCAGTAAAACTTTTATTTGCTTTTTTGAATAGAAGACTTTTTCAGGGAATACATTTTGAGTAGTATGAAAAGTACTCCAATTGTCTGTAGATCTTATCAAGATTATGGAAACTCTGGAAACAATTTCGCATTAGTGTGACCAAAAATACAATAAAATTACACCGTCCCACCCCATCCAATCCAATTTTTAACCTATATTAAAGTCACCAGAGGAAGCATTTAAATTAAAAATCTTACACGTACGGATTAGAGGTTCATGAATTCCGTAGTTAGTACGATGAAAATCGACATATAAAAGTTCAAATTTTCGCAGGAGGTGAGATCCTCCGCGGCAATTTATGCCAATACAGGCTAACAAGTCGAGAGCATCAATTTCGCAATTTAAAAGTTGGTCAAGAAATATTAAGTCATTATTAACCTTTCTTTGATATAAAGTTTGGACCTGCAGCAGTTGGATCCGATGCTCATATGGTGGAAGGTTATATGGATCAGCCCAAGGGAGACCTTTCAGAGCAAAGCGAATGAATTCAATACGACTTTTATGAATTTCATAGAAGGGTGAGCAAAGTGGCAAGGCATACTCAAGATGATGTCTTACATAACAGTTATATAGAGAAAGAGTAACATACGGATCGTCAAATTCTTTTGTCCAACGATTTATAAATCCAAGCGTAGAGCTTGCTATTTTAACAATGTTATTTATGTGTTCTGTGAATTCTAAATTAAGGCCAAACTGAACATCCAAATCCTTGAAGCCAAAGACACGGTATAGTTTGTGATGTAAAATAGAATAATTAAAAGCACTTGCAACTCGTTTTCTTGAGTACGTAATTGCTTGGCATTTAACAGGGTTAAGGTTATCACACCAAAGTTATTTTATTTGGAAAGTTGGTCCTATTTGAAATTTTGTTTTTATTAGAAATATTAAGTCTTGAGGTTAATTTGTTCATCAACATAATAAATGATTTTGCTTACTAAATGTCTCAAAATCAATCATTAAAGTTTTCAATTATGAGTTTCAATGAAAGCTATGACTGGCACCTAAAGCTGCAAAAAAGATTTTGTGATCACCACTTTTATTTCATGATATTGCGACTTTGAGAGATCAATCTTAACTCTACCCTTCATTGCAGGTATACACAGTTAATTAAATTCATTTGAAATAAATACTTTACCCTTGACACTACTTGAATTTGAACTCACAACCCTCGAGTTGCGGAGCGAGCAATTTTTTTTTTTTTTTTTTTTTTTTGAAATTCATTTTTATTTTCCATTTTCTTAAAACTATCTTAAAGCTAGACAAAAATTCATAAAAACTAGCCTACTTATCGATATCTTAAAACTAACTTACTGGCCCCAGTCGGGCGCTCTAAGTTAAACTATAATAACTTAATGCTAATGCCTTTCGGCCTAAGAACTATCTTAATACTAAATCCAGGTCGGTTTTATTTTTTACCGAGAAGAATTTACAAAAAACTCGGTATCTATGTCTTTATTTTTTTGGTTTTATATAAAACTTACAAACTACATAAAACTAAATTAAAGCTAATTAAAACTAATTAAAACTAATTAAAACTACTTAAAGCTACTTAAAACTATTTACAACTAATTATAAACTAATTACAACCTATTTATAGGCTACTTACAGACTACTTACAAACTAGAACAACCACAGCAAGCATTTTCCGGTTTTATATTTTGTTTGTATTTTGTTGATTTTATGACTTTTTTTTTGGTGCCACCCAGACTGTCCCTACTTAAAACTAACTACCTAAACCTATGCAAGTCGGCCATACAAGAGAAAATAGCAAGGTCAACTATTAAATGTCTGAAGGAACTTCATCTTCGTTTTTCAACCACCAGAACTGGTTCTCCTTCCTTACCCTATCTCTTCGGTCCCTTTCGGACACAGTCCTACTGAACCGAAGGTGCTCAGCTCCGTCTTGTGCGAGGACGTCTCGACTGTAAAGGAGCCGCCGATCTTCAGTTCTACGGCCGACGTGGTAGATTAGCGGAACCGCCGCTCTATCCTGGATCAGCCCTCGACTGTCTAGGTGGAGGAATGCATCGGGCGGAATAAAGCCGCTTAGACCCACACTCTCATAGTATTCGTATTTAGGGTAATAAGCCCCGAAAATTAAGCTGTTAGACGAGGACATCGCTCTTGCAATGTGACCTCGAATAAGCTTCAGCAAGAAATTATCTATCCTATTTATGTTGGCCCCGTTGTATAGAGCCAGGTTGGAATAGTAGTGTTTATACTCCGACTCTGGTGTTCTGTGCAATCCAAGGCAGCGTCGTAGACACTGCCTCTCAAACACCCGAATCTTTTTCATTTGAGATGGGGCAACGTTGAACCAAACCGGGCATCCATAGGCAATCATCGGCCGGATGAGGGCCATGTAGCAAATCACCTTCACCCAGCTGTCAAGACGGCTGCTATAAAACAACCGTTTCGTCAGGGCAAAAGCTCCCCTAGCCCTGGACAGAGCAGCATTTATATGTCTGTCGAAATACAAATACTGATCCATCCAGATGCCAAGGTACTTTACTACACTTTTACTCGCCAGTGGATGTCCATTTGGCCCTACGATCACCAGCTTGCGCCAGTTCTTTCTCGTATCCCTTGTGGCTCTAAGCAACGGACTCCTAAACAAGATAGTTTCTGATTTCTGAAAGTTGATTTTCAACTTCCAGTCATCGCAATATCGCTGAATCTTCTCGAAGTCACGCTGCAAAAGAATCCTGATGACCTCGACTTTTGGAGCTGTTCTGTACGCAATCAGATCGTCGGCATACGCAATTGCCTGAGTTAGACTACTTATCAGATCGCTGGTGTAAATGCTGAGTAGAATCGGCGAGTTGACCGCTCCCTGCTGAAGACCATTTTTTATATTAAAGGTTGTGGCAGAAGTTACATTGCCACTCTTGACAACAAACTTTCTGCCATTGAGCATTTCATAAGGCATATATAATAGTGGTTTACTAATGCCAAGTCTGGTCAGCTTTAGATAAAGACCCTCTTACCATACGGTGTCGAAGGCCTTCTCCAAATCAACCAGACAGGCACCCGTACACTGCTTCTTAGATTTATTCCATTGGACATCAGAAACGAGTTTAGACGCGGCATGAATGGTGTCATGTCTCGCCTTAAAACCGAACTGATTGTCCGGTATGATATTATTGTCCTCTGCCCACTTAGACAGAGCTCTATTGATAACTTTTTCGAATACCTTGCTGATACTCGGAAGAAGACTTATTGACCGGAGATTCACCGGATTGGAGTTGTCCTTTCACTTTTTCGGGAGAGGATGCACCACGGCTGTCTTCCACCGCACTGGATAATATGCATTATTCAGAGCGTTGTTAAACAGAGTGGTATAAATGTCTTCTTGAGGTAAATGTCGAAGTACAACGTTGGATATGCCATCGATTCCTGCTGACTTCTTCTTCTTTAATGAATCGAAGATAAGCTGGAGCTCCACCTTCGTAATTAACAGGGAACTGGGCCCATTTCGCTCGGCGATTATGGCGTTTGCCAAATGCTCTTCATTGAACCCGGTGAAACCAAGGTTCTCTGATCGCCATTGCGTTATGTCATTCCGAAGGTAGAAGTGGTGGAGCAAGGCTCTGTTTTCCAGGTCATGATGGAGCGAGCATGCAACCACTAGGCCAATTTGCATTACATATCGTTTGTGTCACACATTAAGCATTAGATACATACCATTTTGTGGTGCTTCATCTCTTTGAGAAGTAAATTGCGATAATAAAGTCGTGATTTAAGAATTGTTTGTTGGTGATTTGCAGTTATTCTCATGGAGTTGCAAATTGCGACCAAAAAACCTAAATCTGTGATTGAGCAATGTAAATTACTTAATATTTATCGCAAATCAATATTTTTAAACGCTGTTTTTGAAATTATTCTTTCGGAGAGTAAATGACGCCAACAAAGTTGTATTTTGCTATAAAAAGTACAAACATGAATTTTAATTGCAAATCATGAAAAAACAAAATTTGTAAATTGCTACGTTTTGAATGTTAAATTACCAGCTTTTGTATTAACTTGGGATCAAAGTGCCTTGATTTACGGATAAAACTTGATTCATAAATAGCGACTGCAAATTTTTAAATTGGTGATTTTTACATGACACAACATCATTTATAGCGAGAATAAATAGAAAAGGGCCAAAATTACTTCCCTGAGGTAAACCCGAGAGAGCGATAAATGCGTTTGAGAGAGAAAGTTGAAATTTAACCTAGAATGATCTATTTTCAAGGTACGACTTTATCTTATCTATAAAGAAAGGTGGAAAGCCGAAAGTCTTAAGTTTGAATAAAATAATATAAAATATTAAGTTGATCGAATACTTTAGAAAAGCCAGTGTAAGGCATTGGAGCATTTGTGTAAGAAGGTTAGAAGATTTGTTACCGTTGATCTTCTATGCATAAATCCATGCTGTTTTTTGCATATTAAATTTTTACTATAAAATGCCAAGCTTTCACAATTTACTTTTTCGAAAAGCTTCGGTATACAAGATAGTTTTGATATAGGCCTATAGTTCTTAATATCTTTCCTATCACCCTTTTTTAAAACTGGAGTTAAAAATGATTTTTTCCATAAGCAAGGTTTCATCCCTGATTTTAAGGAAAGCTTAAATAAAGATAGAAGGGGCTGTAATAATATACCATGTCTACACCATTTTAATACTATTGGGAGAATTCCGTCTGTACCAGACGAGTAATCATCATTTAACGATGAGAGATATTCTAAAACAGTGCTCAGTCGCACAGGCATACATATTATTACAATTCGTTTGAGGATAGATATGTAAAATCTTAAAATAACCTTTGTCGACAACGATAGGCATATCAACTAAGGAATCGCGAAAATTATTTGCAAATGCGTTTCGAATATATGTATTATTTTGTAGCGTACAGTTCATGCCGTCCGAATTCTTCTTTGTGATGAAAAATTTCCAAAATAACTTAGGATCCTCCTTTAAAAAGCTTCCCATTTTACTTATAATTAGTACAAAGTGTCCTTTTAAGAGTCTTGAACTCTACAAAAATTGCAAAATAAGAACTCTGATTAATGCCTTATTTCTCTTAATACGGAGTGATCTGAGCTCTTTCGTATACCATGCATGGCAAACGATTGAGTTTTTCGATATTATTATGGGTATAGAAGCATTCATACAACTATAAAAGACTTTTTTTTATTATCCGATAGAAATCTTCAAAAGACACTCGGTAACAATCGGTACCGAGTAGTGTGGGACACTTACCGCACTAAAACCACCGGTGAATCAGGACCAAGCTATGAAAGATCGACAAATGATTTTTCTTTCTTAATTTATGAATCGCATTGTGGGAATTTTAAGTTATAACACTTTCCCATAGCTTTTAGACCATCAGCTCATGCGGCTTGGTTCTTCTTAATCTCCAAACAGTGTCTCGTACATTTAAGACGGTATCCATTCCGATGTATGTATGACTTAGCAGTCGCTTATTGTGTGATACTTATATATCACTTATATAACATTAGCTTGTTCTGGATAGATAGGTCAGAGTTCTTTCCTAGTAACCAGTACATTTTTCTGTACTTCAAGTTTAGTTCGTCTTTTTTCTTTTTGATGTGCTCTTTCCATTTAAGCTTTGCATCCAAAGTCATTCCAAGGTATTTGGTAGTATTGGAGTAAGGTACTGTTGTACTGTTTATAAGAATTGGAACATTGTTTTTTTTTTTTTTGTAAAGTTTATATGCGTCGAATTTGTTTCATTTAGTTTGATTCGCCATTTTTGCGTCCAATCACATACTTTATCGACTGCATTTTGCAGTTTTTGTGTAGCCTTCATAACGGATTTATCTGGCACCAATATTGCAGTATCATCAGCAAAGGTGGCCATGATAGCGTTAATGTCCACTGGAATATCCCTTGTATATAACAGATACAGGGTTGGTCCTAGGACACTTCCTTGTGGTACACCGGCTTCAATTTTCTTTAGTTCCGAGTAATTCTGGTCGTACTGTACTCTTAAGAGTCGGTTCGTTACGTAGGATTTCAGTATTTCGTAGTACTGCCTGGGAAGATCCCTATGCAGTTTGTACTCAAGTCCCAAGTGCCAAACCTTGTCAAAGGCTTGAGCAACATCTAAGAATATAGCCGAGCATACTTGTTTTTCTTCAAGTGCCTTTTCCACAACATCCGTAATCCGATGCACTTGATCTATCGTGGAATGTTTATTTCTAAATCCAAACTGATGGCTCGGAATTAGTCTTCTTTCTTCTATTATTCTGCTTAGTCTTTTCAGAAGCAGTTTTTCGAAAACTTTTGCCATGATTGGTATAAGCGATATAGGTGTGTAAGATGTTACTTCTGTTGGTGGCTTACCTTGTTTAGGTATGACAATGACTTCTGCAATTTTCCAATGATGTGGCACATATCTTAGTTTAAGGCATGCATTTATTATAAATTGGAGTTTTTTGAAGGCTATAGAAGGCATTTCTCTCAAAACCTGAGCAGTTATTAGATCGTACCCTGGTGATTTTTTGTTAGACAACTTATGTTGACACATACTTCTTACTTCTTTGAGCGTGACAAAAGGAATTTCACATTCGTCGTTTCTATCAACAAACTGTAATGGATCTGTAGCTGTGCTTGCTGGAAATGGCTTAAAAACATTCGCGAGATGTTCAGCGAAGAGATCAGCCTTTTGTTTTGGGTTTCCGATCCATTTACCATCTTGAGGTTTTACTGGCGGGTTTTGTGCCTGTGGTCTTTTTTGGCGCTTAGCTGCTTTCCATAAGGAGTATTCCGTAGAAGCATCCGTCGTCAGACTATTCAGGAATCTACTAAGTGAATCACTTTTAAATTCACAGATTTTTTTCTTTAGTTCATTGTTAAGACTGCCTTATCACCTGGAAATCTCGTAGCTTGCCATTTTCTTAGAGCTCTTCTTTTCTCCAAGATCAGCTCCTTTATTTCGACAGGATATTTTATTTCTTTTTCTCTTGAGTTCGAAATTGTTGGAGTACTTTCTTCTGCAGCCTGTTGCACATCAGCAATAAATTGTTCTACTTCATGATCAATCTGTTCAATTGTTTGCATAGGGGATCTTAGGTTTATAAAACTTTCAAGTTTATCTCTGAATTCGTTCCAGTTTGTTCTTTTATTCACGAGCTTAGGATTACTTTTTTCTATTATTTCTGCTTCGCTCAGTGATAATATTACTGGAGTATGATCTGACGATAAATCGTAATTACCTTCGACACTTATATGGTTTCGTTTAATACCTTTTACTACGAAAAAGTCTATGAGGTCTGGTATTTTGTTAGAATCAGATGGCCAGAAGAATAAAATTCGCAGTTGTATTTGCGGCCTGCTTGATATAGCCGTTTGCCTTTCGTTGTTATGAGCCTAGATCCCCATTGGGTGTGTTTAGCATTGAAGTCGCCACCAACAAGGAAGTTATGTCCTAACAAATTTAGGAGTTCTGCATAGTCTTCTTCAGTTGGAGAGCGCCTCGGAGGGCAGTATATAGACGCTATCTTAAACTCTTTCTTTTTTATACCAATACTAATTGTGGTTACTTGCATGTTTTCATTAGTAAACTTTGGCTCTTCATAGTATGTTAAGCACTTTTGTATTAGTATTGCTGATCCTCCCCTAGCTTTGTCAGCTGGGTGCGGAGCGTGATAACACGTATAGTTAGGTAATTTATTATCAAGATTTTGTTCTATAGCGAGGTGAGTTTCGGACCCCAAACCTGATTGATAACTGCTGGCAGGCTTGGATTTCTTGTGCTGATTAAACAACCTTGTTAATACCATTGTTCCGAGTCGGATAGTGTCCGGACAAAAAAAGAACCATTCATACTGAACTGGGATGCGAACTTTGAAGCGACTTGTGGATGTATGTTTGCATTCAACATCGGAGATGGCGTAGTTTTTCTTGAAAAAGTTTTGGATCTAGATTACATCAGCATTACGTAGAGCGTTTTTTTTTTTTAATTAATTTTTATTTTGCCATTTACTTAAAACTATCTTAAAGCTAGGCAAAAATTCATAAAAACTAGCCTACTTATCAATATCTTAAAACTAACTTACTGGCCCCAATCGGGCGCTCTAATGCCTTTCGGCCTAAGAACTATCTTAATTAATTACGTAGAGCGTTTTTCAGGAAAAATGGGCGTTTTTTGGTGAATGATGTTGAAGTTGATGCGGTTGATGTAGAGGAGAAACAATCAGAGGAGCAGCAAGACTTCCGGTGAAAGATAGAGATGTTGATGGAGGTGAAGTGCATGATGTTGAAATTGACTTATTTGGAAGCAAACTTACTGTCACAGCAAAGGTGGCGTTCGAAGGTCAGGACGGTCGTGCAGGTAAAGTGGATGAAGTCAAGGTAGAAGCAGCTGGGTGTATAGACATGGTCCCAGGAGTAGCAAGAAATACGGATAAACATCCTCGTAGGGGTGAAGTGGATGATGTTGAGGTAGATGGAAGATGTTTCAACAACAAATCCATATTGAATCGGTTGCAGAATCCATCATGCAATATGAGCTGGTTGAAAAATTACTTCGATTCTTTATCAAGAGGTCATTCCATTTACCAGCAAATACATTAACAATGGTTGAAACTGAAGTTTCGCCTCTTTTTGTTAAAACACTAAAACTGCAGGTGGATTACATCATCAGAGTTTTGAATTTTGAAGATAATCGTTAACCAAAAAATGCGGCTTTGCAAGCTATTCATACAAAAAGTGGGCGGTACGGAGAATAGCTCGATTTGGTACTAAATTTTGGAATGGATCTGAACTGCACTATAGAAGATATTAGGAAACTGAAAGTAGATATGTACCAACTGATTGCTAAAGTTGATGAAGTAGCAAGAAATAAATACATGGAGGAGGCTTCAAATTCCTTGTATCGAACGATCTACTGCAAGCTTAATCACAATTTGGGACAGATGAACTATGTACTTCCGGGGTGAATCAAGCGTTGAAGAAATATCCATTATGGTTCGACTTCATGGTGAGATGCTCAACCTAACCTTAATTATATACCCCACCGAGGAGACCTTCCAGTAATCTGTAATTTATGCAACTTGATGGAGAGGGAAGATATAGTACATTTCTTAGGAAAGTGTCCAACGTAAAGAGAAACTAGAAGATGTATTTTTGGGAAAGACTTTTTTAGTTGCTGAAGAGGTCATAACTCAATTAAATCAGATGAATGTTTCCAAGCTGTTCTGGTTTTGCAAAATTGCTTTAAGTTATCTCGAAAGAATAATCCAAGGGGTTTTTCGATGGTGACTTGTTATACTTTGTTTAAATGCAATACCGATATTTAAAAAAAGAACTGTTTGCTTAAAAGAATTAGAGTTAAATGCAGTTTTTAATTTATTCAGTTTTTAAAAATTTGTCAATCTGGCAGGCTTATGCCGTCTGCCATGTGAAAATGATTTTTGTAATTATACTCTTGTCATATTTATGTTTCCATAATTTGAAAAAAAAATCAATTCTTATTCTAATTCTAATTCTAATTCTAATTCTAATTCTAATTCTAATTCTAATTCTAATTCTAGTTCTAATTCTAATTCTAATTCTAGTTCTAATTCTAATTCTAATTCTAATTCTAATTCTAATTCTACCGAATCTAATTACAGTTCAACCGAACGCGATATTCTTGCAATAATATGATCCAAAATTTGAAGTTGTTACTGATCATCAATTCAATGTAAGAGATCCATATTCGAATTTAATAAGGAAACAAAATTAATTCAAATAAAAATTTAAAAATCTTAATTATAAGAAGTTAATCAACAATTAATTGATTAATTTAAAAAACAATTTTTCTGTGTAACTTAAAAGCATTCAACTAGTTAATTTATAAATATTTTTTATATTAATAATTTGTTTCCATTTATCTTCATTTTGAAGAAAGTTGTCCTGCTAAGTGCATATTAAGTTAACAGAACACCCATTTTTCACAAACAAAAAAAGCAATTATATTGTTTTGGGTAACTAATCATGTGATAACTTTTTGTCTGAATTTTCCAAAGTATCCTGATAGAGCCAGACTAACTATACGTGCAAGCGGTACAAATACATAGGGCGCTGAGAATACAGTTGATGTAATTGATCAGTAGCGCAGAAATAGGTTCCAGATGGTTTTTCTCGTTTGCATTAATTGAATTTCCAAAAAAGTTATGACTCAAAAGTTGTCGTGTAATAGGGCATTTTCCATTATTTTTGTGATATAATATTCCATTTCCAAGGTTTAAGCGAAAACTCTATTTAGTTTGTATTGATCTCTACAAAAAATACATTGATTACCCAAGGGGTAGTCAAAGAGTGATTTCTTCCACCCATCACTGCAATTGAGGGGAGCTAATGATGAAGCCAATCTATCTCGGCTTGGCCCTGTGCCCTGCTTGTTTCATACATAGGTATCAAATTAGAGTGTTTTTCTATAGTAGTTTATATAGTTATATATCTATATTAATAGGATGAATGATAAATAAAAGAAATAGTAATTAATTAAAACATACAAGTGACTAAGATTTAAGAAACAATCTGTGGCTATGTCAAGAGAGAAAATAATGCAATATTTTTTTTTATATATTTCACAGAATGTCGTAGCAAAACTCATAACAAGAACGGTTAGTAAAAAATAATTACTTCAAAATGCTTACCAAACTTTAATATTCCCAAGATGCAGAACGTTTCCTTGAATTAAAAAAAATATTAATTAATACTTTTTTAAACAGAGATCAAAAAATAGAAATCAATTAGGTCATATTTTAAGCTAAGTGCAAGAGTTGTGTAACCCACTTTTGTTTGCAAACTTTTTATCTTAAATAGATATTATATCGTCCCCTGATTGCAAGAATTGAGTAACTCTATTTTCAATTTTTGAAATATCTTAGCAAAAACGGTATTATTTTGTGTTATTCTGAAGACTTTGTCAAATTTTTGTCCAGCAAAGAAAAATATTGAGAAGCATAAAAATTTAACTTTCAGTTGTTCTCTGGTAGCCAGGTATCTATGAACATTGCTATCTCCAAAATTTTTAAATTTGAGTTACCTAGTTCTTGCAATCTGGGGACGATATTTAGTACGAGTTTTAAGGGAGTTTAGTCACGTTTTAGAAAAACTTATAGGCTGGTTACCTTGGCCTGATGAAGAGTTGATTCTACTATGAAATGTAGGATAGGTAACCCTTTATTGATTTAGTTTCATTTGTTGTTGTTGTTCTTGGGCTTCAGGTCAATAAATACAACAATTTTTTGTGCTGTGTTAACGTCGTTTCGTCCATGTCTATGAACATCATCAGATGTTAAAACTGGCAAGTAATATAAAGCCAAAAACATATAATTGTGTATGTATATCAATGCGATCTTTTTTTTACAAGTGTCTGCATTAGTTATAATGTTTAAAATGTAATAAATAAAAAGCTGAATAATAAATTTACAATTCTAGCATTTAATGTAGCAGGACTTGTTATTGTCAATAAGAACATATTTACAGATTTTTATAATTATGTGAATCGTTTCGATATTGTTCTTTTTTTTTTTTGTTTGATTCCAGCATTAGGACAAACTCAAAGGGAGCAAGAGGCAGTTCATATCTGGGAAAAAAAGAAATCTCTAACATAATATGTAAAATTGAATATAAAGATGAGATAACTTATGTAAAAATATATTTTTCTAGTGAGCAACTGTTAATACATTGTAAGAAGTGGGATACATACTTCGGAAATTTGTATGAACTTATGCTTCACAATGAAAATCCAAACGAACTTTTTGTCGGCAATTTTAATGCCAGGACAGGAAATGAAGCAGGATTAGAAAATGAAGCAGCGGGATTTACACGCCAATCAAACGATATTGCTTGCAATTCAAGAGGGAACAAAATTATAGATTTATGTAACACTTTCAGTCCTCGAATATTAAACAGCACTAGTACCTCAGATGAGTACGCTGACTTCAATTTTGTGGGTAAATAAGGCAACTCGGACATTGACTACTGGCTGGTGGAACAGTGAGTTATATATTTTGTAAGTGATTTCAATGTTGACATGGCACCGTATTCTGATCATCTTCCCATAATTTCAACTATCCAAATAGAAGGCATGGAAACAAACGGAAATAGAAATCTTACTATGTTGTCAAAACTCAAATGTATAGAAAACAAAGCAGTTTGATATCGCACGAACCTTAACAGCTTACTTGAGAGTCACAACTTTTCCGATCTTACGGATATCATAAACTGCATTAGATCTTCCTAACTTGCTTGTAGCATATCATATCAATATAAACAATGTCTAACTGCACCGTGGTTTGATAAGGACTATAAAAATGCGAGACGTAAATCATTTGCATGGCTAAAATCATTCCATGTCTATAATGATCAACATAGCAAAAGGCAGTATATGGAATCAAATAAGGAGTTTAAATCCCTTTGAAGAGCACAAGAAAAATTACTTTGAGCTGCAGTCTAGGCAACTGGCGCATTGCAGGGAGGCCGAAGATTTTTAGAAGTTAGTAAGAACCTTGAACGGAAACAAGTTTATAATAAATCAAGATCTAACACCTGATTTTCTATTTAAGCATTTTAAGGAACTATTAAACCCAACTTCTATTGGTCTCCCAATTGCGTATGCAGCACCGAGCTTTGAAAATAAAATATTGGATGGTGATATAACTATTAACTATTGCTGAAATAGTAAGTGTGTTAAAGAGCTTAAAGGATGGAAAGGCTGCTGGGTCTGATGGAATTCCTACAGAGTTTTACAAATGTGGAAGTTGATAAACAATTTTAATGTGGTGTTTAACCATATTATTGAAACTGGAAGTATTCCACAACAGTTTAAGCAATATTTGATTTTCCAAATCTACAAGAAAGGATGCTCCAGAAACCCGGTAAACTATCGTGGGGTAAGTTTTCTTTACGCTACTTATAAAATATTTACATCTATTCTTTAAAGGCGGCTTAGTTCTTGGATTGATGAAAACCATTTAATAAAAGAATTTCAAGCTAAATTTAGGTCAGAATACTCAACGATAGACCACATCTTTGTTCTTAGAACCATCGCAGAAGAATTTTTAAGAAGAGGGAAAAAACTATATTGTTTTTTTGTCGATTTTAAGGCAGCCTTTATGGCGGTGGACAAAAATGCATTAATATACAAGCTCTTTGGTTTGGGAATGTCCAAAAAGTTTGGAAGAGTTCTTCAAAACCTTTATGGGGATACCACTGCTTGGTATGGAGTGGAGAGGAAATCTCCGAATGGTTTTAAACCGAATCAAGAGTTCGCCAGGGATGTGCACTGAGCCCTCTTTTATTTGCACTCTATATTGAGGATTTACCGACAGTTTATCTGGAGGTATTGAGTATGCAGGAACTTTAATTTAGGCACTCTTCTTTGCGGGTTACATAATTTGTTTGCATATTCGCCAGAATCGCTACAGCTGATGAATCATCAACTACAAAGGTACTGCAATGCATGGATTCTTAGAATAAATCTTAATAAATCAAAACTTATGATTTTTAAAAATAGTGGAGGATGAAATTGATAAAATGAAAGTTGGTCCTACAACAAGGAAGGAAGAAGTTTTTAAGGATTATAAATAAATTACTCAATTACGTCAAAATCTTCATACGAAAAGGCAAAAATCATAAAGTTATATCGTCGGCCTAGAGTGTAAAGCAGCTAACTCACATTTTGCATTTTTTACAAACAAATATTTTAAACAAAGTGTTCGCATTATTTGAATAAAACCTAAATTACATTAAATATTTTTGAACAGCCGTTATTGCCAAATTGAGTGACATTGAAAAGATTTGATAGATTTTTGTATTTTTTAGCAATTTTTGAAGTGGTCTATAATGGTAAAAAAAAAATATGGTGTTAGGCGCTTTACACTCTAAGCCGACGATATATAATAGTGATCTGCGCAGATTACCACTGTTAGAGGCTTGCATCATATGCTTTCCTCTCCAACAGAGAATGTATGTGACCTCAGCCAACTGATTTTATGACAGAGCTTGAAAAACTTTTCGAATGTCTACGCTTGAGCTTGGAAGAAAACTACTTTCTCATGGCCGGTGATTTGAATGCCAAACACCAAGATTGGGGAAATCAAATTCAGAATCCGAGAGGTATTCATCTTTTTAATTGGATGAGTCAGTATAACGCTGAATATCGTATAGAACTGCTGGCTACGGATCAGCCATCGTTTCCAAGAAGCAGTGCCTATCTGGATCTATTGTTAATAGACGCAAGACTGACAATAACTAACACTGTGGGTCAAAGACCAAGAATTTGTTTACGAACGATCAAAGACCAAGAATTTGTTTACGAACGATCGAGTACGACAGTGACCACTGCAGACTCGCTGCCGTAATACAACTTCCGAACGAGCTCGTGGAGTTGGATGAGTATGGACCTGTGCATACTTACGATTACAGTAAGGTACACTGGCCACGCTTTACCAACGCCTTATCGAGCGAAATCAGTTCGAATAACATTTCCCCACCAAATGACAGGAATTTGACAAATAACGAAATATACCAGTACCTAGAACAAATGGACGAAACAATCAAACGAACAATGAAGAGCACAATACCGAAATACAAACAACGGGATGCAGCCAACATGTACCGGAACGCGACCATTGATGCATTACACAGACAAAAAAGCGAACTGCTGACAAGACTTAAACTCTTGTAGCGACGGTATACTGACCCTCACAATCTGGAGATTAGGACACTGAAGTCGTCGATCAAGAACATCAACCAACTAATTAAAGAAAACTATCGGTTGTCAATTAATTTGTATTGGGATAACAAAATTTGGGCTTTTAATTCAAGCGACCCGACCATGTTTCCCCAAATTAACAAGATATTTAGAAGGAATGATCAAAACGACCTTCCGTGTCTTAAGCTAAAGAGAACGATGGACAACAGAGACGTACTTCTGTCAGCAGGAATTAGTCCAGAGGACGCCGTCTTGGACCTCTTTACTGTCGAAGATCCGCAGGAGAAAGTGGAGGCTGCTTTCCAGCAAAAGTACAAGGTGAATGCGTGCCCAATCACTTCTACCTTCGGAATGACATCACGCAATGGCGATCAGAGAACCTCGGCTTCACCGGGTTCAATGAAGATACTTTGGCAAATGCCATAATCGCCGAGCAAAATTAGCCCAGTTCCCTGTCAATTACAAAGGTAATCGATTCATTAAAGAAGAAGAAGTCAGCAGGAGTCGATGGCATATCCAACGTTGTACTTTGACATTTACCTCAAGAAGCAGTAGACATTTATACCACTCTGTTAAACAACGCTCTGAATAATGCGTATTATCCGAGGTCATCAGGATTCATCAGCAGCGTGACTTCGAGAAGATTCACCAATATTGTGATGACTGGAAGTTGAAAATCAACTTTCAGAAATCAGAAACTATCTTGTTTAGGACTCCGTTGCTTAGAGCCACAAGCGATACGAGAAAGAATTGGCGCAAGCCAGTGATCGTACGGCCAAATGGACATCCACTGGCGGGTAAATGTGTAGTAAGGTACGAGTACTTTGGCATCGGGATGGATCAGTATTTATATTTCGACAGACATATAAATACTGCTCTTGCCAGGGCTAGGGGAGCTTTTGCCCTGACGAAACAGGTTGGCTACGTTTTTCCGAAAAACGATTTCCCGGGTCACGTTTTCCCGCTTCACATTTGCCCGAAAAACAATTTCCTGTCTATCGTTTTCCCGAAAAACGAAATCCCGCCGATCGTTTTCCCGTGTAACGTTTGCCCGCGGATTCCTACTATTCTTGATACAAAGCAACAGCTCTGTAATCTAATTAGATTCTTATAGGTTTTGTGGCACCAGCCAATCAGAGTCACTGAATTTGAATTTCAGTACTATTTTTGATTTTTGACAATATTGGGGTGACAGACGGTGACAGCCAGGACGACGACGGCATCGATTTTTTTGTGTCGTGCAGGTTTTGGCGCGAGGTTTTTCGATTTTTATTTTAGCTAGAAATTAATTCGAAAAATCGAACTATGGTGTCCTTTCCTTGGATTTTATATTTTTTCTTTACGTTTCTTAAGCTTGCAGGTTAAGACAATATTATTAAGGGATTGTGATATTTTCTGATTTTTCCAGCTCTACAAACAATAAAGACCTCAATCAAAAAAAATGTATTTATTTATTTTTATTTTTTTATTATTTATTTATTTATTTCTAGTACTGTTAAAATTAAATTAAATTTAATTTTTTTTTTGGTTCATTCTTGTAGATTCTCAGAAATCTTACTTAAATGAATCAATGATCACGGGACTTTCAAAAAAAGTGTTTAAAGTGAAATAATTTTAATTTTCAAATTTCAATTTGTTTGTATTTATCAGTGAGAACATAGCTACATAAGCTACAAAATGGAAGGAGAAATCGCTCAGGTATGTACTTTAGACTCTTTAGAATATCCAAATCCCAACTAATTTTCCTCCAATTGTGTGTGAAGTGATAGTTCGACAGTGAAAATGTGTGAAAGTTCAAATGGGACGGTTTTTAGTGTAACGTCAAATACAAAGTCTAAAGATTTTGCCGCGTGCGAAAGTTCAACGGTGTGAAAAAGTCATAGTTCGTAAGTATGGATGTGACCGTGGATAATAGTTATTGTATTTTGTATTTGTATTTGAAATTTTGGCGCGTTTATAAAAGTTCAATAGTGTTAAAAAGTTATGGTTTAGGGGTGTGACAGTGACCGTGGCTATTTTTATTACTTTTTTTTTATTTCTCAATTGTATATTTTAATCCATACGATTATCATACGAGTATACCAACAATCTTTAATATCACTCTACAACAGCTTCTCTGTCAAATAAATAGCAACAGTATCTCTGTATGCTTTATTTTCATATTATTCTGTATACTTCAATTCATATTGAAATAGTAATTTGTCCACAATAGTCAGCAGTTTTTTCTGCATTCATGCTCAGAACATACCTGGCAGAAATGTATTATGTTTCCTTTTAAGGTTTGTATCATATTATTTTTTGTATATTTTAGGTGGTTTTAAAATTTAGCTAAGTAAGCAAAATTAATGTATAAATAGTATTGTAAGATAACAAAACTTTGTCATTTTACGCCCAAAAGGTTGTTTGGTGTTCTTCATTATTATTGCTTCCCACACCAGTGGTAAGCGGCAGTAATATTTTCACAACTTCATTACACACTGCCGTATACAAAAGGTACAAGAAAAATTTTTGTATAATCGTCATTCTGGTCAAGGTTTATGTACCCTATCCAGACAGTCGGAGCAAAATAATAAATGTGTGAAAGTGACTTCTTTTTGTTATTTTGTCGAATTATTTATTTCGCCATACTTTGTACCTCTAACTGTAAAACTGTATGTTTTTTACTTAGCGAAACCTGAACAAAACGTTCTCTTATTTTTTAGCTTAATTCTTTTCTAAATATCACTTTTTTTGTTGCAGGTAACATTTTTCAAACGTGGAAAGCAAAAACTGGAGCGAAATGGATATCACTACCATTTAGAGAAGAATGTAGATAAAAAACATGTTTATGCTGTGCCGAAAGGAAAGCCTTTCGTTGCAAGGCACGAATGCAGACAATGTTAAATGAAGAGAGCTAAAATTACGAAAACGTTGAATGACCCCAGCCATGCTCCTCTGGCATTCGAAAAAAAAATTGCAAATGCAAATTTTGTGCTGAAAAAAAATGCAGAGACAGCCCTCCCCCCAGCCACGATTATAAGAGCTAATTGCACTGGAGCCTGCATGCCGCCCATATTTACCCACAAAAGCAGCACAGAAAATGAAGATTCATAGTGTCCGAGCCAGCCACATCAAAGCACCAGAGAGCCTTGAAGGAATATGTATACCCGTTCACCTGCGGTATATCGAGGGCGAACTCTTCGTTCTCTCCGAAGCCGTCCATGCTTCGGGTTTGAATATAGTCTTGGGAACTAAAACATAGGTGCAATTACTATCTCCAGCAAAATGCTGGCTCATAGACGGCACGTTTGCGATGGTTCCATCTATCATGGGACAGCTTTTGTCGCTGCATGGACATATACAAGGCACTGTAGTGCAATTAGTGTTTTGTCTTATGAGCAACAGATCGATGGAGGCCTATAATGAGTTCTGGACCCAGTTGCTGCGATGCGCTGGTGAGTTCAATATCCAGCTCAAGCCAGAAGTAGTTGTATTCGACTTCGAGAAGGCAATTATACCGTCGGCAACGACGTATTTTCCTGAGGCACAAACACATGGCTGTTTATTTCACTTTGGCCAAATTATTTGGCGGAAAGTGCAAGGCTTTGGACTGGCCATTAAAAATGAGCATGATGAAGTATTCTCACTTGAGGTGAGAATGCTGAAAGCACTTGCTTTTATGCCACCAGAGGAAGTGAGAGACCTCGATGCTTTAATCTCCTCGGCACAATATTCCGAAATGATGACCCTGGCAACATGCTTAAAAAAAAAAAAACTATGTCGGTACCAGAACGACCACACCGCGGTACCACCCAGCGTTTTGGACAACAGGAGCCTCGGCAAGCTCAGAAAACTTCACCAGAACTTAAAACAGTCTTGAGGCCTGGCACCGTCGCCTGAAGGTTGTCGTTGGCAAAACGCAATCCGGCCTGTACAAGCTCATTGAAGATCTTTGAAAAGAGGTAGTCTTTGCCAAGTTGTCCATCGACAAAAATTCAACGGGGTGAACAGCCTGCTATCACCAAGGCAATGAAAAAAAAATGAGCGGCTGCAACTTGTTCTAGGCAGGAGGACGGCAACTGAAAAGGTGCAATTTCTAAAAATATTGCCACCAACAGCAATATTGCTTAAAGGCTTGATAAGCCTTGACACACGAACGATTCCCAATCCATCCTTTTCAGGACGACAAAAAATTTAAAATGAGATTGCAATTATTAATTTCAGAAAGTATAAAAGTCAGTCAAGTGCTAATATCTTAAGTTTTCATAGACAACTAAAAGTCAATTTGTCGTATTATTCGATGCATTAACAGAGCACCAATTTTTCTTAAGCAACAGAACCTTGGGTGCGAAATAAACGCGAATAAACAATGAGGCATGTATGGAGGGGCATGCTGCCCCCCTGCAATATGTAACGTTTCTTTTGCTCTTAAAGAACCTCTAGAGCGCTTTGTTTAGCCGCAAATCACGTTTAAATATAAAAGTCAATTTTTCGTATAATTCGATGCATTAATTGACCACCATTGTTAATTTTTCTTGAGAAATTGTACCTAAAGTGGCCCGCTTCGCGGGTTCTCAGGATTTTAATCGTCTGGCAGGCGCCAATGTCAACAGTTTTCTTGGCCAACAATACATTGGGTTGCCCGCTTCGCGGGTTCTCAGGATCTTAACCCACTTTTTTGGGTCCTCTGTCCCGCTCACTTAACTCCGTTGCTCCACTTCAGGTATTTAAATTCGTCCGGCAGGCGCCAATGTCAACAGTTTTCTTGGCCAACAATACCTTTGGTGGCCCGCTTCGCGGGTTCTCAGCATTTAACCCCCTTTTTTGGGTCCTCTGTCACAATCACGCAACTCCGTTCGGGTATTTAAAGTCGTCTGGCAGGCGCCAATGTCAACTGTTTTCTTGGCCAACAGCACCTTGGGAGGCCCGCTTCGCGGGTTCTCAGGATCTTAACCGTCCCACTCACGCAACTCCGTTGCTCCGCTTCGGGTATTTAAAGTCGTCTGGCAGGCACCAATGTCGACAGTACCTTGCGTGGCTTGCCAAGCCCGGAAAAGTTACCTTATGTTCATAGCTAGATCATATTAATATCCCTTTACTATCTTTTATTTAGTCCTGAAAAGAACTATTGCATAGCAGAGAAAATCCTGAGCTATTTTCATGGTTTTCCTTGCCATAAGCACTGAAATCGGCCTTCAATTCAATTTCAATTTATTTTATTGAACATAATATACACAATTTGGCTTATAACTAATATGAATACTATGATCTATGATAAATTTACATTTGTTGGCACATAGGGGGCCTAACGTTATACAATGTCTTAAGTTTAACAAATTATAGGTATATAAATTACAAGTCAAAATTAATTTTTAAATTAAAAGTCGGCTGACTTAATCGTCCTCAGGGTGTTCATTCCCGGTTGTCAATGGTGTTTTTTGGTGTGGGTTGGGGAAAGTGTTGGCTTTTAGCCGCGGTAGAAGGCTGACCCTAAGTCAGCGTAGAACGAGACTGCTTCCTCGTTGTCCATGATAATGTTGTCGTCAAGAATTTCCATTATGCTGAGGTACCTTGGCTCCGGATGTCGTTGTTCGGTGGTCATCCTTCTCATTAGCTGATTCGGGTGGTCGATGATGTTCTGTACCAGTCTTTTCGCTGAGAGGACTAGGTATTTGTCCAGTGGGATCATGTTGGCTTCGGAGTAAAGATGTTCGTTCCTGTAGTGTTTCTGCCGCTGTTGTAGTACAGTCCGGTGCAAACCCTGAGTATCTTCCTTTCGAATACTTGAAGCTCCTTCATGGCTGTCTTCGAGATTGAAAACCAGACTGGGAAGGAGTGGCTGATTACTGTTCGTAAGAGCTGCTTGTAGATCAGTATCTTCGTTGGTTGTCTTATTCCTGTTCTTTTTTATTAGACGGTGAAAGGCCCAACTGGCATTTTTTAGCACATTTCTTGAGTGTGGGTTGAACCTGAACAACTCATTGAAGATAATTCCCAGGTATTTCACATTCTTTTTGGCAGCAATGGTGGATCCATCAGGGAGTCTCACGACCAGATTTCTGCAGTTGGCTGCTGAGCGAATAACTTTACCAGTTGAGGGCCTCATGAAGCAGACAAGTTCCGACTTGGAAGTGTTGATTCGGATGCCCCATCGCGTAAAAATTAAAGAGTCTGTCGATGTGTGCCTCTACTTTTCGGACAGGCATAAGCGGTGACATTGATGAAGCATAGGTGAGCGAGTCATCAGCATATAGCAGGCTCTCGCATCCAATTGTCGATGTCGTTATTCTTCATTTGCTCCCAATGAACCCTCTGGTTCATTATTAGGGTCTTGGAGCACACTTCATTAATGTCGCACGTCTTTGATACTTCAACGACAAAGTTGTTGTATTGCTTTGTCTTTGCCTTCTTGGATTTGAAGTGTGTGACTGAGATTATTGGGAGTCCCTTGATGAGAAGCTCATCTTTGACTTCTATGGCTGAACAGGTAAAATGAATACCTTTCATTAGAAGAAGATTCTTCCTGTCTTCCCTTGGCGTAAAGGAGTTGAACTGTATCTTCATGGTTTTGAGATACTTCTTAATGGCTTCGAATGATGTTCTGTCCTGGGCGTTGATGATGGTGGTCTTCTAGCTCCTGTTTTTGAAAGTCAACGATATGTTACTCGCTTTGCAGTGTCTCCTTATCTCGGCGACACTTCCGGAGAAACAAAATATCGGAGGCATTCCAGGACCTTTGCTTTGGTTGACGGCAGCTGTGTCAATGGTTGTCTTCGGGGTCTGAGCAGGAGCAGATTTAGAGGCTGCTACTGTTTTGATGGCGGCTCATGATGTTGATGCTGTTGTGGTATCTTCAAGTTTGGCCGACACTTGCTTCTTTGTCTGGTTTGGAGGGATTTTTTTTACCCTTCGTCCAATTGGGGGCACTTGGTTGTGACGTCCTTTTGTGCTGATTTTCCAGTTTTGCGTGGTCTTTTCTGAACAGGTAAAGGAGAATCGCTGAAGTCATCCTCTGAGCTTACTTCCGATGTCTGGCTGGGTGGAAGTACTTCGCTAACATCTTCTTTATCCGCTCTCTTCAGTGTGCTCTTCTGAATCGTCGTAACTGGATGAGTCACAGCTAGGAGAATCTTCTATCTCCATACTGTCACCTTCTTCGCTGTTTTCTTCGATATTTTCTTCTTTACTTTTGTTTGGGATAACAAATTTGCTGAAAAGCTGGCTGAGCCTTGGCCCATAATCAGGTAGGTGGGTGATTATCCTGGTCAGCATTACGTCGACAGAAGCAAATGCTGCCTCCGGATTAAATGGTTCGTCCATTTTTTTTTACAACACTGATTATAACGCAAAATATTTATTTTTAAAAAACCTTTATTCCGCGAATTAATCAGGGTAAGCACTTGTTAACCGCAGGTAGCCCGCAGGTATACCTGAGTTACACTAAAATTTTCATTTATTTCGGGGTGGATTTTTTTATTTTTCTTCCGCTTAAGATGCACACGCACTGCACGATGTACACTGAATGACTCTGACTGTGATGATCAATGACTGTGAGAAATCGGCCTTGAATCATCGCCACTTCTTAGAGAATTTCAATAATATTTATTAATTTCATATAAATCTGAGACTTGAAACTGTGAGAATCAACAAGAACAAACATCCAAAGAAGTTAACAGATAAAAGTATAAAAGCAAAATAAATTCCGGAATAAAATTCAGTCCTCACTAGGACTCGTTAAGACAAACATCTGTAAGAGATAAAAACAGAATTTTCATTTGGGATGGCTGGGTCACGAGGACGCTTAAGATAATTTTAAGCGTTTAAGGTGATTCCTAGGTGAAATTTACCTATGCGCAAAAATTGTTTTAAGCGTTTTGATTGGATTATAGTTTCTTAGCTAAGAATCGTTTTTAGAGAATTTTTATTTTTTCGCGCTTAAAATTCATTTTTCTCGCGCTTAAAATCCATCGAAATAAATTTTGATGAATTCTTAGCTTACAATTATTTTAGAAGAATTAAATTTTTGCTAAGCTTTAAATGGCTTTTAAGCGCTTTGAACAGGAATTATATTTTCTAGCTTAGAATCGTTTTTAGAGAATTTTAATTTTTTTCGCGCTTAAAATCCATCAAAATAATTACTAAAATAAGATTAATTTTTTCGCGCCAAAAATAGTTACCACCAAAATAGTTACTTAAATAATGTAAATTTTTTCGTGCTTAAAATCCTCCAAAATATGTAAGGTACTTAAATAAAATATTTTTGTTAACAATACGAAAAAGGACTTTTCAAAAGTATTAAATACTTTTTCCAATCCCGCCGCCAATCCCGCCAGAAAATCCATAGGATACTGTGCCACGGGATATCGTGCTGCGCTATTGGAGTCAAAAAGGAACATATATAATCCGCGGGCAAACGTTACACGGGCAAATGATTTTGGGGAAAACGTAGTGTTCCCGACGAAACGGTTGTTTTATAGCAGCTGGCTTGAAGCAGGGTGAATATGATTTGCTACATGGCCCTTATCCGGCCGATGATTGCCTATGGATGTCCGGTTTGGTTCAACGTTGTCCCATCTCAAATGGAAAAGATTTGGGTGTTTGAGAGGCAGTGTCTTCGACGCTGCCTTGGATTGCACAGAACACAAGAGTCGGAATACAAACACTATTATTCCAACCTGGCTCTATACAACGGCGCCAACATAAACAGGATAGATAATTTCTTGCTGAAGCTTATTCGAGGTCACATTGCAAGAGCGATGTCCTCGAGCAACAGCTTTCGGGGCTTATCACCCCAGCAACGAATACTACGAGTGTAAGCGTCTAAGCGGCTTTATTCCGCCTGATGCATCTAGACAGTCGGGGGCTGATCCAGAATAGAGCGGCGGTTCCGCTAATCTACCACGTCCGCCGTAGAACTGTAGATAGGCGGCTCCTTTATAGTCGAGACGTCCTCGCACAAGACGGAGCTGAGCACCTTCGGTTCAGTAGGACTGTGTCCGAACGGGACTGAAAAGATAGGGTAAAGCAGGAGAACCAGTTCTGGTGGTTGAAAAACGAAGATGAAGTTCCTTCAGACATTTAATAGTTGACCGTGCTATTTGCTTTTTGTATGGCCAACTTGCTTAGGTTTAAGTAGTTAGTTTTAAGTAGGGACAGTCAGGGTGGCATCAAAAAAAAATTTGTAAAACATACAAAAACACAAAAAAAATTACGCAAGGGAACAAGCGTAAGACAACAAGAATTGATTATTACTTTAATTTATGTAATTATTAAACGATTTTTTGTCTGTTTTCTTAATAATCGCTGTATCTATAAATGTAGACCTTTTACAGTAAATCCACTTACAGTTTCAAGTAATATAAGGTAAGTACAATCTGATACAAGAAAAATTTTCTTTGTTGTATACAAAAGTAAAAAATTTGTTCCCTTGTGTTATAAAATCAACAAAAATCAAAAAAAAAATCATAAAACCGGAAAATGCTTGCTGTGGCTGTTCTAGTTTGTAAGTAGTCTATAAGAAGCTTATTAGTAGGTTGTAATTAGTTGTAAATATTAAGTAGCTTCAAGTAGTTTTTAATTAGCTTTAAGTTAGTTTTATGTAGTTTGTAAGTTTTATATAAAACCAAAAATAAATAAAGACAATGATAGTTTTTTGTAAATTCTTCTCGGGGAAAAATAAAAACCGATATAGAATTTTAGTATTAAGAAAGTTCTTAGGCCAAAACGCATTAGCATTAAGTTTTTTTAGTTTAACTTAGAGCGCCCGATCGGGGCCAGTAAGTTACTTTTAAGATATTTTTTGGTTTTTATGAATTTTTGTCTAGCTTTAAGATAGTTTTAAGAAAATAGAAAATAAAAATGAATTACAAAAAAAGATCATTGCCCATAGTAGTAAATTTCGTATTTTTGAATCTGTCTCGAAATCAATCAATCATGAAACGGTGGAAAAACTTTTGAGGTTTTATATTAAAAGAATATTTTTTGCCTGCCTTTGAATACCCCAAACTACATCTTAATGTTGGAAACAGGACTCTCTCCGCTTTTCATTCGCATATTAATGTAACAAAAAGATCATATGATCAAGGCTTTGAACGTGTCAAAAGGGAGATTACCTAGAAAAGCGGCGTTTTAAGTCATTCGTCGAAGAACAGGTTGGTTATGCTGAGTGGTTGGAGCTGGCGCAGTGGTGTGGAATTCCGCTAAATTTGGATATAGAAAACCTCAGTGAATGGAAATTCGTACTTTACAAACTTGTTGAGGCTATGGACGTCAAGTATAAGGGAGGGATATATAAAAGAATCTACCGGTTCCGTGCATAGATCGATATATAGAAGACTATGCTACAATTTGGGGCCAAGAAACTATTTTTGAGATGAGTATAGTGTAGACCAAATATCTAATATGGTAAGATTGCGTGGTGAACTTCTACGACTTAAATATGTGCCACATAGAGACCTCTACTTTTTATGTAATTTCTGCAATCTGAGAGTAAGAGAAGATGTGCTCCATTTCCTTGGAATATGTCTGGTGTTAAAGGAAACCAGAAGATTTTCCTTCGGCTGCAATATTTTAACTGAGGAAGGATTTATGCACGGATCTTCTTGAGACAACGGACTCTGGTGTTATTGAAGCAACTCGTTCTATTCGAACGAAAAGTAAGCAAAGAACCAGCGTAATTTTCACACTACACCAAAAAGAAGATGTTAGGCGCGCTTTAACAGCGAACTCTAAACTATGCGGAACTGGAGTATCTATGCCAAGAGACTATCCAGCTGCACGATACACATATTGAAGGTAATATCATTAGCGTTTTCATTTTTGTTCAGTTCTGCGCATATCTCAAAATCAGTGGAAAATGGTGGATCCCGTGTTATTTGACTGAAAATTATTGTATGTTATGTGTGTATTCCTTTGTTACTTGATAAGAAAATAAAATTGTTCGACATATTTAATGTTTATAATAATTATTTTATTACCTGACAATAAGAAAATTGGTTTCTAGTGTTATTGAAATAATTTCTTTCGTGTTTGTTGTGGTTGTAATACGGCAAAAATATCACGAGAACGGCCATCTTTAGTTCCTTCTGACAGTTCTAATTTTAGACAACCTGCGCAATATAATACCTTCTATTTGTGTACTGTGATCCAGCTGCATCTCGAGCACGAAGTAGGTGATTACAAGAACTCAAAGCAGATATAAATAAAAAGAATAGTGCAATTAAAACTAAATTCACGGACAAGCATTAAAAGTTCGGTTTAGGTCATTTTATTTTGACAGCAACTTTGCCCTACCATGTGACGGCGAATGTCGATTGTCATTACTACAGCAGCTGAACGATGACAGTTCAAGTGAAGGCGTTCCTGGTAGTAGCAAAACTGTTATGAAAATTCTAATCATGCATCACGTTACGTTGCGTCACCTCAAAAAAATTTTTAATTGTAATGCCGTCTGCTCCAGTAATATAACAAAATAGTAATAGTAATATAACAAAATAGTTTTAAAAATAGTTGTGTAAACTTCAAAGTATATAAAATTTAATCTTATAATGTTGCAGGTTTAAATAATAAATCCCTTTTCAATAATTTTCTTGATTTTCTAAACCAATTTGATTTTATATTACTTTATAAAACATATGTTACGGATTCAAATATCACGCATTATGAAAGTAAATTACCTCAATTCAAATTAAAAGCAATACCAGCATGCAGAACACATATGAGAGGAAGGGCAAGTGGTGGATTTCTTTTTGGTTTCAGGAAAGACACTGGTATTAACTTTACGTAATCACACACATGGACGGAAAAAAAATTCGTATACTTCTGACTTATTTGAACTGTAATTATTGGGAGAGCGATTTCAAAGAGCTTGAGGAATTATTGAGTAATGGAAATACCTCAAATACACTCTTAAAAGGTGATCTTAATACTAGAATTGGTGAAGGAAGGGGGTCTGAAAATGTTTCGGCTGGAATTGAGAAAATTAGAGATAAAAAGTAATGCAAAAGGTTATAAGCTATTGGAACTCTGCGACACTTTTGGGTTACGACTGCAAAATGGAACCAGCGAAGGAGACCAATAAGGAGAGCTTACATTTATTGGTGGTCAAGGAACTTCTGTGATTGACTATAGTTTTATAGAAAGTGACTGGAGTAATTACATCACCAACTTCAAGATTATATATGAACCCTTTTCTGACCATATGCCAACTGTTGTGTCCTTTAAGAAAAAAGAAATTTTTAATGAAAACAATGTGAGAAAGATTATGTGGAAAACCAATAAAGCTAGCTATTATAGAAGTCAATTGGATATATTACTAAGAAATCAAGAAGCCTCAACTTTTGATGAACTCGATGCAATAATCATACAAGCATTCCCGCAAAACCATGTGAACAGGAAATCGTCAGTTTTTAAGGAACCTTGGTTTGATGAAAGTTGTTAAAAAGCAAGGGACGTGTCATATGCGTGGCTCAAACTTTTTTGTAAGTCCAGTTTTGGATCCATTTAAGATTTATATCTTCAAGCCAATCGCAAGTTTAAGGCAATCTGTGTAGAAAGCAAGAGAGCATTTTATGAATCAGAAGCGCGAAAACTACGCATGCCATGAAATCTTCGGAATCTTGGAATCTGGCGCGGTGATAAATTTTTTTATCAATAAATATTTGACCCCACAAGTGCTCCATAATCATTTTTAGCAGCTTTTGAATCCAACAATGAGCAATTTTGTAAAATTCCATTATGCAGCACCTGGCTTTTCTGATGACATTTTAGATTCACCCTTCACGCAGCAAGAATTATACACTATTATCGATGGACTCAAAGATGTTAAGGCTGCTGGTTCTAATAGAATGCTCGTTGAACTTTTTAAGTATGCTACAAATTACCTTATTAAGTATGGTACAAATGACCTTATTATTTCACCGCCCTACTTGAAAACCGCTTAACAGCTTGGATAACTCCAAAAATTATTTTATGGCATTTCAAGCTGGGTTTAAATCTGGATATTCGACCATCGATCACATTTTTGTGCTTAAAAGTATTGCTGATTCCTTTCTCGTAAGAAGTAAAAAGCCTTATGCTTTCTTTGTTGATTTTAAAGTTGACAAATTGGCTATTAATATAACATGGAAAAACTGCTTAAACAGCAACTACATATCGCACAGCAGGAAATATCAAGTTTTTGAAACAGTACCTGGATCCGTTCTCTTTTACGCGGCTCAAGTATAAGGAGGTAAAAAGTATGAGGCGGTGGAAAAACTTTTAAGATTTTACATAAAGAGAACTTACCGCCAACGCACCAAACTACATTTATTTGTCCAAACATTGAAGCTACAAGTAAATTATATACTGAAAGTTATGCAAATGCCTGACCGCCGGCTTACAAAAAAAGCTATGATTCAGGCGGTACAGAGTCAAAAAGGACGTTTTAAGGAATGGTTAGATCTGGCTGCGGAATGTGGGATGGTTCTAAATATTAGTATAAATGAGCCTTATGCATGGAAACCGACGTTGTACAAACTTATCAAGTGCGTGGATGAACGTTGCAGGCTAAAGTATGAGGAAGATGCTTCGAGTTCGCTGTATAGATCAATCTATAATTGTTTGGATTACTCTCTTCATGGAAGAACTATTTTAGAGGTGTAGAATAGAAGAAATTTCAATGATTTTTCGATTACGTGGAGAGGTGGTGGAACTCAACTACATACCACATAGAGACGATCTTCCAATACTGTGTGATTTATGAGAGAGTGAGAAAATGTTTTCCATTTCATGGGTAAATGCCCAATATTAGGAGAGATAAGAAGAAATATTTTTGGTAATTATATTTTAACCCAAGAAGAGTGTATAACACTACTCAACCAAATTGATGTAGAAAAATTATATAAATTCTGTGAAATTTTACTTTTATATAGAAAAAGAATAATTAATGGGGATTTTTGATCAATTAAGGGTGATAAAACTTACAAAATTAAATGTTATAAATCTTAAAAAAAAATAGCAATACAAATAACAAAACTTGCAGTATTAAATATGAATTATCAGTCAGACAGACGGCAAGGCCATGCTTTAATAATTTTTTTGTAAATTAAATATTATAATTTAAGCCTTAAAGATACAAATAAAAAAAACTAACTAAGGAAGAGATAATATCGCTTTTAAATGAAATGGTAGTCCCGAAGCTGTTTTTGTTGTAAGGTCGCGCTGGGATATTGCGAAAGGATAATTGAGGATAATTTTTGGTTCAACTTCTAAAACTTTAGTATCTACTTTCATATCCTTTGTCTTTAAACCGTAAAAAAAATAAACTAAGTGTTATAGAATTTTGTTTTATTAACCTGGCAGACGACATTGCCATGGGGAGAACTTCGTTTTCCCGAGAATCATTTGCCCGTGAAACGTTTGCCCGCCGATTATATATGTTCTTTCTTGACTCCAATCCCGCAGCACGATATCCCGTGGCACACTATCTTATAGATTTTCTGGCGGGATTGGAAAAAGTATTTAATAATTTTATTTATGGTACTTAATAAGATTTTAAGTGCGAAAAATTAATCCTGTTTGAAATGCTTAAAAAACATTTAAAGCTTGAGAAAAATGTATTTTTCTAAAATAATTTTAAAGCATAGAATTCTTCAAAATTTATTTCTTAGATCTTAAGCGCGAAAAAAATTAATTTAAAGCGCAAAAAAATTAAAATTTTCAAAAAACGATTCTAAGCTAAGAAAATATAATTCCTGTTCAAAACGCTGGAAAACCATTTTAAGCCTGAAAACAATTTTATTATAAAACAATTTTTGTTCTTCAAAACGCTTAAAACAATTTTTGCGCATAAATGAATTTCTCTTAGAAATCACCTTAAACGCTTAAAATTACCTTAAGCGTCCTCGTCACCAAACGAAAATTCTGTTTTTATATCTCTTACAGATGTTTACCTTACCGAGTCCTAGTTGCGTGAAGGGGACAGAGGATCCAAAAAAGATTGTTCAAATCCAGAGAACCAAGGTACTCTTGCTCAAGAAAACTTGACATTGGTGCTCAATTAATGCATCGAATCATATGAAAAATTGACTTAATCTTCAAACGCGATTGCGTCTAAACTAAGTATCCTGGAAGAATTAAAGCTTACATCTTAAAACATGGTTTGCGGCTAAACCGAACATCCCAGCGGCTTATAAATCCAGATTCTTTAGGGTTTGCCAATTCATGATGGAAAGATATACGAGCCAACAACGAGTCGAAATTGTTAAAATTTATTACCGAAATTCGGAGTCAATGGCTGCAAGGTTAAGAGTGCTACGTCTAATATATGGTCGTCATAATCGTCCTAGCAGATCAACAATTGAGCGTCTAGTGGAAAAATTTGAATCCACAGGCACAGATTACAAGATTACAAGATTAAATTGACGCGAGAACTGAAGCCGCTTGACCACCAGAAGCGTCGTATGTACGTGAATTGGGCTGAGCAATAACTTGAAAATGATTCGGATTTTCATCGAAAAATGATCTTCAGCGATGAGGCTCATTTCTGGCTGAATGGCTTCGTCAATAAACAAAATATGCGGTATTGGTCAGGTAGCAATCCACACGTACTCCATGAGTCATCATTACATCCCGAAAAAATTACGGTTTGGTGTGGTTTATGGGCCGGCGGCGTCATTGGGCCGTTCTTCTTCCGTGATGATCAAGACCGGCACGTTACTGTGAATGGGGATCGCTACCGTTGAATGATAACTGAATATTTTTGGCCCCAATTGGATGATATGGACTTGGAGGACATGTGGTTCTAACAGGACGGCACCACAAGCCACACAACGAATGTCATAATCAATTATTATTTTTATTTTTTATTTTTTATATGTATTATTATATTGGAAACCTAGTTTGGAGAACGTGTTATCTCACGAAAGGTCCAGTCGCTTGGCCGCCTCGGTCGTGCGATTTGACGCCGTTAGACTATTTCCTGTGGGGCTACGTCAAGTCTATGGTCTATGCCAACAAGCCAGCGACGATTGATGAACTTCGTACGAATATCTAACGTGAAATTGCAGTAGTATCGGCCGATTTATGCTTGAAAACCGTCGAAAATTGGGTTCAGCGTCTGGACTTCTGCAAGCGTGCCCGTGGTGGCCATGCAAAAGAAATCGAGTTCCATACATAATGGCATCGAACGTACTTTGACAGGAATAAAGAATTTCATTGATATCCAAAACCGTTTTTGTTTTATTTAAAAAAAAACGTAAACGTGTAGCGCTCTTATTGAAAACCCCGATATATTCAATTCATGTCAAAATTAATTTTTAAATTAAAAGTCGGCTGACTTAATCATCCTCAGGTTGTTCATTCCCGGTTGTCAATAACTGAATTTTATTCCGGAATTAATTTAACTTTTATACTTTTACATAGTTTCAAATCTCAGATTTATATGAATTGAAGGAATATTATTTAAATTTTCTAAACAGTGACTTAGCGAAGATTCAAGGGCGATTTCAATGCTGATGACAGCGAAAACGATACAAATAGCTAAAGAATTCCTCTGTCATACAACTTGAAACGCTATTGAAGTGCAGTTAAGCTATAAAAAGTTCTCTTTAGGGCTATACAAAGCATTACAAAGGGAAATTATAATGATGACCTTGGCGCCTGACTGACGACTTTACATACCCGATGTGGTGCAACGGAGTTGCGTGAGGGGGACAGAGGATCCAAAAAAGATTGTTCAAATCCAGAGAACCAAGGTACTCTTGCTCAAGAAAACTTGACATTGGTGCTCAATTAGTGCATCGAATCATATGATAAATTGACTTTATCTTTAAACGCGATTTGCGGCTAAACTAAGCATCCTGGAGGCATTAAAGCTTATATCTTTAAACATGAGTTGCGGCTTAACCGAACGTCCAAGCGGCTTATAAATACAGATTCTTTAGGGGCAAAAGAAACTACAGAGAGCCCAAGCAGAGGGGTTGCAGGGGGGCAGCATGCCCCCCGTTACGTGCCTCACTGTTTATTCGCGTTTATTCGCCACCCAAGGTAATATTGCTCAAGAAAACGTAACATTGACGCTAAATTAATGCATTTCTAGCTTAAATTAAAAAAAAGAAAGCCTCCCGTCGTGGCCATCGTCGTCAGTTACCCATTGTCACACAAACTCAACAACCTAAAAGAAAATCCAATTATTATCTCTTAATGAGGCTTTGCCTCTACCGACTTCTAAGATTTTTTTGTTTACAATATTTTTTATTTACGCTCAAAAATTTTTACATAGGTTACTATTATTTATTGTTTACAATAATTAATTAATTTCTTAAGTCTAATATTTTAAAATCTGCGAACACAAAAGGGCCTCTGCTTCGTTATGTTGGTTATTAATTCTATTTACGTTTGTATTACAAAAGTGTCTTAAGTCTAACATTAGTTTTTTTTTTTCAATTTATGTTCTTCACGTCGGCTTGAGCAATGCCGACGGTCATTGGTTGTTGTGGTGATAAGGGGTGTTGGGAAGATGTAGGTCCTTGTTGATTCTTGGTTCGGTTGGTCTTTTGATGGTTTAGTTTTTTGTTGTGCTGCGTTCTTGCTGGTAGTCGCTGGCTGGTGCAGTGATGTAGGGGCGGGTTGATTCTGGTCCTAGTTCTAAGAAGATCGCATACACTACTATTTATATACTTTTTAAAAGGCGGCTTCAATACATAGAAGTCTTCTTCATATTCTCAACAATCAAAAATATTATTCAAATTCAAATTCAATAACTGATTGGCTGGTGCCACAAAACCTATAAGAATCTAATAACTTTACAGAGCTGTTGCTTTGTATCAAGAATAGTAGGAATCCGCGGGCAAACTTAGTTTTTGGGAAAAACGATCGACGGGAAATTGTTTTTCATGCAAACGTTACGCGGAAGATCGTTTTTCGGGAAAACGTAGCCAATACAAGTAATCTAGGGCTGCCCAATTTCTAGGACTAGTTGACCTCTTCTGACCAATTACTGACCAATTAGATGGCATTTTCAAATATCAAATTTTCCATACATGAGGTGCCAAAGGTCCACAGTCGAACATTTTTCATAAAATAACAAAAAAGGCACTGGACACCTACGAAATCCATATTTCAAAACTTTTTTTATGAGTTGGAAATTTGTTGATACGAATATTAAGTATACCACTTCATTTAGACTAAAAAGTAGTTGAAGTTCGTTTCATAGAAACTTGGATCAGTGGCGTAGCGTATGTTTAAACACGAAAAAACACAAATAATAAGGGTATTCATGTAATGTCGTAACATTTTACATAAATTGTAACGCAAAAATTGCATGAACGACCTTTCTTATACATTTTATTAAAAGGTAGGTAATTCAATCAAGAGTAAGAGTCACAATTACGTTTTGGATAAGTTCAAACTAGTTGAATTTTACTTTACAAAATCCTTTGATAAGCTTAACCAAATTGTGTAAATCATTTCCCAAACGAAATTTGACTGTTCATTAACCAAAAGATAAACTTAACCAATTTGTAAGTTACATGAATACCCTTAATGTCATTTTTTCTTGGGTAGTTAATTGTGTGCAAAATGAGTGTAGACATTTCCAAATATAATGCAACAGTTATCAATTTCGTTCATCGAACAGCATACGAAACGTAAGACTATACATTTTTCGTTTATGATATTGTTGTGTCATTTTTCTATGGGATTGTTTTTACTTTTTGAAATAATTTTTGCATTTTTAAAGTTAATTTCAAATTTTTAAAGTACTAAAATTTGCAAAAATTTGCATCCATATGGGAAAAAATATCCATGAAAACGAAATTCGTCAAAAAGAGAGCTTTCTTAAAAGTTTTACTTCTTAGAAAAGGGACAACATTTTAATTTATACTTTCTTAGGAGAGCTATAGGTACACAGAAAAAAGGCACAGTTTTGTTTTTGTTGTCCTATTTCTCCTATTCCTTCCTATGAGAAAAAACGGAGGGAACAAACAGTTTGCTTCTCTATTCTCTCTTTTTAGGAATTATGTGCTCATAGTTTTTCTTTTGATGATCGTTACCAGCGTTATCACAAAGTGCCCTATAGGTCCTTTTGGCCACCTCTTTTTGAAATTTACCCTTGACCCTGGTCTATTTGAAACGGCCCCCAAATTTCAATTTTAGAAGATTTAACATATCTTAAATCCAGTGTTAATTAATAAGTCGTACCAGACTATGTAAATATAAATTATTGCCATTTGAAGAAAAAAACATATACGTTCTTTTAGACTGATTTCTGTCTATCTTTCAATAAAACTCCAGGATTAAAATTACACTTGCCCTGAAATTTTTTTTTTTTTTTTTTGTGGTTATTTTCCCGTGGGTAGGTGCAAAACCTGCTATTCAGGCTCTATGAGGACCGAAAAACGCGTGCTCATAGAAGTGTGAAATTCTTACTACACTAAAACCACCTCCACTTCCCGATTGCAACTAAGTTGAAACTTATCTAGCAATTTATTTTTAACGAAGTTAAGTAACGTGTTGCAGGCTACTTTCCGGTGAAAGTTCCTACTTAATCCGCGGTTTTAAAGCGGTTTTCTGTTCACCGCACCAAGTCGGAAGGTTTTGTTCTTCGCAGACGGCGTACTAAATTCGACTCGTCAAGAATGTCAATAATCGTTGAATTAGCGTGTTTTACTAGTCGATTTCTATGTTTTCGCGCGAAACTTTTTATTTCCTCCCGCACCCTAGGAATCCCGAGATCCCTATGAAGATCTTCGTTTCTTATATACCACGGAGCATTTACAAATGACCTAAGCAATTTATTTTCAAACGTTTGTAAGTTATTTAAGTTTGTATCGCAGGTACAACCCCAAAGTTGTATAGCATAAGTCCAAACAGGTTTAAGAACCTGTCGGTATAAAATCAATTTATTTTCAATACTAAGCTTTGAATATTTACCGAGTAACCAGTTCATATCTCTTAATTTACTTTTTAGTTCTTCGCATTTCTTTTTCACGTGCGGCTTCCATTTTAATTTCGCGTCTAGAGTCATTCCCAGATACTTTGCCTCATTTGCAAATGGAACACGAGCGGTATTAAGAAAGACGTGTAATCTATTTATTTTCTTATACGTAAAGTCCACGTGGACTGACTTTTGTTCATTGAGCGCTATTCGCCATGTTTTCGTCCACTCATTAACATTATTAAGAGCATTTTGTAATTTAATTGTAGCTTCGCTAATCGTTTTGCCTACTGCTAGTATTGCAGTATCATCAGCAAACGTGGCTACAATAGTGTCATCTGTTTGAGGTATATCGCGTGTAAATAAAAGGTACAGAACTGGACCTAATACACTTCCTTGTGGTACCCCAGCCACTATTTCTTTGAAATCAGAATAGTCATTTCCGTGTCTTACAAGAAAAAGTCTTTCATTTAGATATCCGTTTAAATGTTGTAAGGTCCTTCAGGCAGAACATGTCTTAATTTGAATTTGAGGCCTTCGTGCCACACCTTGTCAAACGCCTGCGACACGTCCAAAAATACAGTCGAACAGATTTTCTTTTCTTCAAGAGCTCTCTCAATTACGTCAGTAATTCTATGCACTTGATCAATTGTCGAGTGCTTGCTTCTAAATCCGAACTGATGTTCAGGTATTAATTGTTTCTCTTCTATTATCGGTTGCAGGCGCAGAAGTAGTATTCTTTCAAAAACTTTTGATATAATAGGAAGAAGCGAAATCGGCCTGTAAGACTTCTTTTCGTGAGATGGTTTGCCAGGTTTCAAAACCATTATGACTTCCGCAACTTTCCATTGACTCGGAACATATTCTAACCTTAGGGCGGCATTTATTATGTAAAGGAAGTTAATAAACCCTTTACGAGGGAGCATTTTTAAAATCTCTGCCGTTATTAAGTCATATCCTGGAGCTTTGTTGGACTTAAGCTTCTTTATTTCTGTTTTCAATTCGGAAAGTGTAGCATTTCTCGTTATGTAGCTTTTATTAGAGGTAAAATTTATATTAATATTTTCGTTGAGTTCTTGCCCATCAAACGGCTTAAATGTTTCCTCTAAGTAATCGGCGAATACCGTCGCTTTTTCTTTGTCACTTTTAGCCCATTCGTTTTGGCTTCTCTTAATCGGAGGCACTGGAAGCTTTGGTTTTTTCGTTGTTTTTATAGCTTTCCAAAGTGAGTAGTTGGATTCTTTCCCCGCTGTCAAGCCTTCAAGGTAATTTTCAACTTCAAGTTCTTTGAAATCTGATATCGCCGTTTTTAGCATATTACTCAAGCAATTTAAATGAGCTTTGTGTTGAGGAGCACGGGTTTGCTGCCATTTTTTACGTGCTTTTCGTTTCTCTTTCACTAAATCTCTTATTTCTTGCGGAGTTTTTATATCTTTAAAGCGAGGCATTAGCCTTTGATAAGGTGTGTTATCCCAAGCTGCTTTTTGTATTATATCAACAAAGGTAACTGAGTCTTCAAGCTCAAGAGGCGTTTGTAATGACACCCTTAACTCAACGTTGTCCTCGATATCTTTTTTAAATCCATCCCAGTTGGTTTTACTGTTTGTTAACCTGGGTGGTTTTTCAATTTTAACAAGGCTTTCGCTTATAATGAGTACGACGGCAGAATGATCTGAGAAGAGGTCAAAGCCCTCTGAAATTTCTATACGGTTAGAGGGTATTCCTTTCACCATGAATAAATCGATTAGGTCAGGTATTTTCGACGGGTCAGTTGGCCAGTAAGTTGGCTTGCCAGTCGAATAAAAGTCACAATTATTTTCCATTCCTGCTTCATATAGCATGCAACCCTTTTGAGATATGCATCGTGAGGCCCAGAAGGTGTGCTTTGCATTAAAGTCACCACCAACAATTAAATTTGGACTTAGTGACTTTATCAATGTCGTAAATTCACTCTTATCAATTTTGCAAGGCGGAGGGCAATATATGGAAGAGACATTGAGAGGAATATTTTTAGTTTTAACCTGTACACTACTCAATTGCATTGATTCCACCTCTATTTTAAGGCGTATCGAGTGTTCAATGCATTCTTTTATATACAATGATGATCCACCTCTTGCTTTGTTTGACGGATGAATGGCGTGGTAGTCATGAAACCCGTGGATCTTAAGATTTGATTCATTTTTGGCATGCGTTTCTGATATCAAACATATTTCAATATCATTTTCTCGCATATACATCTCCAATTCTCAGAGTTTTTGCCATAATCCGTTGGCATTCCACGTTAGAATTTTAAGCTTTTCCATCTTATATTTTTTGAAAGAGGTTTGGGTCGCATACAATTTTCGAGCTTACTTAACCTATCAAAGATAAGTTTATTTGTTTCACATTGTTCTTCAAGTTTTGACAAAATTATTGAAAAGACTTTCGAAACCGGGTCTGTTTCAGTGTCTTTAATTACGGGTACATTTTTTGCCGCTATTTGGGCATATGTTTTGCCCAAATAGCGGCAAAAAATATTTTTCTAACTGCCTTGGTGGGTTTCTTTGTGTTTGGGCAGATTTTGATCGTCGCTTTTGTAATTCTTTAGCTACTTATATCATGGATAAAGTCCTTCCTTGAAAAAAGATCTTATCAGGTAATATTCAGAAATTGTCTTTCAAACGCATTCAGTGCTCACTCGGGTGTCCTTCAGGGAAGTCATCTGGGCCCGTTTTTGTTCATTCTCGCTATAAATGATGTTACTTCATGTATACGCTATAGTGATATTCTTATATACGCTGATGATATGAAGATATTCAAAGCAGTACAATCTTATCATGACCATGTTCTCTTGCAGGCTGATATTGACAGTTTTAATCTTTGGTGTGATAAAAACGGCCTTTCTCTTAACCCAGTTAAATGCCAAACTATAACTTTCTCTAAAAAGCGAATAGTGAGTACTTTTGATTATTCCATTACAAAGCACACACTCTGTCGTGTTTTAAGTTTCAAAGACCTGGGTGTTCATTTTAGTTCTGATTTAGATTTTATAGTACATATTAACTTTATTGTAAACAAAGCGAGTTCCATGCTTGGATTCATAAAACGCTCGGCAAAGGAGTTTAACGATCCGTATGTTACTCTTTCCTTATACAACTGTTATGTGAGACCCCATCTTGAGTACGCCTCCCAAGTATGGACACCTTTTTACGAAATTCATAAAAGCCGTATTGAATCAATACAGCATAACTTCATTCGTTTCGCATTGAAAGGACTCCCTTGGGCTGATCCGTACAACCTGCCTCCTTGTAAACACAGAATTAAGCTTCTGCAACTTCAAACTTTATATGAAAGGCGTGTTAATAATGATTTAATATTTTTCCACCAACTTATCAGTGGTGAAATTGATGCAGCTGACTTGTTAGCCTGTGTAGGCATTAACTTCCGCGGAGGAGCTCACCATCTACGAAGATTTGAACTTTTTCACGTTCCTTTTCATAGAACTAACTATGGTATACACGAACCTCTTAATCCTATGTGCAGACCTTTTAATTTAAACGCTTCCGCTGTTGATTTTAACTTAAGTAAAGTTCGATTAAAAGCATTGTTGCGCACCAGTGCTCCACTCTCGTGAATTTTTAACTTTGTTTTCTTAAATGTTTTATATTATGTTTCTAATATTGTATGTTTTTTAATTGTTTAATTTTGTTAATGTTTATTTATTTATTTATAAGCTTGTGTTAGCTTACTTAATCTACTCGTACTAACAACTAGCACTTGCATTCATGATGAGCCTCTGATTGTAGAATGCAGCTTGCTTTAAGCTCGCTACAACAAAGAATTCTGAAGTGTAATACTTCACAGCCCCTATAACTTGCTGAGTGATTTCCATTACAATTAATGCACGTCGGTGGACTTTCACTTTTTCCGTTGCAGTCAACAGTTAGATATTTTTCAGCGCATTTTACACACCTTGGATCTTTTTTGCAATAGGTTTGGGTGTGATTGAATTCTTGGCAGCGTTTACACACGTTTTACTAACTACGATGTTTAGAATGGTTTTAATTTTATAAATTTCATCTAATTTTTCAGTCTTATCGAACGAAAGTATAAATAGTGGGAGACCACGTTGTACCACTATCGCTTCACCCTCTTTTTTCTGTGTCTCTCTTTTGACAATGTTCGTCGCATCTAAGATTTTGAGGTTGCGCTCTTTTAGATCACTAATAATATCGTCTTTTAAACATGATGCGTGTAGACCTCTTGCCACAACACGTAGGGGTCTTTCCGACTTATTTTCATAGGTATACCATTCTACTTTTTCTTCGTTTACTTTTCGTGACAGAAGACGATAACTTTCGGGGTCTTTCACACAAACTTTCCACTTGTTGTTGTTAAGTGCAATAATTTTAAAAGCCGATGGTAATAATGCCTTTAATATGGTATGCAACTTGTTATACTCCGCAATACCGATGACATTTATCGATGGAGGGGGCCGTTCTTTAGCAGGTTTTTCTTTAACTGTCGCATGTTTTGGTGAAACTCTTATTTCAAAAGAAGAGGCTGCTTCAGGTGAAGAGCCAGCTTTACGCTTTTTACTCAATCTTTTCTTTGAGGACTTCTCCGTTTCACGTGCTAGCTCTTCTTCGTCCGTTTCATATCTACAATTATTGACTTGTGGCAAGCTAGACTTTGAGTTTATTGGAGGATTTTCGCTTTTCAATATCTCATTTTCTTTTCGAAGAAGATCGACTTCTTTCTTTAGCTCTTGATAAAGTTCCATTACTTGATCAAGTTTTTGTCGAATTTGTTACTATCTTTTTCAAGATTTTTTGTTTTATCTGAGTCTATTTTGGCGCGCGCAGGCGTGACGGGTGAACTCTTTTGCCCTAATTTCGATGGTTTTGCGCTCGATTTAGATGGTGGTGATCGAGATACCCTTGCACTTTTTAGGAAGGGATTTATTAAATGCAATAATTGGCTCTCCCCAGAATCCATAGAGCCGACCTCCGAAGAGGGTGGATTTTCCAGTGAACCTGGACTGTATCTGTACCTGGGGTACTATATCTTATTGTTTTGCTCATTGCATAGTTATGTATACATCAATCTTAGTATACGGAGTTTGGATTTTAGTCGCCTCTTACGACAGGCATGCCTACCTCGGGTATATTCTTTCCCCTTACCCGCAGGGGGAAAATGATAACAAAGCTTTATAAAAGAAATAACTGAAGCATATCGTCCCCTGATTGCAAGAACTAGGTAACTCAATTCTTAATTTTTACAATATCTCGGCAAAAACGGTATTACTTTTCGTCCAATTTTTGTCTACCATAGAAAACTATAATATATTTATGAAGTGTGAGGAACATACAAAATTAACTTTCACTCGTTCTCTGGTAGCTAGGTATAATTGAATCTTGCTATCTCCAAAAATTTTAAAATTGAGTAACCTAGTTCTTGTAATCAGGGGACGATATCATAATATTGACGCTGTTAAATGGTGAGTTCATTTAAAAGAATTGAAAATTTAAAAATATTTCTTCTTCTTCAATTAATTTTTTAAGTTTTCATCAGCATCTGCTGAGTGGGGTGTTTTCTCTGAAGCATTAAATAAATAATAACAATATTATAAGAATACTCGTAATACCTTAATAATAAATTGTAATTGAATTTTTAAGGAAGGATTTGAATTTAAACCAACTTTTATCAAATGGCCCCAAAAATTTTTCAAAATGGCCTTCACTGCATTTCGTTACTCACTATGTGCTACCGGCTACCGCAGATCAAATTCGCTACTTCCTATGAAAACAAATGGATGCAAATACAAAAATCCGAGTCTGGTATTCGGTTTTCAAATAGGTAGACAGTGAATACTGGCATAAACGTCGCGGCGTCGTTATTTCGGTGGTAAACTAGTAACGATGATATTCATACCTGAATTTACGTACATGCGTTTGAAAGATGGTTTGTTCTTCATATACATACGCATATGTATACTTCTTATATAAATATTTTACTTCACGCTCACGCTTCACGAGATTTGTTTTGAAAAATATTGAAATTGACTTTTTGAAAATGTTAGCAAAAAATTAATTGAATATGAAAGAGAAGAAGTTTTTTAAATTACATTTACGTATATGAATTACACTGTGAGACAAAATGATAATTTCTGTCTCTGACATGAACCAAGGTATACTTTTCTGATATTTTAAAAATGTAATTTAAAAATTTAAAATTAAATTTTTGGGCAAATTTTTAGTTATCTTATTTCTCTAAGAAATTGGTTTAGAACTATTTTTTATCGCCAATCCCAAGTATTAACATTTATATTTGAAGTTCATTTTGAATCTTACAAATACCTTCATTCATCTCATTGAAATCAGTCATTATCTGTAGGCCTTCGCCCTAAGCTACCTTACTCATAAAATATCCTAAGCTACCTTACTCATAAAATATGCTAAACTCATATTTTAATTGAGAATTTTGAAGAGAGTAAAACTAAATATTGATTAAAATCCAACTACTATTTTTAAAAGTAGTTTCAGTTTTAAGATCTTGTGGTGTAACTAACCTCAGTTCTCAATTTAAAAAAAGAAAGATTTTCTAAGCTTTTCAACTTTCACCAACGCAAATAGGACCTTGGCAGGAATTTGCAGTTCTTTTTGCATTTCTATTCCCGATTTTGCAGTTCCCCAAATAAGGGTGTAATCGAGAGACCTGCTTTTTCACAGTGAGGTTATCACAAACTGTATCTCAGGAATCAAGCATGCTAGGAAATTGTAGTAAAGCTTTTTTTTCATTTCAACGATATGCTAGGTTCAAAATTCCTCAAGTCCTCAATTAGAAAAAAAAATCATATTGACCTGCTAACTTCACTGTAAAGTTCGCAAGTCAGTATTTTTAAAGTAGCAGAAAAAAGTAAAATATTTAAATCGGTATCGACGCAGAATTACACCCTCTATAGCATATTAAAAGTCCCCAAATCTCCGCATTGGATTTTTGTGTAGATGCATTTGAAGAGGTGGAGAGGTGAAAAATCTGGAAATCTTTCCAACTGAAATACCTACTTCTTTAGAAACAACCTAATCATATGATACGATAGTATTCAATTAAATGTAAGTTATTTAGGACCTACTAACATTTTTTCAAAGATACTACCTATCTAGATTCACATAGATATATACCTATACCAGGGAGATGGGGGCACCTTTCAATACTTTTTGCTTTCCAGTCTCACAAGAACCTATGTGTTATAATTATTGGAACATAAATTTATTTAACTTTGAGATATGGAATTAGTCTTTGGAAACAAAACAATAATTGAGTAAATTTAAAATAAGCTTATAACTATTATGATTTTTTTAATGCAGCAGGTCCAAATGTTCAAAGGTACCCCAATGTGGAGCAGCTTTGAACTAAGCTGGGGCACTTTTGAACAATCGATTTTGTAATAGTTCTTAGCAGTATAAAAATAGAGCATAACTGTTTTTTTTAGTGAAATAATTGCATTTTATTTCCTGAACAAATTGAGACTACAAATTTAGCATACAAATTAGAAAGCCCCAAAGTCTTAGAGAACTAAGAGATTTCATCTATACAAACAAATTGCAGAGCCACTTCACTAACCCAACTGAAATTTAGAAAATAAAACACAAAAGCCATTTCCGCATCCGAACTACATATTTGTACACTCTTACGAAAAAAAAAAAAAACAAAAAAACTTACATGTGAAGCGTAAAACCCTTCAAAGCGGGTTACTGTTTGTCGGCTAACTAATTAAGGAACACTGAAAGCCGATGACGATAACTATAACGATAACGATAACGAAGGCAGAATTACAGATTAAAATGTTTGGTTAACGCTCTAAAATATTAATTTAATACGATTTTACTACCGATGTTCAAAGGTACTCCACGTTCAAAGGTACCCCACGTTGAAAAGTACCTCCTGTCCTCCTCCTCCTCCCTCTCCCATATATATCAAATCAAATTAAAATATTTTACCTATCATAATTACATATTTTCTTATTATTTTGTATTTGAATCCTTCTACTAAATAAAAAGTTCAAAATGTTGATATGCATTAATAATCCCAAGAAATAAGTTTTTTTTACATATGAAACTAGAAAATGATTATCTATAAAATTAAAAACGATAGTTCATTAGTACCTCATCAAAAAATGTCGCGATCTAACGATAACGAATCTAGAAAGAATAAAAAAACTCAAAGCTATACGCTCATTGATAATCATTATTCATAAGAAACCTGGTACAACCGGAAAAAAGATTACCTACATTTTTCTATCACCCACATGAGGAATAAATCCATGTTATGGATCAATGCTGAGCAATTCGTTTATAATACAGTCTGACATTTGGATAACCTCACTTATAGTTATTATTAAAATTAAATATTTTTGGCACTTTTTGAATATAAACTTACGGAATTGTGTATTAAATCACAAGATGAGATAGCATTCCCGAGATTAAGTTGAGTTTTGACTGATTTCTACAAGCTGGTGGTGTTTGCTAAGCGTACTCTGGTAACATTAGAATTCCCTCACCGTGTTTATTGGAGGTAAAATAATAATTTATCGATTAATTTTTTAATGAAAACACTTTTTATTAATTATTTGCAGTTGGAAAATTATATTATTGCTATTTATTGCAAAAAATGCGAGTCTTTAAAGAATTTTACACAGATTTCAATGGCTCCGATGAAATGATCCCAGAAATTAACTCTTATCTACTCGAGTACCGCTTCTCATCTACATAAGCTTTATATTTTAGCCAACCCAATACATTTTCAATGATCCTCAAATCTTAAGAGTTGGGTGCAGTGGCGATTCACTTCAGTTGGCTAGGTTGGCTGCACCAACCCTAAGAAAGATTTCGGCTTAAAAACGTACTACAAATTGTTTGGATTCTAAATATCATTTTAAATAAAAAAACATATTTTATATTTATATTGGGCCATTGCATTGCAACCCTTTCGTGCTATATTAATCCCATTCAAAATATCTCGTAATAATAGGCGTGTCTTTTTTGAAAAGCCGTAGTACAGTGAAATTTTATATGAATTACAAAACCAAATTCGGCAGTCAGTAGAATCGCTGCCGATAAGAGGTAAAGTAGAATCCTGCTGCGGATAAACTTCTGACGTTTGCCCGAGTATCGAACTCGATTGAATAGAATTTTGGTGTCTCATTATTGGTACGATTGATGCTTTTATGTATTGAAAATTCTTGATGGCTATGTTTGTAGAGTAGAGTAATGTTGAGTGATTGAGCCCTGTTTAGATTTTGACTTTTGGTTTCGTCATGACAATGGTTTTGTGACCTTAAATTAGTTAAAGTTGTTAAATTTAGCAATTCTATATTTTATAGGCGACTATCAACTTAAATTCTGCGAACTGTCAAGCGTTATGAATGAAAAATTCATTCGAATTTAACTTCACACTTTTTTAACACCCATTTCGCCATATATCGGCAACCAAAAAAATTACTCATGAGAATGAAATGTAAAAACTAACTATCCTTCGCAGCTCATATGAAATTTTTTTTTACGTGAATGATATAAGCACTATATTTTATTAATCCGTTAACTAACTAACGTAAGAATTTATAGCTATTTACGAACAATTTTAATATAAAATAATTTACCTACAAAATAAATATATATGCATTTAACAATTACAATATGTTAAAGAAGCTTTCTTTAAATGTTTTACTTTTGACATTATCATTTGTAGAGGAAATTCAAAAATAATATTTATTGAAGACTGAAATCAGTTGATTTAAAGGGCTATTCACACCATAGTTTGTTCTGCTGAAAATCGGACATAAAGGCAACTGTTTTCTTATGCTTTTCCGACTATAGCTAAAATTTAAACGAAACAGAGCTGATGGAGATATTACTGAACCATTGATTAATTTGATAGTAAAACAAAGCTGGATATACTGTCTATGTTGCGAAAGTGACGGGAGTTTTATAAGCAAAAGTCTGTGAGTATATGATGTAGTGAGGATCTCTTTGGGACCACGGAAGAAAACGCAGACAAAAACGCATAAACTTTCTCTGGATACTTTCTAGTCTGTTTATATGAACTGTATAGTAAGGTGCCCATATTATGCAACCGTGTTCAAGTATAGGTCTAAGAAAAAAATATAAGGAAGCTTGAGGACGTAGGGATCACGGAAATCGTGATAGAATCGTTTTATAAAACTTAGAATTTTATTGGCTTTTTTAACTATATAGTTAAAATGGTCAATGAACGTCAATTTAGTGTTTAGAATAACACCTATATCAGAAAAAAACGGAAAGTTTAGTTAAAGAAGTAGAATCTTATATATAATTGAATTTTGTATTAGTATTTTTGCGTGTAAAACTCATTGTTTTACATTTTTCAATATTCAACAAAAGTCGGTTTGTATTGCACCATTCCCTAAATCTATATAGATCTTACGAGTTTTTAATAATTGAAGTTATGTCATTTACATATAAAATAAATAATAGGGAACCTAAATGGCTTCCTTGTGGAACACCAGTATTAACATAAAATCGATTAGAGTGCTCTATTTTTTATATATGTACAAATTTGTCATTAAATCCCAAGGCCTTAAGTTTATGAATTAAAGTCTTGTTACACATTTATCGAAGGCTTTACTGAAATCTGTAAAAATACAATCTACTTGTTTCCGGTTTTCAAATGAATTAAGGCAGAAAGTAGAAAAATTAAGCAGGTTTTTAACAGTTGACTTATTTTGGACGAAACCATGTTGGTTGTCGCAAATAATTGATTTATAATTAACGTATAATATATCACAGATAATGGACTCAAACAGTTTTTGAATAACAGAAAGTGTTGCGATGGGTCGGCAATTCGTGATTTCGTTCTTAGTACCTTTTTTTATGGATTGGATATATAAAAGCACTTTTTCATAATAACGGAAAGATTGAGCACCTAAGAGATTCATTGAATAAGGCATAAAGAGTATAGGATAAATAAGACACACATTTTCTTAAAACACAAGATGGTACACCATCAGGTCTAGGGCTAAAGCAATCGTCGAATTCAGAGACACTACGATTAAATCTTCACATATGGTGAAATTATATGAATTCAGGTGTGGAAAATTTTGGGTCGAAAAGAACGAATAGGAAGTTTGAAAAGAACACGGCACATCATAAGCATCTTTGAAAAAAGTGGCAAACATATTTGAAATAACTTGGGAGTCATAACTGGTTTTGTTGTATGTCATAGAGTTAGGGTAGACATCAGCATTTCTTCTACATTTCACGAAGTTCTAAAAGTTTTTTGGGGCCTGTTTAGACTCATCTTCAATTTTTAAAGTATAATCTGAATTAAGAGTGTTGAAATAGTCAGTGAACATACATTTAAGTTCCGAGTCATTATCAGCTCTGGTTTTACTAAATTTGAGCCATGTTTTATTTTTTAAGTTTTTCAAATGAGCGTCAAACCATGGTGGAGTTTTAGAATTATTATAGCAAGTAATTGCGTAATGGTGTAGTTTCATAAAAACCAATTAAATAGAGTGCTATAAAATCTTACACACATATCATCAATAATACGGTTCAAGATCATTTGACTCCAGTCAACATTGCACAACAAATTAATAAGTTCACTAAATTATATTTTTTTTAAATTGAATTCCAGTTTTTCATTTGAACTCATAGGGATATTGCATACATTTATATTGAGGGTTATATTTAAGGCTGGATGGTGACAATCTTCTTCTAAAAGTATAATATCGGCTGGAGTTACAGCTACGTCAGCACTTATTGTGTCCGAGAAGAATAGTAGGCCTAGTAATTTATTAAAACGGTTAGCCACCCCATTAAATTGACTAAGTTCACAAGATGCTAGACCATCGATGGTTAAAAATTCATAAGTACTTGTTGGGTTAGCAGGAAAAAAAATTGTTGAAATTTGTTGATGCTGTCCAGTTCAGGTTCGGAAGATTGAAATCACCTTTGATTAAGAGCTCGTCATTTGGTTCCATTTGATCATGAACATTCTCAATACAATTTGTGCAGTTTTCATACATACTACTTGTATATCTTTGAGGTATATACACTGAGATGATATAAAGAAAACAAATTTCCAATTTGATTTTGATACATAAAATTTCGACGTTAGTATGATCAAAAGCATCAACCAAAGTACATATTAAGGAGTTTTTGACTGCTAATAGAATTCCACCACCAATGTCCCTGAGTCATTCAAATGGTGCATGTCTCGCCTGAAAACTTGGTAAGGTGTGTCAAAGAGTTCGTTATCCAAGAAAGAATTGTTAAGCCACGTTTCTGTTAATATTAGTATGTCATGTGATAGATTGTGTATGTTTTTGTAGACCGCGTTGATCTTTGTCCTTGGTCCATTGACATTTTGATAATACATCAGAACTTGTTGCAGCTGCTTCTTCGATGATACTGCATTGTCTGGGTCTCTCGGGTTACGGGATGAGGTTATTATATTATGTTCTTTATTTTCAAATTCATGTATTATTATTCCTTTTGGCCAAAGCAGAGTTGAGTTGAGAAGATGGAAAATTGAATCTGGTACCCTGATCTTAAAAGATGCATACTTCAAGTAGTTTTCATGAATCATTTTCTAAACTTTTAATAGCGAAGATGTACCAGACTTGTTTGAAATAAAGTTATTTATATCAATGGCGTTTGTTGAACGATCAATTATTGTAATATTTTCTCAGGTTCGTTAATAAAACTTATACACTTTATTTAAATTCTCCACTTATTTATTTCACAAAATAAAACACTTTACTTTTCTTAACATAAAACAATTTATTGTTCAACATTAAAATCAATTCACCACTTTACTTTTATTACAACCAACTTCACGCATTCACGATTAAAAATAAACTGCGTCCTCTGCCGGTCAGACATGTGCTTTTATAGTATATTTCCCTTTCCAAAGCTTTCAATTTGACGTTTAGTATTGGAAGTTCGAAAGCTTACCAATGCTCTCCGTAGGTTAATTTGTGTCCTGTCTAATTTGAAATTCGGTGTTTCTTTTATTCGAGAGTGGTTATAGTTCATTCGAGAGTCGTTATAGTAATGTGACAGTCGTTACACTGCCCCCTCCTTAAGATTGATCGTCCCGAGCAAATCTATCACATCCTTCACCAATATAACGGCATAAACGGTCACTGTGAACATTCATTTTACCTCTAAGTCCTCTCTAAATGCGGTAAACGACATCGTTTTTTCATGTTACAACATGGGCCTTCCCAATTTTGTTGAAGTTTCCGTGAAAGTCCCTTCCGACGGTGGGGATTATAAAACCACACAAGTTCTCCCGCTTGGAATCCTTTCTTTGTGGCTTTTGTGTCGTATCGTGTTTTCATCCGATCACTTGATAGCTATATATTTGCCCTTGTCCTTTCGTGATTGTCAAGAAGCTTCTTTTTCAGGTCTTCCAGGTAGTCGTCTTTTTCTTGGGGCTCATTACCATAACATCCAAATTTTATTTCACTTGTCATTCGTATTGTGTTCCCGAGCGGGATTTCTGATGGTGTATGTCCTGTTGAGCTTTGTACTGCACTTCGATAGGCCATAAAGAATAATGGAATATGCCGATCCCAGTCTCGTTGGTTGCCGCTTACAACTTTGGAAAGGTGTTCTTTAAGGGTCCTGTTGAATCGTTCAACCATTCCATCAGATTGTGGATGAAGCGGTGTTGTCATCGTCTTTTTAATGCCAAGGAGTGTACAAACTTCTTGAAAGCTTTTGGACTCGAAGTTTCTTCCTTGACCTGAATGAAGTTCCATCGGCACACCAAATCTGCTAATCCAGTTGCAAACAATCTGATTCACGACTGTTTTGGTTTCCTGATTTGGGATGGAAAATACCTCAGGCCACTTGCTGGAGTAGTCCATTACTACCAGGATGTATCGGTTTCCACTTTCGGTTTCTAGAAAAGGTCCCGCAACGTCTATTGTAATCCTCTCAAAAGGCGTGTCCACGTTATACTGATTTCATCCCCTGCTGCTAGATATGCCAGATATGCCAACCGTTCGATGTCTGCTTGGATCTGTTGCAGAGCTTTTCCTCTTTACTGGACTCTAGTATTAAGTTGAATTCGAAAGACTTCTTGCATATTGTCATCTCCAAAGCGTTTGTCAAAAGCCCGAACAAGAGCACTGAAGTTGCTATTCTTATCTGCTGGTATGGTTTGAAGCCCGAACAAGAGCACTAAAGTTGCTATTCTTATCTGCTGCTATGGTTTGAAGCAGTTCTGCAGCAGTTCCTCTAAGTGCAGCGTCGGAGCTATATATCGGGTTTTTCAATAAGAGCTCTACAAAAGTTTTTTTTTAAATTAAAAAAAAAATGGTTTTGGATATCAATGAAATTCTTTATTCTTGTGAAAGTACGTTCGATGCCATTATGTATGGAACTCGATTTCTTTTGCATGGCCACCACGGGCACGCTTGCAGAAGTCCAGGCGCTGAACCCAATTTTCGACGTTTTTCAAGCATAAATCGGCCGATAACTGCTGCAATTTCACGATCCATATTAGTACGAAGTTCATCAATCGTCGCTGGTTTGTTGACATAGACCATAGACTTGACCTAGCCCCACAAGAAATAGTCTAACGGCGTCAAATCGCACGACCGAGGCGGCCAAGCGACTGAACCATTTCGTGAGATAACACATTCTCCAAACTTGGTTTCCAATAAATTGATTGTGACATTCGCTGTGTGATTTGTGGCGCCGTCCTGTTGGAACCACATGTCCTTCAAATCCATATCATCCAATTGGGCCCAAAAATATTGAACGGTAGCGATCCCCATTCACAGTATCGTGCCGGTCTTGATCATCACGGAAGAAGAACGGCCCAATGACGCCGCCGACCCATAAACCACACCAAACCGTAATTTTTTCGGGATGTAATGATGACTCATGGAGTACGTGTGGATTGCTGCCTGACCAATACCGCATATTTTGTTTATTGACGAAGCTATTCAGCCAGAAATGAGCCTCATCGCCGAAGATCATTTTTCGATGAAAATCCGAATCATTTTCAAGTTATTGCTCAGCCCAATTCACGAACATACGACGCTTCTGGTAGTCAAGCGGCTTCAGTTCTTGCGTCAATTTAATCTTATAAGGATGTAGGCCAAGATCTTTTCGCAAAATTCGCCACAACGACGCCACAGAGAACGACGCCACGCTTGAGAACGACGTGTGGGAGACATATTAGGGCTTTCTGCAACTGAAGCCTCAGCGGCAGCAATATTCTTGACACTACGGGCACTTCTTTGTCTCACTGGCATGGGAACATTATGTACTGTGCCTGTGGATTAAAATGTTTCCACTAGACGCTCAATTGTTGATCTGCTTGGACGTAGCGCTCTTAACGTTGAGGCCACTGACTCCGAGTTTCGGTAGTAAATTTTAATAATTTCGACTCGTTGTTGGCTCGCATATCTTTCCATCATGAAATGGAAATCCTTACTGAAGAGAAATGTCAAAAGAACGGCAAGAAATATGGCGTCGTTTGCTGTCCCTGTCGCTCTACTTTTGTAGCGTCCCTGTTGAAAAACCCTTTATTTGTCTTCCTCGTCCCAGCCATTCGTTGCTGCGGCTGCCTCAAACAGTTTCTTGCAGATTTATCAAGAAGTTTGTCCATCAAAGGTAGATACATCTCCTTTCTCCTTGGACAGTCACCAGCACATTCTCTATCCTTCATTCTCTTTACTTTATCCAATTCCTTTGTAATGCATTCGATTTCATCTTCGAACTTTGCTTCTATTGTCGATAATTGTTCATCGACTCGCTCGTCAAGGGCAATAATTCTGTTGTCAAAGGCTTCACTTACCTTCGAGAAGATTTCGAAGATTCCTTTGCTCTTGGCTTTGTTGTTCTAGAAGATTTTTTTGTTCTTGGCTTTGTTGTTCTAGAAGATTCTTTTGTTCTTGGTTTTGTTGCTCGAATCATTCGAGTAGATTCTTTTGTTCATTGCGTTGTTCCTGGCTTTGTTGTTCGAATCGTTCGAGAAGATTCTTTTCCTAACTATCAAATTTGGCAAGCAGCTGAGACAGCAGATTAGTCATGCCTGACGTACTTACTTGTTCTTGCTCTTACTTCATTTTAATGTCGAATATAAATGTGTCTGGATTTTCTCCACGTTTTCTTAAACCTTCTGGCAGGCAAATTATAAGATCATTCTTTGTTCCAGCAGTAGGAAGACCTCGCTTGTTCAGTTCTGCCATCAGTTCAACCAAATTTAAATCACTTAAAGTTTTACCCATTCTCTTTTCTTATTTTCACTTTCACTGTCACGTTCACTTTTTGTAATTATTGCCCGTTAAAGCACAGTAAATTATCTAAACACAAATAAATTAAGTTTTATCCCACTTCTGACACCAATGTAATATTTTCTCAGGTTCGTTAATTAAACTTATTCATTTTATTTAAATTCTCCACTTATTTACTTCACAAAATAAAACACTTTACTTTTCTTACAACAAAACAATTTATTGTTCAACACTGAAATCAATTCACCACTTTACTTTTATTACAACCAACTTTACTCATTCACGATTAAAAATAAACTGCGTCCTCTGCCGATCAGATATGTGCTTTTATACTTTTCACAAGGTTCCCGAAAAAGCTGGAAGGTTCTAGTATTTGTTTCCAGAGCTTTCCATTGGGGAAATTCACCATAAATTTCCCTTTCCAAAGCTTTCAATTTGACGTTTAGTATTGGAAGTTCGAAAGCTCACCTAAGCTCTCCGTAGGTTGGTTTGTGTCCTGTCTAATTCGAATTTCGGTGTTCCTTTTATTCGAGAGTGGTTATAGTTTATTCGAGAGTCGTTATAGTACAAATGTGACAGTCGTTACAATATAAATAATATGCGATAACCTTCTACTACCATCAATCCACTTGAAATTGGTGAAATTAGTTGATTGACAAGACTAGGTTCATGATTGAATAAAATGACGAAGATTTTAAGTTCGGTAATGATGATAATGGTGGATTTGAATTTGCTGGTATTGGCTCAATTGATAGAGGTGAGGTTACAGTTGCTGTAGTTGGATCAATTGGAGGTAGAAATTTTTTTTTTATTTCCCGTGGGTAGGTGCAAAACCGGCATCAGGCTCTATGAGGACCGAAAAACGCGTGCTCATAGGTGTGTGAGATTCTCACTATACTAAATACACCTCCGCTTCCCGATTGCCACTAAGTTAAAACTTATCTAGCAATTTATTTTTATCGAAGTTAAGTAACGATATACTATAAGATACTTTGCGATGAAAGTTCCTGCTTATTCCGCGATTTTAAAGCGGTTTTCTGTTTACCGCACCAAGTCGGAAGGTTTTGTTCTTCGCAGACGGCGTACTAAATTTGACTCCTCAAGAATGTCAATAATAGTTGAATAAGCATGTTCTAATAGTCGATTTCTATGTTTTCGCGCGAAAGTTTTTATTTCGTCCCGAACCGTAGATTCATCATTCTTAGATACATTGCTTCATTTGCAAATGGAACACGAGCGGTATTAAGAAAGACGGGTAATCTACATATTTATTTTCTTATACGTAAGGTCCACGTGGACTGACTTTTGTTCATTGAGCGCTATTCGCAATTTTTTTGTCCACTCATTGACATTATTAAGAGCATTTTGTAATTTAAATGTAGCTTCGCTTATCGTTTTAGGTAGAAGTGATTGAATAGGTTGAATACAAAGTGGCGGAGATGCAGAGATAGAAAGCGATGTCGCATGCTTCTTCGTTGAGGGACTACCTTCACAAGATTCGGTATTGCTTTCGTCAATTTTCGCTTTAAAGGCGAAGCATCATTTAGTAATGGGCTATCGGACATTTTGATTTCTTCATTATTTGAGTTCGTATTTTGTATTGCAGGTGCAGTGGATATTTTGTCAACTTTTTCGGTAAGATGCAGTAATTGTGCATGTAACTTTTCGAGGTTATATTTATTTTGTAGTACGTCTCGGGAATTGTTACTGTAATCAAACGGATCGCAATCGTAACAGAAATAATACAAATCTTTCCTTTCTTTTAAAAGCTTAATAGCGCTAAAAGTGGCGTCAATACAATCTATATGAAATGATCTTCGGCAGTTACCAATACAAATTATTGAATTAATCAAACAGCCCGCAACTTGTTCGCATAAAGTGCAAGATGCCATTTTATATCAGATTTATTTTTAAGTTCTATCCTTCAATATTTTTTGAGCAGTGTAAAATCACTTTAAGGTAGGCAACGTAGTAAGGTGTATAGAGTAGGTTTGCGTATTAGCTAGATGTAGGTTGTCGGATATGTAGTTTTGTCTGACAATTCTATGTTTATTTCTATTTTATATTATTAAATTTCAAATTTAGTCTCTCTCAGAGAGAAGAAAAACTGTCAAAAAGTCGGGAATGGTTTGGGCACAATCAGTTTTTTATAAGATCACTGTACAAAAAATTAAATGTTAAGAAAAAAGAAACATACATGTATAGAAATGATTAGAAATAAGAACAAAAATAGTATAATTTACTGTGCTTTGGCGCTGTAAGTTTAATTAGTTTGTCGATATCCATCGATTGATGAGCCCTGTTGTACCTGGGTGAAACGCATTTAAACTAAAGGTAACAAAATCTTAATTATGAATAAAAATGAGTAAACTTAAAAAAAGAAATATTCTTGAAGTAAATATTAAATCATGAAACATCAATTTGTTAAAAAACTACAATAAACAAGAATTACACAAACTTTTATTACTAAATTTTCTTCTTCCGAAAAAGATTTGCCTAAACGACACATGCATTTTAAGAAAATCATTTGATTGATAAAAAGATAAATAAATTAATAAATTATGCACATATACCAAAAACAAAACAAAAAAAGTAACACTTGGGTAACACTTCAAACTGACATTTTTTTTCAAATTTGACATACGAACACTTGGCATTTGACATCCAGTACAAAACAGCCACCAGAAATTTTTCGGACCAAATCTGGCAAGTAGGGGAAATTTTTTCCTCTCTCATGAGCGCTCTCTCTTTGGTCCGAAAAAGTACAAACTTTCACTTGTGGAACGACTTCGCACTAAAAATGACAAGATCTGGCGGTTTCAAACTATTTGAAACTCGCTCTGGAACGCACCTATGGTTGTTGTTTTTATTGCCAAGAGAAAAAAGTCAAAATATTTGTTTATGTAGAGTCAAAAAAACTACCAGTAGAACGTCTACAAAAAGTGTACTTACTCGGAAGAGATGAGACAAAACTAGAAAAGTTTTGGGTTATCCAAAAGAGACGGGTAATTGTTGCTTTATTTCAGGCAGCATGTCAGGGTGTAAATAAGGTGAAATTATCCATAGGACGGTGTTCATATTGGACTGAAAAACTGGATTTTGTTTGACGTTTCAGTATTTACATCTTCCTTTACTGAAGAAGTGGGAGCGAGATGTGAATACTGAAACGTCAAAAAAAATCCAGTTTCTCAATCCAATGTGAACACCGTCTAGAAATCCAATATATCTCAGCAAGATGCAGTGTACAATGCAGACAAAAAAGAAAATAGGACGTTTTTTTTTGTATAAGATCAAGGTTTTTGCTTCATGGGGGCAGAACATATACAAGAAAAATTGCACTCACCGGAGAAGACAAGGCAAAATATATAGGAATACATTCACAATCCAGGAGTGAGCGAGTCCGATAATTGTTGATAATTTCAAAGCACAGTAAAACCAAAATTAATCTTTATTATTAATTAATTTTATTTCAACAAATATTGTATTTTTGAATGTAAAATCACTCACGAGGAATAAAATTTTCTTTTTTAACTTGTGACAGTAGTATTTGCCTTCCTTCTGCGTCCAAAAGTTAAACTTCTTTTCACCTGAAAAATATTTGAAAGGAATATTTAAAAGGAACTATTTACAGCCTACCATCCTAAGAAAAAAGGTTGTTATTGTCATAATTCAAAAATGGGGTTAGTACCATAATTGGAACCGTTAAATATCTAACTTTATATTTTTTTGTAAAGCTTAAAACTTATATTTCCAACTGCAAAAATCACGAACGAATATTTCAATACAGGTTTCAAGTAAGTTGCTTATTTGCCTATACTATCGAAGCTTAAAAGTCGAAAGTTAATTTTTCTTAGTCATCACCAAAATTACTATAACTTGTGCGTTCTGTTTCGCTTAGTAAAGTGACATAATTTTTGTTAAAAGAAATCGTTCTTAAGAAATAAAAAAAAATATTTAATTTGAAAACGAGGAAAGCAAAATCATAAAAACGCATTTACACACTCGTATCTCAAAGCTACTAAAATGGATACACGTCCTTTTTCCGTATGCGGGAGAGTAGGTAAGGTACCAGCTACGGCTTTAAAATGGTAAGGGTATTTAAGCAACAGCGTAATGCCATAGTAAACGTTGTAAAGTTGTTAACTTCGTAACTCTGTCACATTTATATGGAACATTTAACAGATTTACGCAGTGTACAACTTTACTATGTTTGCGATGACGTTACGCTGTTGCATTAATACACTTATTTTTAGGAATTTAAAAAACTATATGCATTGTATAAATACATATTTTATTTTTAATAGAATTTGAATGAATGTAAGATCTGATTTTTCAGTTTGTTATGGTCAATTGTTTAACAAAAAAACTTCAAACAGTTTACTTTTTTTTGCAATTTATAAGCGGATTCTTATTGATTTTGCTATTTATCAAAAAAAAATCCTACTGCGGCTTTTTTTTCCTCGTGACCCTTTTTTCTACGACCTTTTCAAATTCATCAGCGGCAACTGATCCAGAGCAACAAAGCAAGAGAGAAACATATGAGCGAGCAAACCAGAGAGAACTTTTTGCAAAAGACAAAGAGCTTTCTTAAGCTCAAAGCTTTCTTGCCTGCTCATCATCTGCCTGGTTTGAACAAAAATTTGGGACATTTTTTTCTATGGGGATGCTTAATCTGTATAGTTTATTGTCTGTGGCAGGTAATAGCTTTTCTGATACAGAATAAAGTGGTTTCTCTTTTTTATTGCGAGGCTTTTGCATGATGGGTTTTTCCAATATATAGGTTGTAGGATAAATTTGTTATTTTTTCTAAGGATTAGAATTACCCTTTATTGATAAATAAAGAATATTTCTTACAAAATACCAAAAAAAATATTTTTCTGAACACACAATACAATTCCATAAAAAAAATTTTAAAATGGTTGTAAATGCATCGAATTCGAGTGCTGCTTTTAGATTTTGGTGCTACTACATTCGGTGGACTTTGTCATCTCTACTGGCAACAAACTAGATGACAGAAATGGTTTCAAATTAATATAGGAATATAATTTGGACTTCTATTTACTTGTAGTTGACGTAACATTGAAAAATAATCATTTTATTGATATTTTTGAAAAGTAAAAAAAAAATTCCTCAAAAATTACAAAATTATCGAAATCCAACAGGCAACAAAAATAAGAAATTCAACTTAAAAAAGTCCAAAAACTGGTCGATTCGACAATCATATTGAAACTCATATCATAGGGGTAGCAAACCCTAGGGTTCCGTGAAAGAATCTACAGGGTTCCATGAATTTTTTGAAGTTAAAACAACAAATTATTTCTTGTAGGTATAACTTAAGAAAAATTCAAGTGACTTTTGGTAAATTGCGGAAAGATCAGTTAATCGAAGGCAGAAATCTTTAGAAAATTCAAGCAAAAGCTATCAATACGACAGTATTTTTCACGAGAGGCAAACTGGCAGCTTCAAAAAGGAAATAATTTCTAGTTTAACTGTACACTACACTACGGTTTCCAGAACATCTCTTTGTAAGAGAACATGTTCTCTTTTTTTGACTCCGATCTTTCTTATTCTTTCTTTTTTCATGAAATTCTTTTTTTGTTTTCAGTTGAAATCTCGGATTTCACTTTGGTGGGAACATAGTATTACTCACTTTTCTTTAATGTAGGGACTTTTGTATTGTCCCCTAAAATAAGGCATTAAGACACTGAAGTAAATACCTTCCTATTCAGTGCTGAGATTTAGCTATTTCAGGGAGTGAAGTGAGATGACTCGCCGACTCATCTCACTTCACTCGCAAAAGTAATTTAGCTACTGAAGTGAGATGAGTAAGTTCGAATCTAGTTTCGAACATGCGACAAAGACTTAATATAAAAGAGACACATTCAACCACTTTGGCACACTCATTACTTTTGATATTCTGTTTCGCATCACCACTAATGGACGCGAAAAGAAATAACAAATACAAAAATGTAAACATTATGGAATCTTAATAATGGAGTATCTTTAATTTCAGTAATTTTGTTTGTCGTAATTAAAGTTTAATGTAAGTTTTTACCCTTAAAAAGTAAAATGTTTATAGTATCAAAAGTGAATAGAATATAATTTTATTTAATATATTGCAACGATTGTCACATTTGTACTATAACGACTCTCGAATGAACAATAACCACTCTCAAATAAAAGAAACACCGGAATGCGGATTAGACATGACACAAACCAACCTACGGAGAGCTTTGGTGAGCTTTCGAACTTCCAATACTAAACGTCAAATTGAAAGCTTTGGAAAGGAAAATTTATGGGAAATTTTCCCAATGGAAAGCTCTGGAAGCAAATACTAGAACCTTCCAGCTTTTTCGGGAACCTTGTGAAAAGTATAAAAACACATGTCTGACCGTCAGAGGACGCAGTTTATTTTTAATCGTGAATGAGTAAAGTTGGTTGTAATAAAAGTAACGTTAGTGAATTAATTTCAGTTGGTGGAGTAAATAAGTGGAGAATTTATATAATTTATTTTGCTTTAACAGGCAATAATTACAAAAAGTGAACGTGACTGTGAAAGTGAAAATAAGAAAAGACAATGGGCAAAACTCTAAATGATTTAAATTTAGTTGAACTTAAGGCAGAACTGAACAAGCGATTTCTTCCTACTGCTGGAACGAAGAATGATCTTGTACTTTGTTTGCAAGAAGTTTTAAGAAAACGAGGAGAAAACCCAGACACGTTTATATTCGACATTGAAATGGGAGAAGAGCAAGAACAAGTAAGTACGTCAGGCATGACCAACCTGCTGTCTCGCTGCTCGCCAAATTTAATAGGCAGGAAAAGAATCTCCTAGAACAACGTAATGAACAACGCAAGAACAAAAGAATCTTCTGGAACGATTCGAACAACAAAGCCAAGAACAAAAGAATCTTCTAGAACAACAAAGCCAAGAACAAAAGAATCTTCTAGAACAACAAAGCCAAGAGTAAAGGAATCTTCAAAATCTTCTCGAAGGTAAGTTAGAAGCCTTTGACAACAGAATTATTGCCCTTGACGAGCATGTCGATGAACAATTATCGACAATAGAAGCAAAGTTCGAAGATAAAATCGAATGCATTGCAATGGAATTGGATAAAGTAAAGAGAGTGCAGGTTCGAGAAAGTGCTGGTGACTGTCCAAAGAGAAAGGAGGTGCATCCACCAAACTTCGATGGACAAACTTCTTGGTCAATCTACAAGAAACAGTTTAAGGCAGCCGCATCAACGAATGGCTGGGACGAGGAATACAAATATATAGCTCTGACGCTTGCCCTTAGAGGACCTGCTGCTGAACTGCAACAAACCATTCCAGCAGATAAGAATAGCAACTTCAGTGCTCTTGTTCAGGCTATTAACAAACGCTTTGAAGATGGCCATGTGCAAGAAGTCTTCCGCGTTCAACTCAATACTAGAGTCCAGAAAAGAGGAGAAACTCTGCAACAGCTCCAAGCAGACATCGAACGGTTGGCACATCTGGCATATCAGGCTGCAGGGGATGAAATCATCAACCAATTCGCAACAGAAGCCTTTATCCGTGCTGTATCTGATATCAGCCTTCAGCGAGCAATTCGAACTGCTGGAAAACGCACACTTCCTGAGGCATTAGCGTTCGCCAAGACTATGGAAGCAGCAGAACAGGCTTCTCAAGGAGTCTATCGAGTAAGAGAAATAGAAATTGAGGAGTGTTCATGCCAGAGAACAGCATTGCAAAGGAACCAGCGAGATGGACTTGGCCCCAGAACCACTATTCAGGTCTCACAGACTAAACGAAACAATGCAAGTTTGAATGTGGAGGCACTATTAAACGGCAAGAAACAAGTGGCTATGATCGACACCGGTGCCACTGCCTCCATTGTTCGAAGAGACTTGGTGAAGATGACAAGGCTGCATAACACCAATACCTACCGTCTTAAAACTGCAACAGGAGAGGCAGCCAGAGTGTACGGGGAGGGCCGTCTTACGATTCGTTTGACAGAACTGGAGTTTTCACATCTGTTTCTGGTAGCAGATACATGTGACGAGTGCATCGTTGGAATCGACTTAATGAAGGAGCACGGAGTAATCCCTGATATCGGGAAGCAACTTCTTAAGTATCGGAATGTGGAGATTCCTATGGCTTATAGCAATGAAATCACATCAACTCTGAGAGCTGTCATAAAGGAAGATATATCCCTGCCACCTTCTTCAGAAGTTGGACAAAAATAAAGGGTGATTTGGGTAGCCATTGATACCTTATGGTGAAGCCAGACTCGGAGCAGTCTTCCCAATACATCATTCTAGGGAAGACTCTTGTGGAACCTAACAACAACATGGTGCCCGTACGGATACTTAACATCAAACCGTACGAAGTCAAGCTGAGAAAAGGCGAAGTTGTTGGAAAGTGTGAATCAGTGTCCGCAATAACTAAGATCACAGAAGTGGACACTCAGCAATCTGTGGACCCTAGGAAATTGAACTCTATGAAGGCAAAAATTTTGAAGTCATCTTATTTAAGTGGACGACAGCTTGGTGTTGCTGGAAGCCTCCTTCACGAGTACTCTGATATATTCTCTTCACCCAGTGGGCAGTATGGTCGAAAACAACTGGTGCAGCATCGAATCGACACAGGAGACGCGAGACCAATTCGACAACCAGCGAGACGTCTCCCATTAGCCAAATAAGCCGAAGTTGAAGAGATGATATTGACGATGCAGAAAGATGGGCTAATCGAAAATTCTTAAGGCGCTTGGGCCTCCCCAGTCGTCCTTGTCAAAAAGAAGGATGGAAGTACTCGATTCTGTGTGGACTATCGGATGCTGAACGATGTAACAAAGAAAGACAACTACCCTCTGTCCAGAATCAGCGATACTTTGGATGCGATGGAAGGCGCTGAATGGTTCTCAATATTGGACTAAGAGTGGCTACTGGCAGGTAGAAATCCATCCAGGAGATCGAGAAAAGATGGCTTTCTTTACAGGAAATAGTCTGTGGCAATTCAAAGTAATGCCTTTCGGACTATGCAACGCTCCGGTAACATTTGAGCGTTTGATGGAGTACGTTTTATAAGGACTTACTTGGAAATCATGCCTGGTCTATCTGGACGAAGTCATCGTTTGTGGTAAAACATTTGATGAGCATTGTTGAAACCTTAAGGCCATGTTCCAGAGGCTTCGAGAAGCAAACTTAAAATTAAATCCAGACAAGTGTGCATTCTTTAAGTCTGAGGTAAAATTCTTGGGACATATCTCGTCTCCAGGAGTGGAGACTGACCCTGAGAAAGTGGACACTGTTAAGAATTGGCCAACTCCACAATATAAACATCAACTTCGGAGCTTTCTTGGTCGCGCCACGTACTATCGTTGTTTTTTTAAGGATTTTGCTGGGATCACGAAAAGTTTGCATCAGCTTACCGAAAAAGGTAAACCATTCGAATGGTCAAGTGAGTGCGAGAAAAGCTTTCAAGTACTCAAGCAGCACCTATGCAATACACCTGTTCTGGCCTATCCGACACCAGAAAACCCATTCATCGTCGACGCTGACGCAAGTAACGTGGTAATTGGAGCCTTACTGTTGCAAGTTCATGATAGAGAAGAGAAGGTCATCGCCTATTACAGCAAACTACTCTCAAAGTCAGAAAGAAATTATTGTGTGACCAGAAGAGAACTTCTAGCTCTAATATCGGCTACAAAACACTTCCATAATTACATCTATGGACAGAGGTTCCTTCTTCGAACAGTTCCTTGGCTTTTGAACTTCAAACATCCAGAAGGCCAAGTTGCAAGGTGGATCGAAAGATTGCTGACATATGACTACCAGATTCAACATCGGAGAGGAAGGTTACACTCAAACGCAGATGCCTTGCCTCGGAGACCCTGCAAACTGGACGTAAGTAGGAGTCCACAGACGGAAAATCATATGTTATTCAGCTAATCGAACCTCGATCTAAAGTTAATGACGTTCTTCAAGAGATACATGAGGGAGCTTCAAGAAGACATTTGGGGATCAATAAGACACTGGAGAAGGTAAGGCAGCGATTCTACTGGCTACATGCAAGAGAAGACGTTGAAAAATGGTGCTGCAAATGTGATACTTGTGCAGCAAGCAAGGGAACAGGCAGAACAATCAAGAGTAAAATGCAGCAGTATAACGTGGGCACGCCTTTTGAGAGGATTGCAATAGACGTTGCAGGACCTTTTCCGGAAACCGAAAGTGAAAACCGATACATCCTGGTAGTAATGGACTACTCCACCAAGTGGCCTGAGGCATTTGCCAGCCCAAACCAGAAAACCAAACGAGTCCTGGATCAGATTGTTTTCAACTGGATTAGCAGGTTTGATGTGCCGATGGAACTTCATTCAGATCAAGGAAGAAACTTCGAGTCCAAAATCGTTCAGGAAGTTTGTACACTCCTTGTCATTAAGAAAACGATGACAACACCGCTTCATCCACAATGTTATGGAATGGTTGAACGATTCAACAGGACAGGACATTTAAAGAACAGAGACTGGGATCGGCATATTTCATTATTTTTGATGGCCTATCGAAGTGCAGTACATAGCTCAACAGGACATACACCATCAGAAATCCCACTCGGGAACACAATACGACTGCCAAGTGAAATAAAATTTGGATGTTATGGTTATGAGCCCCAAGAAAAAAACGACTACGTGGAAGACCTGAAAAAAAAGCTCCTTGACATTCTCGAAAGGACAAGGGCAAATATAAAGCTATCAAGTGATCGGATGAAAACACGATACGACACAAAAGCAACAACGAATGGATTACAATCAGGAGAATTTGTGTGGTTTTATAGCCCCCACCGTCGGAAGGGACTTTCACCGAAACTTCAACAAAATTGGGAAGGCCCGTATACTGTTGTAACACGAATAAACGATGACGTCTACCGCATTCAGAGAGGACTTAGAGGCAAAATGAAAGGAGTTCACAGTGACCGTTTACACCGTTATAATGATGAAGGATGTGATGGATTTGCTCGGGACGATCAATCTTAAGGAGGGGGCAGTGTAACGACTGTCACATTTGTACTATTACGACTCTCGAATGAACTATAACCACTCTCGAATAAAAGAAACACCGAATTTCGGATTACATGCGACACAAACGAACCTACGGAGAGCTTTGGTGAGCTGTCGAACTTCCAATACTAAACGCCAAATTGAAAGCTTTGGAAAGGGAAATTTATGGCAAATTTCCCCTATGGATAGCTCTGGAAGCAAATACTCGAACCAAACAACCGAACAAATACTCCAGCTTTTTCGGGAACCTTGTGAAAAGCATAAAAGCACATGTCTGACCGGCGGAGGACGCAGTTTATTTTCAATCGTGAATGTGTAAAGTTGGTTGTAATAAAATTCAAGTGAGTGAATTTCAGTGGTGAATAATTGTTTTATTGTAAGAAGAGTAAAGTGTTTTATTTTGTGGAGTAAATAAGTGGAAAATTTAAATAAAGTGAATGAGTTTTATTAACGAACCTGAGAAAAATATTACAATGTGTATAATTTTATTTAATAAAACGAGATTTCAAGTATCAATAAAAGACTAGCTTTTTACTTTCATTTCATATTCATTCATGGATATGAAATAGTAGACTCCCACACTACACTACTATTTCATATCCATGAATAGGTGCGACAAAGTTTCTTGACCAAAAGCACAAATACGTGTCCAAAAGTATAATTTTGCCATTACACACACCAAGTCACTGCTGAAATATCTGGCGAGTAATCTGACATTTCATTTCACTCGCCCACTCACTCACGTGTACTAGCTAAATCGATTTTCGTCGAAAAGTGACTCACTCAGAGCCTTCGGTTTCGAATTTGCTTAATCTCGGCACACATCCATCAATGAACACTAGTTCGTACATTTCATGAATGTAAATGCATGAACAAATCAATCTCAATATGAAAACCTTCACTACTCACCACCTCGGTACTCTTCTAATCCATCTAACATCAAAAGGTAGGCACAAAATAATCCTTGTTGAAAAGAAAAACATAATAAAAAAGTAGCAGTTCATGGTCGGTTTTCTGTCAAAACTTTGCCAGTGCTCAAATAACATTTTAATGGACTACAAACCTAAACTAATCTCTGAATTTAAATATATATGATTTATAATTGTATTATGGTTCCTTTTGGATCTATCAATAGGGTTGCAACTTTTTTAAAAAGAAATAGAGCATATTTGTTTTAAGAGAGGATAAATAAAGAGTACGGTCCAATAAAAAAGAGTTTCATTTTTTAAAATTTAAAACATGTATTTTGTATACTTTTTATTGAAAATAAAATATTTTAGTTGTTCTTGAAACATTATAGTTATGAGACTCAGCATTGTAACTCTACGATCATAAAAATTAGAAATTTATTTTGAGCAATTGCTGAAATGGCAGGAACAGAGAGTAAAAGTATGAAAGTACATTCTTTTAAAATAAATTGTTATTTTTCTTCAGTATTTTTTTTTTTAATAAAACCTGAGTTGCTAAGTCATTTGCCCTGCTGTTCTTTTAAAATGAATTAGCCAATCGCGATCCTTTCACGATCGATGTCATTATTTTCATCAATCGTCTTTATCAAAAGCTTTCTAGACAAAAAGTATAACAACCAGAAGGAGTCAAAGAAACAAAAATACTTTTCACCTTCAACAACTTTTCACCTTAGCTGTGTCTATTATCTTCTATTGAGATCCGAATCTAGATCTCTTGCAACACGTCATACAAAAACAAAAAAGTGAGAAATCTTCAAAATTGTTCTTGCAGCACATTTGTGTTAAAGTTAATCCAGATCCAGATCCCAATAGAAGATAATAAAACACACATAGCTGTTGACATTTCATTCATTATGTTTGGACAGTTTTGGATACGTTCAGAAAAATTAAAGTTGACAAAAGTTCACATTAACAGGTTTTATCATACACTCAGAGAAAAAAGTCAGATAAATACGAGTAATTAACCTGAGTCCTGTTAACTTTACAAGGTGCATAATCCCATATAAAGCTACAGACATTTCAGAAATTTACCTAATTTTAATTACCTTATATTAAGTGTTAAATTTGCCTGGTGGCCTATTTTACCATATTCAAGTTGATTTAAGAAGATGAACTGTTATTTTAACACTGAATTCTGGTAAACAAGAAATTTCAACAAGATTATAGCGCAAATTTAAACTGAGATCGGGTTTTTTTAACACTGCTTGCTATGAATTTCCATTTTACCACAAATCAAGTTGAAGTAACATTTTATATGGTTATTTTTACAATGTTTACCTCATAGAGTAACTATATTATCTAGAGAACCGACTTCAGGACTTTTTCTCTTTCACACTACAAACTGTACTGAGAAGATTTTCTCCACATGGCTGAGCATGTGGTAGCTGTCCTATGCATTTTAAATGGAACCACACCAATACAATGTTAACTTAATGGATTTTGGCTCATTAGACTGAAAACAACAAAAAAATAAATTGAAAACGTCAAATTTAAAGCTATCCACAATTTGCACGTATCCACGGACAGGGAATTTAAGAGAGTTTTCTCGTAATGTGCTCAAATAAAATTTGCGGAAGATAGATAGTATAGGTACTCTATGGTTTACCTGTTGAATTTAACTTGGCTGCATCTTAACGAAAAACACTCTGCCAGTTAATTTCAACGTGACACCAGTGTTAAAACAAACACACAGGCTATCCAAATAAAATCATTTAAATTTAATCAGGCCGCCTGTTAAACTAGCCCTCTACCAGTGTTAAAAGACACTCACAAGCCATGGTTAAGGAAACACTCTACCAGTTCATTTCAACGTGACACCAGTGTTAAAACACATGGCCACACAAGCCATCCAAACAAGGTCAGTTTCAACTTATTGATATTTGGCACAAGTTTCTTATACAGCGAAGTGGCACACGGGATGCGTACTATCTCCATATGTGAGAGGTATCGATAAGATCTACAGTATAAAATCAATTATGGGCATAATTGTCAAAATTGAACCACTACGAAAGTCAAAAATTGTTCCACAATGTAAACGCTGTCAGGCCTTTGGGCATACACAAAAATACTGCAATCGTGAGTTTGCTTGTGTTAAATGCGAAGGCAAGTATGCAACTAAAAACTGTCCCATGGGCAGAGAACAGAAAGCGAAATGTGTTAACTGTCAAGGCAACCATCCTGCAAGTTACAGAGGATGTCCAGTTGCCAAAAAATTCCAAGACACAAAAAGAAAAAAGAAAACTGGGAACAAGCTAAGAAACCCAACAAACACAAAAGCAATAGTTGAAAGCAAAAAAGTAGCCGTTGAAAATAAAACTACAAACCAACCGCCAAAAGCAATTGCACTAAGCAAAAGTGATGAAAATAAATCCTATTCCCAGATTGTTAAAAATGTGCGGAAGAACGAAGAAACATCTATTAAAGAAATGCTTGAACTTATCCTGAAGAGGATTGACAAACAAGATTTAAACATAAAACAGCTAAGCGAAGAAGTCGCTCTTAAAAACAATGATGGACAGAACACTCAAAATCGCAACATGGAATGCAAACGGTCTTTTACAACATGTATAAGAACTAAACATCTTTTTAGACATAGAGTATATAGACATTTGTTTGGTGTCCGAAGCCCACCTCGCTATAGAACAAAATCTTGATAGTAAATTACCTAACTATACGTGTTATCACGCTCCGCACCCAGCTGACAAAGCTAGGGGAGGATCAGCAATACTAATAAAAAAGTGCTTAACACACTATGAAGAGCCGAAGTTTACTAATGAAAACATGTAAGTAACCACAATTAGTATTGGTATAAAAAAGAAAGAGTTTAAGATAGCGTCTATATACTGCCCTTCGAGGCACTCTCCAACTGAATAAGACTATGCAGAACTCCTAAATTTGTTAGGAATAACTTCCTTGTTGGTGGCGACTTCAATGCTAAACACACCCAACGGGGATCTAGGCTCATAACAACGAAAGACAAACGGCTATATCATGCAGGCCGCAAATACAACTGCGAATTTTATTCTTCTGGCTCGCCAACATATTGGCCATCTGATTCTAACAAAATACCAGACCTTATAGACTTTTTCGTAGTAAAAGGTATTAAACGAAACCATATAAGTGTCGAAGGTAATTACGATTTATCGTCAGATCATACTCCAGTAATATTATCACTGAGCGAAGTAGAAATAATAGAAAAAAGTAATCCTAAGCTCGTGAACAAAAGAACAAACTGGAACGAATTCAAAGATAAACTTGAAAGTTTTATAAACCTAAGATCCCCTATGCAAACAATAGAACAGATTGATCATGAAGTAGAACAATTTATTGCTGATGTGCAACAGGCTGCAGAAGAAAGTACTCCAACAATTTCGAACTCAAGAGAAAAAGAAATAAAATATCCTGTCGAAATAAAGGAGCTGATCTTGGAGAAAAGAAGAGCTCGAAGAAAATGGCAAGCTACGAAATTTCCAGGTGATAAGGCAGTTTTTAACCGTCTTAACAATGAACTAAAGAAAAGAATCTGTGAATTTAAAAGTGATTCACTTAGTAGATTCCTGAATAGTCTGACGACGGATGCTTCTACGGAATACTCCTTATGGAAAGCAGCTAAGCGCCAAAAAAGACCACAGGCACAAAACCCGCCAGTAAAATCTCAAGATGGTAAATGGATCGGAAACCCAAAACAAAAGGCTGATCTCTTCGCTGAACATCTCGCGAATGTTTTTAAGCCATTTCCAGCAAGCACAGCTACAGATCCATTACAGTTTGTTGAAAGAAACGGGGAATGTGAAATTCCTTTTGTCACGCTCAAAGAAGTAAGAAGTATGTGTCAACATAAGTTGTCTAACAAAAAATCACAAGGGTACGATCTAATAACTGCTCAGGCTTTGAAAGAAATGCCTTCTATAGCCTTCAAAAAACTCCAATTCATAATAAATGCATGCCTTAAACTAAGATATGTGCCACATCATTGGAAAATTGCAGAAGTCATTGTCATACCTAAACAAGGTAAGCCACCAACAGAAGTAACATCTTACACACCTATATCGCTTATACCAATCATGGCAAAAGTTTTCGAAAAACTGCTTCTGAAAAGACTAAGCAGAATAATAGAAGAAAGAAGACTAATTCCGAGCCATCAGTTTGGATTTAGAAATAAACATTCCACGATAGACCAAGTGCATCGGATTACGGATGTTGTGGAAAAGGCACTTGAAGAAAAACAAGTATGCTCGGCTATATTCTTAGATGTTGCTCAAGCCTTTGACAAGGTTTGGTACTTGGGACTTGAGTACAAACTGCAAAGGGATCTTCCCAGGCAGTACTACGAAATACTGAAATCCTACGTTACGAACCGACTTTTTAGAGTACGGTACGACCAAAATTACTCGGAACTAAAGAAAATTGAAGCCGGTGTACCACAAGGAAGTGTCCTAGGACCAACCCTGTATCTGTTATATACAAGGGATATTCCAGTGGACATCAACGCTATCATGGCCACCTTTGCTGATGATACTGCAATATTGGTGCCAGATAAATCCGTTACGAAGGTTACACAAAAACTGCAAAATGCAGTCGATAAAGTTAGTGATTGGACGCAAAAATGGCGAATCAAACTAAATGAAACAAAATTGACGCACATCATAAACTTTACAAACAAAGAAATAAACAATGTTCCAATTCTTATAAACAGTACAACAGTACCTTACTCCAATACTGCCAAATACCTTGGAATGACTTTGGATGCAAAGCTTAAATGGAAAGAGCACATCAAAAAGAAAAGAGACGAAGTAAACTTGAAGTACAGAAAAATGTACTGGTTACTAGGAAAGAACTCTGACCTATCTATCCAGAACAAGCTAATGTTATATAAGCAAGTACTGAAACTCGTTTGGACATATGGCATCCAACTATGGGGCTGTAGAAAGAAAACAAATGCTGAACCCATCCAAAAATTCCAAAGCAAGGTCCTTCGCGGAATAATAAATGCCCCTTGGTATATAAGAAATAGCGATCTACATCATCTTCAAATTGAAATGGTTACAGAAGTGGTTAAAAAACACGCTGTATCACACAATCAGCGACTGCAAAGTCATACCAACTCCGAAATGGAGACCGTCTTAAATGTACGAGACAATGTTCGGAGATTAAGAAGAACCAAGCCTCATGAGCTGATGGTCTAAAAGCTATGGAAAGTGTTATAACTTACACTTCCCACAATGCGACTGATAAATTAAGAAAGAAAAATCATTTGTCGATCTTTCATAGATTGGTCCTGATTCACCGGTGGTTTTATTGCGGTAAGAGTCCCACACTACTTGGTACCGATTCTTACCGAGTGTCTTTTGAAGATTTCCATCGGATAAAAAAAAAAAAAAAAAAAAAAAAATATACATAGTAATAAATTTATATACTTTCAGATTAATGCAAAGCGAATTGCACGGTAAGCAGCGTTAGAGATTGGACCTACAAGCAAGACATAATACTTATCGGATACAGGGTTATTTAACATTGAATCATGTTAAATTAACTAGATCTACATGTTAAATTTACAGAACGTTGAATATTTTATTCATGTTTTTGAACTAAAAGTATAAAGCTACTAGATTGAACTAGATTCTCATGTAAAGTCAACTAGATATACAGGTAAAATTAGTAAGATTCTCAGGTACAGTTTTACTTTTTTAAGGCAGTGTTAAATTAACCGGAAACCAACGTTGATATAACACGACATTAAAATCAGGTATCACGTCAAGCAATTTACCGGATCTACCGAGTTGAAAAATAACAACCTGAAAATCTGGTATAATAAACCAGAAATTGCATACCTGCTTTTTTCTCTGAGTGTACTTATACAATGGAGGAACGAAAATGGTAAAATTTTGTATACACAGGTAGATGGATAGTGTGGAAATATAAATTTCATAAAATGGAGATGAAAATAATAACACTATTATTATTAAAGTCATAGATCATAGAGTACGCTTTTATGAAAGAAAGTAATATACCCTATTTTAGAGTATGGTTGGCAACCCTATCTACCAAACAGTTAAAAAAAACTTTGACGAACTAAAGCAGATTCCACATTATGTTGAATAATGTAGATCAACGTCGTTGGTCAACAATGATCAATAAGTACAGTTGTGTTGATTGACAATGGCAGTCGACATTTGTTATAACAATCAACAAAGTTGTTCAACAGAACAATAGTCCTTAAGTATGGGTGTGTTTATGGATGTAATTGCTTGCTGTCGCTTTTATTTAAGCGGCCGCTGCATTTATCTTAACTCTTGATGCAAAACAACTTTCACATATTACTAAAATTATTATGACACATACACACTAACCTGTTGATCGACAATGTCAATCGGCATAGGGTGGACGCAGCTAAATAATTCCATTTTATTGCCTTTTCAACCTATTTTTTGTATCTTCGAAGCAAAATTGGACTTACTAAGTTTTGACAGTAAGCCTATGATAGCTCCAGCAAATTTTTTTTAAAGATCTATAATTAGGTACAAGAAAAAGAAGAAATTGCAATGCAAAATACAAACGGTTTCAGCGGGGGGTCTTACAATAGAAATTTGGATTTTCGAATGATTGTTTTCCAGTTTTAAATGAATTTTCGCAAGGAAACATGCTGGAGCTCAGAGCTGATATTCTGAAAGATCTTGGCAAGATAACTTTCCAGGTACTTGGGTAAGGAATCCAATTAATTATAATAGAAACTTAGCTTTGGCGTTGCAACGCCAAGACTAAAGGAAAATTATCTCAATTAGGTCTGCATTTTACATTAAAATTTAAAGTTTTTTATTCTTTAAACTTAAAGGTATGATAGTTGGGGTCATCAATTCCCTTAGAATAATAAAATTCACAGTATCTCCAATGCTGTGATTTTTATATTGGTCGGTAATCATCGATACCAATTTGCGTCTTAGAAGGGTATGATAGTCATCTAACTGATGAGCCCAACTATCATACCTGGGCGAAACGCAATGGAGTTGAGCTCATTTGAACTTTTAACTTGCATTATAAATTCGGTCACTCCACTCAAACAGAAGAATTTTCTGTTTTAAATTTTCTTCATATTCAATTATCTTAATAAAGATCGAAATAAGTCGCTCCCCAGATTTTAGATTACAGCTTTCGGACATAAGACTTATTTTCAAAACAATTTATTTATCAAAGAATGAAACTTCGCACAGCTTTGATGGAAAATCTTGAAAAATAAATAAACAGATTTCGAAATTTGTTGCTTTTCGGTTTTAAATATCGTAAAGTGTTGGAGTTCCAAAATATATTTTGACGTTGTTTAGGGTTCCAAAGTTCAAAAAGTTTGGGAACCGCTGCCCTAGACTGTCTCAATATTCGCTTCCTGGGCGAAAAGTGAGATAGTTTGGGTTTGATTATAATTCAGTTTATTATGATTAAACTACTTTATTATTCAATTAAGTTTCTCTCTCCATATGAAGGTAAATTATGTCTTTATATACTGTCAAAGTTTCTGAAAGATTGTTTAAAAGGGTAAAATATAGACCACTTAGAAAAAAAAGTGTCTCAATGTTCGCACCCTTCCCCAAGAGTTGTAGGAAATGTGTAAATCATTTTCGAATGCATTCACTCGAAGTCTTAAATTTACTTAAAAAAACTGAACTCAAATCAATGATAAATTCTTTGATAAATTGGTTCAGATTTCAAAGTTGTGAATTTTTAAATGAATATGGTTTTAAAAATAAGATTATTGGAATTCAATGATTATAAAACGAATTCAGACTTCACAATTTCATATACAGGGTGGCGCACGAATCGTGCTACAAAAATAAAACGTAATAACTTTTTTTCTGTGTGAGTAATCGGCTTATTTTTTTTTTTTTTATTTTGTAGGTTACTATTTAGATTTATAAAAATGGATGCTTGGGATACGGAGAAAAGAATTTGGATAGTGCAACGGTACCATGCTTTGCAGTCCGTCATTTCCGCCCAAAGGGAATTTAGGCGGGAGTTTGGCGGTAATCCCCCGAGTAGATGGACCATTATGAGGTTTGTAAACATGTTTGCCGAATCTGGAAGCATCGCACGAAGGCCGTACCATCGAGATGCCAATGTTCAGGTTCAGGATACAATCGCAGTAGTAGCATCTGCAATACAGGCCAATCCGAGCGTTTCGACCCGAAACTTATCTTAATTTCAGTCTACATTTACGGGTACAAGATTTTTCACTTGTATGCTATGTTCCCGGTGCAGTGGTAAAAGACACGCGGCAATAAGCCCTTATTTCCCAAAATAAAAGGAGAAAACACCCACGGGTTTATTTTCCATTTTGAAAAGGAAACAAAAGCTATAGGTTTTGTTTTCCTTTTCTTGTGGGCTTTCCAATTAAGAATGGAAAGAAGACCCATTCAACAAAATAAAACAATTCAAATCAACATTATAAATTAAAAGTTTCTTTAAATCTAGATTCTGGAAAGTTTGCATAAACTTAACCTTGCATCTATTCCAAATCCTATAGTGAACCACAGCGGAGGGGTTGCACGGGGAGAGTATTCCCCCCATAAGAACCTTACTGTTTATTAGCCGAGGAAATATTTGGTTTATGAAATTTAATAACTCGCGCGAATAAACAGTGTACGTATGTAATTACGTATGCAACCCCTGCTTGGGCTCACTATAGCATTTGGGGTAAGTTCAAACATAGTATAATCAAGAATTTCTTAAATTTTTTCAGGCGTCCAGCCATTGAATAGTTATCCATTAATTTTGAATTAATTGACTGTGATGAATGCAATCATCGAAAATGATTTACGGAGACGTTCCTTTTCAAATGTATCCGAGCAGCGCAAGTCTGTTAATACTAGTTAGGTAGGTAAATCAAGTAAAAATAAAATTGAATCATCGACGAGACAAGAATAGGTACAAAAAAGTACAACTACCAATAAATATTCTCATACACACATATGTAGCAAAACTGAGTAGGTATATTTTGCTTTCTAATAAGGTGTTAAACAAGTGCGCCAATATAACACACACACATAAAGCGCAAAGCGCTAAATTTTCAATGTTTTTAGTCAGGGCTTTATTACTACAACGCCATTGCAAGATGCTTTGTTTATAGCTTTGTATTTTTGTGTTTTAAATTGTGATGAAATAAATTCTAGATTTTCACTATTTACAGAGACAGGAAATACAGAACAAAGAACGTCACATACCTTTAAATTTGAAATATAATAATATAAAATGTATATACATAGGTATGTATCACAAAAATTAAAATATTGTCTGCTCTAGTGGACATGCACATATTTTAAAGATAGATATGTAGATAGATCTAGATACTCAAACTCAGGTGTTTACTCATTGATAGCTAGGTACTTACAGAATCTACTTATATTTTGCCGGCTGGTTGTTGACATTGATGTTTTTTAAGACGCGACGCGATTAAGCAGCAATTTTTAAATACAAACAGTTTCACAAGCAATAATGCTGCAACATTGGAATATACAGTTTCAGTTATTATATGAGAAGGTATAGTAGGACTACGACCCAAGGGTACAACTTAATCGCAAAAGCCGGCACATAATTATTATTCTATTTTTAAATTTGATTTCTTAATCCCAAATAAAATCACTGTCAAATCACAATTGATTCCTTATTAAATCTCAGTCGAAATCATTAAATATATTTTATTTCATGCACTTTGTTTTGTTTGTTATGTGTAAATCGGAATCTGAAGAACTAGCTGGAATTCGGTTTCGTAAATGAATGAGATTATTTTTGAAAGAAAGAACTTTCTTATTTGTAAACAGAAACACGACCGTGTCTGATAAAAACAACTTTTGCACTGAGAAAAAGAAAGAGAAAAAGAAAAAAGCCCAAACAAAAATCTTGAATTCATTCTAAAAGTATTCAACACGCAACAGACTGCAAACGAGTGCAGACCTACTACCCTACAGACAACAGAATTATTATTGCCAGAATGTTGGTTGATTAGGTAGTGAGATTTTAGTAGAGACGTAGACGGTAGACGCTTCACTGGCTGACTTTAACTTTAGTCATAATAGTAATCGCCAGCGTTGCTGCAGGCTTTCACGAAAGTGTAACATATTTTTTAAATAAACATACTCGTAACAAAAGCTTTTCAACTATTTTTTATAGTGTTTGTGTTTGGCGAGCTCATTTTTGAAAAAAAAAACGTTTGTCTGATGCATAGCCGAGTTTAAAACGTTTATGTGGTTATGTGAGATATGTAGATGGCAAGGTTTGAACTCTACTGCACTGAGGGAGTGCGATGAAATACAATGGCATACAATCACAATGAGTGCAAGAGAAGTTCAAGTTCTTTCAATCAGTAATGTGAAATGATAACCACATATAAGAAAAGTACTCCAAGAAAAATGTATAAGTAAAAAAATGGATAAAATATATTACGGAAAAAATGTGTAAGAAAATGGGATGAAAAGTAACAGTAACAAAAATTTAAATTTATTTTAAGAAAGTGCAAAACTTTTATCATTGTGGCAACGCTGAGGATTAGTTTCTCATTTCACACTGAGCAAGCAATTGGACTTTCCCAAAAATATTTTTTTCTCTTTTTGATTTTGACAGTTCATAAAAAAAAGAAGACGAAGAATTCACAGCTGTAAAAAGGGAATTTTATTATTTTCTGTATATAAAAATTAAGGATCATAAAGAGTGATGAATACTTAATAAATAATTGATAATAATTAAATTAATAGATCGGAAACTTTTTTTTATTGGAAAACAGTCATAATAATCCAAAAAAACACTTCATTCACAGTTCGCGCCTTAAAGAGATTTTTATTACCTAGATCGAGTTCACTAACAGCTATGACTTTTTTTGTGTATTCTTTCCTCATTTGATTTTGACGTCTTGTCGAACTTTCAATACAGTTATACCGCTGGGTGACTTTTATCGCATTTTAGCCGTGTTTTGTTGAAAACTATACATAGCCGAGCTAAAGCTTTTCAACTAAACGGTTCGGAACAAATTGGTAAATAAAGCTCTATCTGTATGAGAATTTCATAGTTCCAAACATTGGCTACTTTTTCCCAAAAAACGATTTCCCGTGTCACGTTTTCCGGCGTCACGTTTACCCGGAAAACGAAATTCCGCCGAGCGTTTTCCCGTGTAACGTTTGCCCGCGGATTCCTGCTATTCTTGATACAAAGCAACAGCTCTGTAATCTAATTAGATTCTTAAAGGTTTTGTGGCACCAGCCAATCAGAGTCATTGAATTTGAATTTCAATACTATTTTTGATTTTTGACAATATGAAGAAGACTTCCCTGTATTGAAGCCACTCTGCCTTTTAAAAAGTATATAAAAAGTAGTGCACGCAAAATTTATTTCAGTTCTTCTTAGGACTCGGTAAAGGCAAGGCCTGATTAAGAGATCAAATTGGATTTTCTTTTAGGTTGTTGGGTGACAATGGGTAACTGACGACGATGACAGCGTCGATCGGGAACACTACATTTTCCCGAAAATCATTTGCCCATGTAACGTTTGCCCGCGGATTATATATGTATCTTTTTGTATCCAATCCCGTGGCACAGTATCCTATGGATTTTCTTGCGGGATTGGAAAAAGTATTTAATACATTTGAAAAGTACTTTTTCGTATTGTTAACAAAAATATTTTATTTAAGTAACTAACATATTTTGAAGGATTTTAAGCGCGAAAAAATTTATATTATTTAAGTAACTATTTTGGTGGATTTTTGGCGCGAAAAAATTAATCTTATTTTAGTAATTATTTTGATGAATGAGCGAGAAAAAAATTAAAATTCTCTAAAAACGATTCTAAGCTAAGAAATTATAATTCCTGATCAAAACGTTTAAAAACCATTTTAAGCTTAGCAAAAATTTAATTCTTTTAAAATAATTTTAAGCTAAAAATTCATCAAAATTTATTTCGATGGATTTTAAGCTTGAAAAAATAAATTTTAAGCGCGAAAAAATAAAAATTCTCTAAAAACGATTCTGAGCTAAGAAAATATAATTCCTGTTCAAAACGCTTAAAAACCATTTTAAGTTCGAAAAATTAAATTATAAAATAATTTTTTGTCTTCAAAACGCTCAAAACAATTTTTGCGCATAGGTTAATTTCGCGTAGGAATCACCTTAAACGCTTAAAATTATCTTAAGCGTCCCCGTCACCCAGCCATACCGAACGAAAATTCTGTTTTTATCTCTTACAGATGTTTGCCCTAACGAGTCCTAGTGAGGACTGAATTTTATTCCGGAATTTATTTTGCTTTTATACTCTGTTAACTTCCTTGGATATTTGTTCTTGTTGATTCTCACAGTTTCAAGTCTCAGATTTATATGAAGTGAATAAATATTATTGAAATTCTCTAAAAAGTGGCGATGATTCAGGGCCGATTTCAGTGCTTATGGCAAAGAAAACCATGTAAATAGCTCATTTTCTCTGCTATCCAGCTTGAAACGCTTTTGATGTACAATTTAGCTGCAATAGTTCTTTTCAGGACTAAATAAAAGATTGCAAAGGGATATTAAATTGATCAAGCTATGAATATAAGGTAATTTTTCCGGGCTAGGCAAGCCACGCAGGGTACTGTCGGCATTGGCGCCTGCCAGACGACTCTAAATACCCGAAGCGGAGCAACGGAGTTGCGAGAGCCGTACAGTGGACCCAAAAAAGAGGATTGAAATCCTGAGAACCCGCGAAGCGGGCCACCCAAGGTACTGTTGGCCAAGAAAACTGTTGACATTGGCACCTGCCTGACGACTTTAAATACCCGACGCGGAGCAACGGAGTTGCGAGATGGGGACAGAGGAACCAAAAAAGAGGGTTAAAATGCTGAGAACCCGCGAAGCGGGCCACCCAAGGTACTGTTGGCCAAGAAAACTGTTGACATTGGCGCCTTTCAGAAGACTTTAAATACCCGAAGCGGAGCAACGGAGTTGCGTGAGTGGGACAGGGGACCCAAAAAGGAGGATTAAAATCCTGAGAACCCGCGAATCGGCCCACCCAAGGTACATTTTCTCAAGAAAAATTAACATTGGTGCTCAATTAATGCATCGAATTATACGAAAAATTGACATTTATCTCTAAACGCGATTTGCGGCTTAGCTAAGCGTCATAGAGGCATCAAAGTTTACATCTTTAAACACGATTTGCGGCTAAACTAAACGTCCTAGCGACTTATAAATCCAGGTTCTTTAAGGGCTTTTCTTTACATACCCCAAATCCTACAGTGAGCCCAAATTGACGAAAATTGACTTTTATCTTTAAACGCGATTTGCGGCTAAACTAAGCGTCCTAGATGCATCAAAGTTGACACTTTTAAACATGATTTGCGGTTTAACAAAGCGTCATAGCGATTTATAGAATGGATATTCTTGATTAAGGAATGTGTCAGTTCTTAAAAGTAAAAAAAGTTGGTAAAAAAAGTATTTTCGAAAACTTTCAAAAAAATATTTTCAAATTTGGGGCTTCTCAAAATTCAATTATTTCAATGTGTCTTTAAATTCAGACTACTTAAGGGCAAAAGAAACTTTACATACCCCAAATCCTACAGTGAGCTCATGCAGGGGGGCAACATGCTCCCCATATATGCTCAAGAAAACGTAACATTGGCGCTAAATTAATGCATTTCTATCTTAAATTAAAGAAGGAAAACCTCCCACCATAGGCCTCTGCGCAACACCAAAACATCGACGCCGTCATCGTCGTGGCCGTCGTCGTCAGTTACCCATTGTCACCCAAACCCAACAACCTAAAAGAAAATCCAATTATTATCTCTTAATGACGCATTGCCTCTACCGAGTTCTGAGAAGATCCCATGTACTACTATTTATATACTTTTTAAAAGGTAGCTTCAATACAGAGAAGTCTTCTTCATACTGTCAAAAATCAAAAATAGTGTTGAAGCTCAAATTCAGTGACTCAAATTGGCTGGTGCCACAAAACCTATAAGAAAATAATTAGATTACAGAGCTGCTGCCTTGTAGGAATCTGCGGGCAAACGTTAACGGGAAAACGATCGGCGGGATTTCGTTTTCCGGGAAAACGATCGATGGGATATTGTTTTTCGGGCAAATGTGACGCGGGAAAACGTGGCGCGGGAAATCGTTTTTCGGGAAAACGTAGCCAACCCCGTCGATGTTTTCGTGTCGTGCAGAAGTTCTAGCGGGAGGCTTTTCTTTTTTTTTTATTTTAGCTAGAAATTGAATTTTATTCAGAAGTATTAGCGGGATATTAATTGATATATGAAGAGATTTGAACTTGTTTTCAATTGGTTGGGGTGACAAACGATGACGGCCAGGACGACGACGGCGTCGATGTTTTGGTGTCGTGCAAGTTTTGGTGAAGGGTTTTTCGATTTTTATTTTAGCTAGAAATTAATTTTTATTCAGAAGTTTTGGTGGGAGACATTTCGATTTTTTCAGGATCTTAGCCGTTGCTCTACTTAAGAATATTTATAGTCGCGAGGCTGGCAGCATTGTCAAGCTTTCTTGAGCAACTGCACTTTGGATGGCACGCTTCCCGGGTTTTCAGGATTTTAACTTCCCTTTATGGCCCCTTTTCCGCTCACGCAACTCCGTTGCTCCGGTTAGAGGTATGTTAAGTCGCCAGGTAGGCGCCAATTTCAAGTTTTATTGAGCAACAGTACCGTTTTTAGATAATTTCTCAGAGAAAAACTTATATTTTTTGCTTGACGTTCATTGGTTGATATACCTGACGCAATTTACTCATGAAGGACGAAGATGGTTAGTAAATTGAACTATGGTATGCTTTTCTTTTTTATATATTCTGTACGTTTCTTAAGCTTGCAGGTTAAGACAATATTATTTAGGGATTGTGATATTTTCTGATTTTTCTAGCTCTACAAACAATAAAGACCTCAATCAAAAAAAAATATATTATTTATTTCTAGTACTGTTTCAATTAAATTAAATTTTATTTTTTTTATAATTTTTGACCAAAAAACGGTTAAAATCGATGGAATTTGTTGGTTCATTCTTGTAGATTCTCAGAAATCTTACTTAAATGAATTAAGGATCACAGGACTGTCAAAAAAGTGTTTAAAGTGAAAAATTTCAATTTTCAAATCTCAATTTGTTATCCGAGTATTTATCAGTGAAAACAGAAAAAAGCTACAAAATGGAAGAAGAAATCGCTCAGGTATGTACTTTAGACTCTTTAGAATATCCAAATCCCAACTAATTTTCCTCCAATTGTGTATATAATGATAGTTCGACATTGAAAATGTGTGAAAGTTCAACTGGGACGGTTTTTAGTGTAACGTCAAATACAAAGTCTAAAGATATTACCGGATGCGAAAGTTCGATGGTGTGAAAAAGTCACAGTTCGTAAGTAAGTTGCTTTGCAGCAAAGTCTTGAAATTTTGGCGCGCTCATGAAAGTTCAATAGTGTTAAAAAGTTATGGTTTAGGGGTGTAACATTGACAGTGGCTATTTTTATTACTTTTTTTTTAAATTTCTCAATAAATGTGTGAAAGTGACTTCTTTTTGTTATTTTGTCGAATTATTTATTTTTTTCGCCATACTTTGTACCTCTAACTGTAAAACTGTATTTTTTTTTACTAAGCGAAGTCTGAACAAAACGTTCTCTTATTTTAAGCTTATTTTTTTTTGTAAATATCATTTTCCAAACGTGGAAAGCAAAAACTGGAGCGAAATGGATATCTCTACCATTTAAAGAAGAATGTAGATAAAAAAAAACATTTTGGTGCTGCGCCGAAAGGAAGGCCTTTCGTTGCAAGGCACGAATGCACAGTGTTAAATGAAGGGAGGTACATAATTACAAAAACGTTGAATGACCCCATCCATGCTCCTCTGGCATTCGAAAAAAAAAACGCACTCCGGCCTGTACAAGCTCATTGAAGATCTTTCAAAAGAGCTAGTCCTTGCCAAGTTGTCAATCGAAAAATTCAACGGGGTGAATAGCCTACTATCACCAAGGCAGTGAAAAAAAAAATGAGCGGCTGCAACTTGTTCTGGGAAGGAAGACGGCAACTGAAAAGGTGCAATTTCTAAAAAATACTGCCCACAACAGCAATATTGCTTAAAGGCTTGATAAGCCTTGACACATGGACGATTCCCAATCCGTCCTTTTCAGGACGACAAAAAATTTAAAAAGAGATTGCAATTATTAATTTCAGAAAATATAAAAGTCAGCCAGGTGTCAATAAGTATGTATTTTTAAAGTGGAAATCTGAAAATATTTTTTTGTAAGTTTTATAAAAGAATTTTTTTTACCAAATTTATTTATTTTTAGGAACACGCACTTCCTAGATGCTTATTTAAGCCTCAAATCATGCTTATAGGTGTCAACTTTGATGCCTCTAGGACGCTTAGTTTAGCCGCAAATCGCGTTCAAAGATAAAAGTCAATTTTTCGTATAAATGCGATGCATTAAGTGAGTGCCAATGTAAATTTTTCTTGAGCAACAGTACCTTGGGTGGCAAATAAATACGAATGAACAGTGAGGCATGTATCGGGGGGCCATGCTGCCCCCCTGCAACCCCCCTGTTTCGGCTCACTGTAGACTTTGGGGTATGTTGGGGGGATTCCACTCTTGAATCACAATTGTAATAATTTTATAAAGATAGATTTATTTCTCGGCTGCGCTGCTTTGGGTGGATGATGATAGGGGAAGCGTTATGGGTAGGCGACTTCGTACAAAAAGATCTCCAGCAAAACCAAGTGACCATATGTGCTGTGGAATAAAATTTCCTGCAGTACCAAACTTATCAAAGAGAAACAGTTTTATTACCCTTTTTCTAATTTTATTTTATTTTTATTTAATGATATAATTATGACCTTCTTTAAGTGATATGAGTGAGGAACTAACTTAAAAAGTTATATAATAATTCAATTGCACCGACCGACTAGCTCGGTGGTGAAAGCTTAGCAAAAATACATGTTGTGGTGAGTTGCTTAATTATTGAGTTACTAATATTAAACTTAATAATTAAGTTTAATGCTAGTCACTCACTAAATTCTAAAACAGATGTTTATGTTGCGCCTAAAGGTAGGCTATTAAATTTCGTGGTGTTAATCGTGATGATCTGCAGCTAGAATTTCGGCGTCAACATTCCGGCCTCCCTTTGCAGGAATGCAAAGGTCAAATCCACATCGTTGAAAAAAAGTTTAGATTGGATAATGTAAGTCCAACGGTGGAGGTATTTTTATAGAAGCGCCTCGATTCGCTACTCAGGAAAAAAAAATTATTAGTAAATCCATCGGTGAGGGTTGATTTAAGAGTGCCCTTACTCACTCAGACATGTTAATAGAAAAAAAAAATAATTTTTTAAAGCTAATAAAAAGAAAATTTAAAGGTTTAAATTCATAAGGTACTGTGCATTTAGAACCATTTTAAATTAATAATAAATAACTTCAAAATGTTCAAAGCAAAATTATATGAAAAATCCAGGAAAATTATTCAATCTTTTGTAAAGCAAGTTAGACCCGGAACAATTCCTGATCGACGGGCAAAAGACATAATTTTGCTACAGGGCGCAAAATATTACCCTGTTGAGTTTTAACAGTAGCAACGCGAACCCTTCCATCTTTCCCTGGGTGAACATCAACAACCTTTCCTAGCCGCCAGAGATTGGGTGGCAGATTTTCATTTCGTATTACTACCACATCTCCTATTTGAGCATTTCTTTTTGGATATTTCCACCTTGTTCTTCGTTGAAAATCGGTCAAATATTCCTCCTTCCATCTTTTCGAGAAAGACTGAAATAGCTGTTGGACTCTCTCCCAATTCTTTAGGGTAGTACTTTCAATAACCTGACCTTCAGGTAAGGAAAGCAAGGGTGCACCTTTCAAGAAATGACCCGGTGTCAGCGGAAGTGGTTCAAGAGGGTTTTCGGATAGAGACGAAATAGGTCGAGAGTTCAAACACGACTCAATTTTGACAAGCAATGTTGAAAACTCTTCAAAAGTTAGTTTTGAGTTCCCTACAACCTTTTTAAAATGGGTTTTAAAAGACTTTATACTGGCCTCCCAAAGACCACCCATATTAGGGGAACCTGGTGGAATAAAATTCCATTTTAAATCCTTAGGCAAATAAGACTTTTCAGCTTCCGAGGTTGCATCTGCCAAGGCCTTTCGATTCTCTTTTTCGGAGCACTTTACTAGCACCCACAAAATTGGTGCCATTATCAGAAAACAGTTGTTGGGGGACGCCCCTACGCCCAACAAACCTATCAAAAGCTGCTAAAAACGATTCTGTAGAAAGACTTCCAACTGCTTCTAAATGTACAGCTTTTGTACAAAAACATATACAAAGACAAGTATAGCCTTTTATGGCTTGATAAAACCGACCCTTTTGAACCTTTAGTTTGAAGGGGCCAGCGAAATCAAGCCCAACATGAGTGAATGGAAATGAAAAGTTAACTCTTTCCGGTGGTAGGCTACCCATTAACTGAGTTTGACATTCCATTTTGTGCAAGACGCAAACGTTGCATTTGTTTAGAATAGTTTTAATCAAATTTTTAAGCTTGGGAATCCAATACGTTTTTCTCATTAAATACAAATCTTGCTGATTCCCACCATGAAGGAAAATTTTATGAACAAAATCCACCAACAGTTTTGCTAATGGACATGAATAGGGTAAAATAATAGGGTATTTTTCATTATAACTCAAATTTGCATTTGTAAGACCACCGTTTACTCTCATAATTTTTTGAGCGTCTAGACAAGGATTCAGAGATAAAATTGAGCTCTTTTTACACAATTGTTTCGAATTATAAAGAGCCTTGTAATCCTCATTAAAATAAAGTCTTTGTGCTAGTATAACTAGCCGATTTTTCACAAAAACTATTTCATGGTGAGTTAAGGTTATAGTAAAATATCTATAGGCATAAAACCTTTTTCTTTTACGAGAAGCTAAATTGATAAATCTAAACAAGTACGATATAACTTTTATGGCACGAGCGTAGCATGACAACCTTCTCAAAACATCATAAGTTGTATTTATCTTCACTAAGAAGCTTTTAATTTTCCTTGTTTCGAGGTTCCAACTTGGATCCTTTTGAATATTGGTTACTGGCCAAGTTTCTCTTGAAGACAGCAACCACCTTGGACCATACCACCATTGGGAATTAGTTATCAAATCTTGAGGCATGACACCTCGAGAAGCGATGTCAGTAGGATTATGTTCAGTGGAAACATGTTTCCAAATACTACCTGGAGGACTATCAGTTTGTATTTTTGAGACTCTATTTCTGACGAATGTTTCAAGTCGAGATGGGCAATCATGAATCCAATATAATACAATCATTGAGTCCGTCCAAAGGAAGACCGAATAGTTTTTAAGGCGTAGACTACTTAGTACAGCGTTCACTAACCTTGTTAGCAAAACAGCTCCACAAAGTTCTAGCCGAGGGATCGAAATTGCTTTCAGGGGTGCCACTTTCGTTTTTGAGCAAAGCAGGTGATTGTTAATATTTCCAGATGAATCTGGAATCCTGGAATATATGGCAGCAGCATATGCATTGAGAGATGCATCACAAAAGCCATGGATTTCTAAACTCATCTCTGGGGTAAAATTAATCCATCTCTGGATCTTTATATCCCTTATAATCGGAAAAGAGTTCACAAATTCCTGCCAAGTTTTTAAATGATTAGAGTTTATGGGGGCATCCCAATCAATTTTGTCCTTCCAGACATCCTGCATCAATATTTTTAACACAACTGTTGTTGGCACTAACCAACCAATAGGGTCATATATTTTTGATATGTTTGAAAATAGTTCACGTTTCGTCATTTGCGATTCTGGATAATAAGCGAAGACTCTTCAAACATAAGAAAGTGTTGATCTAAAACATCCCCTTTAGGAATGTTTTCCAACAAGCGAGGGTGGTTTGCAGTCCATTTCTTTAAACAAAATCCTCCCGAGAAAAGGAGTTCATTTAACTGTTCCTGAATTTGAACAACATCGTCCAAATTGAAGCCACCCGAAAAAACGTCATCAACGTAAAAGTCTGACAGCACCACATTCTTAGCTAATCGATATTTGTTTTTCTTCATCAGAAACAAGCTGATGCAATGTGCGGATTGCCAAATATGGAGCACAGTTTACTCCAAAAGTTACGCGATTTATTTCAAAATCAGCCAAACCTGATTCTGAATCTAAAGATCGGAATACGATTCTTTGGAATCTGTGATGATCTGGGTGAACATGTATTTGGCGATACATTTTTTCAATATCGCTATTAAAAACATACGGATACTGTCGCCATCTAAGTAAAATTGCTTGCAGATCGTTTTGGAGAGCAGGACCCCTGTATAAAAAATCGTTGAGACTCCTGCCTTTGCTTGTAGAAGCGCTGGCATTAAAAACAACTCTTACTTTCGTTGACGCGCTATCTGGCTTTACCACAGCATGGTGCGGTAAATAAAAATGTGGCCTAGAAAGGTTTGAACTGCCTTTTGGTAGAAGATTCATATGGTTTCACAAAACGTACTCGTTTAGGACCTTGCTATATTCTTCTTTTAGTGATATATCGCTGAATATCCTGAACTTCTTCAAGTTCCCAAAATTTCTGTATTTGTTTTTCTAAACAAATGTCACTAAAAAACGTGTGAAGCGTTGGTTTATTTATAACTTCGTCACATGGTCTTGAAAGGACCCACCCAAAAACCGTATTTTGAGCAATCGGACATAAATCTCTTTCTCTTTTAATACCTTCACATAAGATGAAGGGGTAAATATCTGCTCCAATTAATATGTCTATTGAAGCGGGTTTATCAAAGTTCGGATCTGCCAATCGCAAACTTTTGAGCTCAACCAAGTTTGATGCGTCAACAGTTTGTGATGGCAAGTTACCTGTCAGCTTTTTCAAAACAACAGCTGAAACTGCAATATGTACATCAGGGTTGATGCCAGATTGGAGATTGAGAGGACACACACTCGTTGAATATTCACTGTGAACTTCTCCAATACCACAAATAGATGCATTTGATGAACGAGTGAAAAACATGAATCGGCTCACTACAGATTGTAAGATATATGTAGTTTCAGAACCAGGGTCGATTAATGCTCTCAAGAGAAATGATTGATTATGAGCAGTAATTTTGACCAAAGCTGTAGCTAATAAAATATTCTTTTTCTGGCTAACAAGAAAACTTTGAATTGTTGGAGAGTCAGATGGATTATCTGATTCTAATTCAATTGTTGGTTGTTGTTTAGAAGTGGACTGTATTGGGGTAGAATTTAAGGAAGTATGGGGTTGTGAAAGAGATCTTGTATCATGAGAGGCGGGCTTTGAAGGAGTAAAGTGTAGTAAACTGTGGTGTCGTTTACCACACTGATCACAAGACACTTTACTTTTACACTCATACACCGAATGTGTAAGTGCAAGACAGTTGTAGCTGTAGCAGTACTTCTGGATTTGTACTAACTTACGTCGGGATGTGACATCCATATCTAAAAATTTCTTGCATAAGCGCAAAGGGTGGTTGGCTTTGCATATCTTACAACAAAACTGCTTTTGTTCGATATGAAACGAGTTTATTTTTTTTGATTTTGAGTTTGATAACTGATTAGAGCTTTGACGGGGACACTGTTTGACTTCTTCAACAGATTCAAGAATTTTATATCTAGAAGCTAGAAAATCTTCTAAGGATTTCCAAGTAGGGATTTGACTTTGTTCAAAAAGAAACAAAGTAGTTTCAGGAATTTTCTGAGAAATTATGAAAATTAGAATCGGATCCCAATTGTCTGTTTTCACTTTGTAGCTTGAAAGGACTCCTAAGCAATCGCACACGGTTCTGTAAAGCTTTCTTAAAGCTGAACCACTTTCAGTTGAGATCGATGGTATTGAAAATAAAGCTTTAAGTTGCGTATTTATAAGGATGCATTTATTTTCGTATTGAGATTTCAATGCATCCCAAGCAAGACTAAAATTATCTGCGGTAAGTGGAAGTTTATCGACAATATCATGAGCTTCTTTTTTTGTTTTTAATCGTAAGTGGTAAAGTTTCTCTACATTACTTAACCGTGGATGAGCTATATAAATCGAAGTGAACATGTCACGAGAAGTAGGCCAGGATTTGTAATCACCTTCGAAGCATTCCGCATCGCAAGGTGGAACTTTGATTCCAAATTCTGGTTCAGATCTATGTTTCATCTGAGAAAGAACTAAATTTTCTTTTGTTTCCTTGGCTGCATCGTTTTTAATCAAATCTATGATGCTACCTACTGTAGTGAAATAACTACCAGAAGCCGAAACGTATTTAGCTTTGATGGCTAATAACTTTGTATCATCTAAGCTTTTGTCTTCATTTCTTAGACATTTTGCATAAACTCCCCTAAATTAATTCCATAAAACTTCAAATTCCTGTTTCCATACCTCTAGCATGCCACAAGTCAAGGTTTCCGTATTCACGAAAACTTTTTATGGTTTCATTAATTTGTCTAACGCACAGATAAAAATCCCCCGAAAGAGCCATTTCGAAAATCAGAACAATAAAAAATAAAAAATCTCGAACGAAGAAAAAGGAAAAGTTTAATAAAAAAAAAACTTCACTTTCCAGTACAAAGGATGTACTAAATTTTCATAAAATCGGGAAAATTCTTTTGTAAATGTAAAGCACCGCAAATCCCTAACAGAATCGGAAAAAAAAACTGTATATTTATGCACCGAAGAAAGTTGGAAAACTTTTAAAATCACGAGATCAAATAACCGTAACGAGACTGTACTTTTTCCCGACGACCAAAAATTCCTCCAAATCAACCCAACTGCACAAAGATTTTATCAATCACTTTAACCAATTTTCGTTAGAAATTATAACTTTAAATTGCATATAAAACTTAATAAAATAAATGCAATTGAAATTAAATAAAAAGATTCTTCATCAAATAAAGTTTCAGTTAAAAATTACTACTTTAATATTAGCAAAATATGTAACCTAAGTGCACAGCACCTACCTTGTATCAGGGTTATAGGATTTCCAATTATTATGCAATAAATGCTTCGATTTGGTATTGTCCAAATATCTTCTATTTGGCTCGATTGGACCAAAAAATGTTGGGGGGATTCCACTCTTGAATCCCAATTGTAATAATTTTATAAAGATAGATTTATTTCTCGGCTGCGCTGCTTTGGGTGGATGATGATAGGGGAAGCGTTATGGGTAGGCGACTTCGTACAAAAAAGATCTCTAGCAAAACCAAGTAACCATATGTGCTGTGGAATAAAATTTCCTGCAGTACCAAACTTATCAAAGAGAAACAGTTTTATTACCCTTTTTTTAATTTTAATTTATTTTTATTTAATGATATAATCATGACCTTCTTTAAGTGATATGAGTGAGGAACTAACTTAAAAAGTTATATAATAATTCAATTGCACCGACCGACTAGCTCGGTGGTGAAAGCTTAGCAAAAATACATGTTGTGGTGAGTTGCTTAATTATTGAGTTACTAATATTAAACTTAATAATTAAGTTTAATGCTAGTCACTCACTAAATTCTAAAACAGATGTTTATGTTGCGCCTAAAGGTAGGCTATCAAATTTCGTGGTGTTAATAGTGATGATCTGCAGCTAGAATTTCGACGTCAACAGGGTATGTAAATTTTCTTTTGCCCTTAAGGAACCTGGATTCATAAATCTCTAGGACGTTCAGTTTAGCCGCAAATCGTGTTTAAAGATGTAAACTTTGATGCCTCGCAACGCAAATCGCGTTTAAAGATAAAAGCCAATTTTTCGTGTAGTTTGATGCATTAATTGAGCGCCAATGCTAATTTTTCTTGAGAAATTGTACCTTGGGTGGCCCGCTTCGCGTGTTCTCAGGATTTTAACCCTCTTTTTTGGGTCCTCTGTCTCGCTCTCGCAACTCCGTTGCTCCGCTTCAGGTATTTAAAGTCGTCTGGTAGGCGCCAATGTCAACAGTCTTTTTGGCCAACAGTACCTTGGGTGGCCCGCTTCACGGGCTCTCAGGATTTCAACCCTCTTTTTTGGGTCCCCTGTCCTGCTCACGCACTTCGTTGTACCGCTTCGGGTATTTAAAGTCGTCTGGCAAGCGCCAATGTCGACAGTACCTTGCGTGGCTTGCCTAGCCCGGAAAAATTACCTTATATTCATAGCTTGATCAATTTAATATCACTTTACATTCTTCTATTTAGTCCTGAAAAGAACTATTGCAGCTAAATTGTACATCAAAAGCGTTCAAGCTGGATAGCAGAGAAAATCCTGAGCTATTTACATGGTTTTCTTTGCCATAAGCACTGGAATCGGCCCTGAATCATCGCCAATTTTTAGAGAATTTCAATAATAATTATTCATATCATATAAATCTGAGATTTGAATCTGTGAGAATCAACAAGAACAAGAAAAGCAAAATAAATTCCGGAATAAAATTCAGTCATATGATTATCATTTGAATCATTCAGTGTACATCGGGCAGTGCGTGTGCATCGTAAGCGGAAGAAAAAATCCACCCTGAAATAAATATAAATATTAGTGTAACTCAGGTATACCTGCGGGCTACCTGCGGTTAACAAGTGCTAACCCTGATTAGTTCGCGGAATAAAGGTTTTTTTTAAATAAATATTTTGCGTTATAATCAGTGTTGTAAAAAAAAAAGAAATAAAAGTGAAGTTAAGCCGGAAATAGACGAATCATTTAATCTGGAGGCAGCATTTGCGTCGGTCGACGTAATGCTGACCAGGATAGTCACCCACCTACCCTATTATGGACCAAGGCTCATCCAGCTATTCAATAAATTTGTCATCCCAAACAAAAGAAAAGAAGAAGACATCGAAGAAAACAGCGAAGATGGTGACAATATGGAGATAGAAGATTCTTCTAGCTGTTACTCATCCAGTGTCGATGATGTAGAAGAACGCTCCGCAGAGAGCAAAAAAGAAGAGGAGCTCGTTAGTGAAGTCCTTCCACCCAGCCATATATCGGAAGTTACCTCAGAGGACGACTTCAGCGATTCTCCTTCACCTGGTCAGAAAAGACCACGTAAAACGGGGAAATCAGCACAAAAGGACGTCACAACTAAGCGCCCCCAATTGGACGAGGGGTCACCAAAAATTTCTCCAAACCAGACAAAGAAGCAAACGCCAGCCAAACTTGAAGATGCCACAACAGCATCAACATTATCAGTCGCCATCAAAACAGTAGCAGCCTCTAAATCTGCTCCTGCTCAGTCCCCGAAGACAACTAATGACACAGCTGCCATCAACCCAAGCAAAGGTCCTGGAATGCCTCCGATATTTTGCTTCTCTGGAAGTGTCGCCGAGATAAGGAGACACTGCAAAGCGAGCAACATATCGGTGACTTTCAAAAACAGGAGCACGAAGACCACCATCATCAACGCCCAGGATAAGACACCATTCGAGGTCATCAAGAAGTATCTCAAAACCATGAAGATTCAGTTCAACTTCTTCACGCCAAGGGAAGACAAAAAAAAACCTTCTTCTACTGAAAGGTATACATTTTACCTGTTCAGCCATAGAAGTCAAAGATGAGCTCCGCATCGAGGGACTGCCAATAAATTTTGTTGTACACTTCAAATCCAAGAAGGCAAAGACAAAGCAATACAAAAACTTTGTCGTTAAAGTAGCAAAGACGTGCGACATCAATGAGGTGTGCTCCAAGACCCTAATAATGAACCAGAGGGTTCATTGGAAGCAAATGAAGAATAACGACATCGTTCAGTGCCACAACTGCCATCGCTTCGGACACGTAGCCACCAACTGTGGCCCCCATTCCAACCAAAACCATCCCTGTAAAGACAGTGCCTGTTAAACCGACCAGAACTCCAGCAACTTCCCCATCCATGAACCTTAACTTTGAAGTCCAGCCTCCAGACTCTTCGGGTCCAACCTCATCTCCATTATGGATAAGGCCCGGAATACCGTCCCATCCAACTACAATCAACTATGTGATATAGACAAGTCCGCGGTCTTGGCCGCCTTCGTCTTCGAAATATGCCATTGAAGAAACTCCGCATCCTGACGTATAATGTTAATTCATTATACAGCCTAGATAAGAGGGCGTCATCCAACATATTCATGAAGAACAACACCCCTGATATTGCTCTCATCAGTGAGACGAATGTGACCAAACGAAACAACATCAACATCAAAGGATTCAAAACCTACCGGCAAGACAAAAACGTAGACCGTGTTGGAACAGCAGTTCATTAAAGACAAATTCTCCCCCAATACAACAGAAGTCATCATCCCAGGACTACATACTAATGAAGCCACCGCCATCACAATGTCCGTTGGAAGAGGTGAGACCCTTACAGTCATCAGCACATACTTCAAGTGCACATCCTCTGCAAGGAACATACAAAGTGACCTGCTCATCCTCAACAACATTCTGAAGCAAAGCACGTACGGCGTCATTGGAGGTGATTTCAACGCGAGACATCACCTATGGTTTGACTCCAAAATCAGCAGTGAAGGCAAAGCAATTGTTGACTGGATGGAACTGAACAGCAATGACCATTCTCTGGTGGTTATATCCCAGCCGAAACCCACAGACAACATAACTCTTCCACAAGCGGCCTAGGACATCAAAGAACAGGTACCAACATCTTCCTGAGTACATCCAGAATTTGTATGCTCACAGGCAGCGGCTAAGAAAACGACTCCAGCGGATCCATTAAAGTGAGTTAAATACGACAAACATCAACAACCAGACCGTTTGGAATGGGCTTCAGCAAGTAAACATTATGTTCCGGAACTCCATTCAACACCACAACAATATCCAGTACCAGAGACGTTTGAAAGCAAATAAGCCAGGTCCTGATGCCTTCAAAAACTTCAAGGATCAAGGATCATTGGATAACAGCCACAGGTGCCAGAATCCATCATCAGCAACAACAAAGAAGCTACTTCAACCCAGGACAAGGTGGAAGCGTTCGCCAACTACTGCGAGGGAAACTTCACACCGAACCCACCTACTGACCCAACCTTCCTTCAGGAAGTTGATGCATCAATTCAGCAGACCCTACAGCCAAATCCGGATATAATATATAGTATAATATTTATAATAAATATAATAAAACACCATTGACAGCCGGGAACGAACACCCTGAGGACTATTAAGTCAGCTGACTTTTAATTTAAAAATTAATTTTGAACTGTAATTTATATACCTATAATTTGTTAAACTTAAGACATTGTAAATATAACGTTAGGCCTCCTATGTACCAACAAATGTAAAATTATCATAGATCATAGTACTCATATTAGTTATAGGCCAGATTGTATATATTATGTTCAATAAAAGTAATTGAAATTGAATAAAATTCAGTTCTCACTAGGACTCGTTAGGGAAAACATCTGTAAGAGATAAAAATATAATTTTCGTTTGGGATGGCTGGGTGATGAGTACGCTTAAGATAATTATAAGCGTTTAAGGTGAATCCTAAGCGAAATTTAACCATGCGCAAAAATTGTTTTAAGCGTTTTGAGGAAAAAAAAATTATTTTATAATATAATTTTTTAAGCTTAAAATGGTTTTTAAGCGTTTTGAACAGGAATTATATCTTCTTAGCTTAGAATTGTTTTTAGAGAATTTTAATTTTTTCGCGCTTAAAATCCATCAAAATAATTACTAAAATTTGATTGCGCAAAAAATCCACCAAAATAGTAACTTAAATAATATAATTTTTTTCACGCTTAAAATCCGTCAAAATATGTAAGTTACTTAAATAAAATATTTTTTTTTAACAATACTTTTTTTTTTAAAGTACTTTTCAGAAGTATTAAATACTTTTTCCAATCCCGCCAGAAAATCCATAGGATACTGTGCCACGGGATATCGTGCTGCGGGATTGGAGTCAAAAAGGTACATATATAATCCGCGGGCAAACGTTACACGGGCAAATGATTTTCGGGAAAACGTAGTGTTCCCTTCCAAACTGTTTTGAAAGCACTGTTCGCCAGTCATATTTGACTGCAGAAAAAAGGTAAAGTTATTGGCAGCTGGTGATTGTGTTTGCACTGTGTGTAAAATTCCAACTGGCTGGCTGGCAACTTCTCATCAAAACACGGTTTTTGCTTTTTTTGTTCGTGGGAGTAAACAACGACCTTTTGATCAAGGCGATTTTTTTCTCAGTACGACTTCTTTTATTTCAAATATCAAAAACTCAAAAAAAAATAGGTTTCTCGAACTCAACCATCTGAACTGGAATAGTGAAAGAGAAGCAATATTTCAATCGACTTTTATTCAACTCTTCTGATTCCATCTTCTTTTAAGCGCAGCAAAAAATCTTGATTGAAATTGAAGCACGCAGGGTTCAGGTTCCCTGAAAAAGTGAATCGAAAAACTTTTTCTGTTTAATAGTGGAGAAGCATAAGCATTTTATTTTGGAACCCGGGGAACCTGCTCTGATGATTTTTTTTAATCTAGGAAATGGAAACTAGTAAAAAAGTCTACAATTCAAAAATTAACGCTCTCAACAGGAAATTTAAAAAAAAATTGAAAAACCAATTTTTCTTAGAAAAAGTATTATTTCTTTATTTTATTTGATTTTTGTTTAACTTATAAAAATACTGCCAAAGTGTATAAAAACATTTTCTATAATTTTATTAAATAAAAGGACAAACACAGTATAGAGTAAAACCCGCTTATAGTCGAAAAAGATAACAAGCTATCCACTTACAGGCGGCAACTGCCGTGATACTAAATGACTTTTGCTCTTACGTGATTGTGATGATAACTACTGTGTTTTGTTGTTGGTACAGTACACATCATTTGTTTGAGGCCACTTTTTTCTCAGTCATTTATTTTTTTTGCGATAAATATAGGAAATATTTTTCATGAAAATTTTTAATAACTTGGAGTAGGTATACCTTCATATTTTCTTATGAAAAGTAACAATTTTAGAATTCGTAATTTGTTAAATTATATTTATGAACTGCCAGAAAAAAGTAAGAAAAATTTCCTCAATCAAGGCCACAAAAAAGTCTCTTGCAAAAGTAACACAAATATCAAAATGTTAACTAAACATTAATTCTTGACCAGCGTCAACTCTTTCAACTCATCCCGCTCTTGCATGGCCAACGAATTGTTGGCTACGAATCGGTTTATGGGGAAAAAGAAAGAAACTGACTGAACAAAAGCAAGCGTATGTGTTAGACCACCTCGAAGTCAACCGGCGCATTTTCGATTTTCGCGAAAAAAAATTGTCAGGCGATGTATTACAAATTGCACATTTCATAAATCCAAAAAAAATTAAGTGTACACCTCCTGTTTTTTTTTTTTTTTAATATAAACAAATTGCACTTTGTATGGAACTTTAAAATGCTCATGTCTGTGTAAACAAGTCGAATATCTAAATGCCCAGGAGCTTAAATAATTGCTCATATTAAAATTAAATTTGGACACAAAATTTTTTTTGTTACATGTTCCGTCAACTATTAAATCAACTATTAAAATTTCGACAAAATTTATTGTTTAATAATACCAGTAGGTCTTATTAGAAACCAATCAACAAATTTTATAACTATTAATAGCGCTATGGAAGACAATCAATTGTCATGGGTTCGAGTCCTCTGTGGGGTGAAAACTTTCTTTATTTAAGATCTACTCATTGTTATGTTGTACTTTTTAATAAAGAAAGCCCATAAATGTTTTTTAATTACGTTATAGACAAAAGCAAATGTGAAATATGCATTATTGGACATATATGTACCTAACTCCGTTTCAACGTACAATACATAATGTATGTAATATATATGTTTGTGATAGGTAAATTGAATCAAATTGAAAAATTGTCTATTTATTTAAAATGCACCCCAATGATAATTTGCATATTAAAAATTTGAATTTCCCACCCCCACTTTTTTAAACTAAATATTAAAAACATTAAAAAAAGACATTTTCGTGTCTGACTAAAATTGTTATACCTTGATGGAAAAAAATAATTTTGAGCTTTTAGTAACTATTTTTAATTATCAACGTCAAGGTCAAATTTGCGCATCAAAAGTTTTATTTTTTCCAAGCCCCCCCCCCCCCCCCCCCACTTTTCCTAAAATGGATATTGAAAAACATGAAAAAAATATACCAAAATGTGACATTTTTTCAAAATTTGATTCAATTTAACTATCACAAACATATATATCTTGCCGCCAAAGTGCGAAATACGTTAATGTTCACATTTACTAGTTAATGTGCGAATTAACAGGTTCGACCCGTTAAAGTGCGAAATTTTACTTTAATAAGCAAGATTTCGCACTTTAACTAATTTACCAAAAGAAAAAGGATTGTGCAATTTTGGGTAAATTAGTCTTCCTCGTTGAAAAATATAACAAAAAATATTAACCCAAACAAAGGATTGTGAAATTAAAAAATTCGCGCGAATTTGACATGAAAATTTAATTTTGGTTTATTTTGTTCATGCTTTTCAATCTAGGTACATATATGTGCAATAATGCATATTTTACATTTGCTTTAGTCTATAATGTAATTAAAACACATTTATCTGCTTTCTTTATTAGAAAGTAAAACATAACAATGAGTAGATCCAAAAAAAAAGAGTTTTCGCCCCACACAGGACTCGAACCCATGACAATTGGTTAGAAATTTTAATAATTGATTTATTAACTGACGAAACATTTTTGTGTGCGAATTAAATTTTAAAACGAGCAATTATTTAAGCTCCTGTGCATTTAGATATTCGACTTACAAAGTGCAATTTGTTTATATCAAAAAACAACAGGAGGTGTGCAATTAAAATTTTTTGGATTTATGAAATGTGCAACTACATCACCTGACATTTTTTTTTTCGCGAAAATCTGACGTTTGTGTTAATAAAAATTCTAGTCGCTGTTGCAATTGATAAACAACGAAACCTGCATTGGGATTGAGCTTATCATGTGGTTTCAGTGGCGCGGTGTGTAGTGCATCGGCTCCGTCATATCTCCGTCCTCAACTAAGAGGTTGGAACTTGGGATAAATTAAAGAGGCGCGGCGGCATGCTTCAATGCATGCGCTACCAAAGGTTTGGCCACGCTGCAGCATACTGCAAAATGCAGTCACGCTACGTTAAGTGTGGTGAGAACCACATAAAGGGGAAGTGTAAACTCGGTGAGGAAAGGGTTGAAGACATGACCCAGCTAAAATGTGCATTTTGTGGAAAGGAGGGGCACCCTGCTTATTGGGGTTGCTCAGCTTTTCAGGAAATAAGAATGAATAAAGCGGCTCAGCAGACAGCGGTAGAGATACGCCCATTAATGCGTGCTGCCACAACAACGCTCGACAATCCAAAAATTTCCTTCGCCTAAAAAGGGGCAGGGATGGGAAGAACGGTACAGCTTGCATCTAAGGCAATCCAACCAGCTCTCGTTCCAAAGACTCCGGACGGTTAGGCCGAAATAAGAAGAATCTTGCTGGCAATTTAAGGCCAGTTGACAGGACTTCAGAACCAGATAAAGTAGCAGGCGACTAGGGTAGACTATCTCTACTCGGTTTCGCCTAGCTTAACGCAAATTACAGGTTAAAGGCGCACTGTCGGAGAGGCCTCTTAGGATCCTTGCTGTGAATGAAAATTCACTGGTTAGGACCGAACGTAGAGCTAATCTTTTCCAATTGTTGAAAGACCAAATTCCAGATATTTTTATGGCCAGCGAAACATAAGATGACTAACAACAATTACAATATCGTCAGAAGAGATCGACCCAACTTCACTAAAAGGGAGGGTGGCATCGCAATCTTCATACGAAAAGACATTAATCGTAAGGTCATGTATAATAGTGATCTGCGCAGATTTCGGCTTTTAGAGGCGTACATCGTATGCATTCCTCTCAATCAGGGGAAGCGAATGCATGTGATTGCAGCTTATGCACCGGAATCAACTCAGCCAACTGATTTTATGATAGAGCTTGAAAAACTTTTGGAATGTCAACGCTTGAGCTTAGGAGGAAATTACTTTCTCATGGCCAGTGATTTAAATGCTAAACACCTATATTGGGGAAATTAAATTCAGAATCAAAGAGGTAGCGTAACGGATACAATTATTGGCACCCCAAATGTTTGACCCAATTATTGGCACCCTATTATTAATAGCGGTTTTCTCAATAACCCCTGGTCCGATTAAGTCATTTTTTTTTTAAATTTAATATTGCACATATTTATCACTTTTCTACGTCTTTGGTTTAAACATATTTTCTTTAAATTTTCTTTTTTAAATAAAAGTGTAAGTACATGCCAGATAATATAAAAAAAGCGCAAAGTTGGGATGTTTTTGTTAAGGATCCATAATTTGGTATGTCGTTTTTTGCAATTTTTGGATCAATTTTTTTATGAAAACTTATTTTATTTTTATTATTAATGGTTTAAATAAGTCTAATTTAAATTTATTTTTATAAAATATTCATTGATTTATTAATTAAGTGGGTGCCAATAATTAGGTCCAAGAAAAGATATGGTTCAATAATTGGCATGGGGTGCCAATAAATACAACCTATGTAGATTCAATAATTGGCACTGCCAATAATTATACTTTTAGTACTACCAATTGTAACACGCATTCGTTATTAATTTTAGTTTAAAAAATTGCAAAATAAACGTTAAAAATCAAAATATCTTATTTTTACCACCAAAAATGGTGCCAATAATTGTACTCTTTTTGGGTGCCAATAATTATATCGTGGTGCCAATAACTATAGTTTTTGGTAAGCTTATTTGTATTTGTCTTTAAAACTTTAATTTAAACAATAAAATTTATATTTAATTTAATTACCAAACGCAAATTTTAATAAATATAATACTTTGATATACAAACGATTATCATGACTCTACTGATAAAAAAGTTGTGGTTGATCAAAGTTGAAATTTCCTTAGGGGTGCCAATAATTGTATCCGTTACGCTATTCATCTTTCAATTGGATGAGTCATTATAAAAATGAATATAATGTCAACCTTCTAGCTACGGATCCGCTATCGTTTCCAAGAAGCGGTACCTATTTGGATCTATTGCTAATATATTATCAAGACTGACAATTACTGACACTATGGGTCAAAGACCAAAAAACTGTTTACAAACTATCCAGTACGACAGTGATCACTGCGGACTCGTCACCGTAATACAGCTCGTGGAATTGGATGAGTAGGTATGTACTTGTACATACTTACAATTACAGTAAGGTGCGCCTTATCGAGCAAAATTCGAAAAAAACATATCCCCACCAAATGACAGAAATTTGACAAATAACAAAATAGACTAATGTATTTGAACAAATGGACGAGACAATCAAATGAGCAATGAACAGAACAATACTGAAGTACAAACAACGGGACACAACCGACATGTAACGGAACGCGACCATTGACACATTACACAGACAAAAAAGTGGAATGCAGATAAGACTCAAACTCTTGTACCGACGTACAGTGGGGGAGAAATGGCTTCTCAATAGCGATAATTATAAGTTTTTTGTGGACTTTACCAAAATATACGTTTCGATAGGTTTTCAAATCATTATTTCAAATGAATTCAAATCCAAAGTAAAAACCATGATATCACTTCAGGTTGTAATATTTTAGGTCTGGCAGTCGAAATACAATTCCAATCCAAAATAACTTACGTTGGCTTATACATACACCCAAACCAAACATTTTCTGAAAATGATCTTGACAATATCATCAGTCAAATAGAATCTCCAGTGATTCTTGGTGGTGACATAAACGCGTGGAACACGCTTTGGGGCTCACCAGTCACATATAAAAGAGGTGAATTTTTTGAAGAGTTTCTATTTAATGGAAATATTATCCTATTAAATGACGGCTCTCCAACACTTCTATCAAAACATAACTCACTAACCCACATCGATATAACCTGTTGTTCATCCGAACTATTTCCTATGACTACCTGGAAAACGCTAAGTGATCTACACAATAGCGATAATTTTCCCATGATTTCAATTTTTAACCCCGGAACTACAATTTCAAAAACAACCGCAATCGCTAAATTCAAAACTGATTTTTCAAACTAAACAACTTTCACAAAAGTGGTAACAGAATACTTATCCGACAAACCAGCAACTACAAATACTAACAAGGAAGCTGTATTAATTAATTACAATTACAGAAACAACCCCAATCGCTAAATTTAAAACTGATTTTTCAAACTGGACAACTTTCAGAAAAGTGGTAACAGAATGCTTATCCGACAAACCACCAACTACAAATACTAACAAGGAAGCTGCATTAATTCAAAAAGCAGTGAGAACCGCTGCGAATATGTCGATTCCCCAAACAACATCCATAAGCACACCTCAGACCAAACGCATTGTGCCATGGTGGAACCCAACTCTCTCGATACTACTCAAAGGAAAATGAGAGCATTGAAAGAATTCCAAAAATCAATCACTCAATCCAATTTAATTCTATATAAAAAAGCAAAATTAGGCGTGAACTAAAAAAAAAGCAAAGCAAAAAATTTCGCAAAATTTACCTGTAGCATTAATCCCAAATCCACTCCCACAAAAGTTTGGCAAAACATCCGACGACTTACTGGTAATTCCAACCTGTTACAATATCCTGTATCAAAGCAAATAATACGATTTTAACAGATCCAGCACAAATATGTAATTTATTTTCCCAAACATGGTCTGAATACTCAAAAGACACACATTTTCCACCGATCTTTAGAACCGAAAAACATGAATTTATCAATGGTCCTCCCTACGAACCCAATAAAAATATCCTCGCTCAGCGTAGAAGAACCTATCTCCTTAGTTGAATTTGAAGCATGTTTCAGCAAAACTACGGGTAAGACACCTGGTAGAGATAGGGTTTATTACCCAATACTTAAAAAACTACCTTTTGATATAAAACGTGGACTTGTCACATTATACAACAACATTCTTGAAACCGCAGTAATTCCACAAAGCTGGAAAACTGCAACGCTAGCGCCCATACGTACACTTAACAAAAAAATTAATATCCCTTAACCAAGTTAAGTTGCATTTAAAACAAATAGAGGATGTATTGATGCACATCTTCACTTAGATTATTACATCTCTAAGGTGATATCCTCCAAAAACCATGTCTCAGCGCTTTCTCTTGACTTTGAAAAAGCCTTTGACCGGATTTGGTTTTCCATATAGTGAACAAGCTTAAGACATGGGACGTTGGAAAAAAAATCTTTAGCTATGTCAGATCAAAAATTCTTTACGAGAGCTAAAGATTCTTTTTTTAATGCATACTCATTGGAGAATGGAGTCCCTCAAGGATCTCCATTATCAGTTGTTTTATTTATAATTGCTTTTGATGATATTTCAACTATATTAAATAATTATAAACTTTTAGACAGCTGTTTTTATGCAGACGACATTTATATCTTAAGCGAAATAGATGATTTAAATAAATGTAAAAATGAATTTGATAACGTTGTCAATGATATTATAGAATGGTCGTCTTCCGCAGGTGCAAAACTATTTTTACAAAAATGTTAAATCCTTCATATCTGCAGAAAAAATAATTGCCCTGACATTATCGTAAGTATAAATAATGTACAAATCGAAAATGTAAAAACGCTTAGTATACTAGGATTAGTATTTAGTAATAAATTTAATTGGAAAGATCACTGTTTGAGTTTAAGAAATTCCCTAGCTGCGAGTGTCAATATTATTAAGTATCTAGCCAGTAAAAAAGTCATGTTCATATTAATACCCTATCATATGATAATAAAATGTTATTCCTAAGTAAAATCGACTATGGTTTCTATATTTATGGCAAATTTCCTAAGACTACTCTCAAAATTATACAGCCAACCTACCACCAGGCAGCGAGGAGGAGCATCAACGCCTTCCCAACTATACCCATACAAAATATACTTGCAGAAGCAGGCTCTCCAATAATCGAAGAAGGTTACGAGAAAATAACATCAAAGTAAATTGCGTAGATGATTTTTTCAAAAAATTCAGTTATTAATTAGGACATTCACCAATTCATTGGACACAAACGCAAAAAATGAGTCCCTTCCACAATAAGCAAAGTCCTTGAGAAAGCGCAAGAAATGGAACTTCCTATAAAAAAACACAAAACTATGCCTTATCGTACCCACCATGGCATATAAAACCTGAATCTGTTTTGTTGACTTTGGCTCACTATAAAAAAAAAACAAATACCAACAGCGCGATATACTGTTCCTTATTTTCGGATATCTCTTCAGAACTTAAAAATAAAGGTTGGAAATAGATGTTTACGGATGGATACAAATCACAAAGCAATACATCGCTTGCTGTTACATTAGCAGATTGTTATAATCTAAGTATTGGTACTCTCCCGGAATTCACATCAATTTTATCGGCAGAAGCATTTGCAATTCTACAAGCGACTAAGGCAATTATGGAAAACAGAGGTAAATTTGTTATATGCTCCAATAGCATATCGGTTTTAAAAGCAATTAACAACCAAAACAACAATACTGACCTAGTCTCTGTTATAAGAAACAAGATCGCTATGATGCCAAATAAAATTAAACTTATGTGGACACCCCGACACGTTGACTTTCGTGGTAATGAGGAAGCTGATAAGGCCGCAAACTCAGCTAAAGACGCACCAGTATACCAATTCAACATATTTACAAAACAAGGCCTGCACACATGTATCCGTAAAAACCTAATAACCAAGCAAAAAACTGAATGGAGCATCTATCACCATCATTATAAAAAAGTCAACTAACAAAAAATACAACCAATATACCCTACAAATCAATCTAAACATAAAATCACAAACTTTGTACGTCTAAGACTTGTTCACGCTTTAACAACTCACCAACACCTACATATATGCAGCACATGTAATACAACTTTAAATATCTCACATCTCTTAGAAAATTGCCAAGTTTCAAAGCCTTTTATAGATTCCATTTTCAAAACATATCAATTTATGATGTATTAAAAAATCCTACCTTTACAAATATTGAAAATATAAATAAATTTATTGAAATCCTTAAATTGAATTTATAAATATTTTCGAAAATAAGAGCCAAAAGTCTACGCAGCTAGGCTCTTAATGCTTTGTATTACCCTGTAATTTAAATTACATGTTAATAAATAATAATAATAATAAAAATAATAATAATAATAATAATAATAATAATAATAATAATAATAATAGTAATAATAATAATAATAATAATAATAAAAATAATAATAATTTTTTTTTTTTTTTTACTTTTACTTTTGGGGAATGCGTTATGCACCATAAGGAGGTATCCATACCTCCCCGTGTGCCGGGCTCTCTAAGGGATTTCAACCTTGGCATACCGTCTAAACCTTCAAAAGTGTCTCCATGATCACCCCCCTCGGGACTACTCTCGCATTACTTCGAGGGGGAGGGTACTTGTCTAAGCGGGTTCGATTTCATGAACTGGCTCCTCTCGTTTTTTAGTTTTTATGATCTGGGTCAGATGCAAGGTTATTCGCGTCCATTGTTCCTCACTTTCAAGCATCTTCTGTATAATGTTACCTTGCCTGATTTTGCGAAATATCCCTATTTAAGTTCTGCCGTAGAGCTTCCCATCTGATGCACTCGAAGACAGTGTGGGTGGCATCATCTGAGGTCAAATCTCCGTATTGGCAGGAGGGGCTTCTTATTTGTCCAGTCTTATGTAGATAAGCGTTGAAGTACCCGTGTCCGGTCAGGAACTGGGTGACGTAGTTGTTCACTTCCCCCTATTTCCGGTTACTCCATTCATCCACGTCTCCGATGAGTCTTGCAGTACAGCGCCTCTGCTTTCAGACTCCCACCGGCCCTGCCACTTCCGTTTTGTAAGCACTTTTGCTTCCACCATTGCCGCTTCCACTCCAATTTCCGCTTTCTTTTCGTGTACGTACTTTCGTTGTGCTGCAAGAAGGTCTATTGGTATCACACCTGCGACCACGAGAACAGCTGGCTCCGAAACTGTGCGGTACGCACTGACTATCCGTAGAGCGCCTCGTCTCTGCACCGATGCCATCTGCTTCCGGTACTTCCCCAGTTTCAGTGCGTCAGCCCAAATCTCGCTTCCGTACAGCACAATAGCGTGTGTTGTCGTCATCAGAAGCTTTCGTTTACTTGTGGATGGTCCACCTACGTTTGACATTAACCTGCTCAGAGATGTTGTCACTTGGGATGCGCGCACTGCAGCCGACCGTATTTGTTCCCAGAAACTCAGCTTTGTGTCGAGTCTTATTTCCTAGATATTTTACTGCGTTCTTACCCGTTATTATTTCGTTGTCGATACGGAAGTCGAATATCGTGGGGATTTGTTTCCTTTTTAGCAGGACTATTTCGGTTTTCTCGGTAGCAAGTGACAACCCATGTTCGTCCATCCAGGAATTAGTCCTCCGCATGACCTGGTTCAGTTTTCTCTGCGCACTTTCGGTATCTCTTGCTGTTACTACTGCGGCCACATCATCTGCGTATCCAACTAGGAAGGCTTCTTCCGGCATCTCCATGCAAAAGATATCGTCGTAAGAGACATTCCAGAGATCTGGTCCAAGGATGGATCCCTGGGCTGCTCCTGCTGTGATATCTTTTCTTCTCGGTCCTTCTGTTGTTTGGTAGATAAGTTCGCGGTCTTTCAGGTAATTTTTCAGCATCTGTAAAAGATAATCCGGGATTCGAAACTTTCTTTCCAGTGCGGCCAGTATATCTGTCCACCAGACAGAATTGAAGGCGTTTCGGATCAATTCCATCAACTCCAGGAGCCTTTTTATTTTGCAGGACTTCTTCACTAAAAGCATGTATTTCATGCCGTGGTCTGGAATGGCCTCTATCGGGTGCTCTAGTAGGGTGAGTCGCAAATAAAGTGTCCACAATGTGCCTCATCTTTTCTGGTATTAAGTCTGCTGTGTTCTTCTGGGCTCCAAGTTTTTTCATAACAATTTTATAACCGAGTCCCCAAGGATCGTTGTTAATTTCTTGTCGAAGTTCTTCCCATTTCTGTTTTTTAGTCATTTTTATGGCTCTCCTGAGCTCATGACGTTTTGTTTTGAATTCCTCGAGTTCGTTCTCAAGAAATTCGTCTCGTCTTCTTCTTCCTCTGGTGACTTTTCGCCTCAAATGCAAGCAACTTCTGCGGAGTTCAGCAATTTCATCTGACCACCAGTAGACAGGCTTCCTTTTTTTATTGGCAGAGCTCCTTCAGGGCATTGACGCATCGCATCCCTGTCGGATAAGCTGCATTGTGGCCTCAACTTTCTCTTAAGCGGTCCCTTCCATTTGGAGTATAGGGATCTTACCTTCTTCGATCGTCCTGTTCAGTACTTCAGTGTGAAGCCTATTGGCATTCCACCTTACTGTGTGAGTTTGGTTTTGGTTTGTGATCTTGTGGTTTTCTTCAATACCAAAAATAATGTATTGGTGATCACTGCCTGTGTAGTCTTCGATGACTCTCCAGTTCTTGATTTTGGGAATTATACCTTCTGTAGTGAAAGCTATAACGGGTATAGTGCCTACGTTCCCTGCTCTTCTAAAGGTGGGGGTGTTTCCTACGTTTACAACGTTAAGGCCACGCCTCGCTGCCATCTCAAGGATTTGCCTTCCTCAGGAGTCTGTGGTTGTCATACCCCACTCCTGGCCCCTAGCATCAAAATCCCCCGCAACAATGAATTCTCCTTCAGTCTCGCACATGAAATCTTCCAAGTCCTCTAGTTTTTGCCGGAATTCGTCTATTCGGTCATTTGGGCTTAAGTATGTGCTGATTATTGTAAAGTTTTCATCCATGCAAAGTCTTTTTTCGATCCATTGCTTTTACGGCGACGTTTCTGTTTAGGATCCATAAGGTGGCGGTTTTTAATGAGTCGGAGATCCAGGTTTGCTCGTTTTTATTGGCATATTGTTCGCTTAATATGATGACGTCTACTTGCAGTTCATTTATGAGTTTGAACAGGAGGTTGTCCGCCGTTCGACTCCTATTCACGTTCGCCTGGAGTATTATGGTCATTTTGAGGGGGGCCGTTTTCGTATTTTCCAGTGCCTGCTTAAATACCTGGCACTTTCCCGACCCTGGCACGTGACCCATTGCGCATGGTTGGTTTTCCAGGCTCGCGCATAAATAGCACTTTGGTTCTTCTGTGCACTCTTTTCTTTTATGGCCTACATTTCCACAGTTGAAGCACATTCCTTGCTTTCTCCTGTCTGGTCCATTGCAGTTTGGTTGCAGGTGTCCGTAACTGAGGCATCTGAAACATTTTGGGACCTCTATTCTTCTTCTGATCCTACATTGGCTCCGTCCTATTCTTATTACCGGGTTTTTAGGATTTCTCTGGCAGTCCGTTCGCTTATCTGCACTATTGCCATCTTCAAAGCGCTTCTGTTTTTTTCGGTGACAAAGATTTTGAAATCAGCCGCTTGGTCACCCATTTGCTTTTTGATGGCTTCCTGCACTTCTTCTTCTGTAGTGAGTTCATCAAGATCTCTTATTTCCAAAGTGGTTTTTGGTTCCAGATTTCGGACCTTGGCCCTATCTCCTAGGATACTTTGGATGGTTTTCTCGAGAGTTGATCGATTTTTGGTTTTTGGTCCCAGTTCCAGTAACACGTTTCCCGTTTTTGTTTTCCTGACGGTTTTGACTGTTGTCTCGGTGTCCTCCGGGTTGACCTTCTGTCTTATTTCTCGGAGTATGTCGGTGAAATTTCCACCCTCATTTGGTTTAATGAGTATAGCTTCGTTTTTTTGATCGCCGTTTCCGTTTTTTGTTTTCTATTCTCCGCTTTCCTGGTTTCTTGAGCTGCGTTGTATCCTCTGTTATTGTTTGTTTGTGCCGTAACACTTCAGTGTTTTTAACGACTTGTGCGTAGTTCTGATTTGTGTTGTTTGTCGAAGGTCTAACTGTTTTATCTTGGGGCTCAGAGACGGAAGATTGATGTTCTTGGTCCTCGACTTCCTGGTTCTCTTGCCTTGCTTTTTTGTGAGTGGGCTGGAGGGTGACCTCTTTGCTGATGCTGGTACTTGTCTGCCTACATCCTCATTCGTTTGAGATCCCACATCTCTGGTTGCAGGTTTTGAGCATTCATCCACAGTTTTTAATGGGCAGGTATATTTACTCTTCTTATGGAGCCATTTTAACTTGTCTAATGACTCTTCCAGTGTATCGAGACCCACTTTGATATCTTCTTCAGTGCGTTTCCACATATTTTTATCTCCTGTAAGATATCTTCGTTGCCAAGTTCGATTAGGACCGATGGAGGTTGATCTGATACAGCGTTGAGATCAATCAGGTTCTCCGCTGCACCACTGCTTGCTGTGCGTGGAGTCTCCATCTCGAAGATGCCCTGGGCTGCTGGAGGCCTTTCTGCTGGGGCTTTATCTACTACTAATTCGATCGGACCTATAGGGGCTTTTGCTGCAGATGGTGGTGTCCATTGCACGCATGAGCCTCTCCTGAAGGGATCTCTACTGGGTTCACTTGTAGCTTTTTGTGAAACGGGAACCAAGTTTGCCACTCCCAAGGTTTCAATGTTTGAATTTGTTGTTTTGCGGTCACTGGATGACGACGTTCCGGGGCCCGCGTGCTCACCCCTGACAGACGCCGGTACTCGGGATCCGACTCCCTGCACCGTAAAATAACTCCTTTTCTCTTTTCTCTCCATATTTGGTTTATGTTCTGTGTTCCTTCACATAGTTGTTTTGTTGGTCCGCGAGTGGTATTTTACTTCCCACATACCCTGCATCTCTGCCGAGCGTTCCTCTATCCGCCACCTGAGGACGCGCCCTCTAGGGGAAAACAACAAACCCCCGAGGGATAATAATAATGATAATTATAATGATAATAATAATAATAAATTAACTGCACTGAACGTGTTTTGTGAGCACCGATGCACAGTTTATAGTTTTTATTTATAAAAAGAATTTGCGGCCTTTACCTTCCTGCTTGTCCGATAAAACTCTTGAATTGTTGTTTTAGGTGTTTTGGGTGAACATAAATATATACGAGCCAACAACGAGTCAAAATTATTAAAATTTACTACCGAAATTTGGAGTCAGTAGCCTCAACGTTAAGAGCGCTACGCTTAATTTATAGTCGTCATAATCGTCCTAGCAGATCAACAATTGAGCGTCTAGTGGAAAAATTTGAATCCACAGACACAGTACATAATGTTTCCGTGCCAGTGAAATAAAGAAGTGCCCGTAGTGTCGAGAATATTGCTGGGGCTTGAGTTGCAGAAAGCCCAAATGTGTTTCTCAAACGTCGTTCTCAAGCGTTGGGCATCTCTGTGACGTCGTTGTGGCGAATTTTGCGAAAAGATCTTAGCCTACATCCTTACAAGATTAAATTGACGCAATAACTGAAGCCTCTTGACCACCATAAGCGTCGTATGTTCGTGAATTGGGTTGAGCAACAACTTGAAAATGATTCGGATTTTCATCGAAAAATCATCTTCAGCGATGAGGCTCATTTCTGGCTGAATGGCTTCGTCAATAAACAAACTATGCGGTATTGGTCAGGCAGCAATCTACACGTACTCCATGAGTCATCATTGCATTCCAAAAAAATTTCGGTTTGGTGTGGTGTATGGGCCGGCGGCGTCATTGGGCCGTACTTCTTCCGTGATGATCAAGACCGGCACGTTACTGTGAATGGGGATCGCTACCGTTCAATGATAACCGAATATTTTTGGGCCCAATTGGATGATATGGACTTGGAGGACATATGGTTCCAACAGGACGGCGCCACAAGTTACACAGCGAATGTCACAATAAATTTATTGGAAACCAAGTTAGGAGAACGTGTTATCTCACAAAATGGTCCAGTCGCTTGGACGCCTCGGTCGTGCGATTTGACGCCGTTAGACTATTTCGTGTGGGGCTACGTCAAGTCTATGATCTATGCCAACAAGCCAGCGATGATTGATGAACTTCGTACGAATATCGAACGTGAAATTGCAGCAGTATCGGCCGATTTATGCTTGAAAACCGTCGAGAATTAGGTTCAGCGTCTGGACTTCTGCAAGCGTGCCCGTGGTGGCCATGCAAAAGAAATCGAGTTCCATACATAATGGCATCGAACGTACTTTCTCACAATAATAAAGAATTTCATTGATATCCAAAACCGTTTTTGTTTTATTTAAAAAAAAACTTTTGTAGCGCTCTTATTGAACAACCCGATACATTCCGGCATATGCGGACCTATGAAATCAGAATCTCTGAGTAAGTCACTATACTTTGTTACATTCATAGATGATTTTCTTAGAAAAATATTCGTTTACGTGTTTCGAAAAAAGTTCGAACTGATAGACAAATTTATTTTATTTAAGAATTTCGTCGAAAATCAAAAGAGAAAAAGATCTGATAATGGGTCAGAATATACCAGTCGTGCTTTTAGACAATTGTGTGAATCTAATGGCATTAAACAAGAATTTTGTTCATCCTATACACCACAGCAAAATGGTGTTGCTGAACGTGCCAATCGCACACTTGTCGAGATGGCTAGGTGTTTGAAAATCAGAGCTGATTTCCAGACTTCTTGTGGGCAGAACTCGTTCTCACCTCAGCTCACATTCGTAATCGTTGTCCAACGTCAGCAAATCACAACAGAACCCCGGAAGAGTTATGGTCATCGAAGATTCCGGATGTTTCGAACTTCAAAGAGATAGGTTCACGTGCATTTGCATTAAATAAATCTGAAACCCAAAGCAAGTTTGATGCCAGAAGCGATGAATTTGTCTTAATAGGATATTGTGAAAAGCGTATATGCTTTGGAAATGGAGTACAAGATCCATACTTAAAAGTCGAGATGTGGTTTTTATAGAAAACAATAAAAATAAAAAGCAGCCAAAATTTGTTGATTTTGAGCGAGTAAACGATGTATCACGATCAAGTGTAAAGTATGAGAAAGAGTCGGATAAAGATGGTAATGAAAAAACAACAGAGGTACCTATCAAAGAAACCGGTGGGGCTGAAGATGATAACGGAAAAATGAAAAACGATAACCTGGAGGAAGCTTCAGACAGTGAAGATTTTGAGGAAGCTCTAGATAACAAAGATGTTAACTGCATCGATGTTAAAGCAAATTATTTGTGCAAAGGTACACCGAAACAGAATTTTAAAAAGGGGAAAGAAAATAAGCCCACTACATCAAGCCCGAGACCCAAACGAAACGTTCCTATTCCCAGCTATAAGGAGACATCCTACCTGTCGAAAAAATCGGAAAAGGATGATCTTAAATCCTTGAAGGATGTTAAAGCTTCTACAAATTTTGATAAATGGAACGAAGCCATAAAAACTAAAATTGATTTTTTAAATAAGAATAAAACCTGGAAAATTGTAGATCGTCCCAAGAACAAAAACGTTATTGGATGTTGATGGGTATTCAAAACTAAGCAAAAACCAGACGAAACTATCGAAAGAAGGAAAGCTAGGCTAGTAGCTAAGGGCTATTCACAACTTTACGGTGTTGATTATTTCGACACATTTGCTCCAGTCGCTCAGATTAGCTCTATCCGGATGCTCTATGCAATTGCTACGGAATACGATCTAGATCTTCACCATATCGATATTTCAACTGCATTTTTGTATGGAGACTTGGACGAGGACACGTTAACAATAGGATTGGAGATTTTAAGAGATCGAAAACAAGGAACTTTATCAATCAGCCAGTCAAATTATATTAAGAGCTTAATTTCAAAATATAATCTTACCACCTGTAAGCCGCGAACATTACCATTGCAGCATTAAGCAAAACTCGAAAAAGAGCCTTAAATTGAGGGAGAAACTAAGCCTGTAAACCAAAAGTTATATCAAGAGCTCATAGAGAGCTTACTTTAGGCCAGATATAGCGTATTCTGTGAATACTCTATCACAATTTAACCACGACCCAAGTGTTCAACATTGGAACTCAGGTATTTCAGTTCTAAGGTATTTAAAAGGTACTCTAAATACAAAATTATTTTATTGCAGATCTGGAAAGCCAATCATAGCATATGCTGGCTCAAGCTATGCTGATGACGTAAATGATAGAAAATCGCAATCTGGTGTTGTGTTTGTACTTGCTGGTGCACCAATCGATTGGGAATCTCGTAAACAGCCCATTGTTACGTTGTCCAGCGCAGAAGCAGAGTATGTTACCTTAACAACAGCTGCAAAACGAACCAAGTACTTCAAGCTTCTGCTTGTCGAACTGAACCTACATTGTGCAAATGAACCAATTACCTTATTCACCGATAGTCAAAGTGGACAATATATTATAATATTTCCTCAGGTTCGTTATTTAAACTTATTCACTTTATTTAAATTCTCCACTTATTTACTTTACAAAATAAAACACTTCACTTTTCTTATTACAAAACAATTTATTGTTCACCACTGAAATTAATTCACCAACTTTACTTTTATTACAATCAACTTAACTTATTCACGATTAAAAATAAACTGCGTCCTCTGCCGGTCAGACATGTGCTTTTATACTTTTGACAAGGTTCCCGAAAAAGTTGGAAGGTTCTAGTATTTGCTTCCAGAGCTTTCCATAGGGGAAATTTCCCATAAATTTCCCTTTCCAAATCTTTCGATTTGTCGTTTAGTATTGTAAGTTCGAAAGTGCTCCGTAGGTTGGTTTGTTTCCCGTCTAATCCGAAATTCGGTGTTTCTTTTATTCGAGAGTGGTAAAAGTTCAATCCAGAGTCGTTATAGTACAAATGTGACAGTCGTTACAGTATGTTTGATATTAGAAACGCATGCTAAAAATGAATCAAATCTTGAATTCCACGGGTTTCATGACTACCACGTTTTTCATCCATCAAGCCTGTTAAAAATAGAATAAATTAAATGTAAGAAAAATTTAACCTGACCAATGTTTTGTCACACGGCTTTGAATTAAAAGCTGACGCGGTGGGAAATGATTTCCTATCACTTCCCACAAAGGCACCAAATATACTTTTATTATTTTTTGTCAATTTAATTACTCCAATTTCCATTTTCATACCTTTCCTACAATTCAATTTCCATCCAACTCCCTCAGCAGCGTGAGACCAGACGAAATATGATCTAAATATAACTAAAATTCAAGGTCTTGCCTCACGCGCTGAGAATTCATTACATTTAATACCGTTTTTTGGCTTTGCCTTAAGCAATCCTTTTGGCAGATTAATATCATAGTTTTTAGTTGCATTTTAGTCATCACACCTACATGTTCATTGTGTTTTACTTAACAAATAAAAATTTGAAAAAATTAAAAATTTATATCTTAGTTTTATCTTTTATAATTTTTACTATTTGTGCGAACAAAGCCTTTGCTTGATGGATGAAAAACGTGGTAGTCATGAAACCCGTGGAATATACATTAATGATCCACCTCTTGCTTTCAAGAGGTGGATCATTAATGTATATTGTAACGACTGTCACATTTGTTCTATAACAACTCTCGAATGAACTATAATGACTCTCGAATAAAAAAAGCACCACATTCCGGATTATACAAGACACAAACCAACCTACGGAGAGCTTTGGTAAGCTTTAGAACTTGCAATACTAAACGTCAAAATTAAAGCTTTGGAAAGGGAAATTTCCCTCATGGAAAGCTCTGGAAGCAAATACTGAACCTTCCAGCTTTTTTGAGAACCTGTGTAAAAGGTATAAAAGCACATGTCTGGCCAGCTACACAGTTTATTTTCAATCGTGAATGAGTAAAGTTGGTTGTAATTAAAGTCAAGTTCGTGAATTAATCCGAGTGGTGAACAATAGATTGTTTTGTAGCAAGAAAAGTAAAGTGTTTTATTATGTGAAGTAAATAAGTGCAGAATTTAAATAAAGTGAATGAGTTTTTTAAATTATTCAGAGAAAATATTACAATATAAAAGAGCGCACTGAACACTCAATAGGCCTGAAAATAGAGGTGGAATCAATGCAATTTAGTAGTGTACCTGTACAGTATGCTGGAGCGAAAATATATAGAGGTTTTTTAAATTTGTTTTTTCCAAATGCATGAGCAACCAAATTGTGCCTTAATAAGTGCAAATAATAGGCCAAAAATATTTTTTACTAACGGTGACACTTCGAAGTGCCCCCACTTATTTTAATTACACTCTAATCGGCAAAATTATTTAAAGAAAATAAAATCTCACCATTTTGATTATATCTTTACTTTACTTTAATAAATGAAAAAAAAACAAGAAAAGATATAATATGTTTGTATTATAATGAGCTTACGAAAAACACTCAAAAAGGTTAAATATGTACAATGTTATAGTTTTGAAATTTAAGATTATATTTCAAAAATGTTAGTGAAAAAAAGTGTTGTAACAAAATTGAAAAGGCTTACAAACCCGTTAGCTTTTTGATGCGAAAAAACAAAAATTTTTCTGAACATATTTTTGAACGTCAAACTCAAATCTGTGATTTTTTCCACTATCAGCTTTGAGATATTTACTTTTGAAAATGACCAAATAATGTGGGTTTCCGCTATTTTTAACCAGCTAATGGCTGAAACTATGCTAAGAAATATTTTTTTCCCTCAAAGAGTGCTAGCCAGTATTTACAAGCCTGCATAATTCCATCAAAAAACTTTTTTCCTCATAAATTTTTAAAATACAGCTTTTAATTTCAAAACTCTAAAATTGAATTTCGTTTTGTATTTTTTGTTTACCTTACTAACATACCAAATATTAGAAATTAACAAATCTAAAAATTTTGATGTGATTCTATTTTTTTTACTGATATGGGGCTTAGGCATGTTATATGAGCTTTGTTCAAAACTGATTAGACAAATTATATATTGTGTCTTTGTTTTTGACCTCCAATAGCACCATTTTGCAGGTATTGTATAACCGATATCTAAAAAAATGGAATTTCGGTCCATCCTAGTGTACAGACTTAAATTTAAAATATTCCTCTCAATGTCTCTTCCATTGCCTTCCACCAACGACGTATACAAGGGGGTCATGGATCATTTCCACACCAAATACTGTTACATATACTTTGTACTAAATTCAATCAATTTTTTAAAGTTTTTTCTCATTTAATTTTTTTTTATAGCACTTCAGTTTTTTCTGCTTTACTAAAAAATCTCATTTTTATATGGGGCAATTAAGTACCTTATCTTTATTTCAAGGCTTCTTCTGAAAATCTAGCCCCACCTAGTGTAAATTTTGGTATGAGGCAGATAAGCACTAAGAGGACTCAAAAATATGTCGTTTATAGAGGTTTTTGTAACTTGCTTAATAATAGAGATGGAACAACGGAGATAAAAGCAAACGATAGAGAAAATTCGAATTAGTATAACTCATTAACTCAATTTCCCGAAGAAGTTGTCTATGGGGCATTTAAGTACTCAGGTGGCCAACTGTCACTAAAAAGTGCCTTCGAACTTCAAAAAATGTGAGAGATATGTACAATTTTCAGGTTACATGCCATCTCCAAAACCTAAGTAATTCTTAAGCGTGCACAAAATATTTCTAGTGCACACAAGGCACGACCTCAATTTCAAACTTAAAATGGAAGTGGACAAAATTCGGGTTTCCAAATTCAGCTTTTCAAGGAAAAATTCAGCTTTTTTCGGTTTTTTCTATTTAAATTCTGCTTTTAAATATTGTATCTTTCAAAATTTTAAAATTTAAAGTTAAAAACAATAAAATCCTACTTATTCAATTTTTTTTTCAAATAACTCATCATATTTATAATTGAAGATAAACAAACAAAAACAATTTTTCAACTCGGTTTACAATTAAACATATTTTATATTTTAATATTAAGAGGAGGCACCGGTAATTTCTAAGCCTTCTTCTTATTATGCTATGTAAACAGAATTTGGAGGATCAAAATTGTGGGAAGCAGAATTTTGGAAGTAAAATTTCGCAAAACGAATTTTGAACTTACCAAAAGTTCGACCCCAACTCTTTAAAATCTAAAAAAATGGTAATATCTGTGGGACCAGCAGAACTTAATTGCAAGAAAAGCCCAAAATCAAAAAGAAAAATTTCTTTTAAGATTAGAATAAGATTTTTAGATTTTATTCATACATAAATACAATGTTTTTCATATTGAATAATATAGGACATGGCAGTAATGCCGTCAGCCCGAGTGGTAACTGCTATATATTATAAGCTTACATTTTTAGTTCGTATTTTTGTTTGTTATTAAAAGTGAAAATAATTGTTAGTTTATTATTTTGTTTTTATTTATATAAGGACTTTTAGTTTAGTCAAAACAAAATGAATAAAAAAATAACTTTAATATGAATGTTTTCAGAAGGATTTCAAACCGTTTTAGGAACTTTTAGTTTAGTTAAAACAAAGATAAATAAACGTTATTATAAAAGAAAAATAAGCATTGATAATAATACTTTCAGTTCAGAAATTAAAAGCTTTCATGAATTATTTTCAGTCTATACGATGACGCATCGGAACAATACTGCATTAGCTGCAACGAGTTATAACCATTCAGCAAATTGAGGATATCGTTTTCTTCTATGGTGCTTTTGTTGAAGTGAGACTAATTTCCTTTAAAATGGGGCATGTTCCAAGAAAGTGACGAATATCTTCTCTTTCACGTTAATTACATAAACTGCATGTGTTAATATTTACAGATCTATGCCGCATAAAGTTAAGATGCAAGAGTTCCCCCTCATCTTAAATATCAGACCAATTGCTCTGCAAGATAAGTTCGAGTGGAAATAGTTTGACTGGTTGAGATTATAGTCCAACCTTGAGACGAATAACCGCTCTGTAGACGCTCTAGCCTGCTCTATAAATGAATACCTCTTGTTTTCATCAGTGGTTTTAATTATTTCATAAAGTATTTTTTAATCTGACTAGCGTCTTTTCCGTCCACGTTAAAGGTGTATCCACAATCCGCTGCAAGTATTCTCCAATCCTCAAACTACATCTTTTTGTATTAAACTGCATACATCCGGAGTTGTTTCGGCAGCCTTGAATTTTTCATACCAGCAATTTTTGTAATATTTATTAATTTTCAAGATGAAATGAAGAGTGTTGGCAGACCAGTTTCGAGATAATACATATACTTTGGCGTATTTATTGGAAAAAAGAAAGTCTTCCTCAAAAAGAAATTTAAAAGATTATCTACAAGATCATATTTTTTTTAGCCCCCATACTTGAGCTCCATACAAATGAACTGATTTAGCAGTAGCGTTAAAAACCTTGAACTTCGTGTTCATTGATACAAGTTTGTTATGGAATATTTGTCTCCAATTAATACATATAGCAGATCTGGCCAAGTCAGCTTTTTGTTTGAGGTATCTATCCATATTAAGGTTGTAAGTTAGCTATATACCTAGGTATGTATAACTCTTAACCATCTCTAAGCTTCTTCCTACAAAGGTCCAGTTTTCTTTCCTCACAACTCTCTAACTTCCATTTTGAAAAATCATCACTTTCGACTTCAACGCATTTACCTCCAAACTCCATACATTACAATACTCTGCTAAGTGGTTAATCATCATTTGCAAGGATGTGGGTGACTCTGCTTACATTACAATATCATCCGCATACATTATGACTTTGATCTGCCTATCACCAGGCCTTACTCCGCATGGCAAATGTTCATTGCGGTCATCCAGAAATAGTGCGAAGAGCAAAGGATTTACTTCTAGCTTAGCCGATGTTTCTTTACTATCGTAAACGTATGCCACTGTCTGTTGATAGAGTTTTTCCAATGCTTTTACAAATTTGGAAGATACATCCAGATTATACAGCTTATAAAACAAAGCCTTCCTATCTAGTATGTCAAAAGTTGCCTTATATTCAATAAAAAAGGCATATAGTTTTTAATTCCGGCTAATTTTATTCCGTGCCAAACTACTTAAGACAAAAATATTGTCTGCAGTAGAATACCCTTTCGAAAACCAGATTGGTACTCACTCAATTTATTGTTCACTTCAACCCATCTTCTAAGTTTGTATCTAAGAAGAGTAGTGTACATTTTTAAAGTCGAATTTAAGAATAAAATGCCCTTATAATTGTTTTGATCCTGGTGATCATCTTTTTTAAGTATAGGCCAAATAAAAGCTTCGTTGAAGTGTTTAGGAGGAACTCCAAAACTATAAATGATATCAAGTGCTTCAGCTAACTTTTCTCTGAGGAGAATGGAGTTGTATTTAAGGGATACCGTTGGTACAAGCAGCTTTTCCATCTTTAAGGCCATTCAAAACAACATCTTTTGATATTTCGGAGTCTAATATTTCATTTGGTAAAAAAGGCCTAGCGTAACTACTCGTAAAATAAATTGATAACGCTTTACATTCTAGAAGATTTGTGAAATGCTCGCAAAGACTAACTAGATGTTGAGTCCAGATTTTGAAAATTCATTTCCATTTACTTTCCTTTTCAATGCCCAAAACTCTTTAGAATCTCTACACTGACTTAAAGACATCGCTAAGTTTTCCTCATGCTCAATTTTCTTTTCCATGCAATGAATTTTGAATCTTTTATTAGCTTTGATATAAGATGTTTTAAGACTTTGTATGTTAAATTTTCGTAGCAACTTTAAAAAGGCCAGCGATTTTTTTCTAAATTTTTCACAGCTCATATCATGCCACTTTTTTTTCTTATTAAGTCCGAAGGTTTCTGGATGGAACTTGCAGCATCATTGATAAGTTGTTCTAGTTCATATAAAGGAAAGAAGTGCAACATGAAGTTTGATTCTTTTATCTGTAAGCTTGTATCTATTTTTACTTGAACTGTGCTCTATCGTTATTTTTCCAAGTTAACGCTTTTTTGGGTATCTTTTGGAGATTCTTGCATTTAGTTCAATTCAACTTTGAGTTCAATTGGAAGATGATCTGATAAGTTGATATCTCCAACCCGAAAATCTTTAATAACGGAAAAAATGGTGGAGACCAACGAGACAATAATCTTTGGTTGAACCACCCTGCTTTTCAATAAATGTTAATTCGGCTTCAAGGCCTCGAAAAGAACATCCATTTGAAATACTAAGCCCAAAATCATTACACAGCTCCAATATTTGTTTCCCTCAGTGTTAATTTTTTGATTTTTGCCTTTCATTGTTGAATTCCTTGATTACCCATGGGTTCCTTGCTTGCTATTCTAGCATTTAAATCATCTATTATTATCAGATCATGTGTTTTAAAGGAGCAAAGCATATCATAGAAATTATCATAATCATGCTGCCATTTGGTGCAGTTTAAATAGGTATGCTGGAATAATTAGCATTTTCTTTTGATAGTTTTGAATTTCGATATAAAATAAATCGTTGACTTAGTAAACCTCATAACTAATTTTAAGATCTTTTTCAATTGCCAATAGTGTGCCACCACTTGCGCTCCCTTTGACAGCAGTCTTCTTTGCTGAAATCCAAAAACAGTTAAAAGACGTACAAAGCTTTTCAAAATTTGCACACGGATGTTGTGGAAAAGGCACTTGAAAAAAAACAAGTATGCTCGGCTATATTCTTAGATATTGCTCAAGCCATTGACAAGGTTTGGCACTTGGGACTTGAGTACAAACTGCAAAGGGATCTTCCCAGGCAGTACTACGAAATACTGAAATCCTACGTTACGAACCGACTCTTTAGAGTACGGTACGACCAAAATTACTCGGAACTAAGGAAAATTGAAGCCGGTGTACCACAAGGAAGTGTCCTAGGACCAACCCTGTATCTGTTATATACAAGGGATATTCCAGTGGACATCAACGCTATCATGGCCACCTTTGCTGATGATACTGCAATATTGGTGCCAGATAAATCCGTTGCGAAGGCTACACAAAAACTGCAAAATGCAGTCGATAAAGTTAGTGATTGGACGCAAAAATGGCGAATCAAACTAAATGAAATAAAATAGACGCACACCATAAACTTTACAAACAAAGAAATAAACAATGTTCCAATTCTTATAAACAGTACAACAGTACCTTACTCCAATACTGCCAAATACCTTGGAATGACTTTGGATGCAAAGCTTAAATGGAAAGAGCACATCAAAAAGAAAAAAGACGAACTAAACTTGAAGTACAGAAAAATGTACTGTTTACTAGGAAAGAACTCTGACCTATCTATCCAGAACAAGCTAATGTTATATAAGCAAGTACTGAAACCCGTTTGGACATATGGCATCCAACTATGGGGCTGTACAAAGAAAACAAATGCTGAACCCATCCAAAAATTCCAAAGCAAGGTGCTTCGCGGAATAATAAATGCCCCTTGGTATATAAGAAATAGCGATATACATCGTGACCTTCAAATTGAAATGGTTACAAAAGTGGTTAAAAAACACGCTGTATCACACATTCAGCGACTGCAAAGTCATACCAACTCCGAAATGGAGACTGTCTTAAATGTACGAAGAACCAAGCCTCATGAGCTGATGTTCTAAAAGCTATGGAAAGTGTTATAACTTAAACTTCCCACAATGCGACTGATAAATTAAGAAAGAAAAATCATTTGTCGATCGTTCATAGATTGGTCCTGATTCACCGGTGGTTTTAGTGCTGTAAGAGTCCCACACTACTTGGTACCGATTCTTACAGAGTGTCTTTTAAAGATTTCCATCGCATAAAAAAAAAAAAAAAAAAAAAATTACACGTTTTTCTTCAACAACTTGCGTTTCTAATAAACATATAAAATTAAACGTGTAGAGGAAATTAATTAATCTAGGAAAAATCCATTTGTTATTGAGTCCACCTCCATATCAATATCAATTTCACAATTATTTTTTCTTTTATCCGATTTCACCTCAATGCTAGCCCTGTGCCAGTGCACAGAACTTCTTGCCTGTTCAGGTTCATTTTCTTGGTGGATGACGCTTCCTGTCAACGTTTTGTCATCTTCAGCTTTTGCAGATGGTAAACAACTTCAAAAAAAAGGTTCTCGGAGATGCTCGAAAGTCTGCGAGAGTTTATTGAAACCGCACATATTTCCGTGTCGTAATCCGGTTATCTCATCCCAAACAAACTGCAAGTCTTCAACGTAGAGTTTATCATCCTTTACCAATACTTTCAGACTCAGTCGGTTCTGCTTGATTACCTTTCGGACGTAAGGTAAACGAGCTCTTCGTCTTCTCATACTTGGTGGATAATTTTTGTATAGAGATGTTTGTGTTTTTTAATTTGTGTGCATTTTTTAATATTGAATAAATATCATTTTTACTTTCCAAGCTAACAATAAAGTTTTTAAATCTTGGATTCCATGACTTAACTTCCTTGATAGCATTAGTGTTTATTTTATTTCCAGTGCCATTTGACAAATTGGAACAAATCTCAATAACTTCATCTTTTTGTTCAATGGTAATATGGGATTCAAATAAATTAAATTAAATTCCTTTCCGTGGATTGCTTTTGTATGGATTCTATTTGGTTTTCCAATATGTTAACTTTGGATTAAAGTGATTTGTTTTCTTTTTGGATAGTTCCTACATCCACTCGAAGTTCGTCGATATCAGTTTTGGTTGCAAGATCTTGTTGTTTTAAATAAAATAAATTCAACAATTGCTCTACCCCGCAACTCTACTTGGAACTTCAATTTGTTTGCCTATTTCAGTTATAATATTCATCCTTTCGGATGAAGTTTCTGAAATTGGACGTCCTTCCACTTTGTTGTTCATTTACAGTAAAAGTCATTTGTCTTCACTAAAAACAACAAGAAATTGAATCGAAAAAATTTAAAACGTGAAATTTAGAGCTATCCACAATTCACACGTATTCACGGACAAGGAATTTAAGAGAGTTTTCTTAATGATAATATTTGCGAGTGTTTTAGGCAAGAGGGGTACGAGTCGGTTCTCTAGATAGTATAGGTACTCTATGCCCTATTACACAATGATTCCTTGCGTCTGACTCTTTTCGAATTTTCGTGAGTGCGAAGGAGAAAAAACATCTGATTTCACCTTCACACCCATTGAATTTTGTAAAGAGTCAGGAGCAAGGAATCATCGTGTAATAGGGGACTTCGTAAGTGAGCGGAACAGCGTGCATGAAAAATCAACGTACACTCTAGTAAATATTATTTCTAAACCTTCTGGGAGTAAAGAGTTTGTTATTTAAATGCACGTAGTCTCAACGTTTGGAAACTGGATTATCTTAAAAATTTATTTTCCAATTCTTGTATTGATATTAAAATTATTAAATTAATATCAATATTTAAAATTATAAAATTATTTAATAAAACGAAATTAAGGCCAGATTCATGTGATCAAAATTTGAACACCCCTAACTTTAAACTTCTCAGAAATGACATAATTACCGAGGTGTTGGCGGAGGCGTAGCAATTTACTGTAAATCAACCATTAATACCAAAGGCACCACCAAATCTAGAGGGCTAGGCAGTGAATTCATAATCATCGAAGTCAGTGACTCCTAAACGAACAGCCTCATTCATAACTGCATCATAACAAGTGCATAGCACTATGCACTCGCTATAATGCCTCTGAATGCGAAAACCTCATTCATAAAATGTTTGCAACGTTAAATATACTCATTATAAGCTAAACGCGTTTGGGGGTTGAATAGTGGCAACATTAGGATAATAAGTATCGCAATCCCACTTTCGCTCACACACAAAAGTAAAATATTTAGATATACATATGTATAGGAACCTTTTCTTCCATATAAAGCTGAGTGAAAATGTAAAAGAACAAAACATTTTTTCTCAAAAAAAAATGTATTTTATTTATGCACAATGCACATATCATGCTTTGTAGGTATATACTATAAACAACACAACGAAAACAATTTTTATAATATAAAATAATAATAAATCCATCTGGAAAAATGGTGGTTGTTTTTTTCTGGCAATACAAATTATCCGGGAATATTAAATACAAATTGAAAATGGATATCGAATATGAGTTCCAATTATCTGAGTTTTTTTTATTATTATTTAAAACCGCACAAGAAAACTAAACAACAATAATTATAAACACAGAAATTGAAAAGAACCGATCTGGCAGCTAATTGTTTTTATTGATTTTTCACAAACAGCTGATGTTTGTTTATGAGTTGTGGAAGTAAAACGTAATAGATTTCTTCTTTTTGGTGCTTTATTTGACAAAAGCGTTACATAACTAAAATGGGTGGGGAAATGTTTTATGAATAAGGATTTATGCAACGTTACATGGTGGCTACTCGTATATTAATCCTTATGTAATGCATAACTATTCTTCTGTTTAGCGCATTGTAATGAAATAGGCTGTAAATGTTTAATCTCATGTGCTTATAACAAAAATCGTAACAGTTCCTCTGTCCCATTTTTGTCTGCTCTTGGTGAGTATTGTGCTATTTACACCGAGCATATCATCCCCTGATTGCAAGAACTACTTACCTCAATTCTCAGCTTTTACAGTATCTCGGCAAAAACGGTATGGTGCATAAAATATGCAATTAAGATCTTTTTTACCATTTTTTTACAATTGAAAAATATGACATATTTATGGAGTGTGAGAAACATAAAAATTAAACTTTTAATCGTTTCCTAGTAGCTAGGTGTCTATGAGCCTTGATATCTCCAAAATTTTTAAAATTGAGTAACCTAGCTCTTGCAATGAGGGGACGATATAATAGTGCGGTGATTTCAATGCTGATTTGCTCAAACAAGATAAGTGTGCCTTCCTTGGTCTGATTTCAGACCAATCACCATCCTACCAAAGTTAATATAACAAGCACGTAGAACAAAAATCTGTGCCAGAAACATGTTTCTAAGATTTTGTGAAACAAATAAACTTATCTTTGATAGGTTAAGTAAGCTCGAAAATTGCTTTCGACCCAAACCTCTTTCAAAAATATATGATGGAAAAGCTTAAAATTCTTACGTGGAATGCCAACGGATTATGGCAAAAACTTGGAGAATTGGAGATGTATATGTGAGAAAATGATATTGACATATGTTTGATATCAGAAACGCATTCCAAAAATTAATCAAATCTTAAAATCCGCGGGTTTCATGACTACCACGCTATTCATCCGTCAAACAAAGCAAGAGGTGGATCATCATTGTATATAAAAGAATGCATTGAACGGGTTGGCTTCCTTTTCCCGAAAAACGATTTCCCGCGTCACGTTTGCCAAAACAATATCCCCTCAATCGTTTTCCCGAAAAACGAAATCCCGCCGATCGTTTTCCCGTGTAATGTTTGCCCCCGAATTCTTGATACAAAGCAACAGCTCTGTAATCTAATAAGATTCTTATAGGTTTTGTGGCACCAGCCAATCAGAGTCACTGAATTTGAATTTCAATACTATTTTTGATTTTTGACAATATGAAGAAGACTTCTCTGTATTGAAGCCACCTTTTAAAAAGGATGTAAATAGTAGTGCATGCGATCTTCTCAGAACTCGGTAGAGGCATTAAGAGATAATAATTGGATTTTCTTTTAGGTTGTTGGGTTAGGGTGACAATGCGTAACTGACGACAACGGCCACGACGATGACGGCGTCGATGATTTGGTGTCGCGCAGAGGCCTATGGAGGCTTTCCTTTTCTAATTTAAGCTAGAAATGCATTAATTTAGCGCCAATGTTACGTTTTCTTGAGCATGTATGGGGAGCATGCTGCCCCCCTGCGTGAGCTCACTGTAGGATTTGGGGTATGTAAAGTTTCTTTTGCCCTTAAGGAATCTGGATTTAAAGACACTTTGAATTTATGAATTTTAGAAGTTAAGCTCAAATTTAAATATATGTTTTTGAAAGTTTTTGAAAAAACTTTTTTTACCAACTTTTTTTTATTTTTAAGAACTGACACATTCCTTGATCATGAATATGCATTCTATAAATTGCTAAGACGCTTGGTTAAGCAGCAAATCATGTTTAAAAGTGTCAACTTTGATGCCTCTAGGACGCTTAGTTTAGCCACATATCGCGTTTAGAGATAAAAGTCAATTTTTCGTATTATTCGATGCATTAATTGAGCGCCAATGTCAAGTTTTCTTGAGAAATTGGAAAATTGGTCCTCTGTCCCGCTCACGCAACTCCGTTGCTCCGCTTCGGGTATTTAAAGTCGTCTGGCAGGCGCAAATGTCGACAATACCTAGCGTGGCCTGCCTAGCCCAAGTAAAAGTAGTACCTCGTGGCATGATGGTTAGTGCGTAGGACTGTCATGCCAAAGGTCTGGGTTTGATTCCCAGCCGCTGCCACCTAAAAACAGAAATGTTTTTTTGCGAGGTACTGCCTCTTGCGAGGAACTGACAAATCCTACTTGCCATGAATAAGTGCCGTTCGGACTCGGCAAAAAAATTGTAGGTCCCCTCCAATCCTGCCAAAAATACGCACACAGGAATGGTTGAGAGTTGTAAGTCACTAGGCCTTGGTCCTCCACGAGCTGTTGTGCCACCAAATTTATTTATTTATTTATTTTTATTTTTTTTACAATCTTTAATTTAGTCCTAAAAAGAACTATTGCAGCTAAATTGTACATCGAAAGCGTTTCAAGCTGGATAACAGAGAAAACCTTGGGCTATTTTTGTTGGTTTTCTTTACCATAAGCACTGAAATCGGCCTTGAATCACCGCCACTTTTCAGAGATTTTCAGTAATATTTATTAATTTTATATAAATCTGAGATTTGAAACTATGAGAATCAACAAGAATGAACATCCAAAGAAGTTAACAAATAAAAGTATAAAAACAAAATAAATTCCGGCATAAAATTCAGTTCCCTTAACAGTCATCGTGTCACCGTCGGATGCTTTCTGGATGTCGAGAAAGCATTTGATAGCGTTTGAATTGAAGCGCTAATACATAAACTTCATCTTTTACAGGTCCCACCGCCACTAATTAAAAATTCTTTTTTCTTTTCTTTCTTTCAGGAAATTTTTCGTACAACTGGACAACTGCAAGTCAACCATGAAGAGTATCAGAGCCGGAGTCGCCCAAGGCTAAAAACTTGGCCCCTTCCTCTACAGCCTGATGACATCCGACCAGCCTGCCCCAATTGGATGCGAGAACCTGCTTCATGCTGATGACTCGCTCATCTTTGCTTCATCAATGTCACCGCTTATCGCTGTCCGAAAAGTAGAGGCACACATCAACAGACTCTTTAATTTTTACAAGCGATGGGGCATCCGAACAACACTTCCAAGTCGGAACTTGTCTGCTTCAGGAGGCCCTCAACTGGTAAAGGTATTCGCTCCACAGCCAACTGCAGAAATCTGGTCTTGAGACTCCCTGATGGATCCACCATTTCTGCCAAAAAGAATGTGAAATACCTGGGAATTATCTTCAATGAGTTACTCAAGTTCAACCCACGCTCAAGAAATGTGCTCAAAAAAGCCAGTTGGGCCTTTCACCGTCTACACCCATTGATGAAGAAAAGAACAGGACTAAGCCAACCAACGAAGATACTGATCTACAAGCTGCTCTTACGACCAGTCATCAGCTACTCCTTCCCAGTCTGGTTTTCAATCTCGAAGACAGCCATGAAGGAGCTTCAAGTATTCGAAAGGAAGATACTCAGGGTTTGCACCGGACTGTACTACAACAGCGGCAGAAACACTACAGGAACGAACATCTTTACTCCGAAGCCAACATGATCCCGCTGGACAAATACCTAGTCCTCTCAGCGAAAAGACTGGTACAGAACATCATCGACCACCCGAATCAGCTAATGAGAAGGATGACCACCGAACAACGACATCCAGAGCCAAGATACCTCAGCATAATGGAAACTCTTGACGACAACATTATCATGGACAACGAGGAAGCAGTCTCGTTCTACGCTGACTTAGGGTCAGCCTTCTACCGCGGCTAAACGCCAACACCTCCCCCAACCTACACCAAAAACCACCATTGACAACCGGGAATGAACACCCTGAGGACGATTAAGTCAGCCGACTTTTAATTTAAAAATTAATTTTGACATGTAATTTATATACCTATAATTTGTTAAGATCAAGACATTGTATAACATTAGGCCCCCTATGTGCCAACAAATGTAAATTTATTATAGATCATAGTATTCATATAAGTTATAAGCCAAATTGTATATATTATGTTCAATAAAAGAAATTGAATTGAATTGAATTGCATAAAATTCAGTCCTCACTAGGACTCGCTAGGGCAAGCATCTGTAAGAGATAAAAACTGAATTTTCGTTTGGGATGGCTGGGTGATGAGGACGCTTAAGATAATTTTAAGCGTTTAAGGTGATTCCTAAGCGAAATTTACCTATGCGCAAAAATTGTTTTAAGCGTTTTGAAGGCAAAAAATTATTTTATAATTTAATTTTTTAAAGCTTAAAATGGTTTTTATTTATCTTTTCTTAGCTTAGAATCGTTTTTTAGAGAATTTTTATTTTTTCGCGGCTAAAATCCATCGAAATAAATATTGATGCATTTTTAGCTTAAAATTATTTTAGAAGAATTAGATTTTGTTAAGCTTAAAATGGGTTTTAAGCGTTTTGAACAGGAATTATATTTTCTTAGCTTAGAATCGTTTTTAGAGAATTTTAATTTTTTTCGCACTTAAAATTCATCAAAATAATTACTAAAATAAGATTATTTTTTTCGCGCCAAAAATTCACCAAAATAGTTACTTAAATAATATAAATTTTTTCGCGCTTATAATCCGTCAAAATATGACAGTTACATAAATAAAATATTTTTGTTAACAATACGAAAAAGTACTTTTCAAAAGTATTAAATACTTTTTCCAATCCCGCCGCCAATCCCACCAGAAAATCCATAGGATACTGTGCCACGGGATATCGTTTTGCGGGATTGGATTCAAAAAGGTACATATATAATCCGCGGGCAAATGATTTTCGGGAAACGGTAGTGTTCCCATTGATTTCAGTGGTGAACAATAAATTGTTTTGTGGTAATAAGAGTAGAGTGTTTTATTTTGTAAAGTAAATAAATGGAGAATTTAAATAAAGTGAATAAGATTTATTAACGAACCTGAAAAAATATTACAATATTATTGGTCTTTTAATTATGAATAAACATAAAAATTTAGTTTTAAACCCACCTGATCAAAATTTGCCATTTTTATTGTTGTTGGAAAAGTTGTTTTTTGACGAATTATTGGTAAAATTGAATTCGTAAACACTTTTTACACTGCACACAATTACACAATTTTCACTGTTTTAAATAATCAATATAAAAATATATTTGTAGTTTTCCTTTAATGTTACTTTGATGAAAATTAACAAGCACGAAGCAAGAGAATCGAGCTATTTTGGTCACTCTTTGTGAAAAAAACCCAATTAAAATAGCACATAATTAATTCTAATAGCTCATTAAGAAAAGAAAAAAATTTTCTTGATGAGGTCTTCACATCTTTGAGGGTGAAAAAAAATCTGAAATTATTAAAATCTCGCGTAAAACCGGGTTTCGTCTTTAAACATTAAGGATCAATTTTTATCTTAAAAAAGACTTTTAATGCATCGTAGGAAAAAAAATTAAATTCTGTATTTATTCTTCTTTCTTCTATTTTTTTCTGTACCTCTGGTCATATCTTGGTATTAGATAGTAAAAAAAACGGGACAAGATTAGCTAGTTCTTTGAAAGAAAGGACACACGCACACATGAAGTGCGTCTAACATTATCAGGATGTGTACTTTCAAAAAAATAATGCAAGAACGGAGGAGCTAGTCCCAGGGCCAAGATCTTCCGCCAGACATCCAATTTTTTAAGATACGCGTCAAGCTCAACTAAATTAAATTACAAGTTTTTTTCTTTATTTTATCTTGAAAAATATTTGGCGCCAAAGTTATTTTTTTTTTTATTTGTAAGAAATTTTCCAAAAAATATTTTTTCTTACGAATAATTGATGAAACATTTTTCAAAAATTGATGTTTTTCAATCATTTTTTCGAAAAAAATCCTATGTCCCAGTTCCAGACCCATCTCCAGAACTTTCGTCCCAGTTTCAGACCCACCTCCGTCAAACCCAACCCCGTCATACCTACTTTCATCGTCGTTGGAGGCGACATCGACGTTGTCGGAGGAGACATCAACGTTGTCGGAGGCGGCGGCGTCAGCGTCATTGGAGGCGACGGCAGCGTCATTGGAGGTGACGTCAGCCTCGTCAAGACCATAATCGTCGGTTCAGATCCAGTCAGATCACCGTCGGTCCACCCAAAATTGAAAATTCAGTTCTTATCCCTTTTAGAATTTTGTTTACCTTTTTACCTCGAGGAGCGTGAACTAGACTCTACCGGTATCTAATAAGAACTGAGATTTATTTCGGAATGGCACATGCTTATATACCTTTTTGCGACGACTTATTGGTTTGCTTCGTTCCTGTTGATTCTCATTCTTTCAAGGGACTAAAACACAAAAAACCAAATTCAAAATAATGTGAAGTCGTTTGTGAAGTGACAAATGAGACAAATAGTAGGAAACTTCGTTCCTCTTGATTCTCATTTAATCAAGGCACTAATTCCTATGGAAGAAAAAAATGGTGTCAACGCAGCAGAACCCAAGACACCTGGTCCCAACGCAACTGAACCCGCGCCGTAACTTATCCTAGGACAACTGATCCCGGAAGTGAAAACCCAAAAACAGGTCCCAAGGAAAATCTTCGTTCCGGAAATGTGAAATGAATGGTTCGTGTACTCGATTCGTTCAATTTTTAAATTGGTTCGGAAATTAAGTAGGGATTTTTTTCGAATGCAAATCTTTGAAAAGGGAATTTTTTGATAAAAATAGTGTGGTACTGCCAGCAATAATTGGTGAATTGAATACATTTTACGAGAGAAAGCCAAAGGGGAAAGTAAAGTTGTAAGTACGTATATTTTGTTTTGCATGAAATATTATAGAAGAATGATAAGAAAAAATTGGTGAAGATGCTTATAATATCAGGCAGATAAAAGGAAAAATATTCTTCAAGCGATTTCAATAAAATTGACAGAAGTGATAGCTGAGACGGAATTAAAAACAAAAAATGTATTTTCAAAACAGGGTATTCCAAAAATATGTCACCATATTGCAACTTCGTTGTTCCTTGAGCGATTTCATTGAAATTGGCATCGGTTGTTGCTGAGACAGAATTATGAAAGAAAAAATATTTTCCACAGGGTGTTCCAAAAATATGTGTCAACTTCTTTGTTCCTCGATTGATTTCAATGAAATTGACAGAAGTGATAGCTGAAACAGAATTAAAAGAAAAAAAATATTTCAAAACAGGGTGTTCCAAAAATATGTCACCATATTGCAACTTCGTTGTTCCTTGAGCGATTTCATTGAAATTGACATCGGTTGTAGCTGAGACAGAATTATGAAAGAAAAAAATATTTTCAATAGGGCGTTCCAAAAAAATGGCAACTTCCTTGTTCTTCGAGCGATTTGAATGAAATTGACGGAGGTGATAGCTGAGACAGAATTCAAAGAAAAAAGATATTTTCAAAATAGGGTGCTCCAAAGTATGTCACCATATCTCAGCGATTGCATTGAAACTGACAACGTTGTTATAGTCGAGACGTAATTATAAAGAAAAATATATTTTGAATAGGGTTTTCCTCCTCTATGCTTGGTTCTTTCACTTTATTTATGAAATCGAAAGTATTCATAGCACTAGCTTTTTCAACTTTCCGTATGTCTTCATTTCTTCTACTGGCCCTTTTGAGACTTTAGTTAGCGGTGAATTTATGTTTGAGTTAAGAGCGCTACTCCGCTTTTTAAAATCCTGTTTTTCAAAAATAACGAACAAAAAATTTTTTATTTGACGATGACGTCGTCGATGTTTTGGTGTCGTGCAGAAGCTTTGGTGGGAAGCTTTTCTTTTATTTTATTTTAGCTAGAAATTAAATTTTATTCAAAAGTTTTGGCGGGAAGCTTTCGATTTTTTATTTTAGCTAAAAATACATTTTTATTTTTTCAAGCGCAAAATGGCTTTTAAATGTAAGAAAGAAAAATCTGCAAAATTAAAAAATCAATAAACGAGAAGGAAGCAAACAGAATTTCGTTATATGATTTTGTGAGAATCAACAGGAACGAAGCACCAAAGAAGTCAACACCAAAAAAATATAAAAGCAGGAGTCATTTTCAAATAATCTTTAGTTCTTGTTAGAACTCAGAAGAGGTCGGACCCACAGTACACATATTAAAGGTAATATATTGCGCATGTGCACCAACTGCATGACCGAAGAACACCCAGCAAGCTTCAGAGGATGTCCAGTACTGAAAGCGAAACAAGCTGATAAGAAGCAAGCCCTTTTCAACAAAAAAGTGTAACAAGAATTTGTGTCGAAATCTGCATGAACACTTACGAAGCCAGCCATCCGTTTTGCAGCCATGGCCAGAAAAAATATCACACCAACGCAGAAGATCCAGTCAGTGGCGAATATCCCAGCTAAGAAGACACCTGCACCATCCACATCAGCACAACCAACAACGAAGGCCTCCCCCAAACCAAACCTAGCCAATCAAGTAAAACGTCTATTTGGATCCGATATTCCAGCAGTCATGGAGAAAGTCGAAGTTCCGTCCCATCCAACTATTTGCAACTAAGTGCCACTTTTATATTCCAATTAAGCAGCGTGTAATACGCATCAACAAACTGCGTGTAGTGGCCTATAACGTTAACTCGTTATACAGCCTGGAAAAGATTACAGCCTTCAACCTTCAACCTATTCCTGAAGAAAAACCCCCGGATATTGCCCTTGTCAGCGAAACGAACGTCACAAAGAGGAACAACATTGACTTCAACAACTACAAAACCTTCAGAAACGACAAAAAGGATGGAAGGAGAGGAACGGCTCACTACCTTAATAAGAAGATCTCTGACAGTGTGACTGAAGTGATTATTTCTGGCCTGAAATGCTTTGAAGCTACCTCCATCACCCTACAGCTGGGAGCAAACGAAACCCTGACGATCATCAGTATCTACAACAAGTGTTCCGCAAGGCTAGCAGACATCAAGGACGATCTACAAACCATGAGCAGTATCATAAACAGCAGTACTTACGGACTGATAGGAGGGGATTTCAACGCAAGACATCACCGATGGATCGACACACCAGACAACAATGATGGGAATACTAGATTTTTAGATTTTTTAGATTAGATTTTATTCAATATAAAGTTGTACATTTGTTATCATTAAGAATGAACAATTGAATAATTAAGGCATGACAATATCTGTCGTCTGCCAGAGTGGCACATTTGCTAAATTTAACAATAATTTCAATTTTAAAACAAATTTATAAGAGTTAAAGTAAAAAAAAACATCACACTAAGTTATTTTTAAAACGATTGCAATTTTAAAAGCTTTCTGTGGTTATACTTCTTCTATAAGCGCTGGCCTTTTGATAGTAGCTGAACAGAAGTTTCCAGTCTAACCCGTTTAGATACTTTTTAGCTTCATCGAATTCAAGAGTATTTTTTCCAAAGAAAGATCGTCTTATCTCCTTCAACACGGGGCATACTCCAATAAAATGAAAGATATTTTCTCTCTCTTGCAGGTTGCACAAATCACAGTTGCCAGTCCCTTCGGTTCGATGTAGTGAATAATTGAGGCTTATTGATTCTCCTCTTATTTTGAAAATTGCTCCGATCATAAAGCATGAGAAACTGCTGTTGAAGTAATTTGCTTCGTTTAAATTATAGTTAACTTTCGATTAATAAAGCCTCTCTGTTGTCTCGCGGGCTTTTTCAATAAAAGAGCATCTCTCAAGCTCATCAGTTGTCCGAATTACTTCATAAAGCGTCTGTTTCCATTGGTTCATTCTAACTTCCGATAAATTCAACACTATACCACAATCTGTAGCCAGTTTTCTCCAATTTTTAGCAAAAAGTATATTCTTTTGGACTGCATACCGCAAAATCTGCTTTGGTAGTCGAATTTCATCCATTTTAGCCACTCTTGATAAATAATCAGCATGTAGCTTTAGCGATAAGATAAACAGTGATGGTAAGCTCGACTCAAGGTAATACATATGCTTGGGGGTGTTGACTGGCAAATAAAAAAATTTCCTCAGAAAGAACCGTAGCAAGTATTCCACCACCTTGAATCGCTGACCACCCCAATCTTGTGAACCATATTGAAGAATGGATTGCGCTGTGGCATTAAACACACCATATTTTGAGCTAACAGCAATAAGTTTCTTGCTAAAAATTCTTTTCCAATTCACGCATATTGCTATTTTAGCCTTATCTACTTTGGTTTTCAGGTGCTTTTCCATGTTTAGCTTGTAAGCTAGCTCATTTTTTTTTTTTTTTTTTATATAATTCATTTTTATTTTTCAATTTTCTTAAAACTATCTTAAAGCTAGACAAAAATTCATAAAAACTAGCCTACTTATCAATATCTTAAAACTAACTTACTGGTCCCAGTCGGGCGCTCTAAGTTAAACTATAATAACTTAATGCTAATGCCTTTCGGCCTAAGAACTATCTTAATACTAAATCCAGGTCGGTTTTATTTTTTACCGAGAAGAATTTACAAAAAAACTCGGTATCATTGTCTTTATTTTTTTTGGTTTTATATAAAACTTAAAAACTACATAAAACTAAATTAAAGCTAATTAAAACTAATTAGAACTACTTAAAGCTACTTAAAACTATTTACAACCTACTTATAAGCTACTTACAGACTACTTACAAACTAGAACAGCCACAGCAAGCATTTTCCGGTTTTATAATTTTTTTTTGTATTTTTGTTGATTTTATAATTTTTTTTGTGTGTTTTTTTTTTTTTTTTTTTTTTTGGCGCCACCCTGACTGTCCCTACTTAAAACTAACTACCTGAACCTATGTAAGTTGGCCATACATAAGAAAATAGCAAGGTCAACTATTAAATGTCTGAAGGAACTTCATCTTCGTTTTTCAACCACCAGAACTGGTTCTCCTGCTTTACCCTATCTTTTCGGTCCCGTTCGGACACAGTCCTACTGAACCGAAGGTGCTCAGCTCCGTCTTGTGCGAGGACGTCTCGACTGTAAAGGAGCCGCCGATCTACAGTTCTACGGCTGACGTGGTAGATTAGCGGAACCGCCGCTTTATCCTGGATCAGCCCTCGGCTGTCTAGGTGGAAGAATGCATCGGGCGGAATAAAGCCACTTAGACGCACACTCTCGTAGTATTCGTATTTAGGGTAATAAGCGCCGAAAATTAAGCTGTTAGACGAGGACATCGCTCTTGCAATGTGACCCCGAATTAGCTTCAGCAAGAAATTATCTATCCTGTTTATGTTGGCCCCGTTGTATAGAGCCAGGTTGGAATAGTAGTGTTTGTACTCCGACTCTGGTGTTCTGTGCAATCCAAGGCAGCGTCGAAGACACTGCCTCTCAAACACCCGAATCTTTTCCATTTGAGATGGGGCAACGTTGAACCAAACCGGGCATCCATAGGCAATCATCGGCCGGATAAGGGCCATGTAGCAAATCACCTTCACCCTGCTGTCATGTCTGTCGAAATACAAATACTGATCCATCCAGATGCCAAGGTACTTTACTACACTTTTACTCGCCAGTGGATGTCCATTTGGCCCTACGATCACCAGCTTGCGCCAGTTCTTTCTCGTATCCCTTGTGGCTCCACGCAACGGAGTCCTAAACAAGATAGTTTCTGATTTCTGAAAGTTGATTTTCAACTTCCAGTCATCACAATATCGTTGAATCTCATCGAAGTCACTCTGCAAAAGAATCCTGATGTCCTCGACTTTTGCAGCTGTTCTGTACGCAATTAGATCGTCGGCATACGCTATTGCCTGAGTTAGACTACCTATCAGATCGCTGGTGTAAATGCTGAATAGAATCGGCGAGTTGACCGCTCCCTGCTGAAGACCATTTTTAATATTAAAGGTTGTGGCAGAAGTTACATTGCCACTCTTGACAACAAACTTTCTGCCATTGAGCATATCATAAAGCATATATAATAGTGGTTTACTAATGCCAAGTCTGGTCAGCTTTAGATAAAGACCCTCTAACCATACGGTGTCGAAGGCCTTCTCCAAATCAACCAGACAGGCACCCGTACACTGCTTCTTAGATTTATTCCATTGGACATCAGAAACGAGTTTCGATGCGGCATGAATAGTGTCATGTCCCGCCTTAAAACCGAACTGATTGTCCGGTATGATATTATTGTCCTCTGTCCACTTAGACAGAGCTCTATTGATAACTTTTTCGAATACCTTGCTGATACTCGGAAGAAGACTTATCGACCGGAGATTCGCCGGATTGGAGTTGTCGGGAGAGGATGCACCACAGCTGTCTTCCACCGCTCTGGATAATATGCATTATTCAGAGCGTTGTTAAACAGAGTGGTATAAATGTCTACTGCTTCTTGAGGTAAATGTCGAAGTACAACGTTGGATATGCCATCGACTCCTGCTGACTTCTTCTTCTTTAATGAATCGAAGATGAGCTGGAGCTCCACGTTCGTAATTAACAGGGAACTGGGCCCATTTCGCTCGGCGATTATGGCGTTTGCCAAATGATCTTCATTGAACCCGGTGAAACCAAGGTTCTCTGATCGCCATTGCGTGATGTCATTCCGAAGGTAGAAGTGATGGAGCAGGGCTCTGTTTTCCAGGTCGTGATTCGGGCGAATGCACACATTCACCTTGTACACTTGCTGGAAAGCAGCCCCCACGGCCTCCACTTTCTCCTGCGGATCTTCGACAATAAAGAGGTCATCGTCCAAGACGGCGTCCTCTGGATTAATTCCTGCTGTCAGAAGTACGTCTCTGTTGTCTGTCGTTCTTTGAAGCTTGAGACACGGAAGATCGTTCTGATCATTCCTTCTAAATATCTTGTTAATTTGCGGAAACATGCTCGGGTTGCTAGCATTATCGGCCCGAATTTTGTTATCCCAATACAAATTAATTGACAACCGATAGTTTTCTTTAATTAGTTGGTTGATGTTCTTGATCGACGACTTCAGTGTCCTAATCTCCAAGTCGTGAGGGTCAGTAAACCGTCGGTACAAGAGTTTGAGTCTTGTCAGCAGTCCGCTTTTTTGTCTGTGTAATGCGTCAATGGTCGCGTTCCGGTACATGTCGGTTGCGTCCCGTTGTTTGTATTTCGGTATTGTTCTGTCCATTGTTCGTTTGATTGTCTCGTCCATTTGTTCTAAGTATTGGTCTATTTCGTTATTTGTCAAATTCCTGTCATTTGGTGGGGATATGTTGTTCGATCTAATTTTGCTCGTTAAGGTGTTGGTAAAGCGTGGCCAGTGCACCTTACTGTAATTGTAAGTATGCACAGGTACATACTCATCCAACTCCACGAGCTCGTTCGGAAGCTGTACTACGGCAGCAAGTCCGCAGTGGTCACTATCGTACTCGATCGTTCGTAAACAGTTCCTTGGTCTTTGACCCACAGTGTCAGTAATTGTCAGTCTTGCGTCTAATAGCAATAAATCCAGATAGTCACCGCTTCTTGGAAACGATGGCCGATCCGTAGCCGTTCTATACGATATTCAGCGTTATACTGACTCATCCAATTAAAAAGATGAATACCTCTCGGATTCTGTACTTGATTTCCCCAATCTAAGTGTTTGGCATTCAAATCACCGGCCATAAGAAAGAAATTTTCGTCCAAGCTCAAGTGTAGACCTTCGAAAAGTTTTTCAAGCTCTGTCAAAAAATCAGTTGGCTGAGGTGATTCCGGTGCATAAGCCGCGATCACATACATTCGCTTACCCTGTTGGAGAGGAATGCATACGACACACGCCTCTAACAGCCGAAGTCTGCGCAGATAACTATTATATATAACTTTATGATTTATGCCTTTTCGTATGAAGATTGCGACGCCCCCCCCTTGAGTGGAGTTGGGTCGATCTCTTCTAACGATATTGTAATTGTTGTTAGTCAATTTATGTTTCTGGTTCAGCTTAGTTTCGCTGGCCATAAACACATCTGGACTTTGGTCTTTCAACAATTGGAAAAGATTAGCTCTAGGTTCGGTCCTAATCAGTGAATTTACATTCACAGCAAGGATCCTAAGAGGCCTCTCTGACAGCGCGCCTTTAACCTCTAATTTGCGTTAAGCTAGGCAAAACAGAGTAGAGATAGTCTACCCTAGTCGCCTGCTCCTTTATCTGGTTGTGAAGTCCTGTTAACTGGCCTTGAATTGCCAGCAACATGCTTCTTATTTCGGCCTGAGCGTCCGGCGCCTTTGGCACTAGGGCCGGTTGGGCTGCCTTAGCTGCAGGCTGTACCGTTTTTCCCCTTCCTGCCGCCATTTGGGCGTAGGAAATTTGGGGATTAACGGGCGTTGCTGTAGGAGCACGCGTTGATGGGCGTATCTCTACCGCTGTCTGCTTAGCCGCTTTATTGTTACGAATTTGCTGAAAAGCTGAGCAGCCCCGATAATTAGCAGGGTGCCCCTCCTTTCCGCAAAGTGCACATTTAAGCTGGGTCATGTCTTCGACCCTTTCCTCTCCGAGCTTGCACTCTCCCTTAATGTGGTCCTCACCACACTTAACGCAGCGTGACTGCATTTCGCAGTTTGCTGCAGCGTGGCCAAACCTTTGGCAGCGCATGCATTGAAGCATGTCACCGCGTCTCTTTAATTTGTCCCAAGTTACAACCTGGTAGTTGAGGACGGAGATTCTCCTCAAACTATCCAGTTTGCTGCTGGGCGATAGTTGAACCAGGAAGAACGGCAAAGACCACTTCTCCCGTCTGGCTCCGACTGTAGCGAACGGCTTGATCCCGATAAAGTCGAGATCGTTGCTCGCTTTTTGACGGAGCTCATTTAAGAGCACCTGTGGTTCCGTGCAGGAATCTATGCCCTTCAAGAGGACCGTTTGGTATTTTTCCACTTTGGGGGTAAAACTGAAGAACTCAGTCGTGGATTTTTTCAGTAACTCTTTAATAATTTTATGCTGAGCCACTGTGGAGCAGTGGATAGCATGTCTATCTGTACTCAAACGTTTAATAAAAAAGTTTTGGCCTATGGCCGACTTACATAGGTCGATGGTTTCTTGCAGTTCCATTTTGTAAGTATTAATTGGTGGCACCTTTTCTTTTTTATTTTGGGGCGGCTGTGGCTGCTGCTGGTGTACTCCCTGCTGTTGCTCCTGGCTCTGCTCCTGTAGTTTTTGTTGCTGTTGTTGTTTCTTTGTGCGTTGCACCTTCGGTAGCTGCTGTGGTTGTTCAGTTGGCAGCTTATGTTGTTGCTGCTCTCCTTCCTTCTGCTGTGGCAGTTGCTGTTGTGATTGCCTTTGCTCTGGCTGCGCTTTCGTTTGCAGCTCTTGTTGTGGCGCTGTTTTTTGTGGCACTGCTTTTAATGGCTCTTGCAGCACTTTTTTTAACTCGCGCTCCTGCTTCTCTCGTTCTCGTCTAGCTTCCTGTTTACTTTTCAGGGCTTGTATTAGAGGGGTAACAATGGAATTGAGCCTTTCCATCTCCCCCCGAATGGCATCAATTTTTTCACTAATCGCTTGCTCATCAAGTGCGACTAGTGCGCCTTGCGCCTCGTTTTCCTCTTCGGAGGACGCCTCTGGTGAGGTTAAACCAACAAGCACATTGCTGTTGGATTCCCCTGTAGTGTATAGACCCTCGCCACCTTCGGACATGTATTCGATGTCGTCATCGGATGGCGAGGTATCAAGTTGTTGATGAATTTTTGCTGCTGCTGTCGTTTTGGCTGTGCGCGCCGTCTCCTTCACCCCAGCTGGCAGCTGGGCTGAGGTGGTGGTGGAGCGGCGCTTGACCAAGTTCGATGCACAGCTTATTCTCTTTCTCCTCTTATTCTTGCTATCGACTGTTGGTGCCGTTGATGTTTTTGCCGTTGTTGCTACGGCACTGGTTGACGGTATGGCTGGTGGTGCCATCGCCTGCTTGGTTGTTGTTGTTGTTGCTTCGGCACTAGCCGTAGCTTTAGCTGGTGGTGCCATATCTGGCTTTATTGTTGTTGTTGCTGGGGCACCTTTCGATGTCCCTGCTGTGTTGCTGGATTGCATTAGCTGCTCTTCCCACTCGATGAAGTTTTCTACTTCACGATTATGAAAAAAAGCAGCCAAATAATTATTGCCCGACTGGGATTCGAACCCACTACCTCTGGATTCTCGGTCTGCCACCTCTTCCTCTGTGCTATTAACACAATTAATATTTGCTTGCTTTAAACTGAAATTGACTACGTCACTCCGAAATAATTAGTTTAAATTAACTGGGAAGCCAAAAACGGGTACACACTTCCACAGTACGAGATCGACCAACAAGCTAGCTCAATTCCTAGGTAGGTGTATTTTTTTACTACCTCCAGGTTAAAGTCACCATATTTCCATTTTTCACTTGCCGCTATCCTGCCTGAGCCATTTTGGAAGATCATAACTTTTGACTTATTAACGTTGACATCTAAGCCCCACATTGTGCAATACCCGTACAGTTTGTTGATCATTAATTGCAGTGAACAAGCTGATTCCGCAAGTATAACTATGTCGTCTGCGTACATGATGACTTTTACTATTATGCTGCCAATATCTACACCACATGGAAGTGAGCCCACAAGATCATCTAAAAAGAGTGCGAATAGCAGAGGGCTAAGATTGCAGCCTTGCTTAACTCCACGGTTTATTTCTAACTTTTCGGTACGCTCATTTCCATTACCAATATATGCCGTTGATTGTTGATATAGTTTTTCTAGAGCTCTGATAAACTTTGAGGATAATCCTAAATTATGTAACTTATAGAACATCGCATTTCGATTTATAGTATCAAAAGCCGCTCTAAAATCCACAAAAACGGTGTACAGCTTTTGATTTTGGTTCAACTTCATTTGAGCTAAAGATGTAAGCACGAAGATGTTATCAACTGTCGAATAACCAACATGAAATCCAGCCTGAAACTCACTTAGTTTTTTGTTAGAATTTACCCATACATTCAGTCTCTTGTTTAATAAAGTTGTATACGTTTTTAGCGTTGAGTTCAGGAATGATATGCCTCTGTAGTTAGTCGGATCAGACGGATCACCCTTTTTATATATCGGGAAGATCAACGCTTCATAAAAGTGTTCAGGTAGAGTTCCAAAATTGAAAATTATGTTCAGTGCTTTTGTTAAATTTTCTTTAAAAGCATCTGTGTTGTATTTCAAAAACTCAGCTGGAATTCCGTTTGACCCTGCTGCTTTGCCGTCTTTCAGAGAACTTAGTACACTTTTAACTTCTTCCAGTTCAATATTCTTATCTAGAATTTCGTCCTTGACAAGAGGCTGTGTATAGTTCCATTTAATCTGATTCGGCACATACAAAAGGGAGGTGTAGTGTTCACGCAATCTTTCCACTGGAATTATTGCAGTATCTTTTGAGGTATAATTCCCAGATAATTTTCTTGTTAATGACCAAAACTCGGCCGAATCTCTGCTTTGACTTAACTGGAATGCGAGCTTTTCAAAGTGAGCTTCCTTTTTTGCTTTTACTTATCGTGATTGGGAGGTGATCCGAGAATGTTGCATTCCCAACTTCGAAGTCCTTGAAGAAAAAATTCCAATCTCCACCTATTAGCCCATAGTCAATTGTAGAGCTACCTTGCTTACCAATGAATGTGTGCTCTCCCATTTTATCGCCATCAGCACTGCCATTTAGTATGCTTAGAGCAAAATCGTTACACAAGTCTACAATTTTCCTTCCTTCAGCATTGACTTTTGAATCCTTAGAGTTACGCTTACGGTCCTTGAACACTATTTCCGCTTCCAAATTTGCTGTTCTCGCGTTGAAATCACCAATCAAAATAAGGTTTTGCGATTTAACAGAGCATAGACCATCATACAATATTTCATAATCTTTCTGCCAATGATTGCAGTAATGATTGATGATGGGAATACTATTGTGAACTGGCTGGATAAGAACAGCGATCAACATTCCCTAATAATCGTATCTCAACCGAGGCCTACGTTTCCAAGAACTCCATCAACGTTGGACTTCTTCCTAGCAACCTCTAACCTGATATGCATCCTACCTGAGTTACGGAACAACGTCTGCACAACACTCACTAGCAAATCTGATCATGAAGCCGTTCTGCTCTCAGTAAATTTACAGCAACAGCTCATTTCCACCAATCAACCTGAAGTGGGATTTGTCAATTACTTGAGGCTAGATGCAGCCATGCTCCAAAGTGACATTGACGGGTCAGTCATCCTTCCTACAGAAAATAGAAATCTGCAAGACTCGGGGATTGATACAACAATAGATGCCCTAGAAGACGTAGTCAGCAGCTCACTTGAGAATCAAATACAACCAATAACTTCTCGGGACAGGTATCATAATTTGCCAATTTATATTCAAAACCTTTATCTCCACAGACAGCGGCTTAGAAAGTTGCTTCACAGAATTCACCAGAGGGAATTGAATACCAACTAACCCAACTACCAGGCCGTTTCAGGTGAACTACAATGTATGAACATCATGTTTAGGAACTCAGTAAAGCACCACAATGACAACCTCCTCCAGAAGAGACTTCAAACAATTAAACCTGGAATCGAAACATTCAAAAAGATCAATAGGATCATTGGTAAGAGGCCACCAATGCCAGATGTCATCACATCTACCCTTGGGGATGTTACCACCAAAGAAGACAAGATCAAGGCTTTTGCTGATTACTTTGAAGAACACTTCACACCCAATCTACCATCAGATCCTGAGTTCCTGGATGAAGTCGAGACATCAATGCAAGCTGCTCAAACATTTCAGGAAATTGTACAGTTCAGCAACAACAACCCCGCCAGCGACCTCACGGTACACCACGAGTTCACTACTCCGGAATAAATAAAGGAAATCATTCACAGAAGCCATCCAAAGAAGTCAACAGGACCGGACAAAATCTCCAACTTCGTCCTGAAGAGACTGCCGCATTCGGTGATGATCTTTTTGGCAATTATCCTCAACAATTGCGTAAACAACTGTTACTTCCCCACCAAATGGAAAGGGGCTAGAATTGTGGCTATTCCAAAAAAGAGCAACAACAAAGACGTCTCTGGATACAGGCCCATCTCACTTCTGTGCAACATGAGTAAGATACTCGAGGAACTAATACTCAGACGACTCAAATATTTCTGCACTGACAACCGCATAATTCCAGATATGCAGTTTGGATTCCGAGAACTTCATTCACTTTAAAAGTTCCAGCACGATGTTGCCCTCTCCCTAAATTGTCATCAAGTCACTGTCGGATGCTTTTTCGATATTGAAAAAGCATTTCACAGCGTGGACTTGTTCACAAACTTTTCCAACTCAGATTGCCACATTAACTACCGTGGCTGAAAGCCTCTCTACCCTCAACCAACCACAACCACATCAATGGCAACCGGACCTGAATACTCCGAGAAATGAAGCAGCCATTAGATTAAGATAAGATATAAAGAAAATGACAATTAAATGTAAATTAAGCAAAAATTATCGATGTAAGAAGTAACGCCCCTATTGTGCCAACATATATTTAATAATCAATGTATACTTTAAGATAACTAGCGTTAAGTAAATTGTAATTCAAGTTAAAAGTTCAAATGAGCTCAACTCCATTGCGTTTCGCCCAGGTATGATAGTTGGGCTCATCAGTTAGATGACTATCATACCCTTCTAAGACGCAAATTTGTATCGATGATTTAAAAATCTGCTACAGTTTTGCTTGTACCTTTTAAATACTCAATTTGCATATCATATTCTCCTAACTGGAGTATCCATCTTTGTAATCGGGGTGAAATATCTCTTCCTAAGTTTTTTGTCTGAAGCCATTTTAAAGGCTGTTGGTCAGTTTCAAGATCAAATCGTCTACCATATAAATATGGTCGTAAATATTTTAAGGACCAAACTATAGCTAATAGTTTTTTTTCTGTTGTACTGTAGTTCCTTTCATGTTCGTTGAGAGTTCTACTTATAAACGTAATTGGATGCCCATTGTGATGATGCTGCAATGGCATAATTCGATGCATCTGTCGTTAAGACCAATTTTTCATTAAAATCAGGATATGCAAGTACTGGTTCCGTTTGAAGTGCATTTTTTAATTCTTTTTTTTTTGTGTTTATTTTCCCGTGGGTAGTTGTAAAACCTGCTATTCAGGCTCTATGAGGACCGAAAAACGCGTGCTCATAGAAGTGTGAGATTCTTACTACACTAAAACCACCTCCACTTCCCGATTGCTACTAAGTTGAAACTTATCTAGCAATTTATTTTTAACGAAGTTAAATTACGTGTTGCAGGTTACATTCCGGTGAAAGTTCCTGCTTAATCCGCGATTTTAAAGCGGTTTTCTGTTCACCGCACCAAGTCGAAAGGTCTTGTTCTTCGCAGACGGCGTACTAAATTCGACTCGTCAAGAATGTCAATAATCGTTGAATTAGCGTGTTTTACTAGTCGATTTCTATGTTTTCGCGCGAAACTTTTTATTTCCTCCCGCACCGTAGGAATCCCGAGATCCCTTGAAGATCTTCGTTTCTTATATACCACGGAGCATTTACCTAATGCCTAATGACCTAAGCAATTTATTTTCAAACGTAAGTTATTTAAGTTTGTATCGCAGGTACAACCCCAAAGTTGTATACCATAAGTCCAAACAGGTTTAAGAACCTGTCGGTATAAAATCAATTTATTTTCAATACTAAGCTTTAAATATTTACCGAGTAACCAGTTCATATCTCTTAATTTACTTTTTAGTTCTTCGCATTTCTTTTTCACGTGCGGCTTCCATTTTAATTTCGCGTCTAGAGTCATTCCCAGATACTTTGCCTCATTTACAAATGGAACACGAGCGGTATTAAGAAAGACGGGTAATCTATTTATTTTTTTATACGTAAAGTCCACGAGGACTGACTTTTGTTCATTGAGCGCTATTCGCCATGTTTTCGTCCACTCATTAACATTATTAAGAGCATTTTGTAATTTAATTGTAGCTTCGCTAATCGTTTTGCCTACTGCTAGTATTGCAGTATCATCAGCAAACGTGGCTACAATAGTGTCATCTGTTTGAGGTATATCGCGTGTAAATAAAAGGTACAGAACTGGACCTAATACACTTCCTTGTGGTACCCCAGCCACTATTTCTTTGAAATCAGAATAGTCATTTCCGTGTCTTACACGAAAAAGTCTTTCATTTAGATATCCGTTTAAATGTTGTAAAGTCCTTCAGGCAGAACTTGTCTTTATTTGAATTTGAGGCCTTCGTGCCACACCTTGTCAAACGCCTGCGACACGTCCAAAAACACAGTCGAACAGATTTTCTTTTCTTCAAGAGCTCTCTCAATTACGTCAGTTCAGTATTAATTGTTTCTCTTCTATTATCGGTTGCAGGCGCAGAAGTAGTATTCTTTCAAAAACTTTTGATATAATAGGAAGAAGCGAAATCGGCCTGTAAGACTTCTTTTCGTGAGATGGTTTGCCAGGTTTCAAAACCATTATGACTTCCCGCAACTTTCCATTGGCTCGGAACATATTTTAACCTTAGAGTGGCATTTATTATGTAAAGGAGGTTAATAAACCCTTTACGAGGGAGCATTTTTAAAATCTCTGCCGTTATTAAGTCATATCCTGGAGCTTTGTTGGACTTAAGCTTCTTTATTTCTGTTTTCAATTCGGAAAGTGTAGCATTTCTCGTTATGTAGCTTTTATTAGAGGTAAAATTTATATTAATATTTTCGTTGAGTTCTTGCCCATCAAACGGCTTAAATGTTTCCTCTAAGTAATCGGCGAATACCGTCGCTTTTTCTTTGTCACTTTTAGCCCATTCGTTTTGGCTTCTCTTAATCGGAGACACTGGAAGCTTTGGTTTTTTCGTTGTTTTTATAGCTTTCCAAAGTGAGTAGTTGGATTCTTTCCCCGCTGTCAAGCCTTCAAGGTAATTTTCAACTTCAAGTTCTTTGAAATCTGATATCGCCGTTTTTAGCATATTACTCAAGCAATTTAAATGAGCTTTGTGTTGAGGAGCACGGGTTTGCTGCCATTTTTTACGTGCTTTTCGTTTCTCTTTCACTAAATCTCTTATTTCTTGCGGATTTTTTATATCTTTAAAGCGAGGCATTAGCCTTTGATAAGGTGTGTTATCCCAAGCTGCTTTTTGTATTATATCAACAAAGGTAACTGAGTCTTCAAGCTCAAGAGGCGTTTGTAATGACACCCTTAACTCAACGTTGTCCTCGATATCTTTTTTAAATCCATCCCAGTTGGTTTTACTGTTTGTTAACCTGGGTGGTTTTTCAATTTTAACAAGGCTTTCGCTTATAATGAGTACGACGGCAGAATGATCTGAGAAGAGGTCAAAGCCCTCTGAAATTTCTATACGGTTAGAGGGTATTCCTTTCACCATGAATAAATCGATTAGGTCAGGTATTTTCGACGGATCAGTTGGCCAGTAAGTTGGCTTGCCAGTCGAATAAAAGTCACAATTATTTTCCATTCCTGCTTCATATAGCATGCAACCCTTTTGAGATATGCATCGTGAGGCCCAGAAGGTGTGCTTTGCATTAAAGTCACCACCAACAATTAAATTTGGACTTAGTGACTTTATCAATGTCGTAAATTCACTCTTATCAATTTTGCAAGGCGGAGGGCAATATATGGAAGAGACATTGAGAGGAATATTTTTAGTTTTAACCTGTACACTACTCAATTGCAATTGATTTCGCCTCTATTTTGAGGCCTATCGAGTGTTCAATGCATTCTTTTATATACAATGATGATCCACCTCTTGCTTTGTTTGACGGATGAATGGCGTGGTAGTCATGAAACCCGTGGATCTTAAGATTTGATTCATTTTTGGCATGCGTTTCTGATATCAAACATATTTCAATATCATTTTCTCGCATATACATCTCCAATTCTCAGAGTTTTTGCCATAATCCGTTGGCATTCCACGTTAGAATTTTAAGCTTTTCCATCTTATATTTTTTGAAAGAGGTTTGGGTCGCATACAATTTTCGAGCTTACTTAACCTATCAAAGATAAGTTTATTTGTTTCACATTGTTCTTCAAGTTTTGACAAAATTATTGAAAAGACTTTCGAAACCGGGTCTGTTTCAGTGTCTTTAATTACGGGTACATTTTTTGCCGCTATTTGGGCATATGTTTCTGCCCAAATAGCGGCAAAAAATATTTTTCTAACTGCCTTGGTGGGTTTCTTTGTGTTTGGGCAGATTTTGATCGTCGCTTTTGTAATTCTTTAGCTACTTATATCATGGATAAAGTCCTTCCTTGAAAAAAGATCTTATCAGGTAATATTCAGAAATTGTCTTTCAAACGCATTCAGTGCTCACTCGGGTGTCCCTCAGGGAAGTCATCTGGGCCCGTTTTTGTTCATTCTCGCTATAAATGATGTTACTTCATGTATACGCTATAGTGATATTCTTATATACGCTGATGATATGAAGATATTCAAAGCAGTACAATCTTATCATGACCATGTTCTCTTGCAGGCTGATATTGACAGTTTTAATCTTTGGTGTGATAAAAACGGCCTTTCTCTTAACCCAGTTAAATGCCAAACTATAACTTTCTCTAAAAAGCGAATAGTGAGTACTTTTGATTATTCCATTACAGAGCACACACTCTGTCGTGTTTTAAGTTTCAAAGACCTGGGTGTTCATTTTAGTTCTGATTTAGATTTTACAGTACATATTAACTTTATTGTAAACAAAGCGAGTTCCATGCTTGGATTCATAAAACGCTCGGCAAAGGAGTTTAACGATCCGTATGTTACTCTTTCCTTATACAACTGTTATGTGAGACCCCATCTTGAGTACGCCTCCCAAGTATGGACACCTTTTTACGAAATTCATAAAAGCCGTATTGAATCAATACAGCATAACTTCATTCGTTTCGCATTGAAAGGACTCCCTTGGGCTGATCCGTACAACCTGCCTCCTTGTAAACACAGAATTAAGCTTCTGCAACTTCAAACTTTATATGAAAGGCGTGTTAATAATGATTTAATATTTTTCCACCAACTTATCAGTGGTGAAATTGATGCAGCTGACTTGTTAGCCTGTGTAGGCATTAACTTCCGCGGAGGAGCTCACCATCTACGAAGATTTGAACTTTTTCACGTTCCTTTTCATAGAACTAACTATGGTATACACGAACCTCTTAATCGTATGTGCAGACCTTTTAATTTAAACGCTTCCGCTGTTGATTTTAACTTAAGTAAAGTTCGATTAAAAGCATTGTTGCGCACCAGTGCTCCACTCTCGTGAATTTTTAACTTTGTTTTCTTAAATGTTTTATATTATGTTTCTAATATTGTATGTTTTTTAATTGTTTAATTTTGTTAATGTTTATTTATTTATTTATGTGCTTGTGTTAGCTTACTTAATCTACTCGTACTAACAACTAGCACTTGCATTCATGATGAGCCTCTGATTGTAGAATGCAGCTTGCTTTAAGCTCGCTACAACAAAGAATTCTGAAGTGTAATACTTCACAGCCCCTATAACTTGCTGGGTGATTTCCATTACAATTAATGCACGTCGGTGGACTTTCACTTTTTCCGTTGCAGTCAACAGTTAGATGTTTTCCAGCGCATTTTACACACCTTGGCTCTTTTTTGCAATAGGTTTGGGTGTGATTGAATTCTTGGCAGCGTTTACACTGAGGGAATAACCTTGTGCTCTTACTTAGAGGTTCGATCCTAACTACGATGTTTAGAATTGTTTTAATTTTATAAATTTCATCTAATTTTTCAGTCTTATCGAACGAAAGTATAAATAGTGGGAGACCACGTTGTACCACTATCGCTTCACCCTCTTTTTTCTGTTTCTCTCTTTTGACAATGTTCGTCGCATCTAAGATTTTGAGGTTGCGCTCTTTTAGATCACTAATAATATCGTCTTTTAAACATGATGCGTGTAGACCTCTTGCCACAACACGTAGGGGTCTTTCCAACTTATTTTCATAGGTATACCATTCTACTTTTTCTTCGTTTAGTTTTCGTGACAGAAGACGATAACTTTCGGGGTCTTTCACACAAACTTTCCACTTGTTGTTGTTAAGTGAAATAATTTTAAAAGCCGATGGTAATAATGCCTTTAATATGGTATGCAACTTGTTATACTCCGCAATACCGATAACATTTATCGGTGGAGGGGGCCGTTCTTTAACAGGTTTTTCTTTAACTGTCGCATGTTTTGGTGAAACTCTTATTTCAAAAGAAGAGGCTGCTTCAGGTGAAGAGCCAGCTTTACGCTTTTAACTCAATCTTTTCTTTGAGGACTTCTCCGTTTCACGTGCTAGCTCTTCTTCGTCCGTTTCATATCTACAATTATTGACTTGTGGCAAGCTAGACTTTGAGTTTATTGGAGGATTTTCGCTTTTCAATATCTCATTTTCTTTTCGAAGAAGATCGACTTCTTTCTTTAGCTCTTGATAAAGTTCCATTATTTGATCTAGTTTTTGTCGAAGTTCGTTATTATCTTTTTCAAGATTTTTGTTTTATCTGAGTCTATTTTGGCGCGCGCAGGCGTGACGGGTGAACTTTTTTGCCCGAATTTTGTTGGTTTTGCACTCGATTTAGATGGTGGTGATCGAGATACCCTTGCACTTTTTAGGAAGGGATTTAATAAATGCAATAATTGGCTCTCCCCAGAATCCATAGAGCCGACCTCCGAAGAGGGTGGATTTTCCAGTGAACCTGGACTGCCACCTGGGGTACTATATTTTATTGTTTTGCTCATTGCATAGTTATGTATACATCAATCTCAGTATACGGAGTTTTTAATTCTTGATGTGCTAAATATAATTTATATCGTTTTTATCAATTTTCTTATCTTTCTTTGAATACTTGGTAATGGGTTGTGCAATTTTTGCAAAATCTTTAATAAATTTCCTGTAATACCCTGTTATTCCCAGGAATGATTTAATCTCTTTAACTGTACTAGGAAGTTGAATTTTTTCAATTGCTTCTATTTTATCTATATTCTGTTTCACACCTTTGTCTGTAATTGTGTGCCCTAAAAACTTAGTTTCTCTTCTTAGAAAATTACATTTATCTACCTGAACTTTAAGATTATATTTTTTTAATCGTTGAAATACGAATCGAAGGTTAACCATATGTTCTTGTAATGAAGTACTAAAAATCAATATATCATAATGATATACTACACATATTAAAACCTCATTCATCATTGTTTGGAACGTAGCTGGTGCATTTTTTAAACCAAATGGCATTTGTAGCCATTTGTAATGCCCATATGGAGTTGACAAAGCTGTTTTCTCAGATTCTGTGGGATTAATTTTATCTGCTGGAAGCCTTTAGCAAGGTCAAGGGTTGAAAAGTATTGAGTTCTTCCTAATTTATCTAATATCTCGTCTATATTAGGTATAGGATGTTTAAATTCAATTGTTTTTTCATTTAATTTTCTATAATCAACTACCATTCGCCATTTTTGTTCACCTGAATTATCTGCTTTCTTTGGGACTTTGTGTTGTTGAAGTAAGTTTATCACCTTCTTTATAAAAAATATATTTATATTTCATCAATAAATTTTCTTAACTCTTGTTTTTCTTCAAAATTTAAATTCTCATCTATTAATTGGCTCATATGCGTTGAGTTGCAATATTCTAGATTGCGAATTTCTTCATATTCGTATAAACATGCCGTTGCTTTTCTTTCTTCATCGTAATTTTCAAAAAATGTTTTTCTTTTATTTATTTCTATATACTCTTCTTTCAAATTTAGTTCAGCTCCTATAGGTTTTAGTAAATAATTCCTACAAATTTATTATTTTGAATTCTCATTAAGTTACATGCCATAGTAGCTTCATCTTCATTGAATTCTACTGGTACTTCAGATATGATTTCAAATTTAATTATATTTTCATGGTTTAATGATTTAACTTTGATTGGAACTTTCATTAAAGTTCTCTTCTCGCAATTTCTAATAGTTGTGACTCATCAAGTATACTTGTTGTTGATCCAGTGTCTATTAGAATATTAATTTCTTTTATTATTAAGTGTAACTTTTACTATGGGAAGTGATTTTTCTATCCGGCTATGGTAAAATTTACCTCTTCGTGTTTGATTTCCGCGTTATTTACATCCATAGGTTCTGCCCTAGGATTCCTATTATAATTATTATTATTCCTATACTGTCCTGAATTATTTGAAAATTTTTAAAATGTCCCTGATTATTATTATTGAAATTATTATAATTTCTTAACTGTCCTGAATTCCGTCGTCTTTGATTATTATAATTATTTCTTAAATTATTTTGGAATGGTGGTCAAGCAATATAATTATTTCCTCTATTATTTTTGCTGTAATTGTTATTATTTTGTTGTGCCTGATTTATTTTAAAATTATTTGAATTTCCCTGTTTATATTCTCTATTTAGATTCCCATGGCGCTTTAGCAAAGTATAAGCCTCTCTTATATTTTGAATATTTTATGCGATAATGACAGATACCGGATTTGCATTTAAATTATTTAGGAATTTATTCATAACAATGCTTGCATTGTTTAAAGGGTAATATATAACACTTTGTTCTAACTTACTTTTTTTTATTAAGTTTTAAAAGGATTTCCTCAGTCTGGTTAAAGAGTTGTTGAATATCGCTCGTGTTGATCATGTGAAGGGCTTGAAGAATTTGTTCGTATGTTTCTCGAACTCCGAAATCTTGGATCAATGCTACTTTTATAGTTGCCCAAGTTGGCATCAAAATTCTCAGTATTGTATTTATTGCTGCTCCTTGTATTTTGTTTCGAATTATTAATGTAGCTATCGGCTGATTTTCCACATTCACATATGTATATATGTACATAATCTATGTATTCAATAAATGAAATGACGTCTTCATCTGAACTTCCCGAGAATGTTGGGAGTTTTTCCAATCTCAATGATGGAACATTCTGGTCTGGTGCTGGTTGAGCCATTGTTGTATTTATTATTTATTTTTTTTTTTTATTTTTATCTATTTAAATTTGGAGCTTTTTTTTATTTAAGCTATTCTTTCACTTTCCTTGTCTTTTAAATAGACACTTTGTCTTTTTCGTAGACACTTTTTATTGTTTCTTTTTACTAATCTCATTACGAGAATTCGTGTATAAAAACTTTTTATGAACACTTTAGTAAGCAAAAACTCGAAAAATCACTTCGGTGCCTTTACGATATTTTTTTTAATTGTTTCTTTTTTATCACTTCGACGAAAAAGAGAATTGTTTTGTCCACTAAAACACTTCGGTGTTATTAATTTTCACAAAACACAATTTAACTGCGATCGTTGAATTTTGAGATTATGTACGTTGTACTTTAATCCGCACAAAAACTCCACCGGTTAAAAAATTTAATAAAAATTATTTTTTTTTTCGGTTCGATCACTGAATCTCATCTATTCATTAATTTGCATTTAATTTCTTAGTGAGATCCTACCGACTGTGCCAATTTTTGTATTTGATCCTCCGGGATCTGTTTTTAAAAAGACTTAAATAAAACACACATTTAAATAAAATATTAATTTTTATTTATTTAATATAGAATCAGATCCCTTACCACTGGTGGGGGGAAATTTTCAGCTAACTGTGACTGCTGTCTGACTGTCTAATAAGTGTCTAAGTGTTTAGGTGCTTAGTGACTAGTGTGTCTCTCATCAACTGAGACATCCTTCTTATACTATTAATATGCCTATGCAGCAATTCTGCATTCATATTGGCACTCATAAATATTCTTCTTATTAACTAGAGGTATGTATACATAGATACATGAATATCATCATTCTTGATGATGATTCAATTTCATGCTCATGATGAAATTAATATTATTTGATCGTGGACGATCTTTGTTTACATTGGTATTTTATGTGTGGGAGTTCTATAGGAGATACTTCATAGACGGTTAGCTTGTGTTTATATAAAATTCTTTATGACATCCTATTGGTGTCGATTGATATTATTCATACTCAAGCAAATATGCTTGGTATGGTTTTATGATTATTTAGGTTTGGAAGTTATTTTATAACTCGGGCAAACGTTACACGGGGAAATGATTTTCGGGAAAACGTAGTGTTCCCAAAAAAAATTTCTTATAGAAACTATGCCAGGCCCCAGGCAAAAAAATTTCCGGCTTAACGATTAGGAAGTCTAATCTTGTTGGATATAGTTTACAGTAGAATTTTGTATAAGAATTCATGTAAGTTGAACTGAACTTAATACAAATTGAAATTGCGTATGACAAAGCCCTCACTCTGTCACTGATGAGTCCAAGTGAGTAAGCTGGACGAAACGCTAATTTTTAGGACTAAAGGCCATAAAAGGCTATTTTTCTCAGGAACTAGGAGCATAGGATAAGACATCGCTCTAAAGAACCAGCTATCCATGAAACCCAAGAGCGTCTGACGCATAATGTGCGGCTCATTGGTCAGCGTCTGATCCCATAGGGGCGGCTGTATTTAAGACCTTGAATAGAAGAAGTAACTAAGCTATTTATGGGTAACAAACAAAAGTTACAAAAAACAAACATGGCAATGAGTAAAACAAACAGATACATTACCCCAGGTAAGATTAATTTACCCCCGCCACTAATAAAAATTCTCTTTTCTTTTCTTTCTTCCATAAATTTCTTTGTGCAGTTGGGAAACTGCTCATCAACTGTGAAGAACATCAAAACCGGAGTCGCACAAGGTTCAAAACTTGGCCCATTCCTCTACAGCCTGATGACATCAGATTAACCCGTCCCAGCTGGCTGTGAAAACCTGCCGTTTGCTGATGATTCACTTACATACGCGACTTCAATGACACCGCTAGTCGCAGTCCGGATAGTAGAAGCTCACATCAACAGACTGTTCAATTTCAACAAAAAATGGGGCATCAAAATTAACTCGGGAAAATCGGAGCTTATCTGCTTCAGGAGACCCCGTGACGGCAGAAGTCGCTCAGCAGCCACTTGTAGAAGCCTAGTTCTAAAGCTTCCAGATGGTTCAACTATTGCTGCCAAAAGGGACGTCAAATACCTGGGGATCAACTTCAACGAGTTGCTAAGGTTCAACCCGCACTCAAAAAGTGTACTCAGAAAAGCGAACTGGGCATTCCACCGACTACACCCCTTGATGAGGAGAAGATCAGGACTAAGCCAACAGACGAAGATACTTATGTACAAGCAACTTTTGCGGCCAGTCATCACCTACTCTTTCCCGGTTTGGTTCACGATCACACAAACAGCGATTAAGGAACTCCAAATCTTCGAGAGGAAGATGCTAAGAATCTGCACCGGACTCCACTTCGATCGGCAGCGAAGAAAACATTACAGGAATGAGGATCTGTACAGAAAAGCAAGGATAATACCGCTGGACAAATACCTGCTAGATTCGGTAAAGAAGCTAGTGCTGAACACCGTTAATCACCCCTATCAGCTAATGAGAAGAATGGCCACCGAGCAACGACATCCCGAGCCGAGGTACCTCAGTGTGATGGAAACCCTGGACGCCAATATCTTCACGGACAACGACGAAACAGCCGTTTCTTTCAACGCTGGCACAGGGTCAGCATACTACTGCGGCTAAAAGCCAAGCCTTTACACCAATCCATACCCAAACCACCAATGGACAACCGGGACGAAACACCCCGAGAACATCAAAGTCAATTGATTTTCTTAATTTTAAGTTGACATGTATGCTATATATTAATATTTCTTTTTAAATCTAAGCCAATGAATAACAATCGGCCCCCTTTGTGCCATAAGATTTATAATTTCAATGTATTTTAAGTTAACTCAAATTGTATATATATTTTCAATAAAAAAAATCGTTAATCGTTATTCGACATAACCCCAGGTGGCAAACCAGATAAACTGATAAATCCACTCTCTTCGGAGATCGGTCCTATGGATTCAGGGGAGGACCAATTATTGCTAGCAGGAAATAGACGAAGTTCTAAAACACTGAGGACTCCGCCAAAAATATTCCCAAGGGTTACTCCATCGAAAACCCTTACCGAAAAATCAAATGACAAAGAAGTCATTAACGAAAAAGGAATCTATGAAAAAATCGAAATAAAAGATCCGCAGTGTTCCAAAAAAAGCAACGAGATCCACCAAGTTACATCCAAAAATTATTTTGAGGAATGGCAAACAGAAATAATAGCCAGAAAAAAACTTGAAGTCCTCGTTGAAAGTCTTCAGCAACAAGTTAAGAGACTTGAAGAAAAAGTCAGCTTGCTAGACAAGAACACCTCAAAAAATGACAGCAAGACTAGTCCAAAAATACTTGTGAAAAGCCCACCAAAAACAATTGAGTTTCATACTGATGAGGAAGAGCTTCTTTTTGAAACAGATGGTAACAGAAATAAACGTAAATTTAAGAAACGGAAAGCAGAGGGTAGCCCAGAGACTGTTCAAAAAATTAAGCAGGTAGCTTCAAAAGCGGATATTGCTGCAACAGCGAAAACATCAAACAATGAAATAAAAGATGTATCCCAAAAGAAGTCTTTTGCTAAAGGTACTAGGCAAACTGCACCACCTCCAATCATGATTTCCGGATTGACAATGTTTGGTGAGCTTAAGAACATAGTAGAAAAATGCACTAATAAGGCATGTAAATATACATTAATTGGACAATTGGAAAGTCATTCTTGAAGACGCCGATGAGTATAGATATATCACTGAAGAATTGAACAAAAAGAAAATTCAGTGGCACTCGTACGAAAATAAAGCTACAAGGTCGATAAAGATAGTAGCAAGAGGTCTCCACTCTTCATGTGTTGCCAAAGATATTGTCGAAGACCTTAATCAAAAAGGTTTCCAAGCTCTCGATGCGAATAATCTTATTAAAAATGAGGCAATCAAAGACTCCACTGGAGTATTAACGACAACAAAAAGATCTCTACCTTTGTTTATGCTCACCTTTGAAAATAAAGAAAGTCTCGATAAGATTTACAATATGAAATCAATTATGGGCATAGTTGTCGAAATTGAACCACTGCGAAAGTCAAAAATTGTTCCACAATGTTAACGCTGTCAAGCCTTTGGGCATACACAAAAATACTGCAATCGTGACTTTGCTTGTGTTAAATGCCAAGGCAAGCATGCAACTAAAAGCTGTCCCATGGGCAGAAAACAGAAAGCGAAATGTGTTAACTGTCAAGGCAACCATCCTGCAAGTTACAGAGGATTTCCAGTTGCCAAAAAATTCCAAGACACAAAAAGAAAAACAAAACTGGGAACAAGTTAAGAAACCCAACAAACACAAAAGCAATAGTTGAAAGCAAAAAAGTAGCCGTTGAAAACAAAAGAAAAGAAACATCTATTAAAGAAATGCTTGAACTTATCCTGAAAAGGATTGACAAACAAGATTTAAACATAAAACAGCTAAGCGAAGAAGTCGTTCTTAAAAAACAATGATGGACAAAACACTCAAAATCGCAACATGGAATGCAAATGGTCTTTTACAACATGTATTAGAACTAAACATCTTTTTAGACATAGAGCATATAGACATTTGTATGGTGTCCGAAACTCACCTCACTATAGAACAAAATCTAGATAAATATTATACGTGTTATCACGCTCCGCACCCAGCTGACAAAGCTAGGGGAGGATCAGCAATACTAATAAAAAAGTGCTTAACACACTATGAAGAGCCTAAGTTTACTAATGAAAACATGCAAGTAACCACAATTAGTATTGGTATAAAAAAGAAAGAGTTTGCCCTCCGATGCGCTCTCCAACTGAAGAAGACTATGCAGAACATCTAAATTTGTTAGGACATAACTTCCTTGTTGGTGGCGACTTCAATGCTAAACACACCCAACGGGGATCTAGGCTCATAACAACGAAAGGCAAACGGCTATATCATGCAGGCCGCAAATACAACTGCGAATTTTATTCTTCTGGCTCGCCAACATATTGGCCATCTGATTCTAACAAAATACCAGACCTTATAGACTTTTTCGTAGTAAAAGGTATTAAACGAAACCATATAAGTGTCGAAGGTAATTACGATTTATCGTCAGATCATACTCCAGTAATATTATCACTGAGCGAAGCAGAAATAATAGAAAAAAGTAATCCTAAGCTCGTGAACAAAAGAACAAACTGGAACGAATTCAAAGATAAACTTGAAAGTTTTATAAACCTAAGATCCCCTATGCAAACAATAGAACAGATTGATCATGAAGTAGAACAATTTATTGCTGATTTGTAACAGGCTGCAGAAGAAAGTACTCCAACAATTTCGAACTCAAGAGAAAAAGAAATAAAATATCCTGTCGAAATAAAGGAGCTGATCTTGGAGAAAAGAAGAGCTCGAAGAAAATGGCAAGCTACGAAATTTCCAGGTGATAAGGCAGTTTTTAACCGTCTTAACAATGAACTAAAGAAAAGAATCTGTGAATTTAAAAGTGATTCACTTAGTAGATTCCTGAATAGTCTGACGACGGATGCTTCTACGGAATACTCCTTATGGAAAGCAGCTAAGCGCCAAAAAAGACCACAGGCACAAAACCCGCCAGTAAAATCTCAAGATGGTAAATGGATCGGAAACCCAAAACAAAAGGCTGATCTCTTCGCTGAACATCTCGCGAATGTTTTTAAGCCATTTCCAGCAAGCACAGCTACAGATCCATTACAGTTTGTTGATAGAAACGACGAATGTGAAATTCCTTTTGTCACGCTCAAAGAAGTAAGAAGTATGTGTCAACATAAGTTGTCTAGCAAAAAATCACCAGGGTACGATCTAATAACTGCTCAGGTTTTGAAAGAAATGCCTTCTATAGCCTTCAAAAAACTCCAATTTATAATAAATGCATGCCTTAAACTAAGATATGTGCCACATCATTGGAAAATTGCAGAAGTCATTGTCATACCTAAACAAGGTAAGCCACCAACAGAAGTAACATCTTACACACCTATATCGCTTATACCAATCATGGCAAAAGTTTTCGAAAAACTGCTTCTGAAAAGACTAAGCAGAATAATAGAAGAAAGAAGACTAATTCCGAGCCATCAGTTTGGATTTAGAAATAAACATTCCACGATAGACCAAGTGCATCGGATTACGGATGTTGTGGAAAAGGCACTTGAAGAAAAACAAGTATGCTCGGCCATATTCTTAGATGTTGCTCAAGCTTTTGACAAGGTTTGGCACATGGGACTTGAGTAAAAACTGCATAGGGATCTTCCCAGGCAGTACTACGAAATACTGAAATCCTACGTTACGAACCGACTCTTTAGAGTACGGTACGACCAAAATTACTCGGAACTAAGGAAAATTGAAGCCGGTGTACCACAAGGAAGTGTCCTAGGACCAACCCTGTATCTGTTATATACAAGGGATATTCCAGTCGACATCAACGCTATCATGGCCACCTTTGCTGATGATACTGCAATATTGGTGACAGATAAATCCGTTACGAAGGCTATAAAAAAACTGCAAAATGCAGTCGATAAAGTTAGTGATTGGACGCAAAAATGGCGAATCAAACTAAATGAAACAAAATTGACGCACATCATAAGCTTTACAAACAAAAAAATAAACAATGTTCCAATTCTTATAAACAGTACAACAGTACCTTACTCCAATTCTGCCAAATATCTTGGAATGACTTTGGATGCAAAGCTTAAATGGAAAGAGCACATCAAAAAGAAAAGAGACGAACTAAACTTGAAGTACAGAAAAATGTACTGGTTACTAGGAAAGAACTCTGACCTATCTATCCAAAACAAACTAATGTAATATAGGTAAGTACTGAAACCCGTTGGGACATATGGCATCCAACTATGGGGCTGTAGAAAGAAAACAAATGCTACCCATCCAAAAATTCCAAAGCAAGGTTCTTCGTGGAATAATAAATGCCCCTTGGTACATAAGAAATAGCGATCTACATCGTGACCTTCAAATTGAAATGGTTACAGAAGTGGTTTAAAAGCACGATGTACCACACAATAAGCGACTGCAAAGTCATACCAACTCCGAAATGGAGACCGTCTTAAATGTACGAGACAATGTTCGGAGATTAAGAAGAACCAAGCCTCATGAGCTGATGGTCTAAAAGGTATGGGGAAGTGTTATAACTTAAACTTCCCACAATGCGATTTATAAATTTAGAAAGAAAAATCATTTGTTGATCTTTCATAGATTGGTCCTGATTCACCGGTGGTTTTAGTGCGGTAAGAGTCCCACACTACTTGGTACCGATTCTTACCGAGTGTCTTTTGAAGATTTCCATCGGATAAAAAAAAAAAATTTGCTTATATTAATGCCTATAAAATTTTGCTCAAAAAAGATTATAATACTTTTTTTCGTAGGACCAATAGATTTTGAGAAAAACGTTCACAAACGCGCTCATTACCTTTTTTACCAAGGCAGTGAAGAAAAAAAAATAATTACAGCAAAAAGCTCTTATTATAACGTTTGTGCACGTTTTTCTTAAAATCTGTTGCTCCCACAAAAAAGTGTTATAACCTTTTTTCAGTAAAATTTTATAAACATTAATATAAACTCATTAGTTTAAAAAATATATATATATATGCTGAGATATTAACCAAAAACCCGTTGTTTTTCCATTTACAGCACAAAATAAGAAATGTTACTTTGATACGCTATAACTTCTTGATTGATAAACAAAAAGCAGAGTTCGTTAATAGCTCATTTATTAGACAATTTTATTGTCTTAATGTAATTCTTGTATGATTTTGTTGTTAAAGGAAATTTCATCTAGTTGCTGAACACAAACTAAATCACTTTCCTTTTCAAGATGGCGGTGTTCCCCTTACTCCGGCAACCCCAAAATCTTTGGTTTTATTAACCCATAAAATATAACATTTAAAAATTATTTAATTAAAATAATTAATTAATTAGTTGTAGCCAAACTCAAATCGTACAAAATTTTTAGCCCATCGAATAATGAAATTTTAATAAATTTTTTGACAAAATTTGCTCCACCGTGAAGTTCTTGCGGGCTCACCACCGTAATACACCTTCTGAACGAGCTCGTGGAGTTGGATGAGTATGTACCTGTGCATACTTACTATTACTGTAAGGTGCGTTGACCAAGCTTTAACAACGCCTTATTGAGTGAAATCAGTTCGAACAACATATCCCCACCAAATGACAGGAATTCAATTTTTTTTTTTTTTTAATTAGGTTTTAAAATTTAATGCCCATATTAATTTTTATTCAAATACTGAAAACCAAATGCTGAAACTGGAACACAAGCTTTTGAGATAACTGAAATTAACCTGACTATCTCAAACACTAGAAGACATTTCAGCATTTGGTTTTCAGTATTTGAATAAAAATAAATATGGGCATTAAATTTTAAAACCTAAAATAACACTTAATTCCAAAAAAAAAATTGATTAACAAAAAAACTCGTGTTTTTTGTCAAAATTTTGAGTTTGAAAGTAAATCTTTCACAAACTATCAGGTAAAATAACTTCATTTAAAAAAAAAATCAATAATGGATTTCTGGCTTTCAGATAGGCTAATGGATTTTTGTCCAGGTATTACTATTGATTCTGTAAAGTAATTTTTTTATTTTAAGTCAACTTTTCTTAAAATTGCCCCTCCCGCCTAAACGGGGGGATATACACCCCCTATCCTATACTATGGTTTTCTTCTTTTGGCCTGATTCACACATTCTGGTATTTTATGCATCTTATGTCAAAGACCTTATATTTGTTATTATACACTTTAATATACTACTTGTTGTTTTAAATTTATTATTGCTATATTTTAGAAAGCCGTCCCTTGGAAACTGGTGGGTCTATGGAGGCGGTTTTGAACTCAAATTGAAGTTAATCTAGTAAGGTTTAAATCGTAGAACAACGTTTTACTCTAAAATAAAGGCGTATTGGTTAAAATTCTCAATTACTCGAAAAAACGCGAAAATTTCGCGGTTTTTTGGATTTTTACCAAGCATTCGACGCTCGAGGTCGAAATATTGGATTTATCACTAGGCCAACATCATAAGCAACTCAGCAAATTTTTGAAAAGGACTTACGTACTCGTATTTGTGTAGTTGAAAAATAAAGACTTCATTTGCATAAAGTAAAGATGAAACACCGAGTATTCTTGTTGGATATACCTATAAAAAAATTCAAAGTTTCTTTAAAGTCAGATTCTTTAAATGCAAAAGAAACCATACGCCCAACCTCACACCTACCCCAAATCCTTTAGTGAGAAAGGGAGTTGCACTGGCTATCTCACTGTTTATTCGCCGTAATGCTGGAAAACCCAGTCACTTTAGAACCAATGGTAAAGATTAGTGAGTGGATAATTTTGTTGTTGCTATACTTTTCGCCAAGGAGAGGATTTATTCTGAAATTTAATAACACGCACGAATAAATAATGCGCAATGAATGGGGGGCGTGCTACCACTTTAGTACAGCGAAATAAAGCCGAATTCCGAATTCGGTACTATTTCGCTCGGCGTTACTTCATGGCACCCAAAATTATCACTACGCTCTATCCGGTAAAGTTTTTGACATAAATTTTCATGTTTGCACTGAACGAGAATCGAAAAATGTAATTTATGACTTGAAAAATTTTTCATCGCGTTTATCATTGAAACGGAATAGCCCTCCAGCTCCAAAAAAAAGACATTATAATTTTGTTCGTACAGTTTAATCTACAAAGGGAAATTTAAATATAAAACAACAGCAACATCACACAATCAAAAAATTATTTTATGACATTAATTTTAAATTTTGCGGGGCAACGCAATGGGTCATCAACCTTTGCTTGCACTCCATTAATATGTGTAAAGCGAATGTCTGAACTGAACCAGAACTTGAAATTTTTTCGGCTGAGAATTTTGAAGGTCGTGCTCATGTACATGTATATGTATGTTACTTTATAGGTATTTGATTATTTTGACATGAATTACGCTCTTTTAACACCCGTAACGTCCTCTCTATACCTCTTTGTGTTTATGCATTCTAAAGCTTCTTTCAACGAACATGTTTGAATTGAAATGAATGTGTTTGTTAATGTGGATCTCCTCAAAGCTTTCACATTCACAGATGCACACATAATCCAACCATTTATTTTCTTTATAATACAAAAGATAATACAGACGACAAAACAAGACATGAGACGTCACGCAACAAGTGACTCTCTCCCACTCTCTGATTTCTTATTCAACAAAGAAAAAACACCAAACAACCTACTGACAGTGACAAAGCCATAAGCAACATTAAAAAGTTGCTTCCATCTGTTTTCTCACACAATATCTCTGCATTCGCTTGCTATTTTGTTGCTGGACCTATGCGATGCCTCCCAAAGAAAAAAAACATTTGATTTTGAGGGTTTCGTTTATTTCGGTAGGAAAAAAAATACTTGAATATGGGTTTTTTTAGTTTGTTAATTTTTTCTTTCCTCCAGACAGACGGACCCAAAATGTGGTAAGAATATAAACTGCCTGTGGTTTTGTTTTTTTTTTGTGTTGACATCGAGGGATTTAAATTTTGTCCTTGGTTGGGTTTTCCGCTTGTCTTGTTGTTGTATCTTGTGCTTGACAAGTGCATTAAGAAAAAAACGAAAGAAATTTAAGTTGAAAAAAAGGTAGCGTTGTATTTCAAACACTTTTTCATGTAAAATTTTGATTTTCTGTTTTAATCAAAATTATCATTTCGATGATGTTATATGTGGGTCTCTGGGTTTGCTATTGGTTCTTGGTTTTTGGATATGAATTTCTTTTTTTGCGTTAAATGAATTTTGTGAATGGTGGTGGTTTTTTTCTTAATTTTTTTTCTACCTCGAGAAATAGTAACAGAGTTTCGAAAAACGAAATTTCGAAAGCAAAGCTTCGAAGTATAAAGTTTTTAAAATGACAAAGCTTCGAAAAGAAAAGACAAAGTTTCTAAAACTGAAGTTTCGAATGAAGAAAGTTTCGAAATGTCAAAGTTGCGTAGACAAAGTTTCGAAAAAAACTTCCGAAATCCTAGAAAATTCGTTGTTCCTTGAGCGATTCCAATGAAATTGACACAGGTGATACCTGATACAGAATAAAAAAAAAATCAAAATAGGGTGTTCCAAAAATAGGTCAACATATTGAAACTTCGTTGTTCCATACCTGATACAGAATAAAAAACGAAAAAATATTTTCAAAACAGGGTGTTCGAATAATAGGTCAACACATTGAGCCTTTGTTGTTCTTGGAGCGACTTAAACTAAATTGACACAGCTAACAGCTGATATAGAATTAAAAATTAAAACAATACTTACAATAGGGTGTCGCAAAACAATGTCAACTTCGTTGTTCCTTGAGCGATTTTAATATAATTGACACAGATGATACCTGATTAATAATATTTTTAAATCAGGGTGTCCCAAAAATAGGTCAACACATTAAAACTTCGTTGATTTAATAAAGATTTTTCGAAACTTTGTCCATGGAAACTTTTTCTTGCGAAACTTTGACATTTCTTAACTTTCTTCTTTTGAAACTTCGTTTTTCGAAACTTTGTCTTTCAAAACTTTATCTTTTCAAGACTTTGTCATTTCGAAACTTAAGTTTTTCGAAACTTAATCTTTCGAAACCTTGCCTTTCGAAACTCTGGCGGAATCCCACTTCCAAACCCAAATAATAATAAAAGCATACCAAGCATATTTGCTTGAGTATAAGTAATATGACACCAACAGGATATAAACACAAGCTTACCGTCTGTGAAGTATCTCCTATACCATAAACTCCTTAAAATATTTGTTCGTTCTCAAATAAATAAGAATTGCAGTAACTCTTTTTTGTTTTGTTTTTTGCTTTTTAAAATAAATAAATATTATTCCAAATTCATACAGTATGGCACAAGGGTCTGATTCATAAATTAAGTATTTTGAATTTTCCTCGGTACCTAAATAAAATAATTTTTTCCTTTTTGACTGGACGCACATTTAAGGTCTTTATTAATGCTGAATATTCTGATTCAAAAGAGATTTTAGCTGGTGTTCCCCAAGGATCTGTTTTGGGGCCATTATTGTATAACATATACACATCTGATTTTCCAAAGCTTAGTGGCTGCGAAACCGCTATCTTTGCAGACGATACTTGCATCTATTCAGCAGATTCAAATGGTTTATTGATTGAAAATAATTTGCAATTTGCCTTAGATAGCGTCCAAAGCTATTTTAATAAGTGGAAAATTAGATTAAATGCTGGAAAGACTCAAGCCGTCTTTTTCACCAGAAAAAGGAAAGCTTGTTTTCTTCCCAGCAGAAGCTTAACAATTAATGGCACACAAACAGAATGGAAATCCGAAGCCAAATATTTAGGAGTACACCTTGATAAAACATTAACTTTCGGATTACATATCCAGAAAACAATAAACAAGGTTAATATTGCAATAAAAATACTGTATCCGTTTATCAATAGAAAATCAATGCTAAGTGATGAAAATAAGCCCATTTTATATAAAGTAATTTTCCAAAGCATTATGCTGTATGGATCACCTGTGTGGGGAAAATGTGCAAATGTGCATATACTTAGGTTGCAAAGAATGCAAAACAAAATTTTGAAGATGATGCTTAATCTGCCATGGCATTATTCGACAGAAGAATTACATAGAATAACAAAGATGGAAAGAATTCCATCTAGAATACTTAAATTAGGCAACAACTATGACTTATCCTGTAGTTCATCAGATAACTACCTCATTTCAAATCTGGCTTTATGAACATTATTTATTTATTTATTTATTTATTTATTTATTTATTTATTTATTTATTTATTTATTTATTGATTTAATTATAGAGATTTACATATTTATTAATTTTTTTTTTGTGATATATTTATTTGTCAATTTATTAAAATAAATTATTTTTTTATTGATATTTATTCCTCTGTGATATATTTTTTTTCTTTTTAATTAAATTATTTACTTATTTATCTTTTTTTATCTATTTATTTATTTATTTATTTATTTATTTATTTATTTATTTATTAATTATTTATTTATTATTTATACATTCAATTATTTATTAACTTATTTTTGTTTGTATTTTCATATTCAAATTGTTATTCATCTATTTATTTATTTATTAAATTGTTTGTTTATGTTTTTTTTTTTATTTGTTATCCATTATTTACTTAAATGTTAAATTATTAAACTATTTGTTAATTTATTTATTCATTTTTTATCTATTAAAACGTTTAATTAAATTTGTGATATCTACATTATTTTTGTAAAAAGTCATGATTTGAGGTGTTTGTCAGTAATTCCCTCCCCTTCTCTCCATCTCATCTATTTAAAGAAGGTTTTTTCTGTAGCTTTTCCTTCTACCAATTATATTAAGTTCTGTAATATTTAAAAACATTGTTATAAATTTTTCAGTAGTAAGGTAGCTTTATACCAAGTCTCTGTAAATTGTGCAATATAGGTTTAATGAAAAAATGTATAATAATTCTGCTACAATAAATGATCTATCTATCTATCTATCTATTCCAAATTCATACGAGTATTACAAGAAAATATTATTTAATATTACTATTAAGATCTCGAAAACAAAAATCTCGAAAGCTTATCTCGAACTACAAAACTCTAGAAAAAAAATCTTGAATGCGAAAAATCTAGAATAAATACAAATTTTTGAGACTTACTGTTTATTTGCGCAAGTTATTAAATTTCACAAACCAAATAATTCCTTGCCCAATAAACGGTGAGGTATGTAACCCCCCTGCTTGGGCTCACTGTAGGATTTGGGGTAGGTGTGAAGTTGGGTGTATGAAAAGTTTCTTTTGCATTTAAAGAATCTAGATTTAAAGAAACTTTGAATTTATAATGTTAAATTGAATTTATTTTATTTTGTTGAATAAGTCTTCTTTCCATTCGTAATTGGAATTATAACCCACAAGAAAAAGGTAACAAAACCCATAGCTTTTGTGTTCTTTTTCAAAATCATATTATAAAAATATTATATTATTGGCGGAGTAAAATCGCATCGTCACCTCCAAGTGGTGCCCGCTGGATAGCCAATTAGGTGAACTAACGACGAGCGTTGGATTTATTAGATCCAAGAGCTGAGACACCTGAGTTACCTTCTCAGGAACTAGGAGCATAAGATAAGACATCGCTCTGAAGAACCAGCTCTCCATGAAACCCAAGAGCGTCTGACACATAATGTGCGGCTCATTAGTCAGCGTCTGATCCCATAGGGGCGGCTGTATTCAAGACCTTGAATAGAATAAGTAACGAAGCTATTTATGGGTAACAAACAAAAGTTACAAAAAACAAACATGGCAATGAATAAAACAAACAGATACATTACCCCAGGTGGCAATCCAGATAAACTGGTAAATCCACTCTCTTCGGAGATCGGTCCTACGGATTCTGGGGAGGACCAAATTGCTAGCAGGAAGTAGACGGAGTTCTAAAACACTGAGGACTCCGCCAAAAATATTCCCAAGGGTTACTCCATCGAAAACCCTTACCGAAAAATCAAATGACAAAGTAGTCATTAATGAAAAGGGAACCAAAATCTATGAAAAGATCGAAATAAAATATCCGCAGTGTTCCAAAACAAGCAACGAGATCCACCAAGTTGAATCCGAAAAATATTTCGAGGAATGGCAAACAGAAATAATAGCCAGAAAGAAAATTGAAGTCCTCGTTGAAAGTCTTCAGCAACAAGTTAAGAGACTTGAAGAAAAAGTCAGCTTGTAGACAAGAACACCTCAAAAAATGACAGCAAGACTAGTTCAAAAATACTTGTGAAAAGCCCACCAAAAACCATTGAGTTTCATACTGATGAGGAAGAGCTTCTTTTTGAAACAGATGGTAACAGAAATAAACGTAAATCCAAGAAACGGAAAGCAGAGGGTAGCCCAGAGACTGTTCAAAAAATTAAGCAGGTAACTTCAAAAGCGGATATTGCTGCAACAGCGAGAACATCAAAAAATGAAATAAAAGATGTATCCCAAAAGAAGGCTTTTGCTAAAGGTACTAGGCAAACTGCACCACCTCCAATCATGATTTCCGGATTGACAATGTTTGGTGAGCTTAAGAACATAGTAGAAAAATGCACTAATAAGGCATGTAAATATACATTAATTGGACAATTGGAAAGTCATTCTTGAAGACGCCGATGAGTATAGATATATCACTGAAGAATTGAACAAAAAGAAAATTCAGTGGCACTCGTACGAAAATAAAGCTACAAGGTCGATAAAGATAGTAGCAAGAGGTCTCCACTCTTCATGTGTTGCCAAAGATATTGTCGAAGACCTTAATCAAAAAGGTTTCCAAGCTCTCGATGCGAATAATCTTATTAAAAATGAGGCAATCAAAGACTCCACTGGAGTATTAACGACAACAAAAAGATCTCTACCTTTGTTTATGCTCACCTTTGAAAATAAAGAAAGTCTCGATAAGATTTACAATATGAAATCAATTATGGGCATAGTTGTCGAAATTGAACCACTGCGAAAGTCAAAAATTGTTCCACAATGTTAACGCTGTCAAGCCTTTGGGCATACACAAAAATACTGCAATCGTGACTTTGCTTGTGTTAAATGCCAAGGCAAGCATGCAACTAAAAGCTGTCCCATGGGCAGAAAACAGAAAGCGAAATGTGTTAACTGTCAAGGCAACCATCCTGCAAGTTACAGAGGATTTCCAGTTGCCAAAAAATTCCAAGACACAAAAAGAAAAACAAAACTGGGAACAAGTTAAGACACCCAACAAACACAAAAGCAATAGTTGAAAGCAAAAAAGTAGCCGTTGAAAACAAAAGAAAAGAAACATCTATTAAAGAAATGCTTGAACTTATCCTGAAAAGGATTGACAAACAAGATTTAAACATAAAACAGCTAAGCGAAGAAGTCGTTCTTAAAAAACAATGATGGACAAAACACTCAAAATCGCAACATGGAATGCAAATGGTCTTTTACAACATGTATTAGAACTGAACATCTTTTTAGACATAGAGCATATAGACATTTGTATGGTGTCCGAAACTCACCTCACTATAGAACAAAATCTAGATAAATATTATACGTGTTATCACGCTCCGCACCCAGCTGACAAAGCTAGGGGAGGATCAGCAATACTAATAAAAAAGTGCTTAACACACTATGAAGAGCCTAAGTTTACTAATGAAAACATGCAAGTAACCACAATTAGTATTGGTATTAAAAAGAAAGAGTTTGCCCTCCGATGCGCTCTCCAACTGAAGAAGACTATGCAGAACACCTAAATTTGTTAGGACATAACTTCCTTGTTGGTGGCGACTTCAATGCTAAACACACCCAATGGGGATCTAGGCTCATAACAACGAAAGGCAAACGGCTATATCATGCAGGCCGCAAATACAACTGCGAATTTTATTCTTCTGGCTCGCCAACATATTAGCCATTTGATTCTAACAAAATACCAGACCTTATAGACTTTTTCGTAGTAAAAGGTATTAAACGAAACCATATAAGTGTCGAAGGTAATTACGATTTATCGTCAGATCATACTCCAGTAATATTATCACTGAGCGAAGCAGAAATAATAGAAAAAAGGAATCCTAGGCTCGTGAACAAAAGAACAAACTGGAACGAATTCAGAGATAAACTTGAAAGTTTTATAAACCTAAGATCCCCTATGCAAACAATTGAACAGATTGATCATGAATTAGAACAATTTATTGCTGATGTGCAACAGGCTGCAGAAGAAAGTACTCCAACAATTTCGAACTCAAGAGAAAAAGAAATAAAATATCCTGTCGAAATAAAGGAGCTGATCTTGGAGAAAAGAAGAGCTCGAAGAAAATGGCAAGCTACGAGATTTCCAGGTGATAAGGCAGTTTTTAATCGTCTTAACAATGAACTAAAGAAAAGAATCTGTGAATTTAAAAGTGATTCACTTAGTAGATTCCTGAATAGTCTGACGGCGGATGCTTCTACGGAATACTCCTTATGGAAAGCAGCTAAGCGCCAAAAAAGACCACAGGCACAAAACCCGCCAGTAAAATCTCAAGATGGTAAATGGATCGGAAACCCAAAACAAAAGGCTGATCTCTTCGCTGAACATCTCGCGAATGTTTTTAAGCCATTTCCAGCAAGCACAGCTACAGATTCATTACAGTTTGTTGATAGAAACGACGAATGTGAAATTCCTTTTGTCACGCTCAAGGAAGTAAGAAGTATGTGTCAACATAAGTTGTCTAACAAAAAATCACCAGGGTACGATCTAATAACTGCTCAGGTTTTGAAAGAAATGCCTTCTATAGCCTTCAAAAAACTCCAATTTATAATAAATGCATGCCTTAAACTAAGATATGTGCCACATCATTGGAAAATTGCAGAAGTCATTGTCATACCTAAACAAGGTAAGCCACCAACAGAAGTAACATCTTACACACCTATATCGCTTATACCAATCATGGCAAAAGTTTTCGAAAAACTGCTTCTGAAAAGACTAAGCAAAATAATGTAAGAAAGAAGACTTATTCCGAGCCATCAGTTTGGATTTAGAAATAAACATTCCACGATAGATCAAGTGCATCGGATTACGGATCTTGTGGAAAAGGCACATGAAGAAAAACAAGTATGCTCGGCTATATTCTTAGATGTTGCTCAAGCCTTTGACAAGGTTTGGCACTTGGGACTTGAGTAAAAACTGCAAAGGGATCTTCCCAGGCAGTACTAAGAAATACTGAAATCCTACGTTACGAACCGACTCTTTAGAGTACGGTACGACCAAAATTACTTGGAACTAAAGAAAATTGAAGCCGGTGTACCACAAGGAAGTGTCCTAGGACCAACCCTGTATCTGTTATATACAAGGGATATTCCAGTGGACATCAACGCTATCATGGCCACCTTTGCTGATGATACTGCAATATTGGTGACAGATAAATCCGTTACGAAGGCTATAAAAAAACTGCAAAATGCAGTCGATAAAGTTAGTGATTGGACGCAAAAATGGCGAATCAAACTAAATGAAACAAAATCGACGCACATCATAAACTTTACAAACAAAAAAATAAACAATGTTCCAATTCTTATAAACAGTACAACAGTACCTTACTCCAATACTGCCAAATACCTTGAAATGACTTTGGTTGCAAAGCTTAAATGGAAAGAGTACATCAAAAAGAAAAGAGACGAACTAAACTTGAAGTACAGAAAAATGTACTGGTTACTAGAAAAGAACTCTGACCTATCTTTCCAGAACAAGCTAATGTTATATAAGCAAGTACTGAAACCCGTTTGGACATATTACATCCAACTATGGGGCTGTACAAAGAAAACAAATGCTGAACCCATCCAAAAATTCCAAAGCAAGGTCCTTCGCGGAATAATAAATGCCCCTTGGTATATAAGAAATAGCGATCTACATCGTGACCTTCAAATTGAAATGGTTACGGAAGTGGTTAAAAAACACGCTGTATCACACAATCAGCGACTGCAAAGTCATACCAACTCCGAAATGGAGACCGTCTTAAATGTACGAGACAATGTTCGGAGATTAAGAAGAACCAAGCCTCATGAGCGGATGGTCTAAAAGCTGTGGAAAGTGTTATAACTTAAACTTCCCACAATGCGACTGATAAATTCCTGATTCACTGGTGGTTTTAGTGCTGTAAGAGTCCCACACTACTTGGTACCGATTCTTACCGAGTGTCTTTTGAAGATTTCCATCGGATAAAAAAAAAAAAAAATATTATAAAACGGCAAACATGAATTTTGTGGTACAATTTACTAGGTCTACAAAAGCCGAAGGCATATAAATTATATACCGTTGAAAAGGTTTTTTGCACAGAAGTGCAGAGCGCAAAAATTAATTAAATAATTGCACCACAAACACTAAAAAACAATAAAACAAAATTGCACAATAAGTGCGAGCGAGTGTCAGAGCGAGACCGAGTACTACTAAAGAAAACCTAGCTTGAACTAAGAAGCAACCTCAAAAAATTAGACAATGTCTGTTCGGCGCAGTTTCTTGGCCAAAAGGTGATATCCCAGTAAAAGGAGAGCAGAACCAAAAGACAAACTTGGAACAATCAAGAAACTTCCAACTTTTTAATTCTAAATACAATTTATTAAAATTTAAAGTTTTATCTTGGACTGAGGGTCCGGAATCGTTGAGTGATGGATATTGAATGCAAAACTATGTTGTCAGATTTCACCGCTGTCGAATTGCACACCAAATAACCAGTATTATAATACTGGGAAAATGGTTGCGTTCGACTGCGGAGAAATCTATTTTGGAGGAGGGTGAGTTCAGAAGTCACTATTATCGACACTCCGCATTCCGACTGGTGCGGACCGCGCACCACGGACTGAATGCGGAATGCCTGCGCAATTGGCATGAACAATGTCCAAGTACCTCGCTGGATTAATATCGAAAATTCATCTATGGTTCAGCTTCATGGATTCTGTGATACTTCAGAGGAGGCATATGCAGCAGTTATTTACGCAAGGGTTGTCAGGGATGGAAAAGAGGCCATTCATCTAATAGCCTCAAAAACAAAAGTTGCTCCAATCCAGATCATTGCGCTCCCCAGACTCGAGCTTTGTCCAGCGTTATTCTTGAAAAGCTGATACATCGTGCATCGAAACAGTTTGAAAACATAGAAATATTCGTTTGGTCCGATTGTATGATCACATTAGCATGAATCAGAGGAAGCCCAGCAACCAGAAACACTTTCGTTGCAAATCGAATAACTGAGATCCAGTCTCTCACTCGAACAAATGTTTGGCACTACGTGAAAGGTAAAGAAAACCCAGCTGACATTAGTTCCCGGGGAATGCCACCAGAAGATCTCATCGATAATAAAATGTGTGTGGCATGGGTATAGTTAAATCCCAAAATAACTCATCGACCCATAATTGTTGCATTATAAGCTTAGCTTTAATTATGCAAGGTGCAATCCATCCTAAAGGATCGAACAGGCGTGTGATATCAGCCAGGACGGTTCGTTTTGTACACTTTTTAGTGTTGGGAAGATTTATCTTAAATGTGAATACATCCTTTGCCGGATGCCATTGGATACTAAGCGTTTTGATGGCGTCAGTTGAATCGAAATTCATTAGGAGATTAACTTCCTTTCACTTTTAGGTATCTGAACCAAAATGTTAGACAAATTGCTTGCCCATTTACGCAGAGGAAATCTAGCTTTGTTCAATACGTCTGAAACGTTTCTTTGTAAAGTGGCTGCGTCCGTTTCGTTATCGGACCCATATAAAAAATTATCAACGCAGAAACCGTCTTTGATGGCCTTGGCTACTTGAGGTTTGGGGTGCTCTACATTCAGAGCGATCTGTTGTAAAGTGCGCACTGCTAGATAAGGCGTGGAAGCTGTACCAAACGAGACAGTTTTCAGTGCATATGTTTTAATTGGTTCAGAATTACTATTCCAATATAAGTTGGTATATGGTGTCATTTGGAGCCATCCATATTTGCCTGTATATTTTAGTGACGTCAGCCGCAAATGCAATTCTAAATTTTCGCCATTGGGCAATTAGTTCTATTATGTCCTTTTGGAGACGTGGGCCTACCATTAAACAATCGTTCAATGACAAACCAGTGGAGGTTGCACATGACGCATCAAAAACCAACCGAAGTTTTGTTGTAGTCGACTGCTTAAGGACAGCATGATGCGGGAGGTAATAATGATTAGCTTCAACTATCATTGTATCAGACGTCACTTCTTCCATGTGCCAAATACTCATTGATGCAACTAGTGAACTCTTCCCTCAATTTTATATTGGATGCCACTCGTCTTTCCAATTGAAAATATCTTGCCATGGCTGCTCTTTTAGAGTCACCCAGGACTGGGTGGACGTTGTCCTTGAAAGCAAGTTGGACTTCATATCTACCATCTGACTTCCTCTGAAATGTTTATTCGTAATATTGTTGGCGTTAGTTAACGTTCGTCGAGATCTTCTTCGAACTCCCAAAACTGCCTTAGTTGTACATCGAGGGAGTTGAAAATTCTGAACTGTTATTGTATTTGATTGGGATTCAGATCTAACAGAACAAGTCAAAATCCAACCTAACTCGGTCTGCTGTGCAACTGGAGATCCAATTTCTCCCTTTATAAGGCCTTCCAGGATGATGGATGCATAAACGTCTGCACCAAGTAGGAGATCGATCTTCCCAGGGATGAAATATAAAGGATCGTCCAATAAAAGTTGCTCAAGGTGACCCCAAGTAGACACATCTAGTTGGTTTATTTGCAGCAAAGTCGTAAGCTGTAAAATACAAAGGCTTGTATTTCAAAAGAAAACGATTGGTCTGTAACAGAACAGATGGTGAGATCAACCTTAAAACTTGAGGTGCCTGTTAAAGTTTGACTTAACCTGGTAACATTGGGGAGTGTTCGCTGTTTCTTTAATCTAAGGAGAGCTGTGTAGCATTTTCAGTTATAGGGCTGACCTCAGAACCAGGATCAATTAGTGTTCTTGGAACATGAGGGGTACCGTTGGGAGCAAGAAATATTACCAATGCGGTGGCGAGCAATGCCTTTGACCGCGTTTGGTTAAAAAGGGTGTTAAAAGTTTGAGAATTTGTTGACCCTCTTGTTCGCTATCCCTAGGGATAGAATGATTTGGATTTTGATCCAGATGAACGTTATAGTTTTCGTTATTGTTGTTTTGTTTTTTAAACGTATTTTGGTGTGGTGGTGGATTGTTGTTTTGTCTTTGAGATGACGTTTTCTGAAGATTTGTATCGTTATTTTATTGTGTTTCTATGTGCAACATAGTGTGGTGTTTTAATCCACATTTAAGACAATGATTGCTGCTACTGCAGGTGGACGAATGGTGGTCATATTTTAAGCAATTTAAACAAATTGAGTTTCGCTTTGTTTTTTCTATTTGTGCCTTAACACTCATATTCGGAAACTGTTTGCAGAATCGAGTCCCAACTCCACAGGGAGTTGCTATCTCTGACTGGCTCTACTCTAACTCATACAACCATACATTTCCCCAAAACTCCATCGACACTTGACTTTTTCATGTGCTCACCACATCTTATTTGTAAATTTCCTTCAATTACTTATTTCTCCTGCACTGCAATTATACCAGACTCTGACAATTTAGCGGTAAAACTAGTACTTCATCTTCTGACAAATCTTAATATTCTTGCTACTCTCCAGCAAGAATTCATAAACTTTAAAAAAAATTAATTGGGAACTATTCCAAAGCTCCTTAACGGATAAGCTGCAGAACAACACGCCCAGCACATCGACAAACCATAGCAACCAAGAAATTGATTCCGCAATCGATATTACCGAAGCTCAATCACTAGTTCCATTGCTGAAGAAGCCCAACCACGAAATTTCAGATCGAAATACAAAGATCTTCCCCAACATATTTAAAATATGTATAAACATAGGCAAAAGCTTTGGAAAACTCTGCAAAGAATTTTTCATTGTACTTTTAGTACACATGGCGATGAATACCAGAGTGTTAACTCCCAACTCAAGTGCCTCAATATTCTCATTAACCAAAATACCAAAACATTCATTGAGGAAATTGATTGAACAATTAATTGTTGAATGTAGGAAAGAAATCTCCTATTCTTGGTCAGCCGCATTACAATGACATCGTCCTCTCGTCTGACCAAGACAAAAGGAATGCTCTTGCAGACTTCTTCCAAAGCAACTTAAAACCCAATCCCCCCCTCATCTACCCAACTTTCTCTCAAACATCAATAAAGAAGTCTTCGAGTTCATATATTAAACTCTGACCCTATTACCACATTTTCCAAAGAAAATTCATCAGTCTTGTAGGATATTCAATATTATAATTAGCGATGGCTGTGGATTAAGAAGTCCTTAATAAAAAGAGCTAAACGACTATTTACAAAGAAGTATTTTATTCAAGTGAAAGATTAATATAAAGAAGAATATATAGTATGTTAAGATTATAAATTAGGTGAATAAGTAATTGATATTTATTTGAAGTAGAGATGGCAGTAATAATTGATTGTAAGTGTTGCCATAGTACAATGGTATGAATTCATTATATTTAATATACCCTCTCAACACTTTATAATTCAAAGCTTTATACAATCATATTAAAAATTTAATTCAAAAATATTATTCCAAGACTTGTAAGACTTGTAAAAAGATTATTATGTTTTGGTGAAGATAAATTTTTGGTGAGTGGATCGGCTAACATATTGTCAGTCGACAAGTATTTCAGATACACAGTCCCATCAGTTATAGCTTCACGAATGTAGTGGTACCTTATGTGAAGGTGTTTAGTACGTGAACGTCGTCCTTTATAGTTGGCTATGTACTGTGCACTCTGACTATCGGTGTATAAAGTGATTGGTTCATCAGCATGATGTAGACCAAGTTCGACAAGCAAAAGTTTAAAGTACTTTGCTCGTTTTGCAGCTGACGTCAAGGTTACATACTCGGCTTCGGCGCTGGATGTCGTCACGATAGATTGTTTACGGGATTCCCTGTCGATTGGAGCACCGGAAAGAACAAAAACGACACCAGATTGCGACTTTCGATCATTGACATCTTCGGCATAACTTGAGTCAGCATAGGCAATAATTGGTTTCTCAGATCTGCAATAAGAAATTTTAGTATTGACAGTACCTTTTAAATATCTAAGAACAGAAATAGCTGAGTTCCAGTGTTGAACTCTTGGATCTTGGTTAAATTGCGATAGTGTATTTACGGAATATGCTATATCAGGTCTACTAAATGTAGCTAAATGAAGCAAGCTTCCTATTAGTTCCTGATAGGATTTTTGGTTAATTGATTTATTTTCTCCCTCAATTTGTGGCTCTTTTTCAAGTTTGGATTTAGGTGGTAACGGTAGAGTTCGCGGCTTACAATCAGTCAAATTGTATTTTGAAATCAAGTTCCTTATATAATTCGACTGGCTGATTGATAAAGTTTTCTGCTTGCGATCCCGTGAAATTTCCAATCCAATAGTTAGTTTTGGTTCGCCCATGTCCCTAATTTCAAAGTATTTTTTTAAATGCGATTTTAAATTAGTATATTCAGAATTATTATTTGTTGCGACAATTAAGTCATCAACATAAGCTGTAATGAATGTATCTGTTCCATTTTGTTTTTTAAAATAGAAACATTTATCATAATTTGAATTTGTGAAGCCGATTTCTTGGAGTTTGCTATCTAACTTTTTGTTCCATTGATAGCCCGATTGTTTTAAACCATATATTGATTTTTGTAGTTTGCATACTTTCGATTTTTCGTTCACGAAACCTGCTGGCTGCTCCATGAAGATCTCTTCATCAAGATCTCCATATAAGAAAGCTGTTGAAACGTCGATGTGGTGGAGATCCAAATTATATTCCGTAGCAATAGCATAAAGCATTCGAATAGAGCTAATCTCAGCAACTGGAGCAAATGTTTCAAAGTAATCTACCCCGTACATTTGTGAGTACCCTTTTGCTACAAGCCTAGCTTTTCTTCTTTCTACAGTGCCGTCTGAGTTACGCTTAGTTTTAAATACCCACCGGCATCCGATAACATTTTTATCTTTAGGACGGTCTACGAGTTCCCAGGTTCTATTTTTGTTCAAAAAATCTATTTCAACATTCATTGCTTGTCTCCATTCTTCAACATCTGGAGAAGATTCAATGTCTTTCAGAGATTCAGGATCATCAATCTCATTTAGATAGGAAGTTTCCTTATAATTGGGTATGGGAACGTTTCGTCTAGGCCTTGGATTTTCTCCAGCAGCAACAGTTAATATTGGTTTCCCTTTTTTCTTTAAATTTCGTTTTGGTGTACCTGTGTTTGTGTTAACCCCATTCGCGTCACTCGGTGTACTTGTATTTGTTTCTACCCCATTCTCGTCACAGCTAGTATTTGGATTACCTAAAGCTTCCTCAAAGTGTTCCTCATCCGATATTTGTTCTGAGCTTTCACTTCTGTCACTTTCTATTTTAATTTTATTCTCTTTTTCTTCTGAATCCTTTTCTGCTATACCTGTCTCTGCTTTATCAGCTTCTTTTGTATTCGTTCCTGCTTCTTGTGTTCCTGCTTCTTCCGTTCCTGCTTCTCCCGTTCCTGCTACACCCGTTTCTGCTACACCCGTTCCTGCTACACCCGATCCTGCTAAACCCGTTCCTGCTACACCCGTTTCTGCTACACCCGTTCCAGCTACAGTATCAACCTCAATATATCTAAACTGTTTTTCTTTTTCAGAATCTTCAATGAAAATTACGTCTCGACTTTTGGTTACTGATCTCGTACCCCTTTTCCACAGCCTATATGCTTTAGCATCCTCACAATAGCCTATTAGCACAAACTCTTCGCTTCTGGTCTCGAACTTGCTTTGATTTCCAGCTTTGTTTAATGCAAATGCCCTCGCTCCTACCTCCCTGAAATATGAAACGTTAGGAATCTTTCCTGACCATAATTCTTCAGGAGTTTTGTTATGGTTTGATGTAGTTGGACATCGATTGCGTATGTGGGCTGCAGTATGGACTAGCTCTGCCCATAAAAAATCTGGAAAATCAGCTTTAATCTTCAAGCACCTTGCCATCTCGACAAGTGTGCGATTGGCACGCTCAGCCACACCGTTTTGTTGAGGTGTATAGGGTGAACTAAACTCTTGCTTAATACGATTTGACTGACATAAGCTTCTAAAAGCATTGCTGGTATATTCTGACCCATTGTCAGAGCGAAATCTTTTAATTTTTTTATTCATTTGATTTTCTACGTAATTTTTAAATTGTATAAATTTGTCTATCATTTCAGATTTCTTTCTAATTATATAAACGAATATTTTTCTAGAGAAATCGTCAATAAAAGTAACAAAATACAACGACTTACTCAGTGACTCCGTTTTCATAGGTCCACATATGTCCGAGTGTATGAGCTCCAAACAGGATGTTGTCGATTTCTCGTGCTTTTTACTAAACGGCAGGCGGGTTTGCTTGCCTCGGATACATGTTGTGCAGTCTAACTCGTAATTCTTAAATTCTGGAAGCCCTCGTACAAGATTTTCACGTTGTAGATGTTTCAGTGATGCTGCGTTTAAGTGTCCCATCCTATTGTGCCAGAGTCTGAAATTCCCTGCTGCCTTTACAGATGCTACAGTCTCAGTGCTCTTGGTGTTGCATGCCTTTTCTTTGATTGGATACACAAAGTATAGCCCTTCCATCTTATCAGCACTCATGAGCTGTCGACCACTTTTGTTCACAACACGTGCGTAATTAGCCTCAAAAAACACTTTCACACCATTCATTGTTGCTTTGTTGATAGAGATTAAATTTTCTTTAAGATCTGGAACATACAATGTATTAAAAAGAGAACAATATAAAGGTTTTTTATTGACTTCACTGACAATATCAACAGTTCCGATACCCATAATTTTTACTTGTTTATCATTAGCAAGTTTAACATACCCGATGTGACGTTTGGATAGAGAAGAAAAGAAAATTTCACTGTGGCACATGTGGGAAGTAGCTCCACTGTCCAAACACCATCGTGTGTTATCTTTCTGATTACGACTCTCTGTCACTTCCAGTACCCTTGTCGGTGACAAGTTCAAATACTCCTGTATCATGAATCCGCTTTCATAAACGTCATCAACCTGTTTTGCCATTTCTCCATGTGATCGGCAGTCCCTCGCCTTGTGTCCTCTCCGTCCACATATTCGGCAATTGTAATTGCAATACCTTGAGCCAGATGAACTAGCTTGTTGCGGTGCGTGACTAGACTGCTTGGGCTTATTGTAACGAGATGAATACCGATTATGATTAAAATTACCTTTTACTCTCATGGCGTTATCATTTGATGACCCCCTCTTTTTGTCGCCAACTTCCATAAGTCTTATACGTACAGTTTCTAATGATGGGAAGTCTTTTTGTGCTGCGAATGCTGCTTGTACATCCCTATAACTTTCGTCGAGGCTATCTAAGAGGATTACAACAAGAAGATCATCATCAAGTTTGGCCTCTAGTTCCGTCAATCGACTGATTATAACACAGTACTCTCGCAAGTATTCGTCCATAGTCTGGCTGCTGCTCATGAGAATATTCAATAGTTTTTTGAACTCTTCTGCCTTTTGTCGTACACTTCTCCTGTCGTAGCTGGATTGCAAGAAATCCCAGATTTCTTTTGAAGTTTTGAAGTTTTTTACGAGTGCTACCACGTGTGGTTCCATGGCAAGTAAAAGTTCACTTCGCGCATCGAGATCTTTGTCATCCCATTTGTCTTGTTCTGCTTTTGCTTCTGGTCGTGTATCCAACCCCTGCACAATTTTGAGAAAACGAAGCTTATGTAAGACTCCTTCCATTTGCGCCCTCCAAGTCGGATAATTTTCGCCATTGAAAATAGCGATTCTGCCGTGCACTGTGTTTGTAATCGACATCATATTAAATTTGAGTAAGGCGATTAAAAGTTATACAAATATAATTTCAATTAAAATAAGAATTATATTTTACACCAGCTGGGCCCATAACCTGTAGGATATTCAATATTATAATTAGCGATGGCTGTGGATTAAGAAGTCCTTAATAAAAAGAGCTAAACGACTATTTACAAAGAAGTATTTTATTCAAGTGAAAGATTAATATAAAGAAGAATATATAGTATGTTAAGATTATAAATTAGGTGAATAAGTAATTGATATTTATTTGAAGTAGAGATGGCAGTAATAATTGATTGTAAGTGTTGCCATAGTACAATGGTATGAATTCATTATATTTAATAAGTCTACACGACAGCCGATGACATTTTCACTAATCCAGTAGACCTTCACGACTCAATCCATTACGGTAACTCTAAACAGTCCTCGGGACCAGACAGAGTCTCCAACTTCGTTATCAAAAAAACTCCATTCCACTGCAATTGTTATTCTCACAATTATTTTGAATAATTGCCCCAACAATAGCTATTTCACAAATAAATGGAAAATAGCTGAGATATTCCCAATACCAAAAAAACCAGGGGCAAATTGTATTAACAATTTTTGACCAATCTCCCTCCTTTCGAACCTCAGCAAACTCCTTGAAATACTGATTCTTTTCAAACTTCGCTCACTATGCTCGTCAATGGAAATAGTGCAGCATAATAAATTTAGGTTCAAAGCATCCCACTCCAACTTTGACCCATTGTTGAATCTCCACGCTGATACAACGCTGGGTCTAAGCAAAAAAGGGACCACCGTAGCATGTCTGCTTGATATCCGAAAAGCATTTGACTCTGTTTGGATAGATGGTTTAGTTTTCAAATTGAAGTCTCTTCACTTGCCTAGACATCTCATCCTCATCATCCATAGTTTCCTCACTAACCGTAAGTTTTACGTACGCGTGGGGGTTACTAACCCAACACTTAAGAACATCTTGATCTTAGCCGTAGTCGCGCAAGGATCCCGCCTAGGACCCGACTTATTTAACCTCTACACCTCCGACCAACCAACTAACCTATCAAAGACAGAAACTCTGTTATTTGCTGATTACTCCATCACATATAGCTCATCTGTTTTCCCGGACATAGCCCTGCGTTAAGTTAAGGCACACATCCTTAGACTCAGGGAATATTATCTCCAATGGGGAATAAAAATCAATCCCTCTAAAACGGAACTAATCTGTTTTAGACGCATAATGGCCTAGCCACAAAATGCAAAAACCTCTCCCTGACTCTTCCTGATAACTCAGTAATGACTCCCAAGCAAAATGGTAAACACGTTGGAGTGCACTTCTTCGAAAGGTTCAAATTTAACCAACACACCAAATTCACACTTCGTAATGCAAATTATGCCTTTTCCCTTCTACGTCCTCTAATTAAAGTAAGAGGCGGTCTCCAAACCAGGACAAAACTTGTGCTTTACAAGCAACTCATTCGCCCAATATTAACATATTGTTTCCCTATATGGTATACAATAAGGAAAAACTGCAACTCTTCGAGCGAAAAGCTCTCCGCCATTGCACCTCCCTTCACCGAAAACCCAACTCTTACCGCTATTATAGCAATGGAAGGCTTTACGAAGCATCAGGAATTGTCCATACCGACAAATATATCTATAACCTTAGTACTAAAATGCTGAGAAAACCCCCAACCCATCCCAGCAATCTTATTAATTTAATTGCAGGTAATCCAGCCACAGACGACCGATATCTCCAAGTGCTCTCCATGATGGAACCAGCATTTGGAATAGCTGGAGATGACAGCTTCGGGAGCTTCTATGATGTTGCAGGAACGCAACACAACAAAGGCTGAAGCCACCAAACGAACAAATATACTTTCAACCAACAATGACCACAATCAACCTCCCCTTCATCACCACACCAGCCAACAACCGACCGCCAGCACTCGTCAAGCTGACGTAAGTGCAAAATTCAACCCATCGATGCTGCAAGAACGTAGCACAACACATATTTGCTAAAGCCACCAATTGACCAGACCAACCTATAACCAACAAGGACCAGAATAAACCCGCCCCTATATCATTGCACCAGCCAGTGACTTTCAGTAAGAACGCAGCAGAACAGAAAACTAAACCATCGAAAGACCAACCGAACCAAGAATCAACATGGACCTACATCTTCCCAACACCCCTTATCACCACAACAGCCAACGACGTGAAGATCATAAACTAAAAAAAGAAAAACTAAAAAAAAGACACTTTTTTAATACAAATGTAAATATAATTAATAACCAACATAACAAAGCAGAGCCCCTTTTGTGCTCGCAGATTTAAAAATATTAGACTTAAGAAATTAATTAATTATTGTAAATAGTAAATAATAATAACCCATGTAAAAATTTTTGAGCGTGAATAAAAAAAATTTGTAAATATAAATAATAAAAGTGTTTTCACTTTTATAAGATAGATCAAGAAGATCCTTTATTTTTGAAAAGGTTTCATTTTCAAAGTACTTATCTTTGGCTGGATCGACAACCGTATTCACAATGGACGTGTGGTCCTTTTTCGCCATTTTGAAAGTCTCTTCAACTTCCGAAAAACACGTGTTCAAATAACCTTTCGAGTTTCTCATCGAGCTATATTTTACTAGTTTTTCACAGAACTATTCATAATCATTTTAACCTTAGCTCTTGAGCTTCAATTATCTTAGCTAACTTTGACATTTTGGAATATATTTCACTCACAAGGGTCTTTTCAGTTATATGTTATATATGAAATGTTTGATTTTGTTTTTATATATTTAATTTATTTAGTTTTAAATAAAATATATTTTTAAAGATATGTGATAATTACCACCTACAAAACTAACGGTTAAATTGCTGGTACCGTGATTTCACTGCTAATTTGGGCTGCAGTCGTATGACCTGTTTCGTTAAATTTTCCAGTGGAAACTTTCCTCTCCAAATTGCAAATTGCAGCAAAAATTTTTTTATTGTTGTTGCAGGCGAAGAGCAATAATTGCCGCCAGAATTCTTCGTATGCCTCACTCGATTTGCTGCTCATGAGGCAGTAAATCATAGGCACAACAATGCCAATTATGTATGCATGGACGGAAAACAACTGGCCCATTATTGTTGGTACCACGGCAAATGTACCGTCCACCAGCCAGTATTTGGATTGCGACAGAAGCTGATAATTTTGCCTGTGGAGTATACACTTTCTGCCAACACAAACAACTCGCCATCTATAAAGCGCAGCTTCTCCGGTATTTGTATCTCCTCAAGGCTTTCGGATACTTTCATTTGGCTTGCTCGCACTCGGAAGATTTTCTTGTTCTGAGCATATTTTGATGGCAGGTGGAGTCCACAAACCGGCTGTAGCCTGATAGTTGTGTCACTTATAATTACACTTGGCCAAAGGGCTCCCTGTGACAGAAAACCGTCATGTTCGAGCTTCGGCTCTCCACGTTTCGAATAAGTAACCTGTAAATTGAAAAATAACAAGCCGTTAGAAAAAGTTGCATAGTTGAAAATAAATTCGGTTATTGCAAAAGATTTCACCCAAAACTCTAAAATTAATATAATAATATAAGAACTTCACTTCAATGTATTAGGAACTTTGATTAAGAAAAAATCTTATCGCATTCAGTTTTTCACACAAATACAGAAACAACTTCAAATTTGTTTGACGTGTAGTCTAATTTAAAGACTTTTAGTCTCTTACAAAAAAAGGGAGTTCAAAAAGAAAATTGCGGCCATTTTAAAATTTTCACTCAAATTTCCCAAGTTTATACTTTTTTGTTTTTTAAGAAGGCACAAGAACTAAAATTAATTCTTTTTTCAAAAAAAATCAAAAAGCTACTTTTAAATTGTTCACGTATTTTTTAACACAATTTTATTTTTTACTGACGTTTAGCCTAATTGAATCAATAAAGCACTTGAGGGAACGGAAATAGTCGCCAAAACAAGAAAACAAAATATAATATCACTGCCACAATTTTAACATTTAAAAAAATATCATATCACTATCACGTTGTCACACTTAAGAAAAATCACAGTCACAAGAGATATGTCATTTATACTAACATTGGCAATATCTGCAGACTCCATTTTAAATTTTTCGCTGATTTTCACTGTAAACTTTTTTTTAAAGACACTTTAAACATACTAAAAACTCCCAAAAAGCGTTTAGCGCATAATTCTCCTGCCAAAACTTCGGCACGACAACTGTCGGCGTGCTTAAAATCCGTTTTGCGCTTAGATAAGAACTAATTTTTATATGAAAAAATATCGAAAATTCTCCCGCCAAAATATGCATTTCGCGCTTAAATAAATATTAACTCTTATTAAAAAAAAAATTGTTTAAAAAAATTGAAAACTTCCCGCCATAACGTCTGCAAGTCACCAAGCTATTGACGCCGTCAACTTCGTCACGTCAGTCACCCAAACCCAACAACCTAATTGAAAAATCAATGTCTATCTCTTAATGAGGTCTAGCCTCCACCGAGTCCTAAAAAGAACTAAAATAAATTTTTCATTCAATTCAATTCAATTTATTTTATTGAACATAATATATACAATTTGGCTTATAACTTATATTAGTATTATGATCTATGATAAATTTACATTTGTTGGCACATAGGGGCCTAACGTTATACAATGTCTATATAAATTACATGTCAAAATTAATTTTTAAATTAAAAGTCGGCTGACTTAATCGTCCTCAGGGTGTCAATGGTGGTTTTTGGTGTAGGTTGGGGGAGGTGTTGGCGTTTAGCCGCGGTAGAAGGCTGACCCTAAGTCAGCGTAGAACGAGACTGCTTCCTCGTTGTCCATGATAATGTTGTCGTCAAGAGTTTCCATTATGCTGAGGTATCTTGGCTCTGGATGTCGTTGTTCGGTGGTCATCCTTCTAATTAGCTGATTCGGGTGGTCGATGATGTTCTGTACTAGTCTTTTCGCTGAGAGGACTAGGTATTTGTCCAGCAGGATCATGTTGGCTTCGGAGTAAAGATGTTCGTTCCTGTAGTGTTTCTGCCGCTGCCGGTTGTAGTACAGTCCGGTGCAAACCCTGAGTATCTTCCTTTTGAATACTTGAAGCTCCTTCATGGCTGTCTTCGAGGTTGAAAACCAGACTGGGGAGGAGTAGCTGATGACTGGTCGTAAGAGCTGCTTGTAGATCAGTATCTTCGTTGGTTGGCTTAGTCCTGTTCTTTTCTTCATCAATGGGTGTAGACGGTGAAAGGCCCAACTGGCTTTTTTGAGCACATTTCTCGAGTGTGGGTTGAACCTGAGCAACTCATTGCAATGGTGGATCCATCAGGGAGTCTCAAGACCAGATTTCTGCAGTTGGCTGCGGAGCGAATACCTTTACCAGTTGAGGGCCTCCTGAAGCAGACAAGTTCCGACTTGGAAGTGTTGATTCGGATGCCCCATCGCTTGTAGGAATTAAAGAGTCTGTTGATGTGTGCCTCTACTTTTCGGACAGCGATAAGCGGTGACATTGATGAAGCAAAGGTGAGTGAGTCATCAGCATAAAGCAGGTTCTCGCATCCAATTGGGGCAGGCTGGTCGGATGTCATCAGGCTGTAGAGGAAGGGGCCAAGTTTTGAGCCTTGGGCGACTCCGGCTCTGATACTCTTCATGATTGACTTGCAGTTGTCCAGTTGTACGAAAAATTTCCTGAAAGAAAGAAAAGAAAAAAGAATTTTTATTAGTGGCGGTGGAACCTGTAAAAGATGAAGTTTAGGTATTAGGGCTTCAAACCAAACGCTATCAAATGCTTTCTCGACATCCAGAAAGCATCCAACGGTGACACGATGACTGTTAAGGGAGGTGGTAATATCGTGTTGGAACTTCAGCAGCGGGTGCAGCGTCGAGTGCTTTTCTCGAAAGCCAAACTGCATGTCAGGGATGATTGAATTTTCCCTGCAGAAATTCTTCAGTCTCCGGAGGATTATTTCTTCCAGCAATTTGCTGATATTGTTGAGAAGTGAAATTGGCCTGTAGTTGGATATTAGATTGGAAGCACCTTTCTACGGGATAGCCACCATCTTCGCTGTTTTCCACGTCTGGGGGAAGTAGCAGTTATTGATGCAGTTGTTGAGGATGATTGTGAGAAATATCATTACTGTTTGTGGAAACCGTTTCAGGATGTAATTAGACACGCCATCTGGTCCAGCTGATTTTTTTGGCTTAGAATTGCCGATGATCTCTGCTACCTCCTCAAGATTGCATAGATGTGGACTATCGATGGGATAACTTGCTGGATTGGTATCATCAAAACTGATTATATCCGGATTTGGCTGTAGGGTCTGTTGAATTGATGCATCAACTTCTTGTAAGAAGGTTGGGTCAGTAGGTGGGTTCGGTGTGAAGTTTCCTTCGAAGTAGTTGGTGAACGCTTCCACCTTGTCCTGGGTTGAAGTAGCTTCAATGTTGTTGCTGATGATCGAATCTGGCATCTGTGGCTGTTTTCTAATGATCCTATTGATGTTTTTGAAGGCATCAGGACCTGGCTTAATTGCTTGCAATCGTCTCTGGTACTGGATATTGTTGTGGTGTTTAATGGAGTTCCGGAACATAATGTTGACTTGCTGAAGCTCATTCCAAACTGTCTGGTAGTTGATAGATCCCCTGGAGTCGTTTTCTTAGCCGCTGTCTGTGAGCATACAAACTCTGGATGTAATCAGGAGGATGTTGGTACCTGTCCTTAGATGTCCTAGGCCGCTTTTGCTTCTCCAGGGCTTCAGATATGGCATGCTCAAGGTTGTCAATGGCTACATCAATTTCGTTATCCAGCAGATTTCTGTTTGAAGGTGGAAGAGTTATGTTGTGTTCAATGTCCCTGTGAAGTCTTTCAATATCCAGCCGTCTGAAGTTGATGAAGTTCTCCGGAGCTTCGGTTGTTAGGAGTATGGGTTGGTTGAGATTGATGGATAGTTGAACAGCTTCATGGTCCGAGTCGCTGTGCACAATTGTACAGATATAATTCCGGATTTCTGGAAGAATATGTACGAGGTTGGAGGAGGCCAGGAAGAAGTCCAGTGTTGATGGCGTTCTAGGGAATGTGGGTTTCGGCTGGGATATAACCACCAGAGAATGGTCATTGCTGTTTAGTTCCATCCAGTCAACAATTGCTTTGCCTTCGCTGCTGATTTTGGAGTCAAACCATAGGTGATGTCTCGCGTTGAAATCACCTCCAATGATGCCGTACGTGCTTTGCTTCAGAATGTTGTTGAGGATGAGCAAGTCACTATGTATGTTCCTAGCAGAAAATGTGCACTTGAAGTATGTGCTGATGACTGTCTCACCTCTACCAAGGGACATTTTGTCACTAGTCTGTAGTCCTGGGATGATGACTTCTATTGTATTGGGGGAGATTTTGTCTCTTATGAAGACTGCTGTTCCAACACGGTCCTCGTTTTTGTCCTGCCGGTAGGTTTTGAATCCTTTGATGTTGATGTTGTTACGTTTGGTCACATTCGTCTCACTGATGAGGGCAATGTCGGGGGTGTTGTTCTTCATGAATTTGTTGAATGACGTCCTCTTATCTAGGCTGTATAATGAATTAATATTATACGTCAGGATGCGGAGTTTCTTCAATGGCATATTTCGAAGACGAAGGCGGCCAAGACCGCGGATTTGTCTTTATCACTTAGTTGATTGTAGTTGGATGGGACGGCATTCTGCGCCTTATCCATAATGGAGATGAGGTTGGACCCAAGGAGTCGCTGGACTTCAAAGTTTAGGTTCATGGATGGGGAAGTTGCTGGGGTTCTGGTCGGTTTAACAGGCGCTGTCTTCACAGGGATGGTTTTGGTTGGAATCCTTGGCTGCTGTTGAAGCTGCGTTTTTGTTGCTGATGGTCTGGGTATTGAACTTTGTCTGGCCATTGCTGCGTAGCTGACTCATGGACGGGTAACCACACAGGCTGATTTAGCGACAAACTCTTTGTGTGCCTTCTTCTCAGCTATCACCTTGTTCCTCTCTGTCAAGCAAGCCTTTAGAGTGGGGCAGCCCTTGATGCTCACAGGATGTCCTTCTTTCTGGCAGTTGGAACACCAGACGTGAAGTCCTGTGTTCTCCTTTCGCTTGCGTTGTCTTCGTGGTCTTCCTTGCACTTGACGCACACGTATTGGTGACCACAGTTGGTGGCTACGTGTCCGAAGCGCTGGCAGCTGCGGCACTGAACGATGTCGTTATTCTTCATTCGCTCCCAATGAACCTTCTGGTTCATTATTAGGGTCTTGGAGCACACTTCATTAATGTCGCACGTCTTTGATACTTCAACGACAAAGTTGCTGTATTGCTATGTCTTTGCCTTCTTGGATTTGAAGTTAGTGACTGAAATTATTGGGAGTCCCTCGATGCGAAGCTCATCTTCGACTTCTATGGCTGAACAGGTAAAATGAATACCTTTCAATAGAAGAAGGCTTTTCCTGTCTTCCCTTGGCGTAAAGGAGTTGAACTGTATCTTAATGGTTTTTAGATACTTCTTAATGGCTTCGAATGATGTTCTGTCCTGGGCGTTGATGATGGTGGTCTTTGTGCTCCTGTTTTTGAAAGTCACCGATATGTTACTCGCTTTGCAGTGTCTCCTTATCTCGGCGACACTTCCGGAGAAGCAAAATATCGGAGGCATTCCAGGACCTTTGCTTGGGTTGACGGCAGCTGTGTCAATGGTTGAATTCGGTGTCTGAGCAGGAGCAGATTTAGAGGCTGCTATTGTCTTGATGGCAGCTGATGATGTTGATGCTGTTGTGGTATCTTCGTCCTCTGAGCTTACTTCCGATGTCTGGGTGAAAGTTCTTCGCTAACATCTTCTATCTCCATACTGTCACCTTCTTCGCTGTTTTCTTCAATATGTTCTTCTTTACTTTTGTTTAGGATAACAAATTTGCTGAAAAGCTGGCTGAGCCTGGACCAAGGCAGGTAGGTGGGTGACTATCCTGGTCAGCATTGCGTCGACAGAAACAAATGCTGAATCCGGATTAAATGGTTCGTCCATTTTTGGCTTAACTTCACTTTTATATTTTTTTTACAACACTGATTATAACGCAAAATATTTATTTTGAAAAAAACCTTTATTCCGCGAATTAATCAGGGTAAGCACTTGTTAACCGCAGGTATACCTGAGTTACACTAAAATTTTTATTTATTTCGGGGTGGATTTTTTCTTCCGCTTAAGATGCACACGCACTGAACCATGTACACTGAATGAATGAATGATCAATGACTGAATTTTATTCTGGAATTACTTTAGCTTTATATTTTTTTCTGTCAACTTCTTTGGATGTTGATTCTCACAGTTTCAAATATCAGATTTATATGAAATGAATAAACATTATTGAAATTCTCTAGAGAGTGACGACTCAAGGTCAATTTCAGAGCTGATGGCAAGGAAAATCATGAAAATAGCTCCGAATTTTCGCTATTGTTCAGCTTGAAACGCTTTTGATGTACAATTTAGCTGCAATAGTTCTTTTCAGAACTATATAAAAGATTGTAAAGGGATATTAAATTGATCTAGGTATGAATATAAAGTAATTTTTCCGGGCTAGGCAAGCCACGCAATGTACTGTCGACATTGGCGCCTGCCAGACGACTTTAAATACCCGAAGCGGAGCAACGGAGTTGCGTGAGCGGGACAGAGGACCCAAAAAAGAGGGTTAAGAACCTGAGAACCCGCGAAGCAGACCACCCAAGGTACTGTTGGCCAAGAAAACTGTTGACATTGGCGCCTGCCTGACGACTTTAAATACTCGAAGCGGAGCAATGGAGTTGCGTGAGTGGGGCAGAGGACCCAAAAAAAAAGGGTTAAGATCCTGAGAACCCGCGAAGCGGACCACCCAAGGTACTGTTGCGCAAGAAAAATTAAAATTGGCACTCAATTAATGCATCGAATAATACGAAAAACTTACTTTTATCTTTAAACGCGATTTGCAGCTAAGCTTAGCGTCTTAGAGGCATTAAAGTTGACACTTTTAAACATGATTTTCCGCTAAACTAAATGTCTTAGCGATTTATAAAATGCATATTTGTGATCAAGAAATGCGTCAGTTCTTAAAAATAAAAAAAAAATGGTGAAAAAAGTTTTTTCGAAAACTTCCAAAAAAATATATTGAAATTTGGGGCTTAACTTCTTAAATTCATAAATTCAAAGTGTCTTTAAATCCAGATTCTTTATATGCAAAAGAAACTTTGCATACCCCAAATCCTACAGTGAGCCCAAGCAGGAGGGCAGTATGCGCCCCCATACATGCCTCACTGTTTATTCGCGTTTATTCGCCATCCAAGGTACTGTTGCCTTTGTATATATATTTTATAGTAATCCCATCAACATCGCCGACTGGTTTGCCGTCTGTCGGCCAAACAGCTTGCCCTCTCTCAACAATGATTTTTATTTGAGGCAACTTGTCAAATTTGAATGTTGATGAACATTTTTGAAAGTGGAGATATTTCCCCATTGTGGAGATTTAAGAATATCGGTAGGATGTCAGGAATAGTAAAAATATCTTGAATGAGAAGGCTATATATAAATATATATAAAATATATGGGAGTTGGAGGAGAAGAAAAAATAGAGCAGTAGAAGTGGGATTACGGTATTTTGTCGTGAAATTAGTAACAAAATATTTGTATGTGTGTATGTGATTTTGCATGAAAGTGGATATTGTATGACTGTATAGAATGTTATTAAAAAAAATGTTCGCGGTTTTGATGCTATTGCAGGTTTTGAATTGAAATCAGATCGAATTTTTTTCTAGCAATAACGTCGGTCTTTGAAATTTCAGATATTTAACCGTAAGGATTCCTACCAGGAGGGACAGTCGAGGTCTGCTAAGCTTCAGTAAATATTCTGTTTTTTTCATTGAAGTATCTGGCCAAAGACTTCTTGAAACTCGACAGGTATCAATAGTTGACCATCTGTCATTAGCGGCTTTCACAAACCTTTGGCGAATTCTGTACTTTTCTTGCTCCAGTGGCATTAGTACCCAGGGTACAATTTGGCTCGGTTCAAGTGATGAACCGTTTTTGGCCAGTTCATCAGCCATTTCATTCCCATAAATGTCACGGTGTCCTGGGACCCATCGAAGGGTGATAGAATTTGTTACGCCGAGTAATTTTAATTCACTACGGTAACGATCGACTAGTTTGGACTTCGTGACAATTGACGAAATGGCTCTGATTGCCGCCTGGCTATCTATGAAGATGTCAATGTTTTTGTTCGTCAGTTCACACCTGGAAAGGTATTTTGCGGCTTCGCAAACTGCAAGCACTTCCGCTTGGAAAACACTGCAAAAATTTGGCAGCCTCAACGATATGTTTAGGGGTGGATTTTCTGAAAAGATGCCTGATCCTACCCCAGCGTCCGTTTTGGAACCGTCTGTAAATACCGATATATGATCTACTTTTAGGACCCGGTTTTCCTTCCATAATTCCCTTGTTGGAATATCTGTAAGTGCGACTGGGTTAAAATCTATGTGCGGTGAAATATAGTCTGTTTGAATGTCTATGTCGGTGAAGTTCATTATAGTACTGTGACCACAGTGGCCCTTTTTCCAATGTTTGCACTCTTTAAGTCGTAGAGCACTTTTGGCCACCAATTCTTTCGTGAACAGATCGAGTGGGGCAAGTGAGAGGAAAGTTTCTAGGGCTGCGGTTGGAGTGGTTCTCATGGCACTAGTTATGCCGATACATGCCAGTCTCTGAATTTTGGTCATGGCTTTAAGATTGATTGCCTTATCCAAGGCTGGCCACCAAACTAGACAGGCATACGTCAGGATAGGCCTTACAATGGCTGTGTACATCCAATGAATGGTCTTGGGGCTGGGACCCCATCTCTTCCCAAAAATTCTACTGCATGTGTAGAAGGCTATTGCAGCTTTTTTTTCCCTTTCTTTAATGTTCTCTTTCCAGTTAAGTTTACGATCTATAACTAAACCAAGATATTTCGCCGTACCAGTTATATGGAGTGGCGTCCCATTGATGGTGAGGGTATTTATATTTGGAATATTTCGTTTTCTCGTAAACAGAACCAGTTCTGTTTTCAGTGGGTTGACATTAAGTCCACAGCTACTGGCCCAATTACTGAGCTTGTTAAGGGCTGTTTGTAGGAGCTCGCACAGAGTGGGGACAAATTTTCCTGATAACATTATAACTATATCATCAGCGTACGCCACGATTTTGACGCCGCTTTGCCCTAAATTGACTAAAATCTGGTTAACTACAAGAAGCCAGAGCAGAGGAGATAAGACTCCTCCCTGTGGTGTACCTCTAAACGTCCTAACTTTAAGCTTGCTATCACCCATTTCTGCATTAACAGTTCTAGTTTGAAGCATGGAGTCAATCCAGTTTGACAGCATCGGTTCAATGCTGACAGAGTCTAGGGCTTGTCGTATTGCACGATTTTCAACGTTGTTGAAGGCCCCTTCTATGTCAAGGAATACTCCCAAGGTATATTCTTTAAAATGGATTGATTTCTCAATCGTGCCAACCACTTCATGAAGTGCCGTCTCAACAGATTTGCCCTTTACATATGCGTGTTGGGCCTGTGAGAGAACACTATCATTAAGCATAAGGCGAATGTGTGTTTCTATCAGCCTTTCTAAGGTTTTGAGAAGAAAAGAAGATAGGCTAATAGGTCTAAAATCTTTCGGTTCAGTGTGAGTGGGCTTGCCAGCTTTCAGAATGAAAATGACATTGACTTCCCTCCAGCTAGATGGAATGTAAGTGATGTTTAAACATCCTTTGAATATTTCCACCAGAAATGGTACAATGACGTCTTTAGAGCTTTGGAGCATAATAGGAATTATTCCATCAGGCCCTGCAGACTTGTACGCTGAGAAGGAGTCTATGGCCCAGGCTACTTTTCGGCTATCTACTATTTGACTGACAATGCTAGAAGTCTGGCTTATGGTGGGGCCCCTATCCATAAAAGATGCATTAAACACACATCCTGGGAAGTGGGTGCTCATAAGAGACTCCAGGGTTTCAGAGCAGGAGTCAGTCCAGGTTCCATCCGGTCTTTTAAGAAAACCAGGGGGTGTGTGGACCTTTGACATGACTTTCCTGAGCCTAGCAGCATCATTTGTTGACTCTATGTCTGTACAAAACTTCCGCCAGGCTGCTCTTTTTGCATACGTAGTTCTGTTTTTATATTCATTTTTGCTGATTTTGAAAATATCCCAGTCAGAAGGTTCATTACTATGTTTAGCTCTATTGTAAAGCCTCCTAGATTTTGTCCTTAGAGTGGCCAACTCCTTAGTCCACCAAACGGGGTTGAGTTTGCCTATCCCTTTGGTTATGGGGCAAGAACCTTCGTAAGCTCTGTGAATAGCTGACGTCAGTTCCTTGACATGTTTTTCAATATCCAAAGAGTTTAACAGAGGCATATTTTCACAACGGCCCAAAGATAAGGCCAGTCTTTCATGGAAGGCTACCCAGTCTGTTTTTCTGGGGTTTCTATAGGGCTTTGGGCTGTCTATTTCGTGCTCCACTTGGAATGTTATCATTCTGTGATCTGAGAATGTAACATTGCTTGAGACTTTCCAGTTTTTGACTACAATGGAATCAGAATTTGTGGAAAGCGTCACATCGAGCATTTCCCTTCTATTTCTTGTAATGAAGGTTGGTTCATTACCTCTGTTTAAAATCAAAAAATTTTTCTTTATAATATATTCAAAAAGTGACTCACCCCTTGCGTTTATATCAGTGCTCCCCCACTGTATGTGATGAGCATTTGCGTCGCAGCATACCAGAAGGTCCCAGCCATTCTTACCTGTTGCTGTTACCAGGTCATCAAGGGCAGTTGACGGCGGAGGGCCCGGTTCATCGCCTGGCATATAGATGGAGGCTAAGATAAGGGGCGGGCCCCCTTTTCTTTCGCACTTCACTGTCGTCATGTCTGCGCTACAATGGGAAGATAAGAGGAAAAGACTTATAACTTTTTTCGCCACTATGCAACTACGATAATTACCTTCTGTAGGCCCTTTATTAAAATAAATTATGTAATCCTTGGACTTCAGTCCGCAGATTCTGCCACTGTTAACCCAGGGCTCTTGAACGAGGGCAATGTCAATGTTCTCCTTTGCCAAGAAGGAGTTTAAGGTGGCCGAGGCCAACTTACTGTGCTGAAGGTTGACTTGCAGCAATTTCATTTTTGTGTTTTAAGTTTTGTGTGTTGGCTACCGGCCGCACCTTGACTTCATTAACACCAACTCTCAGTTTGAAGCCATTAGATGGAAGCATTGCCATTGTCTCATTATTAAGCATCAATATAGCTTCTTGCCCTGATTTTGTCGGTGCTTCCATCTTAAGAACTTGCCAGTCACTGCTAGGGAAGTTGGAATTTTGACCCCGCAGGAGGTTCCCCAGCAATTCTTTTGTCAAGCCTGGGCCCGGAACATTTATACGGACTTTTGGTCTGGTGGGAAGGTCCCTTTTGGAGGCAACTTTTAAAGTAACCCCTTCAAGTAGCCCCTCCATACCATTGACGGTGGCTTGAAGCCATTTCAGTGTGGGTTCGTCACTGCAGAAAAGAATTTTGAATCCTTTAATGGTCGACAACGGCCCAAAAGTTGGCACAAAACCTGTGAAGGCAAGAATCTCAGAGTTTATGCACTCCAGAAGCTTTACCTCCACCCGAGCCCACTGCTCATTTGTTAGCCGCTTTTCGGTGCTCCCCTCGTTTATAACGGCCACCTGAAGGCTCTCGGCTACAACGTCAGCCAGAGTAGTGGCCATCTTTGGCTTCTTATTTGCGTTCGTTGGCTGGGGTGTCGAGTCATTATGCCTCGTCCTCTTTCTTTGACTGCTGGTTTCAGTATGCTCGACCCTTAAGTGCTTTGGACATTTGCCTGGTCCCACCTTAGGATTACTGCCAGCAGCCAAATTGGAGGGAGGGGCACCCTGCTTTGCAGATTTTTCCTGATTTGGTCTGGATCCGCCCTGTTTGGGCTCGACCGAAGTCTTATTCTTAGCCTCAGTCTTGGCAAGAAGCTTTCGAGCCCAGCTCAAATGCTTCCAGTCCCTGAGACTAAGTTTGTTGGTTTCACCTTGGCCAAACCTGCGCACGGCTCTTTTTGCATTTTCTATCCTTTTAAGGAGGTTTGGGTCATGATCTCCTCCCTCGTTCTGTGTGTTGGGACGTACCATTCTTTCCTCGATCGGTTTTGGCCCATACGAGCATCGATTCTTAGAAGATCCTGGGCCGTCCCCACAGACTTTGGTTGGATCACAATCGCCAAATCCTTTATGAGGAGTCGAAGTTGCCTTGGCACCTGGTGGAACCAGGATTTTGGCCATAGGAGCTTTTTCCAACTGGCCTATAGCAGGGTTTTCCGCCACTGTGACATCTGCGTCCGAGCTGTCCGAACTGGCGAAGGATTGGTAGTCGTCATCATTGAGGATTTGATTTTCCTCATCAGACGCTAGCTCTGCTCCGCCAGTTCCCACAGCATTGTCCTCAGAGTCAGAAACATCCATGAGGTACTCGGAAAATACCTCATCAATATTTTTGGCATCACTGCTACAGCATCACTGCTGGAATGCCGTCTGTTTCTTGGCATTTGCTGTCGTTCTTTTCGGTGTTTACATGTTGTGTCACTGGCGACTTAGCTTCATTCGAAGCCAAGCCCTCGCCGACAGCCGTGACCTCTGCCGACACTTGAGTGCATATCCTCACTCGATTTTCATCATCTTTGTAAACTTTATTAATAGTTCATTTGTTCGATTTACATCTCTGTTTTGGTTTTTCTTGGTTGTTTGACACTGCAGCTGGGTTGCTGGAGGGTCAGACGTAAGGCCCCCCACCACATCAAGGTGAAAACCTTCGGGAGGGAAATACCGAAAGAAAATAATTAATAGCTGTGGTAATTTTAACTAGTGACCTAGTGTTAAATTTGCAAGTTTTTAAGCAAAAAAAATTGATTTTTATGACATTTTTTGTGAACCCAAATATTTAATTTTTTACCTAAATACCCCCCTTTAGTTCATTTCTTTGCCCTTTTATCTATGTGCTTGTGTTTTTGTGATTTAATTTGTAAATTTTCTTTTAATTATTTGTGTTTTTTGTGTGTTCCTGTTGGTGGTAAATTTTACCATATAAATTTAATTTTATATTTCCTTTTTTAGCATTAAGCGGACCGCTTTTTAAATTTACAATATTCTTGTTTCTTTTGGCAGGTGGATTATTTGGATAGTTTTTTTTTTATTCTTGTATAGGCTGTTCCAGTCTTCAACATGGAAGTTTGTCCCACATCGACGATGTGAAACCAAGATCCATGATGTGTGAGAAACACTTTTATACCAAAGACCTTATAGTCGGAGGCACAAAGACTTGTCTGGCAAAAAATGCACTGCCAATAGCTTTTCCCGCAATATGTAAGTGCAGTGAAACATCCAATGACATTTCATGTGTCAGTCTCATGGATGCCGCGAGGAACCGGGTGCAAACTACCTCTACGGTTACGTCTGCTATCCCAATTCCATCTACCTCTACGGTAAAGTCCCATATTACTGCATTTCCACCTTCACCACTGTTTGCAGCTCCAGCTGCTCTTCCTCCCACAGCTTGCAGCCCAGCTTTATCTTTAGAAAACTTGGCTGCAAGTGCTAGGCATAACTATGTTAGAGATTTTTCGCTTGGAAATACTCCTTCATCTCATATTTCCCCTTCGCAGTTTCCTTCCCCAAGGTGTTTTTTATATAAATCGGGACGAAAAATTAAAAATTTATATTTTCAATACGCCTATTAGGCTTAGAAAGAACCGTGAGTACCAACTTAGAAAAGATTTAGATAGGCAGATGGAGGGTTTTAGGGAAGAGTTGCGCACTTTTATGTTGGTGCAACTCTTCCATAAGGATAACGCACCTTGGGGATCTAAGGCTGGGGATTTATTTTTAAAATTTTTTTATAAATTGCCAGCATGTTATAATTAAATGCTGAGTGCAAGATTTAAACTGCCAGCGGTAAGCTCAATTTACCGATGGCATTCGGAGATCCAGCTAGCTTCGGGGTTCACCAAACCCATGATGAAGATGCTCACCAACAGAGCAGAAGGGATGACATCGATGAAGAAGAAGTGTGTGCTCCTTTTTGATGAAATGGCCATCAAAAAAGAGCTCGAGTACAATCCAAAAGACGACATTATTTATGGATTGACTGACTTTGGAGAATTCGGAAGAAGTAATAATGCAGCCTTGAGAGGACGTAACCATAACTGGAAGCAGACGATTGCTTATTACATCGGTAGTCCAAATGGAGGAATGCTATCCAAGATGTTAGTCGCAATTATTACTGAAGTAATAAATTGTGGTCTAACAGTGGTCGCAACAAGCTGCGACCAGGGATCTATCAACGTGGCAGCATATAACAAACTTGGACCAGCCAACTTTATGGACACACAACAATATTTGGACGTACAGGAGCAAAGAGTTTTCTTGCTCTATGATTACCCGCATCTTTTTAAGAGCGTGAGGAATATTCTTCTAAAGCATAATATCAAAATAGAAGAAGACATCGTCGACTGGAATGTCATTCAAAAAGTCTTCGATTATGATTATGAGCAGAGGCAACATGTAGGTTTGTCAAACAGTTCAATGATCCGTTTGACAATCTGAATACGGGCCGGCTCTATTCAAGGAATCCAAATAAACAAGCTCTTTCCGATTCGACTGAGACTCTTGAAGGACTAAACAGAGCTTTTGAATGGATATCAAAATGGCAATCAACGAGCAGTCATACGATACCACCTTGTTTTAAGGGATTAAAACAAACTTTGATGGCGATTGCGCAGATGTGGGAGCATATTAAAAGCAAAGAGCAAAGCTATGTTCTCCTTGCGCATTTGAACACAGATGTTGCTGAAAATTTGTTCTCAATGGTCAGATGTAACCGCGGATCGTACGAAAGGAATCCATCTGCTTGGAGGTTGATCCGCAATCTGAAAATTATAATTTTTCAACATCTAATTTCAGCTGAGCATTCCGGATACCAGGATGCTGAAGCGGAACCTCTTTTGGATTTAGATGCAGTTGATACAACGATGGAGATAGAGCCTAGTGAGGAGCATATTGACGGGATATATGAAGAAATATTCAACGAAATTTTAAAGTACAACGATGGAGACGATGACGAAGACGACGTAGAAGAAACGATTGAAAAGATTGCGGAGTGTAAAAAGCTGGAGGACGGAGCTACTGTACACTATGCTGGATTCATGGCAGCGAGATTAAGAAAGAAGCTTAATTGCGAAGTTTGTTCCCAGTTTTTGATTGACGAAGTCAATGAAGACAGGGAACAAACTTTGTTGATTAGCTTACGAGCATATAAAACTACCACTTCAAGGTTCGGCAAACTGACAGTTCCTTCGATCCTTTTCGAAGAAACTATTCGAATTGTTGAAGAAATTTTTCATGAACATTTTTCAAGCTTTAAAAATAGAAAAAAACATCGTCAAAACATGGCTCCCGGAAATTATGCCGCACATCGAGGGAAATTTATCGGTTTGCTGTACAAAGGAACATAAACAAGAAATCAGCAAGTTTATTTTGATCGGACTGATCATATTTGAGACCAAAAAGATCAACAAGAAGCTGAAGGAACCTAAAAAAATTATCCGTCCAGCGAACAACTGATGGCCAAACCGTGTCTCGTAATTTAAATCTCATCTCGTATAAAAAATTCTAGTCTCGTCTCGTAAAACCCGATCTCGATTAACAATTTCTCATTTCGTCTTTTTTCTCGGTTTTGTTGCCACTTTTTTTCTTTCGCTTTCATTGTAGATTTTCGTGTTTTTTTTCTCGGTTTCGTCGCAGATTTTCCTATTTTTTCTCGGTTTCGTTTCGGATTTCCGTGTTTTTTCCTCGCTTTCGTCGTAGTTTTTCGTGTTTTGTTATCGGTTTCGTCGCAGTTTTTTCTCGTTTTCATCGCAGTTTTTGTATTTTTGTCCCGGTCTCGTTTCGGTTTCGTCACAGTTTTTTGTATAAAATTAATATATTTTTAATAAACACATAATATTATATTAAATATTTTGTCATTTACGTCGTGTGTTACCGAGCGTATTTAAAAAAAAACATTTATTTGTTTTTTTTTTTGTTGTTTATTTTATTTTATTTATTTTCTTTCATTTTTTTTATTTTTACTTGATTAATATTATTATTTTTATATATGTATATTTATTATTATTTACTAGAGAGAAGCCGCTGTCCTTAGCATGGCTGCACTTCTCTAAAGTAAGGTGGATTAACGACTGACTTGTTCTAGTTAAATTATTCAACAGGTAGCCACGGTCGCGAAGTGCTCCCGTGGGAAAAGAATGCACCTTGTTATTGAAATAGTCATATTTCATTTGAATAACTGAAATATGACTATTTAGTTTATGCGCTTGTTGGTGAGAGGGAAAAAGGGGGTGTGTCCATAGGTGACACGTTTTGCTGTGTAAGCAAAAATGGTGGGAACCCGTTATTTAGAAAAGCCGTTAGGCGAAGGGAAGTATATGGGGAAAGGGGATTATGGGTGTAGGTGGAGTCTCAGATGTAACTTGTCTTATATTTTTATTACATAATATTGTTCCTTAAATTTTTTGTTACTAGGTAATAGAACGACAACAACGGCTAAAAATCACCAAAAACGAAAAAAATAAAACAAATAAAGAAAAACAAAAAAAAAACAAATTTGTGGTAGTGTGTAGTAATAGTAATAGAATGCGAGGACTAGGCCGTCCGGGGATACCTCATTAAAAAAACTACGATTTTACAAATGTTTTTTAAGTGCAATTTATATTATATACTTTTATGTGCAATTTATATTATTAAGTTATGATTTACCAATTGCTTTTTGAAGTGCAATTTATATTATCTGCTTTTTATATTATTTACTTATTTAATATTACGTAGTACTAGAATGAGGACTAGGCCGCCCATGGATACCTCACTAAAAAAACTACGATCTACCAAAAAAAAAAAAAAAAACAAAAACAAAATAACCAACAAAATTTTTAATAGTATTTATAAAGTAGTATAAGAATGAGGACTAGGCCTCCCGGGGAAACCTCAAAAAAAAACCGCATCTAGTATTCTACCCCACTGGGTGATGTGGAAATGAATACATGCTTTGGTATCAGGTAATCTACTTTTTAAAACTTTTCTTTTCCAGCTATGTATTTAAAATGAAAAATCATTGAGGACATATCAGGTAAGCTACTTCTTGGATTGAAGAAATAAAAGAAAAACGCTGTGTTAAATTCTTGATTGAATATGAGTATGCAAACAAAATTTTGAAAAAAAAACTTATGTAAATATGTTAAGCTGATAATGAGAAAATTTTAAATAAATAAAAAAAACGTTTTTTTTTATATAAATTCATTTTTATTTTTCCATTTTCTTAAAACTATCTTAAAGCTAGACAAAAATTCATAAAAACTAGCCTACTTATCAATATCTTAAAACTAACTTACTGGCCCCAGTCGGGCGCTCTAAGTTAAACTATAATAACTTAATGCTAATGCCTTTCGGCCTAAGAACTATTTTAATATTAAATCCAGGTCGGTTTTATTTTTTACCGAGAAGAATTTACAAAAAACTCGGTATCATTGTCTTTATTTTTTTTGGTTTTATATAAAACTTACAAACTACATAAAACTAAATTAAAGCTAATTAAAACTAATTAAAACTACTTAAAGCTACTTAAAACTATTTACAACTAATTATAAACTAGTTACAACCTACTTATAAGCTAATTACAGACTACTTACAAACTAGAACAGCCACAGCAAGCATTTTCCGGTTTTATAGTTTTTTTTTTTTTTTTTTTTTTGGTGCCACCCTGACTGTCCCTACTTAAAACTAACTACCTAAACCTATGCAAGTCGGTCATACAAAAGAAAATAGCAAGGTCAACTATTAAAATTATTAAATGTCTGAGGGAACTTCATCTTCGTTTTTCAACCACCAGAACTGGTTCTCCTGCCTTACCCTATCTCTTCGGTCCCGTTCGGACACAGTCCTACTGAACCGAAGGTGCTCAGCTCCATCTTGTACAGGAGCCGCGGATCTACAGTTCTCCGGCCGACGTGGTAGATTAGCGGAACCGCCGCTCTATCCTGGATCAGCCCTCGACTGTCTAGATGGAAGAATGCATCGGGCGGAATAAAGCCGCTTAGACGCACACTCTCGAAGTATTCGTACTTAGGGTAATAAGCCCCAAAAATTAAGCTGTTTGTCGAGGACATCGCTCTTGCAATGTGACCCCGAATTAGCTTCAGCAAGAAATTATCTATCCTGTTTATGTTGGCCCCGTTGTATAGAGCCAGGTTGGAATAATAGTGTTTGTACTCCGACTCTGGTGTTCTGTGCAATCCAAGGCAGCGTCGAAGACACTGCCTCTCAAACACTCGAATCTTTTCCATTTGAGATGGGGCAACGTTGAACCAAACCGGGCATCCATAGGCAATCATCGGCCGGATAAGGGCCATGTAGCAAATCACCTTTACCCTGCTGTCAAGCCGGCTGCTATAAGACAACCGTTTCGTTAGGGCAAAAGCTCCCCTAGCCCTGGCCAGAGCAGCATTTATATGTCTGTCGAAATACAAATACTGATCCATCCAGATGCCAAGGTAATTTACTACATTTTTGCACGCCAGTGGATGTCCATTTGGCCCTACGATCACCAGCTTGCGCCAGTTCTTTCTCGTATCCCTTGTGGCTCCACGCAACGGAGTCCTAAACAAGATAGTTTCTGATTTCTGAAAGTTGATTTTCAACTTCCAGTCATCACAATATCGTTGAATCTCATCGAAGTCACTCTGCAAGAGAATCCTGATGTCCTCGATTTTTGCAGCTGTTCTGTACGCAATCAGGTCGTCGGCATACGCAATTGCCTGAGTTAGACTACTTATCAGATCGCTGGTGTAAATGCTGAATAGAATCGGCGAGTTGACCGCTCCTTGCTGAAGACCATTTTTAATATTAAAGGTTGTGGCAGAAGTTACATTGCCACATTTGACAACAAACTTTCTGCCATTGAGCATATCATAAAGCATATATAATAGTGGTTTACTAATGCCAAGTCTGGTCAGCTTTAGATAAAGACCCTCTAACCATACGGTGTCGAAGGCCTTCTCCAAATCAACCAGACAGGCACCCGTACACTGCTTCTTAGATTTGTTCCATTGGAAATCAGAAACGAGCTTAGACGCGGCATGAATGGTGTCATGTCCCGCTTTAAAACCAAACTGATTGTGTGGTATGATATTATTGTCATCTGCCCACTTAGACAGGGCTCTATTGATAACTTTTTCGAATATCTTGCTGATACTCGGAAGAAGACTTATCGACCGGAGATTCGCCGGATTGGAGTTGTCCTTTCCCTTTTTCGGGAGAGGATGCACCACAGCTGTCTTCCACCGCACTGGATAATATGCATTATTCAGAGCGTTGTTAAACAGAGTGGTATAAATGTCTACTGCTTCTTGAGGTAAATGTCGAAGTACAACGTTGGATATGCCATCGACTCTTCTTCTTTAATGAAGCGAAGATGAGCTGGAGCTCCACCTTCGTAATTAACAGGGAACTGGGCCCATTTCGCTAGGCGATTATGGCATTTGCCAAATGATCTTCATTGAACTCGGTGAAACCAAGGTTCTCTGATCGCCATTGCGTGATGTCATTTCGAAGGTAGAAGTGATGGAGCAAGGCTCTGTCTTCCAGGTCATGATTCGGGCGAATGCACGCATTCACCTTGTACACTTGCTGGAAAGCAGCCCCCACAGCCTCCACTTTCTCCTGTGGATCTTCGACAATAAAGAGGTCATCATCGAAGACGGCGTCCTCTGGATTAATTCCTGCTGTCAGAAGTACGTCTCTGTTGTTTGTCGTTCTCTGAAGCTTGAGACACGGAAGGTCGTTCTGATCATTCCTTCTAAATATTTTGTTAATTTCCGGAAACATACTCGGGCCCGAATTTTGTTATCCCAATACAAATTAATGGACAACCGATAGTTTTCCTTTATAAGTTGGTTGATGTTCTTGATCGACGACTTCAGTGTCCCAATCTCCAGATTGTGAGTGTCAGTAAAACGTCGGTACAAAAGTTTGAGTCTTGTCAGCAGTCCGCTTTTTTGTCTGTGTAATGCGTCAATGGTCGCGTTCCGGTACATTTCGGTTGCGTCCCGTTGTTTGTATTTCGGTATTGTTCTGTTCAATGTTCGTTTGATTGTCTCGTCCATTTGTTCTAAGTATTGGTCTATTTCGTTATTTGTCAAATTCCTGTGATTTGGTGGGGATATATTGTTCGAACTGATTTCGCTCGATAAGGCGTTGGTAAACCGTGGCCAGTGCACCTTACTGTAATTGTAAGTGTGCACAGGTACATACTCATCCAACTCCACGAGCTCGTTCGGAAGCTGTATTACGGCGGCGAGTCCGCAGTGATCACTGTCGTACTCGATCGTTCGTAAGCAGTTTCTTGGTCTTTGACCCACAGTGTCAGTAATTGTCAGTCTTGCGTTTATTAGCAATAGATCCAGATAGGCACCGCTTCTTGGAAACGATGGCCGTAGCCAGCAGTTCCATACGATATTCAGCGTTATACTGACTCATCCAATTAAAAAGATGAATACCTCTCGGATTATGTACTTGATTTCCCCAATCTAAGTGTTTGGCATTCAAATCACCGGCCATGAGAAAGTAATTTTCTTCCAAGCTCAAGCGTAGACATTCGGAAAGTTTTTCAAGCTCTGACATAAAATCAGTTAGCTGAGGTGATGCCAGGGCATAAGCTGCGATCACATACATTCGCTTCCCCTGTTGGAGAGGAATGCATACGATGCACGCCTCTAACAGCCGAAATCTGCGCAGATTACTATTATATATAACTTTATGATTAATGCCTTTTCGTATGAAGATTGCGACTCCTCCCCCTTGAGTAGAGTTGGGTCGATCTCTTCTAACGATATTGTAATTGTTGTTAGTCAACTTATGTTTCTGGTTTAGCTTAGTTTCGCTGGCCATAAACACATCTGGACTTTGGTCTTTCAACAATTGGAAAAGATTAGCCTTACGTTCGGTCCTTATCAGTGAATTTACATTCACAGCAAGGATCCTAAGAGGCCTCTCCGACAGCGCGCCCTTAACCTCTAATTTGCGTTAAGCTAGGTTGTTGTTGTGAAGTCCTGTTAACTGGCCTTGAATCGCCAGCAACATGCTTCTTATTTCGGCCTGAGCGTCCGGCGCCTTTGGCACTAGGGCCGGTTGAGCTGCCTTAGCTGCAGGCTGTACCGTTTTTCCCCTTCCTGCCGCCATTTGGGCGTAGGAAATTTGGGGATTAACGGGCGTTGCTGTAGGAGCACGCGTTGATGGGCGTATCTCTACCGCTATCTGCTTAGCCGCTTTGTTATTTCTTATTTGCTGAAAAGCTGAGCAACCCCGATAATTAGCAGGGTGCCCCTCCTTTCCGCAAAGTGCGCATTTAAGCTGGGTCATGTCTTCGACCCGTTCCTCACCGAGTTTACACTCCCCCTTGATGTGGTCCTCACCACACTTAACGCAGCGTGACTGCATTTCGCAGTTTGCTGCATCGTGGCCAAACCTTTGGCAGCGCATACATTGAAGCATGTCACCGCGTCTCTTTAATTTATCCCAGGTTACAACCTGGTAGTTGAGAACGGAGATACTTCTCAACCTATCCAGTTTGCTGCTGGGCGATAGCTGGACTAGGAAGAACGGCAAAGACCGCTTCTCCCGTCTGGCTCTGACTGTAGCAAACGGCATGACCCCGATAAAGTCGAGATCATCGCTCGCTTTTTGACGGAGCTCATTTAAGAGCACCTGTGGTTCCGTGCAGGAATATATGCCCTTCAAGAGGACCGTTTAGTATTTATCCACTTTGGGGGTAAAACTGAAGAACTCAGTCGTGGATTTGTTCAATAATGCTTTAATAATTTTGTGCTGCTCCACTGTGAAGCAGTGGATAGCATGTCTATCTTTACTCAAACGTTTAATAAAAAGTTTTGGCCTATGGCCGACTTACATAGGTCGATGGTTTCTTGCAGTTCCATTTTGTAAGTGTTGATCGGTGGCACTTTTTCTTTTTTGTTTTGGGGCGGCTGTGGCTGCTGCTGGTGTACTTCACGCTGCTGCTCATTCCGCTGCTGCTGACTGCGCTCCTGTGGCTTTTGTTGCTGCTGCTGTGTTGTTTTCTTTTTTGGCCGTTGCTCCTTCGGCTGCTGCTGTGGTTGTTCCGTTGGGCAGCTGTTGTTGTTGCTGCTTATTTCGGTTCTGCATTGGTAGTTGCTGTTGCTCTAGCAGATTTTTCTCTGGCTGCTGGCTTTTCGGTGTTTGCTCAGGCTGTGGCGCCTGTACTGCTTTTTTCTGCTCGCGCTCCTGCCTTTCTCTTTCGCGTTGAGCTGCTTGTTTTTCCTTCAGAGCTTGAATCAATGGGGTCACAATGGCATTTAAACGATCCATTTCCCCCCGAATTACATCGATTTTTTGGCTGATGGCCTGTTCATCCAGTGCTTCTTGCGCCTCATTTTCTTCTTCGGAGGACGCCTCTGGAGATGTGAGATCAACAAGCAGGTTGCTGTGGCTGTCCCCTGTTGTGTACAGTCCCTCGCCACCCTCTGACATATATTCGATGTCATCGTCGGATGGCGAGGTATCTAGTTGTTGATGTATTTTTGCTGCTGCTGTTGTTTTGGCTGTACGCACCGTCTCCTTCACCCCGGCTGGCAGCTGGGCTGAGGTGGTGGTGGAGCGGCGCTTTACAAGGTTCGGCGCACAGCTAATCCTCTTCCTCCTTTTATTTTTCGCATCGGCTGTTGTTGCCGTTGGCGGTTGTAGGCGCTTGTTGATGGTATGTCTGGTGGTGTCATCACTTGCTTGGTTGTTGTTGTTGTTGTTGCTACGGCACTGAGCGTAGCTTTCGCTGGTGGTGCCATAGCTGTCCCCGCTGTGTCGCTGGATTGCAATAGCTGTTCTTCCCACTCGATGAAGTTTTCTACTTCACGATTATGAAAAAAAGCAGCAAAATAATTATTGCCTGACTGGGATTCGAACCCACTACCTCTGGATTCTCGGTCTGCCACGTCCTCCTCTGTGCTATTGGCACTATTGAAAATAGCTTGACTGTAATTAAACTATAACCAGTCACTCTGTAATATTTAATTTAAATAAACTGGGGAAGCCGAAAACGTGTTAACACTTCCACAGTACGAGATCGACTGATAAAAAAAAAACGTTATATGAGACGTAGTTGCTATTTTTAATTGTTTTATAATTTTTGGTAGTATATCGCACTAATTTCAAAATACAGAAAAAAGTTTTATAAAAATTGTAGCAGCCGTTTTCAAAAAAAAAATACTTACTTTCTTATTGTCTTTCTAAATGTAAAAGATTTATAACAATCAGTTATTTTCAATCTCTGAGTGAAACAATTAGAGAACCATCCACTTTTGAATTTTCAACTTCCAAACTATGACAGATCTTAATACCTTGTAGATTTCTTAGAATTTTTAAAATATATGTATGAAATTTTAATATTTTTTGAAAATTATTAAGCCTTAACTACATTGGCCACTTTTTGCAAAATTACAAAAGTAAAAATATTTTTTTCCCGTTAGAGCAGTTGTTTTGTGAAAAAGAATATATAAATATTTTCCTTAACCAAAATTTGAGTTTTCTGCAGCCTTTTTATAAGTTTTCCAGTGAAAAAACATTATACCAAAATGTGTGTGAAAATTTTCACTTTTGTACTTTTTCACTTTTTTGGCTTAACTAGGTCTTTAATCTGGCACTTCTCGTTTAGATTTCAGTTTTGTGCCCCTTTTACATAAAAACTCTTACTACTTTTAAAAGAATTAAAAAAAAAATTCTTATTGAATCGGTCATTTCAAAAACCAAGTAATATTTCTTTTTAAATATATTTTACATTATTAATATTGATAAATTGTGAATGTTTTTCGATATTTCAATCTTTTAAAACCCAAATGCTATATTAAGCTCAAGAAAGTCCTTACAAACTAGTTTCAGTTTCAATTGATTCCTGATAAATTCAAATTGTGTGACTTACATATGAGGCTTTTAAAATGATCGATTCATCTATTATTTGATTTTTCATAGTCCACCACTCCAGCCTATTCCAAACTTTTTTCATTTCATGTACCTAATCCTCTAAATATCAAATAAATTTTAATTGTTAATAAAATTCACAATCAATTTGTGGACAAAAAATATGCTTTTAATCATTGCAGCAAGTAATACTATTTTGAAATGGCAAAGGCATGTTCAAAATAGTTATTCATTTTTGCCCACATAAAACGACTATCAATATTTCAATGATTGAAGTAGCATTATTAATGGTCATTGAAAATTTCAGTTATTTTATGTGGCTTCTCTCATTCTGGTCTGCTTTCTTGTTAATTAAATGTTATTATATACTAATGCATATTTTAACATTGAAAATGTTTATAGGGTCATTTTGGATAAATTATGGTGTTACTAAAATGAATAAAGTGAATAAATGTGTATATGAGATGAACGCTAGCGTATACGGGGGGTACGATCGAATTTTTGGTTGGTGTTACCAGAATGAATAAAGTGAACAGATGAACGCTAGCGTATACGGGGGACACGATTGAATTTTTGGTTTGTGTTACTAAAATGAACAAAGTATGGAGATGAATGCTAGCGTATAGGGAGGGTACGATTGAATTTTTGGTTGGTGTTACTAAAATGAACAATGCGTATGGAGATGAGTGGTAGCGTATAGGAAGGGTATGATTGAATTTTTGGTTGGTTTTACTAAATTGAATAAATGAATTTTAATTCTATATTTTTATAGTTATAAATGCAGTCAGCAGTTTATTGTGCATCTTTAACTATGTGTTGGCAGTTTAAAAAAAAAACGACTCGAAAAGAAAATGTATATAGAAGTAGAAGTGAAGAATGTAGAAGTGCAAAAGATAGAATAAGGCTTTTATGTGAAATGGTCGAAAAGCCAAAAATCTAAATGAGATGTGCTAGAGTGACAATTTTTTTGTTTATCGATAGTAACGTTTAATATAACAATTTCGTTCATATATTTTGAAATTCCAAAAAATCTACGAAATGAGATATTAAAGGCTGTAACTTCAAAATTCAAAAATAGATGGTTCATAAATTATTTACTACACATTAGGGTTAGGTCTGATTGTAATAAATTTTATAGTTTGAAAAGATAATAAATAATTTATTGTTTTCTTTGAGGAAATTTGTATTACATTTTTTTTTTATATTTTTTACAATTTTTTTAGATATACTAATTTTTGTTGATCGATTTTTGGCAGTTATATGTTTTATCTTTTTAACGATTGTATTTAAAAATCTCAAATTCATACAGGTGATAGATTATATAGATCTACATATAAAATGATAAATTTGAATTTTTTGAAAGTACTTCAGTTGACATAATAACATATAACTGTTCTTTAACATACCACCTAATAACTAAAAAAGTCTGTGCACCTATGCAATTAGTTTTTTTTTTTTTATTCGCAGATTCAATAATTGACAATTAATTTGATGTATCATACGTAGCTGTAGGTTCTTGTTAAGCCACACAAATCTAAAATACAATAATTAAAAAGTGGCATTAAGCTTCAATCAACATTCCTATAGTTCATCGTTATCGTTGATTTGCAAGTTGTGTGCGGAGAATCAGCCCAAATAAGAAGAACACAAATATTGCCCATAGTGCCACAGTTCATTCAAAGTCTCTCTCTCTCTCTATGTTCATTATATTTTTTGATTTGTTTCATTTCTCTGAAGAGAATTACTTTTCATTCAAGTTCAGTATTCATGTTCACTCGTTCAATGTTCTTGCGTTGCTTGTTCACTGTTTGTTCAGTCGTAAAGATGCTCCGATGAGGGAAGGTTTGTTCTGCTACTCGGCGGCCCCAATTATTTTTTTTCAGCTAGTACCTAACTTAATTAGTTAAATTAATAGAATGCAATTTGCGTTCGTGTTTTGTTACTCCGTAGGTATTAGAGTTAGATGCTTACAGGATATGTTTGGTTAGTAGGTAGGTAATTTAGTAAGTTAGATACTTGTGAGATTCGTTGGAATATTTTTTGTTATGTAAATTTCTTTACTTTTGAGTTTTATTTAGCTATGATAAAAAAGATTAACTAAGAAAATTAAAATATGAAATAAGAAAACAAGCGGAAATAAAAATATAGGTTAATAAAATCTAAAAAACTAAAACATAAACAGCCTTATTTATTAGATTTTATATGCGGTTGACTAATTAGAAAGTTTTTTAGAAGTCCTTAATTGTTGAAAATATGCCTTATAATAATACAATAAAACGTCAATTTAGAAAAATCTTAGCCAACCAAAGTCTTTCTCTAAGTGAGACAACTTTATGACAACAGTAAACAAAGTTTACTAATAACTTTTTGCAGTTGGAGAGCTGCCTAAAGTTAGAAAAAGTTTATAAATACGACTGAAAATGTGTTTTCTATTTTGGAAAATGAAGAAATGCCCTTATTGGGATAGTTTTTCAAAATAGACTTGTTGAATAGACTAAAAGTCGATTTATCATTATTGTGAATTTAAATTGGTAAATACTTTTAAATATGATTATCATGTATTCCTATATTTTCCTATTTAATAGAAATTTCAAGTCCATCAAGAATTTCATACCAACTTTTGTCCTTTCGAATTTTTCGGAATAGACTCGCAAGAAGCCCCAAAATTAAAAAAAAAACACAATGGTGAAAAATTGCGGGAACGTTACACTCACCAGCATTGAATATTTGTTTGTAGGCATATATTTGGGAGAAAATCAATTTATTTGTTAGCGTTGCCTACAACACACGTTACACGAGTTACGATAAATAGATTCAAATACAAGAAAAAAGTAATATGAGCAGAAATATTGAATTTTTGGTTGGTGTTACCACAAAGCTAAATCAAAAACAAAAATAAAGTTACCACACAAAGAAAATGAAAATATAAAGATGGAAAAATAAAGGCCAGTAAAATGATAAAAGGTGGGAAGTGTACAGCCTCTCTGTTTAAAAGAAGGTTCTTTCTTGTAATTTTGAAGTGAAACAAAATTAAAGACCCACAAAGATAATAAGTTAAATAATATGTTGTGCAGACGTAACAACCCCTAGCATTTAATGTTTGTTCGTAGGCATGTATTAAGAGGAAAATTAAATTTAAGTTAGCGTTGCCTACTACAAACGTTAAAGGATTTAGGAAAAATAAATACAAATACAGACCGAAAAAAAACAAGGAATGAGGGTTGAAATTTTTAATTTTTGGTTGGTGTTACAAAAAAGCAAAAGAAAAAGTGAGTTACCCCACAAAGATAATACAAATATGAAACTAGGAGACAAGTGACAGAAAATATAGTTCAATTAAATGACATAAAGAAAATACTACATGTCTTTTTATTTTTGCAAATGAAACAAAATTTGAAAATAAAAAGCTACAAACGAATTAGACAAATAATATTTGTTTTAGACGTAACAATTACCAACATTGAATATTGTATTTTTGGAAAATCAAATTTTAGCTAGTGTTACCAAAAACGAGGAAAAACCAATACACAACAAAATAACAAAACAAAAATAGCAATGTGTACATGCTAACATCATTTTGTCCATAGTCAAAATTTTGTTGATGATAGAACAAAGGGAATATGAAATATTTAACTGAATTTTTAAAAGAAAAAGTAAACGAAAATCATGCAATATTATAGCCTTATTTTGGGTTTTGTATCATCTTGGTATATATATGTGTATTTGATAATTTATTTTATTTAGTTTTGTTTGTATGAAGCAATGAAGAGTTCAGATGATAAAATTTTTGTTGAGACAATGGCTCAAGAATGATCAAAATACGCAATGATGCAATGGCTTCAAATTCCTCAAGTGTTCTTAGAGCTGTAGAAAACAATCTATTTATGTGTAACTATGTGCAAGTAAGGATAGAAATGCGAAATTAATTTTGGTTAACAATTTTTTAAATTTTTTTTCAGTTCAACATAATTTTTAGATTGGTCCTAGTAAAAATCATGATTAAAATTGGTATAAATTGATGTGCTTGGAAACCGATAAAGTTAACATTAAATATAAAAGAAAGATTACGAATTATAAAGATTAAAGATTTATCTAGCACAAATAAGTCATTTTCAGTGTCTCCATTGTTACTCAAGGAGTGAAATCTGTAAATTTTTTCATTCTTAGCCACTTAAAAATAAAGGCAAGAACGTGCGACCCAGTCGTGGTCATAATTTAATATAACTGATAGAAATCACTTAGAGCATTTTCCAAATTTGAAATTTATATTTTGTGTCGAAAATATTTTACAGATTATTAAATAAGACCTTAAATGTTAACTTGTTTGGTTTTCTTTTTTGTTAACTTTATCTCCAGGTTCGGCAACGTATATGTTTATCACTGGCCGAGTATTTTAAGACTGTAGGTGTGTAAAATAATTATTTTTCGAGAAAATCTTCTTCAAAGTTTTTAAAAGCTGGTACCTAATCCGATAAGGGACCATCTAAAAGCCATAGAACTGTTAAGCAAATTGTTAGTGTTAAGCAACACGAAAACATAACAACATTGCTGACCTACATAGTTGACAATTAAGCAACCTACAAACATCGCCGACGACAACAACCTACATCAACCCAAAACCACCGAAAAGTGCTGACCAGATACATAGTTGCAACTTGAGTGCAACTATCGAACACCACATCGACCCATATTCTTATTTATTTTTATTTTATTATTAAATACCTTTGTCAGCATTTAGTATTAAGTATAAAAGAGGCATTTGGCCCAACAATAAATATCATTTAAATTACAATCCTTTTGTTCTTTACTTCGATCGATTTATTCACACAAGATCAGGTTTCAAGTGCCTGCATTTTGTATTCATCACTTCTTATTGTTTTGTACAGTAAGAAACCAATATTTACAAACTAATACATCTTATTGTTTTGCACAGTAAGAAAGCGACATCTCTTATTGTTTGTACAATAAGATCATACATTTTTGGTGACCCCTACATTCAAAGAACATCAGCTTTACTATGGATAGTTTAGTCAGGAGCCAACGTATATCTGGAGAGGAGATGCAATCAATCATCCGCAACTTCTCCCTCAACCCGCAAAATAACTAGAGAATACTTCACGTCAAGACTCAATCGTCTAAACACCGTATGGGAAGAATTCAAAGCTACAGATGGCAGAATTCGCGACACACCAGACATATCGTTAGACCACGAGTACTTTACCTCTAAGTATTTCGACCAAATCAAGATTTTATACGAAAAGTATAAGCAAATTTTGAGTGATTCACTGGCGCAGTTAGAGGCCAGTAACAACACCAAACTTGATGTCGTGCCAAAGGGAACAGAAGATAACCAATCTAAACCCAATGATGCATTGACATCAACAAAAAATCTTGCTCTTAAAGAACAAGATAACAACCCAAGAATTGATACCCTGATGAGAAGACAAAAGGCACTTATGAATTCACTTGCCCGACTCATCAACGGAAAAATAATAGAAGAAGCAGCCATCCAATGTCTGGAGTCAATGAACAGACTTTGGACCCAGGTTGAGGAGATACATTACTCAATTTGGGAAGCTGTCAATGATCCGGAATCTGAGGGTTACAACATGGAGTTGTACACCGAATTAGAGACATCAGTTCTCAAAAATCAAGCTTCTTTGAGCAAAACATCTTCAAGCGTTCAAAGAAGCGAGCCATCAAAACAGCTAACTGATCGCCGGGCAATTCAGTTGCCTAAAATGTCGATACCCAAATTCGACGGCGATTATTTAAAATGGCAAACATTTTCAGACATCTTCACTAAGATGATACATGAACAGCCATTACCACCCATTCAAAAAATGTGGTATTTGAAAACAAACGTGTCCGGTGATGCAGAGCGATTGATGAGGCACCTCGAGCTTACTGAAGATAACTACAGCATTGCTTGGAACATCCTTCAGGATCGTTTCAGCAACAAAAGAGCTCAAACATTAGCACTCATCCAAAGGATTATTGGGTTGGCGAACGTCAATCCAGAAATGAAGGCCATTAGAGAATTCCATGATGTAATCCATGAATGCCTTGCAGCACTCAAAACTCTTGGCATCGAGACAGCATCGTGGGCCCCTTTGCTAATCCATCTTTTAATAAAAAAGTTGGATCGACAAAGCCACCTGCTCTATGAGCAATCGCTTGAAAACCCAAGAGACCTTCAAACGATGGACCAGTTCCTAAAGTTTTTGAAAAGTCGATTTGAATCACTAGAAGCTGTTAATGGAAAGGACAAGGCCAAGGTGGTGACAACAATAGATACCTCAACCATTGAAAACTGCAAGGTATGTGGGATAAAGAATCATCCTATCTACTCATGCGACAAATTTCTCAAGATGTCAGCGGCCGAAAGACTGAAGTGGATTCAAAGACGACACCTATGCGTGAACTGCTTCAAGGGAGATCACACCGCAAAATCATGCTCATCACGGTGCTGCACTAAATGCTCAGGTAAACACAATACCTTATTGCATTAAGAAAGGACAAGTTCTTCAAATGCAGACCAAAAGAAAGCAAATCAATCCACAATCATCGTAGCAGGTGCTACGTCCACCAAATCAATGGCAGCAGAACGGGGAGACTCATCACAGCACACTGTAGCCACCATTCAACAACTAAACAACAAACAAGGCTATGTTCTCTTAGCCACCGCAAAGGTTCTTATCACAGCCAATAACGGACAAACATGTGAAGTTAGAGCCATCTTAGATTCCGGCTCTCAGATAAACCTTATAACCGAGAGGCTTATTAAGCGTTTATCCATATCACCAACACCATCATCTCTATGCATTGAAGGCATTGGTAAAAGCACACGAAGCACGACACACAGAGTAAATATCAAACTTCAATCAACAATGCGTAGTTTCGTTTGCAGACTAGAAGCCTTTATATTACCAAACATCGTATCACCTCAACCCTCACAGAACCTGGACACCTCCACCTGGTCTATACCTGAAAATATCAACTTAGCAGACCCCAATTTCCACCGACCCGACAAGGTTGATGTCCTGTTGGGAGCAGAGTTCTATCATCGTTTTATTCGTCCCGAACAAATACAAATTGGTGCAAAGATGCCAATTTTACAAAATACCGTATTTGGTTGGGTAGTAGCTGGAAAGGTTGACGACACAGCAAATAACACAGCCACCTGCGGTATATTCTGTGAAGAGGAACCAACTAATGAACTAATTGAACGATTTTGGAGGCTTGATGACTTCGAAAATACACCTAAGCAGATGACATCGGTAGAAAAATATTGTGAGTCACATTTCACTCAAAATGTGTCCAGATCAGAAACCGGACGTCTCATCGTTAGGTTACCGTTTCGAGAAAATGGCGTAGCCTTAGGTGACTCAAAGCAAATAGCGTTGAATCGTTTCATTTCATTAGAAAGACGACTCAACAAAAATCCCAAACTAAGAGAAGATTACGTCAAGTTTATGGACGAATATGAATCTCTAGGACACATGGAAGAAATCAAACCAGACAGCATTCGAGGACCACACTTTTTCATTCCTCATCATTGCGTATTGAAGCCTGATAGCAGTACAACAAAACTACGGGTGGTCTTTGACGCTTCCGCCAAAACTTCATCTGGTCTATCACTCAATGACATCCTCCACACCGGTCCTACAGTTCAAAGTGAACTTTTGTCAATACTACTTCGTTTTCGCATGCACAAGTATGTATTTACAGCAGATGTCGAGAAGATGTATCGGCAAATCCTGGTTCACGAAGAAGATCAGGGATATCAACTCATCATGTGGAGACGGCAATCATCAGAAGAGATAAGATACTATAAGCGAAAAACAGTAACTTATGGAACTTCATCCGCACCTTACTTAGCAACTAAATCTCTGCAGTATTTTAATGCCTTTAAAATATTTTACAAGCATTTTAATATCACTGAATTGAAATTTATTCCGAAAAGGTTCTTTGTACAACATATTGATATATGCAACTCATTGTTGCCATACCTACTACCTTTGAGTGTTCTATCCAGCGATATGTCTCTTTTTCCAAACTTGTTTTGAATTTATTTTTCTCAACACAATCAAATATCGCAATTTAATTATGATTTTCGTCGTTCGTTTAAATGGATTAAGAGCAAATATATTTTTAAAAAGGTCTTTAATTCATCATGTAGTAGTAGACAGTAATTAATTTAAAGAAATGCAAATGCCTATCAAAGAACTTCGATTTCAATTGCCCACAGTCTCGATTAACGTGTCTCTTGATGGATATTGAATTGTTTTTTTTTTTTATTTTAATAAAAAAGCAATATAAGTTTTTTTGCAACTATTCTCGAAAATATATTTGTTCTTAATCGTATTAAACCATACGAAAAACTTTATTCACATTTGAAACTTGAAAGGGAGTTTGAATTTGACCCACTTCTTTCGAGTATATCTATACCTACATAAACAAACCAAAACACAAACTACGATTCAAGACCGACAAACGATCGACGATCCCATTGCATTGAGATGGTTTTTAAAGTATTTTGGAATACCCACTTCCTTTAAGTATACCTACTCGTATTGTTCTGAGTATCCAAGGATACTTCAGTTTATCTTAATTTGTATTTACAAAATGTACATATATACATAGATCCAACTTCTAAAAATGAAAACAACATTTTGAATTCGTTACACTTATTTTTTTTTTTTTATTGAATCTCAGTTTTATTACTTTGCTACATACATCATTAACAAAAAATACAAAGTTCCATCTTCCAAAAAGCAAAAGAGGACACTTTGAAGAGATTACATTTAGTTTTTTTCTTTGTTTTTGTTCACTTAATACAATTTACTTTTACACGTTTTAACGATAAATACCTACACTTTTGAAGTGTGGTGTATAAAAAAAACTGATTCTAAATTAATATGAGGTGGTGGGAAACAAAACTCGCCATTTGAATGCCACGAAAACTTACTTAAAACCATAACAAATAGATTCATCAATCTATGATTAGATAAAACAATTATTCTGTGAGCAGGTAGGGATTCTGAAAGTTATTTCGATAATTTAATTTGATTTTGATGTTTCTCTGGCATTGATATGAGAAGTTTTGGTTCTCATCACCTTATCTAAATTATTAAACCACAAATAACACACTTTTTTTCAATTTTGTTGGATATTTATACACTGGAACTGTTGCAGGCTGGCAGCGGCTTCCTGGCACAGCAGGGAAATCTGAGATGTTGATTGATGAAATATGTGTATTGATGCAATCCAATATTTTTTGGGGTAGGTATTTTCTGAAATAATAAACACATTATTAGCAAACAAAAATGCAATTATGAAGTATTTTCAATAAAGCAATATACGTACCTTTTTTTGATTTTTTTTTAATTTCCAGCAGCATTAAATTTATTTTCTTAATTTTGATTTTCGCACAATAGATTTCTTTTTTAACTCTCTCGTTAACAGGTCTTTCGTATTGTTAGTTATAAAAACAACTTCACTCTTTACTCCCTTTAGGATTTAGAATGATAAAATAAAATCTCTTTCTAACAAATCATTGTCTCCACTTTCAAAATAATAAATGTGTCAAATTCTTCTGTCAGATTTTGAAACATGTTGCAGATATTTTTCTTAACATGGGTGTTACTACCGCCACCACAGGCCAAACAGCGCGTAATAAAAACCAACTCCATGATATTACTACTGTTGCTCAAGAATACTTAAGATTGACACTCAATTAATGCATCGAATAATACGAAAAATTTACTTTTATCTTTAAACGCGATTTGCAGCTAAACTAAGAGTCCTAGAGGCATCAAAGTTGGCACTTTTAAACAGGATTTGCCGCTTAACTAAACGCCTTAGCGACTTATAGAATGTATATTCTTGATCAAGGAATTTGTCAGTTCTTAAAAATAAAAAAAAAGTTAATAAAAAAGTTTTTTCGAAAACTTTCAAAAAAATATATTCAAATTTGGGGCTTAACTCCTAAAATTCATAAATTCAAAGTGTCTTTAAATCCAGATTCCTTAAATGCAAAAGAAACTTTGCATGCATACCTTATTGTTTATTCACTCGAATTACTAAATTTCATAAACCGATAAGTCCTTTGCTTGGTGAAAAGTATAACAACAAAAAAATTACCTGCTCAACCCAAGTTATATTGCTCAAGAAAATTGTTTAATTTATTCACTTTAGTGAATTTATGAAACTTATTTATATGTCTTCTTTATTTATTGGTCGTCCTGAAAGGACGGATTGGGACTCGGCCTGGTTGAAAGTAATCATACCTTTCTACGCAATATTTGAATTATGTGCCACATTAATCAAAAATTGAACTTTTTCTGTTATTGCCCTTTTGTTGAGCACTTTCTGCAGTTTTTCATTTTTTTTCATCGCCTTTGTCACAGGCGGCTCTTCTCCTCTTCGCAGTTTCTCCACTGCAAGTTTTGCTACCGCAGTCTCCTTTCCCAGGTCTGCTATTAGCTTGTATAAGCCAGGGTGGACCTGACCTACCACAACTTTCAGACGCCGATGCCAAGCTTCGACGCTGTTTTGTGTCCTTGGGAAGAGTGTGTGGTCTGCTGCGGCACCTGTTGTCCAGAACTCCGGTTTGTAATTCGGTGTTGTTATTGCGTCGCCAATGTAATTATGCCGAAACCAATCTGCCAGCAGCTTGGATTCAATATTCTTCAAACAACCGTAGTAGGCATTGAAATATTCCCTCGTGTTTTCTGGGGGAATAAATGCCAATGCCTTTAGCATCCGCACCTTCAGTGAGAAGCTCTCGTCGCGCCCATATTTTACCGCCATTCCAAGGTGCTGAACCCTTCTCCAAATAATTTGTCCGAAGTGGAACAGACAACCTTTGGTTTGGGCTCGCGGGAAAGTTTCGGCAGCGGTTGCTACTATGGCTCGCTCAAAGTCGGATATTATAATGTCCGGATCTAGAGGTAGATTGAACTCTGCGGCGCATGTCTGGAGTTGGAGCCAAAATTCTTGGTAGGCTTCTTTGGTGCGGTTGCTCATGAGGCAGAATATTAATGGGACCACTGTGCCCTCGATGTACCCATGCACGGAAAACAGTTGTCCCATAAACGATGGCACAACCGCAAATGTGCCATCGACGAGCGAGCACTTCGATTCGGAGAGCAGCTGCATCGTACTTCTTGTGCCCAGAAGTATGTTTAGTCCGGAAACGTGGATTGCCTCTGAAAGTGGCACAGGGATGGAAATTTTCTTCACCAGACTGGCTCGGACCCGATGTATTTTCATTTTCTGTGTTGCTTTTAAAGGGATATATGGGCGACATTTGGGTTCAACTCCCAGGATTTTATCCCTTATTATGGTGGCTGGTGGGAGTGCTTCCAAAGCTTTTTTATGAACAGCACATTCGCATTTGAAATTTGTTTTTCAAATGCCAGAGGTGCGTGGCTATGTTCGTTAACCTTTTTCTTTATAACGAATTGCTCATCGAATTTAATTGTTTGTTGACGTGCATTGCAGTGGAAGGGCTTTCCTTCGGCGCAACACCAAAAAGATTTTTCTTCCACGTTTCTTTCTAGGTGGAACAGGTACCCATCTTTTACCAGCTTTAGCTTTCCACGCTTAGACAAAGTGACCTGAAAATGAAATAAAAAGATATATGGTTAGGACAATTTCGAACCAAAAAAATAATAAAAATGTTGCAAAACCGGAAAAATACCAAATTTCACTGTTCAAATTTCTCTACAAAGAATTTAATAAAACGCTTTACGTGTGTTTTGAAAATGAAAATAATGTCACAATGTCACAAAATTCGAACTTCATGCGTTGTTGGACTTCTTTCAATCTAACCACTGGTGGAGGATTGAAGTAAGGAGCATTTTGGTAAGGTTCCCAAAGGAGGGTACAAGGAACACCAAAAAATTCAATGATCACAACTTGCTGCACTTACTTCGATTTTACCACTGGTGGGGGGTCGAAGCAAGGAGCAATTGGGTTTTGTATTCAAAATATAGACTTACTTCGATCTTACTACAGGTGGGGGATCGAAGTAAGCCCTGCACACTGTCACAATATCGAAGTTTTCTTACCTGCGCTACGTCGTAGTTTCCCATTTTTCTTTTTTTTTCTTTTCTTGTATTCTGGATTTCTTGTTTTCACTTTAACTTTTTTCTTTAACTTTCCACCTTAAACTTCTTTGCGATTTGATCTAATTTGTTCATAAGCTTCAAATTCTAAGAATCAGAAAGTGCTAACCAAAAAATTTGGGCTTTTTCAGTCATTATTTGATCAAAATGCGAGAAAAAAATATACTAATTTTAATTTTAACAAATCGAAAACCAAATAAAAACAACCTTTTGCACCAAAAAAAGAAAAGAAATTATCAACATTTTGTGCCTGTTGTAGTACAGTCCGGTGCAAACCCTGAGTATCTTCCTTTCGAATACTTGAAGCTCCTTCATGGCTGTCTTCGAGGTTGAAAACCAGACTGGGAAGGAGTCGCTGATGACTGGTCGTAAGAGCTGCTTGTAGATCAGTATCTTCGTTGGTTGGCTTAGTCCTGTTCTTTTCTTCATCAATGGGTGTAGACGGTGAAAGGCCCAACTGGCTTTTTTGAGCACATTTCTCGAGTGTGGGTTGAACCTGAGTAACTCATTGAAGTGGATTCCCAGGTATTTCACATTCTTTTTGGCAGCAATGGTGGATCCATCAGGGAGTCTCAAGACCAGATTTCTGCAGTTGGCTGTGGAGCGAATACCTTTACCAGTTGAGGGCCTCCTGAGGCAGACAAGTTCCGACTTGGAAGTGTTGATTCGGATGCCCCATCGCTTGTAAAAATTAAAGAGTCTGTTGATGTGTGCCTCTACTTTTCGGACAGCGATAAGCGGTGACATTGATGAAGCAAAGGTGAGTGAGTCATCAGCATAAAGCAGGTTCTCGCATCCAATTGGGGCAGGCTGGTCGGATGTCATCAGGCTGTAGAGGAAGGGGCCAAGTTTTGAGCCTTGGGCGACTCCGGCTCTGATACTCTTCATGATTGACTTGCAGTTGTCCAGTTGTACGAAAAATTTCCTGAAAGAAAGAAAAGAAAAAAGAATTTTTATTAGTGGCGGTGGAACCTGTAAAAGATGAAGTTTAGGTATTAGGGCTTCAATCCAAACGCTATCAAATGCTTTCTCGACATCCAGAAAGCATCCAACGGTGACACGATGACTGTTAAGGGAGGTGGTAATATCGTGTTGGAACTTCAGCAGCGGATGCAGCGTTGAGTGCTTTTCTCGAAAGCCAAACTGCATGTCAGGGATGATTGAATTTTCACTGCAGAAATTCTTCAGTCTCCGGAGGATTATTTCTTCCAGCAATTTGCTAATATTGTTGAGAAGTGAAATTGGCCTGTAGTTGGTTATTAAGTTGGAAGCACCTTTCTTTGGGATAGCCACAATCTTCGCTGTTTTCCACGTCTGGGGGAAGTAGCAGTTGTTGATGCAGTTGTTGAGGATGATTGTGAGGAAGATCATAACTGCTTGTGGAAACCGTTTCAGGATGTAATTAGACACGCAATCTGGTCCAGCTGATTTTTTTGGCTTAGAATTGCCGATGATCTCTGCTACCTCCTCAAGATTGCATAGATGTGGACTATCGGTGGGATCACTTGCTGGATTGGTGTCATCAAAACTGATTATATCCGGATTTGGCTGTAGGGTCTGTTGAATTGATGCATCAACTTCTTGTAGGAAGGTTGGGTCAGTAGGTGGGTTCGGTGTGAAGTTTCCTTCGAAGTAGTTGGCGAACGCTTCCACCTTGTCCTGGGTTGAAGTAGCTTCAATATTGTTGCTGATGATGGAATCAGGCATCTGTGGCTGTTTTCCAATGATCCTATTGATGTTTTTGAAGGCATCAGGACCTGGCTTAATTGCTTGCAATCGTCTCTGGTACTGGATATTGTTGTGGTGCTTTTGCGACCTTTAGTCCAAATGCATTTCGCCCAGGTACAACAATTGAGCTCATCAGTTAGATGTTGTTGTACCCCTCTAAGACGCATAATTTTAGTAGATGGTTACCGACATGTATTAAATAAACAGCACAAATGCACTGTAAATTATATTATCTAGTGGAATTTGTTTAAATTCAGACGACTAGAAATTGATGATGGTAAAGCCCGTGGTCTGGCTGGTTGAAGAATGAAGAATAATAAAAACGTAAATAATAGAAAATTTATTATTTAAGTTTTTGTTATAGTGGACTTTTGAATATAAATTCAATTTAAAGTTTTTGCGACCTTTAGTCCAAATGCGTTTCGCCCAGGTACAACAATTGGGCTCATCAGTTAGATGTTGTTGTACCCTTCTAAAGGTCGCAAAAACTTTAAATTGAATTTATATTCAAAAGTCCACTATAACAAAAATTAAAATAATAAATTTTCTATTATTTACGTTTTTATTATTCTTCATTCTTCTATTGTTGTGGTGTTTAATGGAGTTCCGGAACATAGTGTTGACTTGCTGAAGCTCATTCCAAACTGTCTGGTAGTTGATGTTTCTCGTATTTAGCTCGCTTTGATAGATCCGCTGGAGTCGTTTTCTTAGCCGCTGTCTGTGAGCATACAAACTCTGGACGTACTCAGGAAGATGTTGGTACCTGTCCTTAGATGTCCTAGGCCGCTTTTGCTTCTCCAGGGCTTCAGATACGGCATGCTCAAGGTTGTCAATGGCTACATCAATTTCGTTATCCAGCAGATTTCTGTTTGAAGGTGGAAGAGTTATGTTGTCTTCAATGTCCCTGTGAAGTCTTTCAATATCCAGCCGTCTGAAGTTGATGAAGTTCTCTGGAGTTTCGGTTGTTAGAAGTATGGGTTGGTTGAGGTTGATGGATAGTTGAACAGCTTCATGGTCCGAGTCACTGTGCACAATTGTACAGATATAATTCCGGATTTCTGGAAGAATATGTACGAGGTTGGAGGAGGCCAGGAAGAAGTCCAGTGTTGATGGCGTTCTAGGGAATGTGGGTTTTGGCTGAAATATAACCACCAGAGAATGGTCATTGCTGTTTAGTTCCATCCAGTCAACAATTGCTTTGCCTTCGCTGCTGATTTTGGAGTCAAACCATAGGTGATGTCTCACGTTGAAATCACCTCCAATGATGCCGTACGTGCTTTGCTTCAGAATGTTGTTGAGGATGAGCAAGTCACTATGTATGTTCCTTGCAAAAGATGTGCACTTGAAGTATGTGCTGATGACTGTAAGGGTCTCACCTCTTCCAAGGGACATAGTGATGGCGGTGGCTTCACTAGTCTGTAGTCCTGGGATGATGACTTCTGTTGTATTGGGGGAGAATTTGTCTCTTATGAAGACTGCTGTTCCAACACGGTCCTCGTTTTTGTCCTGCCGGTAGGTTTTGAATCCTTTGATGTTGATGTTGTTACGTTTGGTCACATTCGTCTCACTGATGAGGGCAATGTCGGGGGTGTTGTTCTTCATGAATTTTTTATGAATGACGTCCTCTTATCTAGGCTGTCTAATGAATTAACATTATACGTCAGGATGCGGAGTTTCTTCAATGGCATATTTCGAAGTCGAAGGCGGCCAAGACCGCGGACTTGTCTTTATCACTTAGTTGATTGTAGTTGGAGGGGACGGCATTCCGGGCCTTATCCATATTGGAGATGTGGTTGGACCCGAGGAAAGTTGAGGTTCATGGATGGGGAAGTTGCTGGGGTTCTGGTCGGTTTAACAGGCGCTGTCTTCACAGGGATGGTTTTGGTTGGAATCCTTGGCTGCTGTTGATGCTGCGTTTTTGTTGCTGATGGTCTGGGTGTTGAACTTTGTCTGGCCATTGCTGCGTAGCTGACTCATCGACAGGTAACCACGCAGGGTTATTTAGCGACGAACTCTTTGTGCGCCTTCTTCTCAGCTATCACCTTGTTCCTCTCTGTCAAGCGGGCCTTTAGAGTGGGGCAGCCCTTGAAGCTCGCAGGATGTCCTTCTTTCTGGCAGTTGGCACACCAGACGTCCAGTCCTGTGTTCTCCTTTCGCTTGCATTGTCCAGGCTAGTGGTCTTCCTTGCACTTGACGCACACGTATTGGTGACCACAGTTGGTGGCTACGTGTCCGAAGCGCTGGCAGTTGCGGCACTGAACGATGTCGTTATTCTTCATTCGCTCCCAATGAACCTTCTGGTTCATTATTAGGGTCTTGGAGCACACTTCATTAATGTCGCACGTCTTTGATACTTCAACGACAAAGTTGCTGTATTGCTTTGTCTTTGCGTTCTTGGATTTGAAGTGTGTGACTGAGATTATTGGGAGTCCCTCGATGCGAAGCTCATCTTCGACTTCTATGGCTGAACAGGTAAAATGAATACCTTTCAATAGAAGAAGGCTCTTCCTGTCTTCCCTTGGCGTAAAGGAGTTGAACTGTATCTTAATGGTTTTTAGATACTTCTTAATGGCTTCGAATGATGTTCTGTCCTGGGCGTTGATGATGGTGGTCTTTGTGCTCCTGTTTTTGAAAGTCAACGATATGTTACTCGCTTTGCAGTGTCTCCTTATCTCGGCGACACTCCCGGAGAAGCAAAATATCGGAGGCATTCCAGGACCTTTGCTTGGGTTGACGGCAGCTGTGTCAATGGTTGTCTTCGGGGTTTGAGCAGGAGCAGATTAAGAGGGTGATATTGTCTTGATGGCGGCTGATGATGTTGATGCTGTTATGGCATCTTCAAGTTTGGCTGGCACTTGCTTCTTTGTCTGGTTTGGAGGGATTTTTGGTGACCCTTCGTCCAATTGGGGGCGCTTGGTTGTGACGTCCTTTTGTGTTTGCGTGGTCTTTTCTGACCAGGTAAAGGAGAATCGCTGTAGCCGTCCTCTGAGCTTACTTCCGATGTCTGGCTGGGTGGAAGTTCTTCGCTAACATCTTCTTTATCGCTTTCTTCAGAGTGCTCTTCTAAATCGTCGTAACTGGATGAGTCACAGCTAGGAGAATCTTCTATCTCCATACTGTCACCTTTTTCGCTGTTTTCTTCAATATGTTCTTCTTTACTTTTGTTTGGGATAACAAATTTGCTGAAAAGCTGGCTGAGTCTTGGTCCATAATCAGGTGGGTGGGTAACTATCCTGGTCAGCATTGTGTCGACAGAAGCAAATGCTGCCTCCGGATTAAATGGTTCATCCATTTTCGGCTTAACTTCACTTTTATTTTTTTTACAACACTGATTATAACGCAAAATATTTATTTTTAAAAAAACCTTTATTCCGCGAATTAATCAGGGTAAGCACTTGTTAACCGCAGGTAGCCCGCAGGTATACCTGAGTTACACTAAAATTTTTATTTATTTCGGGGTGGATTTTTTCTTCCTCATACAAGATGCACGCACTGCACGATGTACACTGAATGATGATAAATGACTTTCTTCCAAATGAGTTTTTTATTAGACACCAAATAGCAATTGTAATATCTTTATTTAATCCTCTTTATTGACTGACTACAAAGCTTAACTCTTAAGACCATCTTACTTAAAACTATGCTGACTTCATATTCACACATTTGTGGAGTCAGCAAAAAGAATAATAAATAAAGAAAAACAAGTGACGAATAGCACTCGTCACTTGATATGGCTGCATTCCTCCACGACATGCAATGCACGTTGTTCATTGCATATCGTGGGAAGATTATGGTGTGCTGATGTGCACAATGTCGCATCGCCACGTATCAAGTGAGGAGTGGTATTCGTCACCTGACAAGTGCATAAACTATGTGCGCATAAACACACTACACCTCCCTTCTTTTAAGAAATAACGTAATTATATGGAGTTATTTAATTGTACATAAATCTTAATGATTAACAAATTAAAAATAAATATATTTTTATTTTATATATTTTAATTCATACATTTTTTTTTGTCAGTATTATTTGATTTACTATTTATTTATTTTAATATTCTTTTTTTTTTACTTTCCGAATTATTCTTTGTACATATATTAAGAAAAAACTCGAAAAATGTATATTTAATAAAAATTTGAGAGAAGGAGAAAAAAATATTAAAAATTATTTAAGAAAACAAATTTGTTGTTTCTATTTCATTAAAACTCTTAAGTATTATATATTTTTAACATATTCTTATGTACTTTCTGCTTTTTTTTATTTGTTTTTATAACTATATTTTTATTGTTTTCAATTTCTATGATCTCAAAGGGGCCTAAATAAACGGGATCCAACTTATGACCTGATTCGTTTCTTAGCATAACTTTATCAGGTACCTTTAAATCGAGACTAACTATTTTTTTATCGTAATAATCTTTATTTTTAGCTTTATTTACTTCTAATAGTATTTTAGCTCTCTTATAGGCCGTTTCTAATCTAAATTTACTTCCTTAGCATAATCATCTACATTATATATAGGATCTATCCTATCTATTGAATTAAATTCTATTGGTAAGTTACTTTGCCTACCATAAACTAGTTCGTATGGACAATAATTATGTGCCATAGAGGGTGTCGTGTTGAAACATTAAACGAAGAATGGAAGCCAAACATCCCAATCTGTTTTGTCAACGGATATATAGGAACGAATATATTCGTTAAAAGTTCTATGGCTCCTTTCTACTGTTCCAACGGTTTGGTGGTGATGTGCTGTAGACGTTATATTGTCAACTTTTAAATATTTGCACAAGTCATTTATAATAGAATTTTTGTATTCTGTTCCCATGTCCGTAATGAACGTCTTCATTGGACCGTACTTCAGAATAAAAGATTCAAATATTTCTTTTGCAATCGTTTTTGCATTTTTATTTGCAACTGGAATGGCTACTAAATATTTTGTAAGGTCACAAATTAAAGTGACTGCATATAATTTGCCATTCTCTGATCGAGGTAAAGGACCAATTGTATCAACTATTACCTTGTCAAAAGCATATGTGGGTGTATCTGTTTTTATCAGGGGTGTTTTTGTATGTTTGGTTGTTTTCGACGTCAGGCATTTGTGGCATCTTTTATGTGTTCTTTAATATGACGTGTCATATTTTTCCAATAAAAGTGTCTTTTTATTTTTGCTAGCGTTTTAGTTATGCCTGTATGACCTCCAGTAATTGGATCGTCATGGTACGTAAACAGTATTGCTTCTTGATCTTTTTCATTTTTTATTTGGGTCACCGGCTTGAGTAGCGCTACTCGTAATAATTTTAATATTTTGTTGCCCATTTTTTTGAAAGATTCAATTGAAATGAATTCAAATATCTTTTCGCACGGTGCCACTTTTAGTTTTTTGATTTTCAATATACCGGCTTATTTTTCGAGCCTTTGGAAGAACTGACTTAAATCGAGAGTTCCATTGGTATATAAATCTCTAACTACGATTCTTGCTATAATTTTAAACGTTTAAAAAGACATAAGGAATCCGTTATTTGCAAGGACACTACTTTTCGTACTTCGTCATTAAAAATGACTTCAAATACTTTGGGCTTAGAAGCAATGTCAAGAGTTTGCTTATGCAGATCTACTTGTTTTTCTCCTGCGAAGGATTTTTTCTGTTTACTTTGGTGCCTGGTAGTGACTTGTAAGTTGTAAGTCTTTGAGCTCGGATATTGTTATCCTAGACAGGGCATCTGCCACGAAATTGTCTTTTCCCTTTAGGTATTCAACCGTGAAGTCATACTCCTCTTATTCTAGCCTCATGCGTGTTAACTTTGAGCTGGGGTTTGTTATGGAGAATAAATACGTGAGTGGTCTGTGATCTGTTTTCACCAGAGAATATCAATTACCAAGAAGCCAATCCTTGGATGTCATCCGGCTTTGCCTACAAACTGAAACACGCACACATAGACAGTTGGGCTAAGTCCACCACTAGGTTTTTGCACACATTGACAGTTGGGATCAACCCACCACTGATTTATTCGCACACATAGACAGTTGGGATCAACCCACCACGAATTTGTCGGTTAATTTCGAAAATCTTCAGTTATTTTTAAATTTACTTGGGCTGCAATGGGCTTGTTCAAAAAGTATAAAAAAGGGAGAAATTATATATCAAGTGCTCACCGGACCTTATGAGAATAAGTTGTGTTTTTTTAAAATGTAAGTTGTAGTCGCTTTTTACTAATTCGCGCCTGTCGGAAAAATAAATATCTTTAATTTCTTTATTTTCGATAAACAATTTGTCTTTTCTGTTTTTTTTTTTCTTTTCAACTCCCGAAATGTATAAGGAAATGTAGAAAATGTACTCTTTTCTTGACGGAAAATAACTTACAGTGAGTAAGAAGAAAGTTTTAAATGATTTTGCGTAATGAAAAAAGATATTCACAAACTAGAATTTTGGCATATATACTACGCTTACATGTGTTGTTAAACCAGCTCGCGTCATTTTTGTGTAAACCTGGGTCGAGTTGAAATGAGCTTGATTTGACTAGATCTCGTTCGGGGAGCGGATTCGAATCGAAATTTGTGACGAAAAACCTGGGTCAAAGAGTTGTTCTTACAGATATTGCATTATGATCTGTTAATTTGCTTGTTTGTGGGCAAATATAGTTTTGCTTTAATAATCGTCGAGCATCAGCTAACCAGCTGTAATTAATAAGTTAAAATTACTAAATATAGGATTAAATAACTCTACAATGAGCCCTATAGTTTAAATCAATTGGTTATTAATAAATGCATATTTAAACGTTTTCAAAAGAGCCCAAATGAGGAAATTTTGGAAATAACAGAAAAAGTGTTTTCATTTCTAATTTGGTATTTCTATTGACAGCTCATTTCATTTTTTGAGTTTCAACCCTGCCTGTAAATTGCTTTTTGTTGTTGATTTTTTAATTCAGCTTTAACATTTTCGTTAAAAATTTTTTCAGAGCTCTTCAAAATGTGCCTAATTGGGTGTGTTCGTTAAGTTTTGACTTAATTTCCTACAAAATTGCGTGCAAGTTTGGTTGAAATTATTTCATTTCGAAATTTGGATTTGTGTGGAAAATGAGATGATTTCGTATCCAATTTGAAAATTTTCAATGAAATTTGCTCATTTGGTTTAACAAAAACTAAGTATTAAGGCTCTCCAAAACCAACACGAATGCCGATTGATTCGCAGTGAATCATTCGCAATAGTACAAAATATGACAAAACATACATAACACTAAACAACAACAAAAATTCACCGACCTCCTCATTCACGTTGGCTTGGGAGAGCTTTTAGTTTGTTTTACTTCATTTCTATATTGATTGTATTAGTAAACATGGTCACGCTAGGAGCTATAACTAGCCATTTTATAATTTTAATTCAGTTTGGCACCCGAGCATATTTTTATTATTTCTCATTATTGTAAGCCAAAATGTTTTAGGTTCGTATTTATTAATTAATCTATTATATCTATCTATTTATTTATTTAACGATATGTGTTCTTATTAAATTAATTAATGTTTTGATCCATAGCTCCGCACTTTAAGCTCACTGATTTTGTGGTTTAACTGAGGGTGGTTCAAGCATGTAATTGGTTTTTATAACTTACATAAAACCTAAATCATCATTAAAACCCAGTAGATCCACAAAAATTTATGGATTACAAATTTTGAACCACGGAGCTAAACAATAACCCCGACGTCGTTTTTTTTCGTCCAAGTCCATTCAGACGAGGAAAAAAACACACCTAATGTGAACCTGGCCCTAGTTGGGTTTCTATTTGTTGAACACGTCCCTGGTCAAAATTATTCACCTCGGTCTGTCAATTAGATGTCAAAACAAAACCAAATACATGGTGTTCCCTATTTCATGCAGTATAATTTCTGAAATGATATTTAACAAAGAAATCGTATGGGAAGGGGGGATTATTTATCCGCTTTTAGGTAAGAGTAATGACTTTCTTGCAAAAAAAAATTGAAAATAAACGGTGCCACTAACTTACAACTAGCAATGTTATGCTCTTTGTTTTTGTTTAATTAACTTTTTTGAATTCAACGACCAAATTTATTTAAAATAAAAATAACTAAAAAATATGACAACAGCTATAATGCTATAATTTCTTAAAAACCATTCTCGAATCAATTTTTCTAATTAAGTAATTAAGTAACCTAGTAGATCCACAGAAATTGACGAATTAAAAATTTTGAACCACGGAGCATTGTTTAGCCCCGACGTCGTTTTTTTCGTCCAAGCCCATTCAGACATGGAAAAAAACACACGTGGACCTGACTCTAGTTGGATTTCAAAAGTTGGTTTTGTCAAAACAAAACCAAATACATGGTGTTCCCTATTTCATGCATGATAATTTATGAAATGATATATAAAAAAATCGTATGGGAGGGGGGATAATTTATCCGCTTTGAGATAAGAGTAATGACTTTCTTAAAAAAATAAAAATCAACGGCACCACTAACTTGCAACTTGCAATGTTATGCTCTTTATTTTTGTTTAATTAATTTTTTTTAATTTTATGACAAAATTTATTTAAAATAAAAATAACCAAAAATACGATAACAGCTAATTAATATAATTTAATATAATTTCTTAAAAAACATTCTCGAATCAATTTTTCTAATTAAATTCTTTCATAATCCTTTAAAAAAAAATTATCCAACTTAAAACTTAAAAGAAAAGTTAGTGTATTTGTTAAGACTATTTCATTTCTTTTATATTATGAAGTATAATTTCAGTAATAAGTATTCAATACTCCTATTAAACACTCAAAACCAAATGCTTAGATGTCATGAAGCTTAAAAAAAAAATTAAAAATAGCTATTGCTGTTTTATTATCTGCAAAAGAGGGCTGGATTAACTTTTAACACGTGCTACAAAAACGATTTTGAAAACTCCTCATTATTTCTTGTTTGTACTAAAGTTAAATCCAGATCAATACCCGAATCCCGACAGAAGATAATAAAACCCACCTAATATCTACTTTAATACTTATAAATTGGAAATTGAGAGTTTAGTGAAGTATAAACAACATTGAAGTTCCGGTGTCAAATTGCAGAAAAACTATTCTTTTATTTCTTATTTTTCTTAACAATTTTTTTTCCTTAGAAATTATTGTTGGATATAACAATAATTTTAAAATTATTCTGGATGAAGAAAGGGCCACCCTGTATAATATGGAAGGTGCATTGAAGATGTTTGGATATCTGAGTGATTGAAGACATTTTATGGATTAATTTTTTGTATTTTATTATAATTGTGGATGAATATTAACTAACTATTACAAATGGTTGTGTACTTTAAATTAATAAAACAATTCACCATGGATGTTTTTCTTATCAGCCGAAGTAAAGTTCTTAAAACTTTTTTCCAATTTTCAAAGAAAAAAACTGAGCTGTCAAAACAAAAAAATCTCACCGCGTTACATTGTTGTTGCAATTCACATCTATTCATCGACACGAGGTGAAATTACAAATACAACAATGTAAGCAAATGGGTTTTGGAGGGTGAAACGTACGAAAGATTGGCTTCTTGGTAATTGATATTCTCTGGTTTTCACTATGAAGTGTTTGCCATATATATATGGTCGAAAATGTGTTATTGCCCTGTGAATGGCTGTGAGCTCTTGCTCTGTTGTGCTTTTATTGCTTTCACCTTTTGTGAATGAACGTGATGCATAAGCTATTGGGAGTTGAATTCCGTTATGGTTTTGGGTTAGAACCGCTCCACATGCATGTTTACTTGCATCAGTTATTATGCAAAATTCTTTTTTTAAATCTGGGTATTGTAATAGGGTTGGTTCAACTAATTTATTTTTCAAATATTGAAATGCTTTTTGGCGATTATCTGTCCACACAAAAGGAATATTCTTTTTACTTAACCTCGTTATGTGCCGTGAATAGTCGGCGAAGTTTTTAATAAATCGTCTGTAATAGTTGCAGAATGCAACGAATTGTCTAGCGCTATCCGCGTCGTGTGGGACTGGATAATTTTTGATGACATCATATTTTTTGTCATCTGGCAATACGCCTTTATCCGTGCATTTATGACCCAAAAAAGTCACTTCATGCATAATAAATGAACATTTTTGGATGCAATTTTAAATTGTATTTTCTACATATGTTAAAGACATTTGTTAGATTTTTAAGCATATGTTTTTCGGAACAGCATATCACCATAAGGTCGTCCATGTAGAGAAATGCTTGCGAAGGTTCAAGTCCAGAGAATGCAATGGTCATCATTCTCTGGAATGAATTTGGCGCTATTTTTAAACCAAAAGGTAGTCGCTTAAAACGATATGAGCCATTGCTCGTTGAAAAAGACGTTAAATTTCTGGAACTTTCTTCTAGTTCGATTTGGTGAAAACCTGACATTAGATCGAGGCATGAAAAATATTTTGCTCGACCCAATTGATCTAGGATGTCATCAATTCTTGGGAGTGGAAATTTATCAGATAAAAGTTTTTTATTCAATTGACGATAGTCGATTACTAATCGCCATTTTTTCTCTTCGGATCCCGGTAGGGCTTTCTTGGGAACTAGTAAAAGCGGGCTATTATATTCAGATACAGACGGTTCGACAATTTTGTCGTTTATTAATTTATTAACTTGTTTTTGAATTTCTTCAACATGACTGTGAGGACTTCGGTAGTTCTTAATATATACTGGTTCGCTATCGCTATTCGCTATTCAATCTCAAGTTTTGCTTATAAAAATTATTTGTAGTTATGGATTCGGTTTCCAATCCAAATACATCACTGTATTCGGTGCATATTTCTGTTGATTGTTTTTTGAATTGGGGCCGAAAATTTTTCTTTAGTTGATTTAGGACTGTTTCTGTTCTACTATTTTGATTAGTGTGGACCACATCATAGTTTGAGAGTGGTTCATATTTTAAGTTACTTAAACTGGCCAGTTGGTCAGTATCGGTTGTATTTAGTAGACGGACTAATGCAAATTGTGATGTTGCTATTGTATTTGCAACATAAATGCCATGTTTTATTTCTTGGTTGGGAATAAAAATTAAGTCTTCTGTTGTTTTTATTTCAATTTTTCTTATTACTTGTGATCTTACTGGTAGAAGAAGTGAATTATTACCAGAACTGTATGTTATTGGAACATAAATCGGAAAACTTAAATTGTTGGGTCTGATTATAAACCAATCTTCAGTTGGTTTGAAGTCTAATTTGCAGTTAAATTGTTTTATAAAATCTATACCTATGATTCCTTCACATGGTATTGTAAAATTTGAATCAGCTATATGGAAATTGTGTGGAATGATGTATTTATCTGTTTGAAGCTCTATTGGGGCTAGACCTTGGGATTTTATTATTCCCTGGCCTATTCCTTGGATACTTATAATCTTGTCATTTTATTAGAAAAATGTCAACATGAGCAATTTTAGGTTTACAAGATGGTGCTTCTCCTTTAATAGAACAATTAACATTTTTTCACGATAATTTATACAAATTTTATAAAATTATTACAAAAACAAATTCATGATTAAACTTTTCAATTTATGACACATACTTTAAAATGGCTTACTATTAACCAAAGGACAATAATGAATGTACTTACATATATCTTCAAAATTGAAAATAATATGTTACCAATATTTATTTGATCAAATTACCTATGTACAATGTACAATGTACATATCTGATATTCAACCGTATAATCACGTACTATATCTAGCATATTATCTGTATCTATGTATGTCAATATAACTACTCTATTTAAATGCAAAAAAAAATAGATTTAAGCTGAATGATTGATGAGCTGAAATCCTTAAACTTGGGATTTGAAGTTGAACATACCACTGAAAATCCAGGATATTCAATTTTAGAGAAGTCCGACTAACCATTGCCGGGCTGGATTGATTTTTATAAAAGCAGCTATGATTTGAAGATTTGTTCGGCGAAAGATGCTGTTATGCTGTTATTTCGACCGTTTTTTTTTTTTTTTTTTTTTTTTTTTTTTTTTTACCTACGTTCTACAAATTTTTATTATTTAAGCAAATTGAATATTGTTTGTGTGTGAATACCTATGTGTTATGTCATGTGACTCAGTCTTTTAATTTTTTTCCTGCTTTATGTTTTCGGAAGTTCTAAATTCGAATCTGGAGATTTGTTGTTGAATAAAATTTCGCAACATGGAAGAAATACAAAAATGCATTTTTTTTTGTTAATTTTTTACTTAGTTTTTCACTTATATGGCTCGAACACTATCATCTTATTGTAAATTAATTGCAATTAAAAGTAGGTACATCTACACAAATTTCCAACAAATCTTCAATTTTAAAAAATTCCGATAAAATAAGACTGAAGTTAGCGGACGAAAAACATAATTCTTTTAATGCTTAGTTTCTAATACTGTAGCTTTTTGAATTCCAATTTAAATTATAATTGTGTAGCTTTGATAATCTTTTATTTAGAGTCTTCGCTCGCCGGGGAAATGCAACAAAATGGGTTTTCAAAAACTTTTTGCCAGAGTTGCGTTGATTTGCGTAGCGTTGCGTAGAGTTGCGGCAGTTAAAAGTTTTTTTTTGGTTTTTGTTGTTGTTGGAAATCCAATTTATTTCATTTGTTTAAAATCACATTTTATGTTGATATTGCATTCAGTTTTTTTTTTTGTTTAACTTAAAATTTTTTTTTTTTTAACATTTAACTTTTTGCTTTGTTTCTCACGTGTTTTTTTGTATTCTATTAGTACATTTGATAATTTTATAAATGTTTTATCCTTATTTTTTTGTTTATTTTTTTCACAACGTTCATAGGCGTATATTTTTCTGAATTCAAAACATAACACAATTTATACACACAAAACACAAAAGGTACCATTCTTATAAGTTTTTTTTTTTTGACGTAGTTTAAGAATATATAATTCTATATGCTTTATTTGTTCGTATTTTTTTTTAAGAAGTAAAATCGAAGATATCCGCCGGGTTTAACTATACCACAAAAAAAATGTCCGGTCCTGTCACGGTCGCCATGTAATATCTTTCTTCCAAATGAGTTTTATTATTAGACACCAAATAGCAATTGTAATATCTTTATTGAATCCTCTTTATTGACTAAACTTTTAAAACTATCTTACTTAAAACTATGCTGACTCCATATTCACACATTTGTGGAGTCAGCAAAAAGAATAATAAATAAAGAAGAACAAGTGACGAATAGCACTCGTCACTTGATATGGGTGCATTCCTCCACGACATGCAATGCACGTTGTTCATGGCATATCGTGGGAAGATTATGGTGTGCTGATGTGCACAATGTCGCATCGCGACGTATCAAGTGACGAGTGGTATTCGTCACCTGACACGTGCATAAACTATGTGCACATAAACCCACTACAACTGAAACTACTTCTACTTATATACTTTTTACATGCAACTTATTTGGTGATTCGTTCCTGTTGATAAAAAATAATAATAATAATAATAATATTTCCTTATTAGTTCAATGAACTTTTCCAAAATCATTTTCAATTTTACAATTACAAGATACCGAGATTTTGTTCTGCTCCATTCTCGTTGAAGGCGGCAAAACTTCAAGTTCCGATAGTTCAAGAATAAGAATAGAAACTGGAAACGCTTAACAAAATATAATTTCAAATAATATTTTCTATTTAAAAAAACACCTTAGCCACAAACGAAATCCAAGAACCTTAAAAAATAATAAAAACCTTACCACTTGTTGAGGTCTTACCACTACCCAGTTCGAAGAACAACTGAAATATATTTCGGCAGCAACTACCTTATATACTTTTTAAAAGGGGGAGTGGCTTCAAAACAATGAAGTCTTTTCCATACTGGGAATAGTAGGAAACTTCGTTCCTGTTAATTCTCAGTGATTCGTGTGACCAACACTATAGGAATGAATTCCCTGTATAGCTGTCGCTTTGTAGAAAATCTCGCGGGCAAACGTTACCCAGGCAAACGCTGCCCGGGCAAACGTTTCACAGGCAAACGTAGCCAACCCACTTACGTAAATATTTTAATATGTGAAAGGTATCTAATTAATTATTAAACACACACAACTAATTCAAATTAAACATATTTTATATTTGTGCATACATTTATAGAATTTTATATTTAAAGGGGCTTTTTTTTAGCCCACTTTCAGAATAAACATCTTAGTCATTAAGAAAAGTCCTAATTCTAGATTCTTTTCTCTTGAAATTGTAACCCTGCTCAATATTTTTCCGGGTGCACATTCAACTTTTTTCTTCCATTTCTACTGAAGTGTATTCTTCTTTAATTCTTTAATTGCCAACCAAATAAGGCAGCTCAGAATGAACCATAAACTAAGTAACTGCAAAAACAAAAGATTTGCGAAACAACCTTTGACGAAATAACCTAGGCTTAAATAATCCATAGAAATTTCAACAAAATTGCGAAACAAATAAGAAACGAACAACAAATGATCCAAAAACAAAAAGAACCTTTGAACGGAAATCATTTCGACCAAAACAAAATAACAGTTAGCAAAATAAAAATGGCGAAAAATAGGCACCCGCTTGTCGGGTGTCAGGGCAAAAGGTGGCTAGTATTATTTTCGTCCAGACTGGCGAAAAGCTGGATCGGGCCCTGCATATTAGCTTTAGTATGATCCCACGTTTGTTATATAGAAAGTAGAAAATATGCATTGTCTATGGTTTACGGAATTAAGGTGCGATTTAAACATGCAGCCTGATTATGAAACTCAATTTTACAGTAAAACTGTTCGAATTAGTAAAATCTCACCTCGATAATTTAATAGCAAGTACTAATAAGCTGAACAGAAAAAGCGCTAATTTAAGATTCTTGCACAAAAATTTGGAAGTTGATTTTACTTTTACTTCATGTAAAATTTGAATTGAAACCTAATTTTAAACAAATTAGTTACGCAGTATGGTCCCAGCCCCCAGTGGACACCAAACACGAAACAAAACCATGCTTTTTTTATGGAGAAAGTTTAAATGTAGGTAATTTGAATGTCACTTAATTATATCCATGTGATTATTATGCCCATCATATATTCCAATAAGTTGTCGTGTCTTAGCTAGTCTACATCGCATCATGCCATCGTTCTCATGGTACATTTATTTTGTTAATTTAATTATTAAGTTCATAACTTTGGTAGAAAACTTTTGAGCAAAACTGCACCCTAACCTCGTGGGTGGAATATTCTCGTTTTCCAATGTGTTTAAATTCACACGTTCTCCTTCATTTTTCGTGCGAAAAAATATAAAAAAGACCTATCTAGAAATAATTTGAGTATTGTTGCTTTTCTGCATCATAAGTTGCTCTTATAAACACAAGTTTCAACTCAAAATTAATTATCAAAATGGAAAATGTTATTCCTGACATGGATTGGAATAAGGATACAACTTATGCAATTGGTCACTACAGGCGATTTTGCAGCTATTTTGGTATTTGGCCGTCCAATGATCGATTTGCATCTGGATTGAAAGTAGCGTTTTATGAGGTTCTGCAGGTAAACCCTTACAAAAATTAATTAATGGAAAATTTAAGTATGCATGTATGCGTAATTCTACAAACGATGGAAATTTCGACGGCTCCATCGATATTTTAATAACTATTGAAGTATATGATCTGGTTTTGTATAACTGTAAATCTAATTGATGTCTACATGGTCAGACAAAATTATTAAGATCTGATATATTTCCATTAATCAACAAATTCTTCAAAGGGTCTTACTCTCAGCCCCCTGCCCGCTTTGGAATGGAAAATGCTCACAATTCTCTTAAGCTTCAAAAAAAAAATTAACTTTCAATTTATTGACGTTAGGTGATATAAATGAATATTTTGTACCATTATATTTTGTTAAATAAGAAATCGTTGAACTTTGTCCCTCAGATTTCTTATAAGTCCCCTGACAGATTGAAACGGTCAAAAATATTCTTTTCTTTGAAAACTATTAAAGTTTCAGATCAAGGCTGGTGACAGTAAAACCATTTTTGTATATTACGCCTGTTTGCTATTTCATTTGGCTTAGAAACTTAGAGATAATTTACAATTGCATAATTTGTATAAAAGCGCTAGAGGGCACAAGTTCGGTCGAAACAAGAAAAAAATTGTGTGGAAGGGGATGTATGTATGTCTCTCCATTAAGTCGATGAGTAAGATCATCTAAAAATTGGCTCAAAATATAAAAAAGTTAAAAAATGTTCCCCTGGAATATCTGTTTCCAAAAAAGATCATAAAATCGCTGTTTTTAACTTTTTTCACTGACCGTTTTCAGCTATGTGAACGGACGTTCTAAAGTTCATAGTTAGTTCTTACGACTATTTGCTTCCAAAGATGATATGTCGAAATTATCATCATTTTATTCCATTTTTTGTAGAATCACCCATTTATACTTTTAAAAATTGTTCTTCTAGGCATTAACAGTAGGAATTTTCCTACAAAGACTCGTTGCTTACGGCAACTGTGGAACAACTCAGGAAATTGTCGATACATTTACTGTCAGTATGTCATCAACACAGATTGGTCTAAAATGCCTTTTCATCTACATGCAACATGATCGATTCAAAAATATTTTAGATGCCACCGTTGAAGATTGGGCTCTAATTACAGACAAGAAATCAAAAGTTGTTATGCTCAAATTTGCTCGAATAGGACGGAATATATTTTATTGTCAGTGTTTTTTGGGACTATTTACGGCATTCCCGTTAATTTTGGGCGAAATTCCACACCAAATGGAAATTCTGAACCAGTTTGATAACAGCACCATATTGATCAGGAACATTATTTTGGCTCCCAATTGTTGGGTCCTGCAATCGTCTTCAACACCGACTTATTATCTGTTTTGGAGCTTGGTGGCTTTGTATGTATTTTGCGTGGCTATGGCAACGGTTGCCTGTAACTTAATTGTATATGGATTTGGCCTGCATGTTTATGTACAATTTGAGCTTTTGTATCTAAGCGTGGAAGAACTCAATGCCAGTAAGACGTTCCAGGAACAAAAAGAATTTGTGAAGAAATTCATCAAGCGTCATAATCGAATGTTAGATATGGCAAACGAACTTGAAGATGCTTCAACAGCAGTCATATTTTCCGAAGTTTCAGCTATTGTAATTGTTGGATGTATTGCTGGTAAATATTAGCCAAATTAAAACCAATTTCATTTTTTGCGAAAGTTTATGTATTTGGAAATCATTCAGAAATATCAGAAATTTAATAGAACCCACTATTTATAATGATTTATATGCTAATGACGTTTCTGACTGCTTATCCAAAAATCTTCTGAACCCCTCAGATCCATAAAAATTTCAGATCTGAAGCCAATATTCTAAAAGAAACAAAAGTTACTCTTAGGTTAGGTTAGGTTAGGTTAGAAGGGGTAATAATACGGCAAGCCGCATAATCTCATTCGAATCTCGTTGGATCCATTGCGTTCTTCAGGGTTAAGGTGGGAAGTGAGGAGGGATAGGGAGGAGGTAAGGGGGAAGTTTTAGGTGTGGGGGGGCTGCCTAAACCATCCTGACTTCTGAATGAATATTAGAATATTTTTTTGTGGCAAGAGAGTTTTAGTTCTTTGAAGATAGTAACTCTTCGTCAAATTTCAAATTGATGTCATTCAAAATCAGTGAAGAACATAGTTTTTAGAAGATCTAAGACTTTTTGAAATGCACAAAAATCACTATATCATTGATACCAAATATTTTTAATTCCAGTGGCATGTTTTTGAGAACTGGATTATTGTTTATTCTGATATCGCAAATATAAAACATCAGCACTGCAACCACCTGTTAAGTGAGTAGTCCTCGGGAACGCTCTTCAAACATCAAACCAAAAGTGTACGAATGTCATGTTTGTGCTTGCTTAACTTCGAACACGATCACTAAAGTAAAGATTTACCCAAAATGTGGACTAGAAATCATTGTATATAAACAATAAAGTAGTGTCATCAACATCGAAAATGAGTGCGTCGATAGCGTCCAAATGATGATGCTTCTCTCCACACTAAATAAGGGTTTTCTTTTTAGTTCCAAGCAGAACTTATTTTTTAGGTTAGCGCGTTCAAAGCTTCGAATATGTGTTATTTCTTAAGTGTGTTTGAGTTTATTGAGAGTGCGGTCTAAGAGCTAAAAATAAAATAAAAATAGAAATTAAAAACAAAATAAACTTACAAGAAAGCAGAGTTATTTTCATTAAAGAAATAAATTGGCTGATTTATTTCAGTAGTATATAGAATTTGTATTATAAAAAAAACCTTCTAATAGAAACTATGCCTGGCCCCGGGCAAAAAAATTTCCAGCCTAATGATTAGGAATTCTAATCTTGTTGGATATAGTTTACATTGGATTTTTGTAAAAGAATTCATATAAGTTGAACTGAACTTAATACAAATTGCGTATGACAAGGCCCTCACTACGTCACTGATGAGTCCAAGTGAGGAAGCCGGACGAAACGCCAATTTGTAGGACTAAAGGCCATAAAAAGCTATTTTGAATCAATAATTCAACAAGTCCAACTTAAATGCTAAGTCTTCTACTTGGCTGATTTATTTCAGTAGTATATAGAATTTGTACGAGTATTATAAAAAAACCTTCTAATAGAAACTATGCCTGGTCTCGGGCAAAAAAATTTCCAGCTTAATGATTAGGAATTCTAATCTTGTTGGATATAGTTTACAGTGGATTTTTGTAAAAGAATTCAGGTAAGTTGAACTGAACTTAATACAAATTGCGTATGACAAGGCCCTCACTACGTCACTGATGAGTCCAAGTGAGTAAGCCGGAGGAAATGCCAATTTGTAGGACTGAAGGCCATAAAAAGCTATTTTGAATAAATAAATTGAGTTTTGATCAAATAAATAAATTAACAAAAAGAGGAAGAAGAAGGTTAATAAGAAGATCATTTATCATGATAAATAAATAGTAAAACTTAACTTAACAAGTTATACAGTAAAATGAAAAACGAACAAAACGAAAACAAAATTAATATTGAAACATTCTTGTTCGAATTATAAAAGATAAAACAAAACTAAAAAATTTTAATTTTCTGATTTTTATTTGGTAGAGTAAAACACAATGACCAGGTGATGATGGTTAAATGCAACTGAACTATTATAATTGATTTGCCAAAAGGTTTGCTTGAGGCAAAGCCAAAAAATGGCACTAAATGTAAGGAATTCTCCGTGCGTGAGGTAAGACCTTGAACTTTAGTTGTAGATCATATTTCATCTGGTCTCACGCTGCTGAGGGAGTTGGATGTAAATTGAATTGTAGGAAAGGTATAAAAATGGGAATTGGAGTAATTAAATTGACAAAAAATAATAAAAATATATTTGGTACCTTTGTGGGAAGTGATAGGAAATCATTTCCCACCGCGTCAGCTTTTAATTCAAAGCCGTGTGATAAAACATTGGTCGGGTTAATTTTTGCTTACGTTTGATTTTATTTTATATTTAACATACTTCCCCCCCCCCTTTGAGGGATCTTATCTCTCGAAATTCTAAAATTGGGTTTCTATTTCAAAACGAGGAGCGTTTCTTCTAGAAAGAGCGTTCCTCCTAGCAAGAGGTTTGGGCCTTCTTTTTTTAATAAGGTAAATATGACGAATGCTATCATTGAAATGAATAAGATGAAGCTGAATCCATAGTGATGGTAGTCGTGCATATTTATATCATTTAACCCTATATCCTTGCCTTAATCCCTAGCTAATTCATTTATTTGGTTCTTTAAATTCTGTATTTCTGTATTCGTCTCATTGCTCGAAGATGTAGGGAGACTGACTAATTTATTTGAAAGTTTTGTTTTGATTGCCTCTGAAATTTTAACTAAGGGAATAAATGAATTTTGTAAGGTGTTATTGTTTAGAACTCGCCCATTTATAACTAGATGTGGGAGTTTTAATGTGCATGGTCTTAGAAACTCCAACAAACCACTGCCAATGATGGTTATGTTCTTCGTGATTCTTTCACAAACTAGTAAACCAGTTACTGTGTCCTCAAGAGCAAATATCCAGCTATTTGCATCTCTAAGACTGATCCATTGATCGAGAAGAATACATTTTTTTAGAGAGCAGTAACTTAGAGCATTCTCCAAGTGATTCAGTAATGAAACTTCACAATTATTACTGCCTTGATGGATCATTGTTGGCAATTGTTGGTTACAAATAAAATATCTAGTTAAAAGAAACTGACAAGATAATAATTGATTTTCTGTTAATGCAAAATATCTTTCTCTCGTTGGAGTGACTGCCAGATACTGGGATGATAGTTCTATTATGAAACTTGAATTATTTTGAAATATGGGAAAGGAAACTAAATTGAAAAGCTGTAGTTCTTGGTTATCCACCAAAGGAATCATCATTTCAAATTTTATTGAGTCATTAAGACTTCGTCCCTTGATAGATGACAGCTTAATAATTTCTAATATAGTGCTGTGGGAATGTTAAGATGAGACGGGAGATTGTTCCTAATGATTTGGAGTTGTTGGGTAAATTGGGAAGGCGAAGTAAAATGAGGATTCATTTTAGCATTGTTAAGTCTAAGGAGAATGTCAAGTAATGTATCTTGCACCATCTCCAGATTTGTAACTGATAGAATCAAATACGATGTTAACGCCGAAAACCGCTCATTAACATCAATTATTTCTTGATGTTTTTCAATGGCGTTTAAAGATTTTTCGAAGATAGTTTTTAAATCTTGATTTTGCTGACTTAATTGGAGATTGCTTCGATTAAGTAGATTTACTGTTGCGTTTGCTATTGAGCTTTCTTTTTTAAAGAGATGTACAAGGTGATGTTAATCTTGGTTGACCAATGAAATTTGATGATGTATGTCCTTAGCATTATCTTGATCCAATACTCCAAATAAACTATGTGCTACGTTTCCGATAAAATCGAAAGGAGATCAAGCAATTCTTATCCGTTTACTTAAGATGTATGATAACTATGAATGAGATCATTATTCGATTTGATAACGTTTACTCTATGTTTGAGTGCGGTGAGTGTAGACAAACAAAACGGATTAGTTTTCAAATCGTCTAAACAGATTGTATCCATTCACTTCAATTATGTTTTCACTTCTCCTAGCTCTAACCAATACGATGACAAATTATAAAAGATATAAATGTTCCAAAAACTGTTAACAGTGTCAGCACTACCTATGTCCTCAAAATAAATGCCTGTGGAATTGTTAAATTTTGTAATCCTTATTGGTTCACTTTCTTAGGAGGCTGCTAAAGGAAGCAATAGCAGCATTAAACATAATAACGATGTCATAGAATTACCAAAGAATCTTCTGCTTCTTAATTTCATTGAAGGTTCATTTTTTACTGGGGGTTCTGGACTTTGTTCTCGTTCTTCTTCATGATCAAGTGGTAAAGGGCATAGATTTTGAATTGCTCGTTGATATGTTCCTGTTTCCGTTCTTACATGTACCACTCGCACTAACCCATCAGACCCCTTGACAACTTCGACTACACGCCCAAGCTTCCATTTCATTGGAGGTTAGTGTGCATTTAAAACAACCATTGCTACGGGTTCTAGATTTTGGGATTGCTCCTTCCACTTTAACTTCTGTTGAAGAAGGTGGAGGTATTCGTTTGAACATCTTTGGCAAAAATGCTGTTGAATGTGCTGAATCTGACGAAATTTGTCTAATCTTGAGATTTTATGATCAGTAACGGTTCAGGAGTGCAGTTAATGGAGCCCCAATAAGAAAGTGAAAATGCCTGCAAGTCATTAAGATCTGAGGAGATTGGTGTAAGTGGTCGCGAATTTAAGATTGATTCGATTTGAACAACGACTGTTGAAAGCTCTTCATAAGTTAAAGAATCGTCTCCTAAGTATTTTATTAACAGGGTTTTTGCTGATTTAACAGCGGCCTCCGAAATGGGGAGAGCGAGGTGGAATGTGTTTCCAGTTGATTCCCAATTTTAAGCAATTTGAATTGATTGATGATTTCGTTTCAGATGAGTCAAGGAAATCTTGAAATTCTCTAAATTGATTTCTTGCACCAACAAAATTTGTGGCATTGTCACAAAGTATGGTGTGGCATACACCTCATCTTCCAACAAATCGTTTTAAGCAGTTAATAAACGATTCAGTGGTAAGGTCGCTTACTACTTCAAGGTGAACAGCCTTTGTGGAGAAGCATACAAATACTGCAAGATAAGACTTTGTTGGTGTTTTTCCTCGAACTTTGTAATGCAGTTAGAAATAAATTTATATCTTCGTCTATACCTTTCCCTTTTAATCTCTCTATTGAATTAATCTGTATAAAATTAACTATACAGTCCAAACAGTTATACTTATTAAATGTATATATTCCTCCGAAAAGTTCGGACGCAGTTTATGTGGAACTTTCTTAAGCCTTAGATTTTGTTATTGACTTGTCTTGCTCTAACAGCAACATATTACTTCTTGGTGATTTTAATTTACCTCACATTGAGTGGGTTCCTTCTGATGACGAATCCTATCAAGAAGCTTCTTTAACTTCTTCTCAAAATGAGCTTCTGCTTCTTGATAGAATAATTTCAACGGACTTACAGCAAGTAAGCTGTATTAAAAATTCTAAAAATCGAATTCTCGATTTGGTATTTTCTTCGGACGCTAGTAGTACCTTGGTTCTAGAATCTAGTTCTGGGGTCACTAATTTAGATAACTATCATCCTCCTTTGGATATTATTTTTGACTTAAGCAATCACCTTACTGAAAACAGTAACCCTTATGATTGCTCATATACTTTTGACTTCAAAAAAGCAGACTTTCAGTTGCTTTCAGAAGAAATAGCTAGGTCTGGTATTGAGAATATATCAGTGTCTAGCGATATCGATGAAGCAGTTTTTATTTTTTATTCCATCCTTAACAACTGCATTATTAATACTATCTCTTTAAAAATATCAAAGAATATGAACTTTTGTCACTCATGGTTTACGAAAGAGCTAAGAACACTCCGAAATAAAAGAAACGGAGCATGGAAAGTGTACTTAAGAACTCTTTCACCAGTAGACCACAACTCCTACATAACCTTTTTTGAAGAATTTAAAACTCTTTCAAAAAATCTATACACTAACCACGTAAACTAAATGGGTAGTTCCCTAAAAATGACACAAAAGCATTTTGGAGGTTTGTTAATCCCAAAAAAAGCTCAGATGGTTATCCAGCAAACTTCGTTTATGAAAATTGTTCGCTAATAGAAACCATTGATATCTGTAACGCTCTTGCCGAGAATTTTCGTAATTCTTTTGTTGACAAACCCTTAGATGTTGACGAAGATTATTTTAGAAATTTACATACCTATGCCCAAACTAGCTGCAATAATATCCCAGTGCCACCGTGTACTATTTTACACCTTCTCTCATCATTAAATGATGATTACTCATCTGGTCCAGATGGAACTCCTCCTATACTATAGAAAAAGTGCAAATTTATACTACTTCAACTCCTTCAATTTTTGTTCGAATTTTCTTTAAGAACAGGAATATTTCCCCAATTTTTGAAAAAATCGTTTCTTACACCAATCTTTAAAAAAGGTGAAAAAAAATGATATAAAGAACTATAGGCCCATAGCAAAGCTGTTTTGCATTCCAAAGCTCTTTGAACAAGTTGTATGCGAGAGCCTGGCATTTCACACTAAGAGTATCATATGTGATCAACAGCATGGATTTGTGAGAAGAAAATAAACGGTAACAAATCTCCTTACCTTTCTGCATAAATATTCTAATGCATTAGAAAACGGAAATGAAGTTGATTGCATATACACTGACTTTTCGAAAGCTTTCGATCAACTTAGTCATGAAATTATTGTATTCAAACTGAAAACTTTTGGCTTTCCGACGTTTCTTATATCATGGATAAAGTCCTACAGGGTGGCGCACCAATTGTGCTACAATAAGAAATTCAAATAACTTTTTTTTTAATCGATGTATTTCATTTATTTTTTTTTTATTGGTTAGAAAATTAAACTTTATTTTAAATAGTTAGTTGTTTTTAAAGATTATAGACCGCAAATGACCTCCACGCTCTCCCACGCATATGCGGCACCTGATCAAAAAATTATTCATTGCGGCCTGAAGAGTTGAAGTTGGGATCGCCTCAATTATTTTCGTTATGGACTGCTTTAATTCAGTTAAATTCCTGGGCTTCGTCTTATACACCTCTTGCTTGACATAACCCCATAAAAAGAAGTCTGGTGCAGTCAGGTCAGGTGACCTTGGGGGCCAGCGAAGAGTGGAGTTCCTATAAATTAATTTGTTTGCGAATTTTTTGTTTAGCTCCGCTATAACTGGTCTGGCTATATGTACAGTTGCTCCATCTTGCTGAAACCAAACGCTGTTGAATGGTATACGTCTTCGGCGCAGTTCTGGGTAAAAAAACTCCTTCAACATCTTTAAACAACGGTCCCCATTGTGAGTAACGGTTACACCGTTTTCTTCAAAGAAGTACGGCCCGACAATACACCTTGATGAAACTGCGCACCACACAGTGACTCGTTCTGGGTACAGTTCCGTCTCATGGAGCATTTCTGGATTAGACTCATTCCATATACGGCAATTTTGCTTGTTTACATTGCCGTTAAGATCAAAATGGGCCTCATCAGACATGAACAAACAATTGATCAATGTGTTGTCTTCTTCAGCCATTGATATCATTTTTTGGCAAAATTCCAGGCGAACAGGCAAATCCTGAGGGTTTAACTTGCTAGTAATTTGGACTTTGTACGGAAACAAGTCGTCATGAAGTATCCGTTGTAATGACCGTCTACTAACTCCAATTTGCCCCGATAAGTTTCGGGTCGAAACGCTCGGATTGGCCTGTATTGCAGATGCTACTACTGCGATTGTATCCTGAACCCGAACATTGGCATCTCGATGGTACGGCCTTCGTGCGATGCTTTCAGATTCGGCAAACATGTTTACAAACCTCATAATGGTCCATCTACTCGGGGGATTACCGCCAAACTCCCGCCTAAATTCCCTTTGGACGGAAATGACGGACTGCAAAGCATCGTACCGTTGCACTGTCCAAATTCTTTTCTCCGTATTCCAAGCATCCATTTTTATAAATTTAAATAGAAACCTACAAAATAAAAAAAAAAATAAGCCGATTACTCACACAGAAAAAAAGTTATTACGTTTTATTTTTGTAGCACGATTCGTGCGCCACCCTGTACCTTGAAAAAAGATCTGATCAGGTAAAATTCAGAAATTGTCTTTCAAACTCATTCAGTGCTCACTCGGGTGTCCCTCAGGGAAGTCATCTGGGCCCGTTTTTGTTCATTCTCACTATAAATGATGTTACTTCATGTATACGCTATAGTGATATTCTTATATACGCTGATGATATGAAGATTTTCAAAGCAGTACAATCTTATCATGACCATGTTCTCTTGCAGGCTGATATTGACAGTTTTAATCTTTGGTGTGATAAAAACGGCCTTTCTCTTAACCCAGTTAAATGCCAAACTATAACTTTCTCTAAAAAGCGAATAGTGAGTACTTTTGATTATTCCATTTCAGAGCACACACTCTGTCGTGTTTTAAGTTTCAAAGACCTGGGTGTTCACTTTAGTTCTGATTTAGATTTTACGGTACATATTAACTTTATTGTAAATAAAGCGAGTTCCATGCTTGGATTCATAAAACGATGGGCAAAGGAGTTTAACGATCCTTATGTTACTCTTTCCTTATACAACTGTTATGTGAGACCCCATCTTGAGTACGCCTCCCAAGTATGGACACCTTTTTACGAAATTCATAAAAGCCGCATTGAATCAATACAACATAACTTCATTCGTTTCGCTTTGAAAGGACTCCCTTGGGCTGATCCGTACAACCTGCCTCCTTATGAACACAGAATTAAGCTTCTGCAACTTCAAACTTTATATGAAAGGCGTGTTAATAATGATTTAATATTTTTCCACCAACTTATCAGTGGTGAAATTGATGCAGCTGACTTGTTAGCCTGTGTAGGCATTAACTTCCGCGGAGGAGCTTACCATCTACGAAGATTTGAACTTTTTCACGTTCCTTTTCATAGAACTAACTATGGTATACACGAACCTCTTAATCGTATGTGCAGACCTTTTAATTTAAACGCTTCCTCTGTTGATTTTAACTTAAGTAAAGTTCGATTGAAAACATTGTTGCGCACCAGTGCTCCACTCTCGTGAATTTTTAACTTTGTTTTCTTAAATGTTTTATATTATGTTTCTAATATTGTATGTTTTGTAATTGTTTAATTTTGTAAATGTTTATTTATTTATTTATTTGCTTGTGTTAGCTTCTAATCTACTAGCTACTAACACCTGCACTCATGATGAGCCTCTGATTGTAGAATGCAGCTTGCTTAAGCTCACTACAACAAAGAATTCTGAAGGAAAAAAAAAAAATGTGTCCGTATTGGGCCACAGAAATCCACTCCACAAAAATGGAATGGTCGAGTAGGAATGATTCTTTCTTTGGGTAGGTTACCCATTAATTGATCGATAGATCGCGGTCTAACACGAAAACATTGGATACATTTAGAGAGCACCTTGCGTGTTTCCCTTCCTACGCTTAGAATCCAAAATTGTGGCCTAGAGATAGATACAAGTGTTCTATGGGAGGCGTGTTTTTTATACAAATAATCTAAAAGTAATGTTGTGACTTTATTATTTTTTGGAAGTAATATTTGGTGTTTTGCTTGAGAATGAATTTCAGCGTTTTTAAGCTTCCTCCCACATGTATTAACATTGTTGTTTTGTCAAAATATGGACTTAATGATCATATTTTGAAATTATTTTGGGGAGGTTTTCCTGCTTGAAGTGCCTTATATTCTTCAGGGAAAACACTTATTTGAACGCTTCTCCACAACAATATTGTGCTTTTGTGGATATCTTCCATAGTTAAGGAACCAGTGCTTTTGTTTTCTTAACAACGGGATTAAAAACTCATTAAGAATCGAGAACAATATGCAAAAATGTTTTGCAACGTATAAAACGAATTTTTATGTTTTTTTTATGATTTGTTCTGGTATTAAATAATCTACTTTAATGTTAGGCAAACAATTTTGTCTTAAGAACTCTCGACTATCGGACCAAACGATTAATCTTATAAGATCGCGCATTCTTAATCCACGTGATATGAGATCTGCAGGATTTAACTCTCCTCTAACATAATTCCAATGATTCAAGTTTGAATTCGATTGAATTTTACCTACACCATTTGCAATATATGTCTCCCAGGTAAAAGAAGGAGCTTTTATCCATGTTAAAACTGTTGTTGAATCAGTGTAATAATTAATAGATGAAATTGCCCTACTAACTATTGGGAGAATTTTTTTAACCAAATCTACCAATAACACTGCCACCTAAAGTTCTAATCGGGTTATGCTTGTTGCTTTCAAGGGAACTACACGCGATTTTGAGCACAATAATTGAACAAAAACTTTCCCTTCATTGTCAATAGATTTTAAATAAATGCATGCGCCAAAAGCACTTTCGCTGCTATCAGAAAATGGATGTAGCTCAATTTTTTCTGCTGAATCTATTAAGATAAAGCGGGGTATTTTAATTTCCTGCAAAGAGGAAAATTCTGACAAATAGTTTAGCCATTTAGATGCCTGCTCTAGAGGCAATTTTTCATCTCTAGAAATCTTGGTTTTCCAAAGTTCTTGAAGAAATATTTTGCCCAGTAATATCACTGGCCCAATAAGACCCAAAGGATCAAGGAATTTAGCCAAATCAGCAAGAACGCTTCATTCTGTTACTTGAACATTAGAGGGTGCTTTATAATTGTAGCAAAATTTGAAGGTGTCTTGAGTTGGCTCCTAAACTAAATCAAGTGTCTTTTTTACTTCGGATTGATATATAGTCAACATTTTTTTCTCGCTTTTCTAAAGGAATATTTTCAAGAATACGTGGATTATTTGAACAAAGTTTAGTTAACCCGAAATGTCCTTGTCTTAATAATGTTATAGTTTCATCGAGAAGCTGCTTGGCTTCTCTAAGAGTGTTTGCCCCGGTGAGGCAGTCGTCCACAAATATATTTTTTGTAATTATTTTAGATGCATTAGGATATATATGCTGAAAATCATTTGCTAATTTAACTAAACATCTTATGGATAAATAAAATTCAACTGATATGTTTTTAAAGGGCTCATTGTATCTGCCCTCCACAAAATGAGCTGATATGCTCTATCTATTGGGTGAACTAGAATTTGTCTATACATTTTACTTATATCACCAGTAAATACATATTTGTGTAGCCTGAAATTTGCAATAATTGAGAATAAGTCTGATTGGACTGTCAGACCGACCATGAGGGTGTCATTTAGAGAAAAACCTGAAGATGTTTTTGCCAAAGCATCGAAAACGACTCGTAGTTTTGTTGATGGACTCTCTGGCTTAAGTACACAATGGTGTGGAAGGACATAATGATGCTTTGGTATTGTTTCCTCAGCAATCGGTGTCATATGACCAAGACGTTCGTATTCAGCCATGAAGTTAACATAACTTGTTTTTAATTCTGTATTATTTTCTAGTTTTCTTTCTAATGAATAGAGACGCCTTTTAGCAATTGCCATAGAATTACCCAACATTTTATTTGGTTCCTGTTTAAAAGGAAGACGCACTATACCATGACCATGGTTTGTGGTTTTTACATGCTTGTTAAAATATTCTTCACACTTGAATTCTTCTTCAGAATAAATTTTTGATTCACCTTCAAAAGATTCACTTTCCCAAAAGGATCGGACTAGTTTATCTAAAGAACTCAGACTAGGTTTTAAGACTGAATGACGGAGTATGAACTAAAAGAAGGATCTACAACGCTACCAGCTAAAAGCCAACCAATCTTGGTATTTCGTAATAAAGGAAGATTATCTGAATTATCTCCTGGCAAGAAAAGTTCGAAAAATATTTCTGCACCGATTAATAAGTCTATGTGGCGAGAATCAATTGAATATGGATCAGCAAGAACAATGTTGGAAGGCAATTTCCATGTTTGCATGTCCACAGGTGCAGTTGCTAGATAATCACTTATTTTTGGCATTATACTGGCCTCAAAGGTTGTTTTATAAGCAGATGCTCTAGATTCTATGGAGACATTAATAATAAAACTTGACTGGGTTTCTGTTCCTCCAATTCCACTGATGAGAATGTCTCTTCTCTGTTTTTTAGTCCCCATGAACATGAAATATCAACTATTGCAGTGGCAAAATACACCTCACAACCTTTGAACACAACTCCTAATGAATTACTAATTGATGACCCTGACTGAGTCTCACCCACACGACCAATATTATTATCACACGACTTACCGGATGGTTTTATGTGTGAATCCTTATTGGACGGATAATGCAGCGAAGTATTATGCCTCCCGTTGCACGTTTTACATTTTCCGAGCTGCTGACACGATGAAAAATGATGTCCTCCTTGCAAACAGTTGGTGCATAGTTGAAGCTTTCGCACCTTCTGATTGCGTTCTTCCACTGAAAGATAAATAATTTTTTTGCAATTAAAAATCTTATGATTATTTGATTTACAGAAACTACAAATAGAAACTCCCCTTGAATTTTTGGAAGCGGTAGTTACCACTTTCTTCCTATCTTCACGATGAACGGCTTCTAGGGCTTGGAATCTAGCTTCAACGAATTCCAGTAGTTGCGCTAAAGTTGGACTGCTTCTTGGTGATTGTAGTGATCCTTCGAACATCATTCGGGTGTCTTTATCCATTCTGTCTAGCAACAGATGTACAACAACCGGATCCCATCCGCTGTTATCGTAGCCAATGTTCTGGATAGCTTGCATAACTTCCTTTGTTGTGTCATGAAGTATTTTGAGACTTTTAGCATTGTCAACGACTATGGAATTTTGAAAATGTCTATTCAACTGTGCCGTTAACAACAGCCTCTTGTTGTTGAATCTGTCCACTAATGTGTTCCATGCCAGCTCATAATTGCTATCGGTGGCATGAAAATGTTAAATTAAAGTATGTGCACTGCCAGTTACATTGGTTTTCAGGAAATATAATTTTTGTGCTGCAATTGGTTGGTTGTGTACCATTTGTTTATACAGTCAAAGAACTGAGGCCAATTAAGATAGCTTCCATAAAATTTTGGTATCTCAATTTTTGGGACCTTAATTGTAGTTGCTCCGATTTGATTCGTTTGACTTGATTGATTTGGTGTCACTCGGTTTGGTGGCCATGCAATCCTCTTATCTAATTCTTCTTGGAGCTTAAAATATAGCTCTATGTCGGCTGCAGCTGCATTGTCCCCAAGTCGTTCATATGAGGCTTTCAATTCTTCCCAGTTGCGCATGAGTGTATTTGTTTTTTGTTGGAATTGCTGAGGTATAGCTTCCCGTAAACTCACCGGACAATTGTTAAGAGATCCTTGGAAAATTTTCCCAAGGAGACGGAACTTGCTTTCACTTGTCAATTTACTGGTTCCCGGAAAGGGATCAATGCTGAATCTTTTACTTGTTTTATCTTCGGCAGTATCTGGTGCGGGCACTATTGAGAGCCCTGCTGGGGGCTTTTCAAGGGACTCCTTTAACTGCTTTGATGGCGGTTTGACTGCTGTGGTCTCTTTCGTCCTCTCTTCTTGTGTTCTATCTGCATTATCGGATTTTCGTACGTCCAAAAAACGCTTCATGATGTCTTCCTTCATTGTCTCATACACCCCTTTGATCTCGTTGAAATATCTCTTTACATGATACTCATGATCGGTTTCTAGAAGATACTTGGACTTAATGTCGACGTCCGTGCTATGGAATATTTCCCATAATTCGTTAAGACTGGACCAACGATGTTGGAGATACTCCAGGGTTTTTCTCCCAGGTCCATCCTTTCCGTAATTGCGGGCAAGCTTACAGATAGCTGTGCCTACCTCCTCCTGATGGTCAGTTAGTTGTTCCATTGAAGACACCATTTTAATTTTTTTTGTATATATTAAACGATTTTTGAGTCAAAATAAAAACGCACACTTCTTCAAATTTTATTATTTATCTTGTTAGTATATTTCTTCTAGTTTTGGATTTATTTAATCTACAGGCTACTAAACTTTTTTAGTAATGGTCCTGTCACGGTTGCCAATTTGTTCGAATTATAAAAGATAAAATAAAACTAAAAAATTTTAATTTTCTGATTTTTATTTGGTAGAGTAAATACACAATGACCAAGTGATGATCATTAAATGCAACCGAACTATTATAATTGATTTGCCAAAAGGTTTGCTAAGGCAGAGCCAAAAAATGCCACTAAATGTAAGGAATTCTCAGTGCGTGAGGCAAGACCTTGAACTTTAGTTGTAGATCATATTTCGTCTGGTCTCACGCTCCTGAGAGAGTTGGATGGAAATTGAAGTGTAGGAAAGGTATGAAAATGGGAATTGGAGTAATTAAATTGACAAAAATAATAAAAATATATTTGGTGCCTTTGTGGGAAGTGATAGGAAATCATTTCCCACCGCGTCAGCTTTTAATTCAAAGCCGTGTGTTAAAACATTGGTCGGGTTAATTTTTGCTTACGTTTGATTTTATTCTATATTTAACAATTCTAATAGATATAATTGTATATATATACAAAAAATATAGAAAAGGAAATATATACATATGTATAAATATGTAAAAGAATAAGTAAATAAATAAATAAATAAAGTAATAAATAAATAAATACATAAACAAATAAACGAATAAATAAATACAAAGATAACTAATAAATAAGTGACAAAATTTGAAAATAACAATCAACGAACTAAATAAATACGAGAAGAATAGACGAGAAGAGGAATAGAAAGGATGGAAGTAACAGATAGAGTAGAGTCAGATCATCACCCATTGGTGATCACGATAAAAACAGGAAGAAGGAGTAAGAGGGATAACGCAAAGGGAGTAAAAAGGACAAAAACGGGAAGGGGGTCAAAGGAGATGTAACGGGAATTCGAGAGAAGAATACGAAGAGTGAGCCTGGAGGAGGGAGCAGAGGATTCAGAAAATCAGATAGGGGAGAGGATTATGAGAGAGATTGAACGAAGTGAGGAGGTAAGGGGAGGGAAAGGAAACAGAAAAGAAGAGAATGGAGGAATGAAGAATATAGGGAGAAAAAAGAAGAAGGAAGAAAGGAGTGAAGGAGGTAGAGGAAGAGTATCGGGCGAAGGAAAATACAGGGAGCAAAAAAGAGAAGCTATGATTGAGAGAAAGAAAAGAGAGAAGCAGGAAAACAAAGTGTGGGAAATAATAACTAGAGACAGAAAGAAAAGAGAGACGATAGGGGAAGGGATTGAAGAAAAGGAATGGAAAAAATATTTTATGAGTTTAATTGGGGGTGGAAGAAAGAGTGAGAATGGGAGAACAGGTAACGAGAAGAGCGGAAGACGAGACCGAAACTAGTAAAGAGGAGATCAGAAAGGTGGTTAGAAAACTCAAGAAAGGAAAAGCAATGGGAATACCTAATGAGGCGTGGAGATATGGAGGAGAACAAGCGATAGAGGCAGCATGGGGGATCTGCAGGAAGGTGAGGAGAGGAGATGGATGGTCAGAGGGGCTGATTGTCCTGATAATAAAGAAAGGTGTAGGAGAAAGGGTAGAGGAATCATCATCATCATCATCGGCTCGACAACCGGGGTCCGGTCCTGGCCTCTTTCAACAAGTCTCTCCACCTATCCCGGTCTCGAGCCGATGCCATCCAGTTGCGCACCCCAAGGCTTCGGGCGTCCTGGTCTACGCCATCTCTCCAGCGCAAGCATGGTCTACCACGCTGCCGTCTACCATAGAATGTACCACAAAAGACTTTCCGAGCAGGTTCCTCTTCACTCATTCGAGCTAGGTGCCCTGCCCACCGGAGTCTACCGAGCTTAATTTTTGTCACTATGTCTGCTTCAAGGTAGATTGCGTACAACTCATGGTTGTACCGTCTCCGGAATCGTCCTTCCTCACATATGGGGCCAACAATTTTCCGTAAGACTTTTCTCTCGAACGCGGCTAAGAGATCACAGTGCCTTTTGCTAAGCACCCAAGTCTCGGATCCATACATGAGTACTGGCAAGACCATGGTCCTGTACAGCAGCAGTTTTGAAGTTATGGTTAGATTTCTAGATTTGAATAGCTTCGACAGACTGTAGTAGGCTCTGTTGGATTTGAGAAGCCGGGTAGAGGAATACAAAGGAAAAACGCTTATGTCATCACTGTATAAAATATATACGACGGTTTTAGCGAAGAGGTAAGAAGAAGAAGCGGAGGAGAAACGGATGATACCACCAAATCAAATGGGTTACAGAAGAGGAGTAGGAACGATAGACAATGTATATGTGCTAAACTATTTGGTGAACAAAGAGGTTGCAGAGGAGAGAGGCAAGCTAATGGCACTGTTTATAGATTTAAAAGCTGTGTGTAACTCAGTAGACAGGAAAATTAGGATGGAGGCGTTGGAGGAAAGAGAAGTGAGAGAAGGGCTCAGGGCAAGAGTAGGGGAGGTCAACAAAGAAAAAACGAGTAGAGTGAAATTGGCAGGAGTGATGGGGGAAACCTTTTGGACAAGAAAGGGGGTAAGACAGGGGTGCCCGATGAGCCCAATACTGTTAAACTTGTTGACGGTGGATAAAGAAGATGAACTGGGAAAACAGAGCTGGGGAGGGGTAAAAGTGAGAGGAAAAAAAATTTGCTCGCTGGAACTCCCAGACAATGTGGTGGTTATGGCGAAAAATGAAGAAGAAGTGCAAAGCATGATAAAGTAATATTTTCTCAGGCTCGTTAATAAAACTTAATTCACTTTATTTCAATTCTCCACTTATTTACTTTAAAACACTTTACTTTTCTTACTACAACACAATTTATTGTTCACCACTGAAATTAATTTACCTGACTTTTATTACAACCAACCTTACTCATTCACGATTAAAAATTAACTGCGTCCTCTTTTTTTCAATTCAATTTCTTTTATTGAACATAATATTTACAATTTGGCTTATAACTAATATTAATACTATGATCTATGATAAATTTACATTTGTTGGCACATAGGGGGCCTAACGTTATAGAATGTCTTAAGTTTAACAAATTATAGGAATATAAATTACATGTCAAAATTTAAATTAAAAGTCGGCTGACTTAATCGTCCTCAGGGTGTTCATTCCCGGTTGTCAATGGTGTTTTTTTGGTAGGTTGGGGGAGGTGTTGGCGTTTAGCCGCGGTAGAAGGCTGACCCTAAGTCAGCGTAGAACGAGACTGCTTCCTCGTTGTCCATGAGAATGTTGTCGTCAAGAGTTTCCATTACGCTGAGGTACCTTGGCTCCGGATGTCGTTGTTCGGTGGTCATCCTTCTCATTAGCTGATTCGGGTGGTCGATGATGTTCTGTACTAGTCTTTTCGCTGAGAGGACTAGGTATTTGTCCAGCGGGATCACGTTGGCTTCGGAGTAAAGATATTCGTTCCTGTAGTGTTTCTGCCGCTGCCGGTTGTAGTACAGTCCGGTGCAAACCCTGAGTATCTTCCTTTCGAATACTTGAAGCTCCTTCATGGCTGTCTTCGAGATTGAAAACCAGACTGGGAAGGAGTAGCTGATGACTGGTCGTAAAAGCTGCTTGTAGATTAGTATCTTCGTTGGCTGGCTTAGTCCTGTCCTTTTCTTCATCAGTGGGTGTAGACGGTGAAAGGCCCAACTGGCTTTTTTGAGCACATTTCTCGAGTGTGGGTTGAACCTGAGTAACTCATTGAAGAGAATTCCCAGGTACTTCACATTCTTTTTGGCAGCAATGGTGGATCCATCAGGGAGTCTCAAGACCAGATTTCTGTAGTTGGCTGCGGAGCGAATACCTTTACCAGTTGAGGGCCTCCTGAAGCAGACAAGTTCCGACTTGGAGGCGTTGATTCGGATGCCCCATCGCTTGTAAAAATTAAACAGTCTGTCGATGTGTGCTTCTACTTTCCGGACAGCGATGAATGGTGACATTGAAGACGCATAGGTGAGCGAGTCATCAGCATAAAGCAGGTTCTCGCATCCAATTGGGGCAGGCTGGTCGGATGTCATCAGGCTGTAGAGGAAGGGGCCAAGTTTTGAGCCTTGAGCGACTCCGGCTCTGATACTCTTCATGGTTGACTTACAGTTGTCCAGTTGAACGAAAAATTTCCTGAAAGAAAGAAAAGAAAAAAGAATTTTTATTAGTGGCGGTGGAACCTGTAAAAGATGAAGTTTATGTATTAGCGCTTCAATCCAAACGCTATTAAATGCTTTCTCGACATCCAGAAAGCATCCGACGGTGACACGATGACTGTTAAGGGAGGTGGTAATATCGTGTTGGAACTTCAGCAGCGGATGCAGCGTTGAGTGCTTTTCTCGAAAGCCAAACTGCATGTCAGGGATGATTGAATTTTCACTGCAGAAATTCTTCAGTCTCCGGAGGATTATTTCTTCCAGCAATTTGCTAATATTGTTGAGAAGTGAAATTGGCCTGTAGTTGGTTATTAAGTTGGAAGCACCTTTCTTTGGGATAGCCACAATCTTCGCTGTTTTCCACGTCTGGGGGAAGTAGCAGTTGTTGATGCAGTTGTTGAGGATGATTGTGAGGAAGATCATAACTGCTTGTGGAAACCGTTTCAGGATGTAATTAGACACGCAATCTGGTCCAGCTGATTTTTTTGGCTTAGAATTGCCGATGATCTCTGCTACCTCCTCAAGATTGCATAGATGTGGACTATCGGTGGGATCACTTGCTGGATTGGTGTCATCAAAACTGATTATATCCGGATTTGGCTGTAGGGTCTGTTGAATTGATGCATCAACTTCTTGTAGGAAGGTTGGGTCAGTAGGTGGGTTCGGTGTGAAGTTTCCTTCGAAGTAGTTGGCGAACGCTTCCACCTTGTCCTGGGTTGAAGTAGCTTCAATGTTGTTGCTGATGATGGCATCAGGCATCTGTGGCTGTTTTCCAATGATCCTATTGATGTTTTTGAAGGCATCAGGACCCGGCTTAATTGCTTTCAGACGTCTCTGGTACTGGATATTGTTGTGGTGTTGAATAGAGTTCCGGAACATGATGTTGACTTGCTGAAGCTCATTCCAAACTGTCTGGTAGTTGATATTTGTCGTATTTAGCTCGCTTTGATGGATCCGCTGGAGTCGTTTTCTTAGCCGCTGTCTGTGAGCATATAAGCTCTGTATGTACTCAGGAAGATGTTGGTACCTGTCCTTAGATGTCCTAGGCCGCTTTTGCTTCTCCAGGGCTTCAGATACGGCATGCTCAAGGTTGTCAATGGCTGCATCAATTTCACTATTCAGCAGATTTCTATTTGAAGGTGGGAGACTTATGTTGTCTTCGATGTCCCTGTGAAGTCTTTCAATATCCAGCCGTCTGAAGTTGATGAAGTTCTCCGGAGCTGCGGTTGTTAGAAGTATGGGTTGGTTGAGGTTGATGGATAGTTGAACAGCTTCATGGTCCGAGTCACTGTGCACAATTGTACAGATATAATTCCGGATTTCTGGAAGAATATGTACGAGGTTGGAGGAGGCCAGGAAGAAGTCCAGTGTTGATGGCGTTCTAGGGAATGTGGGTTTCGGTTGGGATATAACCACCAGAGAATGGTCATTGCTGTTTAGTTCCATCCAGTCAACAATTGCTTTGCCTTCGCTGCTGATTTTGGAGTCAAACCATAGGTGATGTCTCGCGTTGAAATCACCTCCAATGATGCCGTACGTGCTTTGCTTCAGAATGTTGTTGAGGATGAGCAGGTCACTATGTATGTTCCTTGCAGAAGATGTGCACTTGAAGTATGTGCTGATGACCGTAAGGGTCTCACCTCTTCCAAGGGACAATGTGATGGCGGTGGCTTCACTAGTCTGTAGTCCTGGGATGATGACTTCTGTTGTATTGGGGGAGAATTTGTCTCTTATGAAGACTGCTGTTCCAACACGATCATCGTTTTTGTCCTGCCGGTAGGTTTTGAATCCTTTGATGTTGATGTTGTTACGTTTGGTTACTTTCGTCTCACTGATGAGGGCAATGTCGGGGGTGTTGTTCTTCATGAATATGTTGAATGACGTCCTCTTATCTAGGCTGTATAATGAATTAACATTATACGTCAGGATGCGGAGTTTCTTCAGTGGCATATTTCGAAGACGAAGGCGGCCAAGACCGCGGACTTGTCTTTATCACTTAGTTGATTGTAGTTGGATGGGACGGCATTCCGGGCTTTATCCATAATGGAGATGAGGTTGGACCCGAGGAGCCGCTGGACTTCAAAGTTGAGGTTCATGGATGGGGAAGTTGCTGGGGTTCTGGCTGGTTTAACAGGCACTGTCTTCACAGGGATGGTTTTGGTTGGAATCCTTGGCTGCTGTTGATGCTGCGTTTTTGTTGCTGATGGTCTGGGTGTCGAACTTTGTCTGGCCATTGCTGCATAGCTGACTGATGGACGGGTAACCACACAGGCTGATTTAGCGACAAACTCTTTGTGTGCCTTCTTCTCAGCTATCACCTTGTTCCTCTCTGTCAAGCGGGCCTTTAGAGTGGGGCAGCCCTTGAAGCTCGCAGGATGTCCTTTTTTCTGGCAGTTGGCACACCAGACGTCCAGTCCTGTGTTCTCCTTTCGCTTGCATTGTCCAGGCTCGTGGTCTTCCTTGCACTTGACGCACACGTATTGGCGGCCACAGTTGGTGGCTACGTGTCCGAAGCGCTGGCAGTTGCGGCACTGAACGATGTCGTTGTTCTTCATTCGCTCCCAATGAACCCTCTGGTTCATTATAAGGGTCTTGGAGCACACTTCATTAAGGTCGCACGTCTTTGAAACTTCAACGACAAAGTTGTTGTACTGCTTTGTCTTTGCCTTCTTGGATTTGAAGTGTGTGACTGAGATTATTGGGAGTCCCTCGATGCGAAGCTCATCTTCAACTTCTATGGCTGAACAGGTAAAATGAATACCTTTCAATAGAAGAAGGTTCTTCCTGTCTTCCCTTGGCGTAAAGGAGTTGAACTGTATCTTCATGGTTTTTAGATATTTCTTGATGGCTTCGAATGATGTTCTGTCCTGGGCGTTGATGATGGTGGTCTTTGTGCTCCTGTTTTTGAAAGTCACCGATATGTTACTTGCTTTGCAGTGTCTCCTTATCTCGGCGACACTTCCGGAGAAGCAAAATATCGGAGGCATTCCAGGACCTTTGCTTGGGTTGACGGCAGCTGTGTCAAGGGTTGTCTTCGGTGTCTGTGCAGGAGCAGATTTAGAGGCTGCTATTGCCTTGATGGCAGCCGATGAAGTTGATGCTGTTGGGGTATCTTCAAGTTTGGCTGGCACTTGCTTCTTTGTCTGGATTTTAGGTGACCCTTCGTCCAATTGGGGGCGCTTAGTTGTGACGTCCTTTTGTGCTGTTTTTCCCGCTTTCCGTGGTCTTTTCTGACCAGGTAAAGGGGAATCGCTGAAGTCGTCCTCTGAGCTTACTTCCGAAGTCTGGCTGGGTGGAAGTTCTTCGCTAACATCTTCTTTATCGCTCTCTTCAGAGTGCTCTTCAGAATCGTCGTAACTGGATGAATCACAGCTAGGAGAATCTTCTATCTCCATACTGTCACCTTCTTCGCTGTTTTCTTCGATTTGTTGTTCCTCTTTACTTTTGTTTGGGATAACATACTTGCTGAAAAGCTGGCTGAGCCTTGGTTCATAATCAGGCAGGTGGGTGACTATCCTGGCCAGCATTGAGTCGACAGAAGCAAATGCTGAATCCGGATTAAATGGTTCATCCATTTTCGGCTTAACTTCACTTTTATTTATTTTTGTTTACAACACTGACAACACGCAAAATATTTATTTTTAAAAAAACCTTTATTCCGCGAATTAATCAGGGTAAGCACTTGTTAACCGCAGGTAGCCCGCAGGTATACCTGAGTTATACTAAAATTTTTATTTATTTCGGGGTGGATTTTTTCTTCCGCTTAAGATGCACACGCACTGAACGATGTACACTGAATGACTGACTGCGTCCTCTGCCGTTCAGACATGTGCTTTTATACTTTTCACAAGGTTCCCGAAAAGCTGGAAGGTTCTAGTATTTGCTTCTAGAGCTTTCCATAGGGAAAATTTTCCATACATTTCCTTTTCCAAAGCTTTCATTTTGACGTTTTGTATTGGAAGTTCGAAAGCTCACCAAAACTCTCCGTAGGTTGGTTTGTGTCCTGTCTAATTCGAAATTCGGTGTTTCTTTTGTTCGATGTTCGAGAGTGGTTATAGTTCAATCCAGAGTTGTTATAGTACAAATGTGACAGTCGTTACACTGCCCCCTCCTTAAGATTGATCGTCCCGAGCAAATCTATCACATCCTTCACCATTATAACGGTATAAACGGTCACTGTGAACTACTTTCGTTTTGCCTCTATGTCCTCTCTGAATGCGGTAGACGACATTGTTTATTCGAGTAACAACAGTATACGGGCCTTCCCAATTTTGTTGAAGTGTCGGTGAAAGTCCCTTCCGACGGTGGGGATTATAAAACCATACAAGTTCTCCCGCTTGGAATCTGTTCGTTGTTGCTTTTGTGTCATATCATGTCTTCATCCGATCACTTTATAGCTTTATATTTGCCCTTGTCCTTTCGTGAATGTCAAGAAGCTTTTCTTTCAGGTCTTCCACGTAGTCGTCTTTTTCTTGGGGCTCATTACCATAACATCCAAATTATATTTCACTTGGAAGTCGTATTGTGTTCCCGAGCAGGATTTCTGATGGTGTATGTCCTGTTGAGCTATGTACTGCACTTCGATAGGCCATCAAGAATAATGGAATATGCCGATCCCAGTCTCGTTGGTTGTCGCTTACCACTTTTGAAAGGTGTTCCTTAAGAGTCCTGTTGAATCGTTCAACCATTCCATCAGATTGTGGATGAAGCGGTGTTGTCCTCGTTTTTTTAATGCCAAGGAGTGTACAAACTTCCTGAAAGATTTTGGACTCGAAGTTTCTTCCTTGATCTGAATGAAGTTCCATCGGCACACCAAACCTGCTAATCCAGTTGAAAACGATCTGATCCACGACTGTTTTAGTTTCCTGGTTTGGGATGGCAAATGCCTCAGGCCACTTGCTGAAGTAGTCCATTACTACCAGGATGTATTGGTTTCCACTTTTGGTTTCTGAAAAAGGTCCCGCAACGTCTATTGCAATTCTCTCAAAAGGCGTGCCCATGTTATACTGCTGCATTTTACTCTGAATTTTTCTACCTGGTCCCTGGCTTGCAGCACAAGTATCACATTTGCGGCACCATTTTTCAACGTCTTCTCTTGCATGTAGCCAGTACAATCGCTGCCTTACCTTCTCCAGTAATCTATTGATCCTCAAATGTCCTCCGGAAGCACCCTCATGCATCTCTTGAAGAACGTCATTAACTTTGGATCGAGGTACGATTAGCTGCATCACATATGATTTCCCGTCTGTGGACTCCCACTTACGTCTTAGTATTCCTTCTTGCACATGAAGTGAGTCCCATTGTGCCCAATACGCCTTAAGAGTAGGACTTCTATCGGAGATGTCACCCCATTCTGGTTTCTCCTGATGTTCTTTCCATGCAAGAATGGGTTCAATATCCGAGTCTTCTTGCTGGGCGGTCCTCAGTTCTTCATTACTCCAACCGTAAATGGGATCGATTCTTAATCGCTGGATGGCAGCTACCTCCTTTTCTTCTTGACGTGTGCAATGCTTGCAGTCCGGTTTGCAGGGTCTCCGAGACAAGGCATCTGCGTTTGAGTGCAACCTTCATCTTCTATGTTGAATCTGGTAGTCGTATGTCTGCAATCTCTCGATCCACCTTGCCACTTGACCTTCTGGATTTTTGAAGTTCAAAAGCCAATTAAGGAACTTCTGTCCTTAGATGTACTTATGGAAGTGTTTTGTAGCCGATATTAGAGCTAGAAGTTATCTTCTGGTCACACAATATTTTCTTTCTGGCTTTGAGAGTACTTTGCTGTAATATGCGATGACCTTCTCTTCTCCATCATGAACTTGCGATAGTATGGCTCCAATTCCCACGTTACTTCCGTCAGCGTCGATGATGAATGATTTTCCAGGTGTTGGATAGGCCAGAATAGGTGTATTGCAGAGGTGCTGCTTGAGTGCCTGAAAGCTGTTCTCGCACTCACTTGACCATTTGAATGGTTTGCCTTTTTCGGTAAGCTGATGCAAACTTTTCGCGATCCCAGCAAAATCCTTAACAAAACGACGATAGTACGTGGCTAGACCAAGAAAGCTCCGAAGTTGATGTTTATCTTGTGGAGTTGCCAATTCTTAACAGTGTCCACTTTATCAGGATCAGTCTTCACTCCTTGGGACGAGATGATATGTCCCAAGTATTTCACCTCAGACTTGAAGAATGCACACTTGTCTGGATTTAATTTTAGGTTTGCTTCTCGAAGCCTTTGGAACACGGCCTTAAGGTTTCCACAATGCTCATCAAATATTTCACCATAAGCGATGACATCGTCCAGATAGACCAGGCATGACTTCCAAGTAAGTCCTTGTAAAACGCACTTCATCAAAAACTCAAATGTTGCCGGAGCGTTGCATAGTCCAAAAAGCATTACTTTGAATTGCCACAGACCATTTCCTGTGGAGAAACCCTTCTTTTCTCGATCTTCTGGATGGATTTCTACCTGCCAGTAGCCACTCTTCAAGTCCAATGTTAAGAACCATTTGGCTCCTTCCATCGCATCCAAATATCACTGATTCTTGGCAGTGGGAAGCTGTCTTTCTCTGTCACATCGTTTAGCCTCCGATAGTCCACACAGAATCGAGTGCTTCCATCGAGATGCCCATCTTTCTTCATCGCCGATATCATTTTTTTGAATTTCGGCTTGTTTGACTAATGGGAGACGTCTCACTGGTTGTTGAATTGGTCTCACGTCTCCCGTGTCGATTCGATGCTGAACCAGTTGTATTCGACCATACTGCCCACTGGGTGAAGAGAGTATATCAGCGTACTCGTGAAGGAGGCTTCCAGCAACACCAAGCTATTGTCTACTTAAATTAGATGACTTCCAAATTTTTGCCTCAATTGAGTTTTATTTCCTCGGGTCCGCAGACACTGATTCACACTTTCCAACAACTTCTCCTCTTCTAAGCTTGACTTCGTACGGTTTGATGTAAGGTATCCGTACGGGCACCATGTTGTTGTTTGGTGCCACAACAGTCTTCCCTAGGATGATGTTTTGGGAAGACTGCTCAGAGTCTGGCTCCACCATAAGGTATCGATGGCTATCCAAATCACCTTTTATTTTTGTCCAAACGAACACTTCTGAGGAAGGTGGCAGGCATATATCTTCCTTTATGAAAGTTCCCAAAATTGATGTTTCATTGCCATAAACCATAGGAATCTCCACGTTTCGATACTTAAGAACTAGCTTCCCGATATCAAGGATTACTCCGTGCTCTTTCATAAATTCGATTCCAACGATGCAATCGTCACAAATATCTGCTACCAGAAACAGATGTGAAAACTCGAATTCTGCCAAATGGATCGTAAGACGAACCTCCCTGTACACTCTGGCTGCCTCTCCTGTTGCAGTTTTCAGACGGTAGGTGTTGGTGCTATGCAGCCATGTCATCTTCACCAAGTCTCTTCGAACAATGGAGGCAGTTGAACCGGTGTCGATCGTAGCCACTTGTTTCTTGCCGTTTAATATTGCCTCCACAGTCAGACTTTTATTGTTTTGTTTAGTCTGCGAGACCTGAATAGTGGTTCTGGTGCCATCGATACCAGAAACCAGCTTCTGCCCCTCGAAGTGGGTTCTTACTCGTTTCCCGGTTGGGAAACAGGTAGATTTAGAGTATTGGTGTTATTGTTTCCATTTCTGCGACCGCAATGTTGACAAGCATCTCTTCTAGGTGGTAATCTACACTGACGTTGGAGATGCCCGGTCTTGTTAAAATTCAAGCATCGAGTAGTTCCATCTCGCTGGTTCCTTTGCAACGCTGTTCTCTGACATGAACACTCCTCAATTTCTATTTCTCTTACTCGATAGACTCCTTGAGAAACCTGTTCTGCTGCTTCTATAGTCAGGGCGAACGCTAATGCCTCAGGAAGTGTGCGCTTTCCAGCAGTTCGTATTGCTCGCTGAAGGTTGATAACAGATACAGCACGGACAAAGGTTTCTGTTGCGAATTGGTTGATGAATTCATCTCCTGCAGCTGGATATGCCATATATGCCAACCGTTCGATGTTTCCTTGGAGCTGTTGCAGAGTTTCTCCTCTTTTCTGGATTCTAGTGTTGAGTTGAACGCGGAAGACTTCTTGCATATGGCCATCTCCAAAGCGTTTATCAATGGCCTTAACATGAGCTCTGAAGTTGCCATTCTTATCTGCTGGTATGGTTTGTAGCAGTTCAGCAGCAGTTCCTCTAAGGACAAGCGTCAGAGCTATATATTTGTCTTTCTCCTCCCAACTATTTGTTGCTGCGGCTGCCTCAAACTGCTTCCTATAGATTGACCAAAAAGTTTCTCCATCGAAGGCTGGTGGATGCATCTCCTTTCTTTTTGGATAGTTGCCAAAATACGCCTTAAGAGTAGGACTTCTATCGGAGATGTCACCCCATTCTGGTTTCTCCTGATGTTCTTTCCATGCAAGAATGGGTTCAATATCCGAGTCTTCTTGCTGGGCGGTCCTCAGTTCTTCATTACTCCAACCGTAAATGGGATCGATTCTTAATCGCTGGATGGCAGCTACCTCCTTTTCTTCTTGACGTGTGCAATGCTTGCAGTCCGGTTTGCAGGGTCTCCGAGACAAGGCATCTGCGTTTGAGTGCAACCTTCATCTTCTATGTTGAATCTGGTAGTCGTATGTCTGCAATCTCTCGATCCACCTTGCCACTTGACCTTCTGGATTTTTGAAGTTCAAAAGCCAATTAAGGAACTTCTGTCCTTAGATGTACTTATGGAAGTGTTTTGTAGCCGATATTAGAGCTAGAAGTTATCTTCTGGTCACACAATATTTTCTTTCTGGCTTTGACAGTACTTTGCTGTAATATGCGATGACCTTCTCTTCTCCATCATGAACTTGCGATAGTATGGCTCCAATTCCCACGTTACTTCCGTCAGCGTCGATGATGAATGATTTTCCAGGTGTTGGATAGGCCAGAATAGGTGTATTGCAGAGGTGCTGCTTGAGTGCCTGAAAGCTGTTCTCGCACTCACTTGACCATTTGAATGGTTTGCCTTTTTCGGTAAGCTGATGCAAACTTTTCGCGATCCCAGCAAAATCCTTAACAAAACGACGATAGTACGTGGCTAGACCAAGAAAGCTCCGAAGTTGATGTTTATCTTGTGGAGTTGCCAATTCTTAACAGTGTCCACTTTATCAGGATCAGTCTTCACTCCTTGGGACGAGATGATATGTCCCAAGTATTTCACCTCAGACTTGAAGAATGCACACTTGTCTGGATTTAATTTTAGGTTTGCTTCTCGAAGCCTTTGGAACACGGCCTTAAGGTTTCCACAATGCTCATCAAATATTTCACCATAAGCGATGACATCGTCCAGATAGACCAGGCATGACTTCCAAGTAAGTCCTTGTAAAACGCACTTCATCAAAAACTCAAATGTTGCCGGAGCGTTGCATAGTCCAAAAAGCATTACTTTGAATTGCCACAGACCATTTCCTGTGGAGAAACCCTTCTTTTCTCGATCTTCTGGATGGATTTCTACCTGCCAGTAGCCACTCTTCAAGTCCAATGTTAAGAACCATTTGGCTCCTTCCATCGCATCCAAATATCACTGATTCTTGGCAGTGGGAAGCTGTCTTTCTCTGTCACATCGTTTAGCCTCCGATAGTCCACACAGAATCGAGTGCTTCCATCGAGATGCCCATCTTTCTTCATCGCCGATATCATTTTTTTGAATTTCGGCTTGTTTGACTAATGGGAGACGTCTCACTGGTTGTTGAATTGGTCTCACGTCTCCCGTGTCGATTCGATGCTGAACCAGTTGTATTCGACCATACTGCCCACTGGGTGAAGAGAGTATATCAGCGTACTCGTGAAGGAGGCTTCCAGCAACACCAAGCTATTGTCTACTTAAATTAGATGACTTCCAAATTTTTTCCTCAATTGAGTTTTATTTCCTCGGGTCCGCAGACACTGATTCACACTTTCCAACAACTTCTCCTCTTCTAAGCTTGACTTCGTACGGTTTGATGTAAGGTATCCGTACGGGCACCATGTTGTTGTTTGGTGCCACAACAGTCTTCCCTAGGATGATGTTTTGGGAAGACTGCTCAGAGTCTGGCTCCACCATAAGGTATCGATGGCTATCCAAATCACCTTTTATTTTTGTCCAAACGAACACTTCTGAGGAAGGTGGCAGGCATATATCTTCCTTTATGAAAGTTCCCAAAATTGATGTTTCATTGCCATAAACCATAGGAATCTCCACGTTTCGATACTTAAGAACTAGCTTCCCGATATCAAGGATTACTCCGTGCTCTTTCATAAATTCGATTCCAACGATGCAATCGTCACAAATATCTGCTACCAGAAACAGATGTGAAAACTCGAATTCTGCCAAATGGATCGTAAGACGAACCTCCCTGTACACTCTGGCTGCCTCTCCTGTTGCAGTTTTCAGACGGTAGGTGTTGGTGCTATGCAGCCATGTCATCTTCACCAAGTCTCTTCGAACAATGGAGGCAGTTGAACCGGTGTCGATCGTAGCCACTTGTTTCTTGCCGTTTAATATTGCCTCCACAGTCAGACTTTTATTGTTTTGTTTAGTCTGCGAGACCTGAATAGTGGTTCTGGTGCCATCGATACCAGAAACCAGCTTCTGCCCCTCGAAGTGGGTTCTTACTCGTTTCCCGGTTGGGAAACAGGTAGATTTAGAGTATTGGTGTTATTGTTTCCATTTCTGCGACCGTAATGTTGACATGCATCTCTTCTAGGTGGTAATCTACACTGACGTTGGAGATGCCCGGTCTTGTTAAAATTCAAGCATCGAGTAGTTCCATCTCGCTGGTTCCTTTGCAACGCTGTTCTCTGACATGAACACTCCTCAATTTCTATTTCTCTTACTCGATAGACTCCTTGAGAAACCTGTTCTGCTGCTTCTATAGTCAGGGTGAACGCTAATGCCTCAGGAAGTGTGCGCTTTCCAGCAGTTCGTATTGCTCGCTGAAGGTTGATAACAGATACAGCACGGACAAAGGTTTCTGTTGCGAATTGGTTGATGAATTCATCTCCTGCAGCTGGATATGCCATATATGCCAACCGTTCGATGTTTCCTTGGAGCTGTTGCAGAGTTTCTCCTCTTTTCTGGATTCTAGTGTTGAGTTGAACGCGGAAGACTTCTTGCATATGGCCATCTCCAAAGCGTTTATCAATGGCCTTAACATGAGCTCTGAAGTTGCCATTCTTATCTGCTGGTATGGTTTGTAGCAGTTCAGCAGCAGTTCCTCTAAGGACAAGCGTCAGAGCTATATATTTGTCTTTCTCCTCCCAACTATTTGTTGCTGCGGCTGCCTCAAACTGCTTCCTATAGATTGACCAAAAAGTTTCTCCATCGAAGGCTGGTGGATGCATCTCCTTTCTTTTTGGATAGTTGCCAAAATACGCCTTAAGAGTAGGACTTCTATCGGAGATGTCACCCCATTCTGGTTTCTCCTGATGTTCTTTCCATGCAAGAATGGGTTCAATATCCGAGTCTTCTTGCTGGGCGGTCCTCAGTTCTTCATTACTCCAACCGTAAATGGGATCGATTCTTAATCGCTGGATGGCAGCTACCTCCTTTTCTTCTTGACGTGTGCAATGCTTGCAGTCCGGTTTGCAGGGTCTCCGAGACAAGGCATCTGCGTTTGAGTGCAACCTTCATCTTCTATGTTGAATCTGGTAGTCGTATGTCTGCAATCTCTCGATCCACCTTGCCACTTGACCTTCTGGATTTTTGAAGTTCAAAAGCCAATTAAGGAACTTCTGTCCTTAGATGTACTTATGGAAGTGTTTTGTAGCCGATATTAGAGCTAGAAGTTATCTTCTGGTCACACAATATTTTCTTTCTGGCTTTGACAGTACTTTGCTGTAATATGCGATGACCTTCTCTTCTCCATCATGAACTTGCGATAGTATGGCTCCAATTCCCACGTTACTTCCGTCAGCGTCGATGATGAATGATTTTCCAGGTGTTGGATAGGCCAGAATAGGTGTATTGCAGAGGTGCTGCTTGAGTGCCTGAAAGCTGTTCTCGCACTCACTTGACCATTTGAATGGTTTGCCTTTTTCGGTAAGCTGATGCAAACTTTTCGCGATCCCAGCAAAATCCTTAACAAAACGACGATAGTACGTGGCTAGACCAAGAAAGCTCCGAAGTTGATGTTTATCTTGTGGAGTTGCCAATTCTTAACAGTGTCCACTTTATCAGGATCAGTCTTCACTCCTTGGGACGAGATGATATGTCCCAAGTATTTCACCTCAGACTTGAAGAATGCACACTTGTCTGGATTTAATTTTAGGTTTGCTTCTCGAAGCCTTTGGAACACGGCCTTAAGGTTTCCACAATGCTCATCAAATATTTCACCATAAGCGATGACATCGTCCAGATAGACCAGGCATGACTTCCAAGTAAGTCCTTGTAAAACGCACTTCATCAAAAACTCAAATGTTGCCGGAGCGTTGCATAGTCCAAAAAGCATTACTTTGAATTGCCACAGACCATTTCCTGTGGAGAAACCCTTCTTTTCTCGATCTTCTGGATGGATTTCTACCTGCCAGTAGCCACTCTTCAAGTCCAATGTTAAGAACCATTTGGCTCCTTCCATCGCATCCAAATATCACTGATTCTTGGCAGTGGGAAGCTGTCTTTCTCTGTCACATCGTTTAGCCTCCGATAGTCCACACAGAATCGAGTGCTTCCATCGAGATGCCCATCTTTCTTCATCGCCGATATCATTTTTTTGAATTTCGGCTTGTTTGACTAATGGGAGACGTCTCACTGGTTGTTGAATTGGTCTCACGTCTCCCGTGTCGATTCGATGCTGAACCAGTTGTATTCGACCATACTGCCCACTGGGTGAAGAGAGTATATCAGCGTACTCGTGAAGGAGGCTTCCAGCAACACCAAGCTATTGTCTACTTAAATTAGATGACTTCCAAATTTTTGCCTCAATTGAGTTTTATTTCCTCGGGTCCGCAGACACTGATTCACACTTTCCAACAACTTCTCCTCTTCTAAGCTTGACTTCGTACGGTTTGATGTAAGGTATCCGTACGGGCACCATGTTGTTGTTTGGTGCCACAACAGTCTTCCCTAGGATGATGTTTTGGGAAGACTGCTCAGAGTCTGGCTCCACCATAAGGTATCGATGGCTATCCAAATCACCTTTTATTTTTGTCCAAACGAACACTTCTGAGGAAGGTGGCAGGCATATATCTTCCTTTATGAAAGTTCCCAAAATTGATGTTTCATTGCCATAAACCATAGGAATCTCCACGTTTCGATACTTAAGAACTAGCTTCCCGATATCAAGGATTACTCCGTGCTCTTTCATAAATTCGATTCCAACGATGCAATCGTCACAAATATCTGCTACCAGAAACAGATGTGAAAACTCGAATTCTGCCAAATGGATCGTAAGACGAACCTCCCTGTACACTCTGGCTGCCTCTCCTGTTGCAGTTTTCAGACGGTAGGTGTTGGTGCTATGCAGCCATGTCATCTTCACCAAGTCTCTTCGAACAATGGAGGCAGTTGAACCGGTGTCGATCGTAGCCACTTGTTTCTTGCCGTTTAATATTGCCTCCACAGTCAGACTTTTATTGTTTTGTTTAGTCTGCGAGACCTGAATAGTGGTTCTGGTGCCATCGATACCAGAAACCAGCTTCTGCCCCTCGAAGTGGGTTCTTACTCGTTTCCCGGTTGGGAAACAGGTAGATTTAGAGTATTGGTGTTATTGTTTCCATTTCTGCGACCGTAATGTTGACATGCATCTCTTCTAGGTGGTAATCTACACTGACGTTGGAGATGCCCGGTCTTGTTAAAATTCAAGCATCGAGTAGTTCCATCTCGCTGGTTCCTTTGCAACGCTGTTCTCTGACATGAACACTCCTCAATTTCTATTTCTCTTACTCGATAGACTCCTTGAGAAACCTGTTCTGCTGCTTCTATAGTCAGGGCGAACGCTAATGCCTCAGGAAGTGTGCGCTTTCCAGCAGTTCGTATTGCTCGCTGAAGGTTGATAACAGATACAGCACGGACAAAGGTTTCTGTTGCGAATTGGTTGATGAATTCATCTCCTGCAGCTGGATATGCCATATATGCCAACCGTTCGATGTTTCCTTGGAGCTGTTGCAGAGTTTCTCCTCTTTTCTGGATTCTAGTGTTGAGTTGAACGCGGAAGACTTCTTGCATATGGCCATCTCCAAAGCGTTTATCAATGGCCTTAACATGAGCTCTGAAGTTGCCATTCTTATCTGCTGGTATGGTTTGTAGCAGTTCAGCAGCAGTTCCTCTAAGGACAAGCGTCAGAGCTATATATTTGTCTTTCTCCTCCCAACTATTTGTTGCTGCGGCTGCCTCAAACTGCTTCCTATAGATTGACCAAAAAGTTTCTCCATCGAAGGCTGGTGGATGCATCTCCTTTCTTTTTGGATAGTTGCCAAAATACGCCTTAAGAGTAGGACTTCTATCGGAGATGTCACCCCATTCTGGTTTCTCCTGATGTTCTTTCCATGCAAGAATGGGTTCAATATCCGAGTCTTCTTGCTGGGCGGTCCTCAGTTCTTCATTACTCCAACCGTAAATGGGATCGATTCTTAATCGCTGGATGGCAGCTACCTCCTTTTCTTCTTGACGTGTGCAATGCTTGCAGTCCGGTTTGCAGGGTCTCCGAGACAAGGCATCTGCGTTTGAGTGCAACCTTCATCTTCTATGTTGAATCTGGTAGTCGTATGTCTGCAATCTCTCGATCCACCTTGCCACTTGACCTTCTGGATTTTTGAAGTTCAAAAGCCAATTAAGGAACTTCTGTCCTTAGATGTACTTATGGAAGTGTTTTGTAGCCGATATTAGAGCTAGAAGTTATCTTCTGGTCACACAATATTTTCTTTCTGGCTTTGAGAGTACTTTGCTGTAATATGCGATGACCTTCTCTTCTCCATCATGAACTTGCGATAGTATGGCTCCAATTCCCACGTTACTTCCGTCAGCGTCGATGATGAATGATTTTCCAGGTGTTGGATAGGCCAGAATAGGTGTATTGCAGAGGTGCTGCTTGAGTGCCTGAAAGCTGTTCTCGCACTCACTTGACCATTTGAATGGTTTGCCTTTTTCGGTAAGCTGATGCAAACTTTTCGCGATCCCAGCAAAATCCTTAACAAAACGACGATAGTACGTGGCTAGACCAAGAAAGCTCCGAAGTTGATGTTTATCTTGTGGAGTTGCCAATTCTTAACAGTGTCCACTTTATCAGGATCAGTCTTCACTCCTTGGGACGAGATGATATGTCCCAAGTATTTCACCTCAGACTTGAAGAATGCACACTTGTCTGGATTTAATTTTAGGTTTGCTTCTCGAAGCCTTTGGAACACGGCCTTAAGGTTTCCACAATGCTCATCAAATATTTCACCATAAGCGATGACATCGTCCAGATAGACCAGGCATGACTTCCAAGTAAGTCCTTGTAAAACGCACTTCATCAAAAACTCAAATGTTGCCGGAGCGTTGCATAGTCCAAAAAGCATTACTTTGAATTGCCACAGACCATTTCCTGTGGAGAAACCCTTCTTTTCTCGATCTTCTGGATGGATTTCTACCTGCCAGTAGCCACTCTTCAAGTCCAATGTTAAGAACCATTTGGCTCCTTCCATCGCATCCAAATATCACTGATTCTTGGCAGTGGGAAGCTGTCTTTCTCTGTCACATCGTTTAGCCTCCGATAGTCCACACAGAATCGAGTGCTTCCATCGAGATGCCCATCTTTCTTCATCGCCGATATCATTTTTTTGAATTTCGGCTTGTTTGACTAATGGGAGACGTCTCACTGGTTGTTGAATTGGTCTCACGTCTCCCGTGTCGATTCGATGCTGAACCAGTTGTATTCGACCATACTGCCCACTGGGTGAAGAGAGTATATCAGCGTACTCGTGAAGGAGGCTTCCAGCAACACCAAGCTATTGTCTACTTAAATTAGATGACTTCCAAATTTTTGCCTCAATTGAGTTTTATTTCCTCGGGTCCGCAGACACTGATTCACACTTTCCAACAACTTCTCCTCTTCTAAGCTTGACTTCGTACGGTTTGATGTAAGGTATCCGTACGGGCACCATGTTGTTGTTTGGTGCCACAACAGTCTTCCCTAGGATGATGTTTTGGGAAGACTGCTCAGAGTCTGGCTCCACCATAAGGTATCGATGGCTATCCAAATCACCTTTTATTTTTGTCCAAACGAACACTTCTGAGGAAGGTGGCAGGCATATATCTTCCTTTATGAAAGTTCCCAAAATTGATGTTTCATTGCCATAAACCATAGGAATCTCCACGTTTCGATACTTAAGAACTAGCTTCCCGATATCAAGGATTACTCCGTGCTCTTTCATAAATTCGATTCCAACGATGCAATCGTCACAAATATCTGCTACCAGAAACAGATGTGAAAACTCGAATTCTGCCAAATGGATCGTAAGACGAACCTCCCTGTACACTCTGGCTGCCTCTCCTGTTGCAGTTTTCAGACGGTAGGTGTTGGTGCTATGCAGCCATGTCATCTTCACCAAGTCTCTTCGAACAATGGAGGCAGTTGAACCGGTGTCGATCGTAGCCACTTGTTTCTTGCCGTTTAATATTGCCTCCACAGTCAGACTTTTATTGTTTTGTTTAGTCTGCGAGACCTGAATAGTGGTTCTGGTGCCATCGATACCAGAAACCAGCTTCTGCCCCTCGAAGTGGGTTCTTACTCGTTTCCCGGTTGGGAAACAGGTAGATTTAGAGTATTGGTGTTATTGTTTCCATTTCTGCGACCGCAATGTTGACATGCATCTCTTCTAGGTGGTAATCTACACTGACGTTGGAGATGCCCGGTCTTGTTAAAATTCAAGCATCGAGTAGTTCCATCTCGCTGGTTCCTTTGCAACGCTGTTCTCTGACATGAACACTCCTCAATTTCTATTTCTCTTACTCGATAGACTCCTTGAGAAACCTGTTCTGCTGCTTCTATAGTCAGGGCGAACGCTAATGCCTCAGGAAGTGTGCGCTTTCCAGCAGTTCGTATTGCTCGCTGAAGGTTGATAACAGATACAGCACGGACAAAGGTTTCTGTTGCGAATTGGTTGATGAATTCATCTCCTGCAGCTGGATATGCCATATATGCCAACCGTTCGATGTTTCCTTGGAGCTGTTGCAGAGTTTCTCCTCTTTTCTGGATTCTAGTGTTGAGTTGAACGCGGAAGACTTCTTGCATATGGCCATCTCCAAAGCGTTTATCAATGGCCTTAACATGAGCTCTGAAGTTGCCATTCTTATCTGCTGGTATGGTTTGTAGCAGTTCAGCAGCAGTTCCTCTAAGGACAAGCGTCAGAGCTATATATTTGTCTTTCTCCTCCCAACTATTTGTTGCTGCGGCTGCCTCAAACTGCTTCCTATAGATTGACCAAAAAGTTTCTCCATCGAAGGCTGGTGGATGCATCTCCTTTCTTTTTGGATAGTTGCCAAAATACGCCTTAAGAGTAGGACTTCTATCGGAGATGTCACCCCATTCTGGTTTCTCCTGATGTTCTTTCCATGCAAGAATGGGTTCAATATCCGAGTCTTCTTGCTGGGCGGTCCTCAGTTCTTCATTACTCCAACCGTAAATGGGATCGATTCTTAATTGCTGGATGGCAGCTACCTCCTTTTCTTCTTGACGTGTGCAATGCTTGCAGTCCGGTTTGCAGGGTCTCCGAGACAAGGCATCTGCGTTTGAGTGCAACCTTCATCTTCTATGTTGAATCTGGTAGTCGTATGTCTGCAATCTCTCGATCCACCTTGCCACTTGACCTTCTGGATTTTTGAAGTTCAAAAGCCAATTAAGGAACTTCTGTCCTTAGATGTACTTATGGAAGTGTTTTGTAGCCGATATTAGAGCTAGAAGTTATCTTCTGGTCACACAATATTTTCTTTCTGGCTTTGAGAGTACTTTGCTGTAATATGCGATGACCTTCTCTTCTCCATCATGAACTTGCGATAGTATGGCTCCAATTCCCACGTTACTTCCGTCAGCGTCGATGATGAATGATTTTCCAGGTGTTGGATAGGCCAGAATAGGTGTATTGCAGAGGTGCTGCTTGAGTGCCTGAAAGCTGTTCTCGCACTCACTTGACCATTTGAATGGTTTGCCTTTTTCGGTAAGCTGATGCAAACTTTTCGCGATCCCAGCAAAATCCTTAACAAAACGACGATAGTACGTGGCTAGACCAAGAAAGCTCCGAAGTTGATGTTTATCTTGTGGAGTTGCCAATTCTTAACAGTGTCCACTTTATCAGGATCAGTCTTCACTCCTTGGGACGAGATGATATGTCCCAAGTATTTCACCTCAGACTTGAAGAATGCACACTTGTCTGGATTTAATTTTAGGTTTGCTTCTCGAAGCCTTTGGAACACGGCCTTAAGGTTTCCACAATGCTCATCAAATATTTCACCATAAGCGATGACATCGTCCAGATAGACCAGGCATGACTTCCAAGTAAGTCCTTGTAAAACGCACTTCATCAAAAACTCAAATGTTGCCGGAGCGTTGCATAGTCCAAAAAGCATTACTTTGAATTGCCACAGACCATTTCCTGTGGAGAAACCCTTCTTTTCTCGATCTTCTGGATGGATTTCTACCTGCCAGTAGCCACTCTTCAAGTCCAATGTTAAGAACCATTTGGCTCCTTCCATCGCATCCAAATATCACTGATTCTTGGCAGTGGGAAGCTGTCTTTCTCTGTCACATCGTTTAGCCTCCGATAGTCCACACAGAATCGAGTGCTTCCATCGAGATGCCCATCTTTCTTCATCGCCGATATCATTTTTTTGAATTTCGGCTTGTTTGACTAATGGGAGACGTCTCACTGGTTGTTGAATTGGTCTCACGTCTCCCGTGTCGATTCGATGCTGAACCAGTTGTATTCGACCATACTGCCCACTGGGTGAAGAGAGTATATCAGCGTACTCGTGAAGGAGGCTTCCAGCAACACCAAGCTATTGTCTACTTAAATTAGATGACTTCCAAATTTTTGCCTCAATTGAGTTTTATTTCCTCGGGTCCGCAGACACTGATTCACACTTTCCAACAACTTCTCCTCTTCTAAGCTTGACTTCGTACGGTTTGATGTAAGGTATCCGTACGGGCACCATGTTGTTGTTTGGTGCCACAACAGTCTTCCCTAGGATGATGTTTTGGGAAGACTGCTCAGAGTCTGGCTCCACCATAAGGTATCGATGGCTATCCAAATCACCTTTTATTTTTGTCCAAACGAACACTTCTGAGGAAGGTGGCAGGCATATATCTTCCTTTATGAAAGTTCCCAAAATTGATGTTTCATTGCCATAAACCATAGGAATCTCCACGTTTCGATACTTAAGAACTAGCTTCCCGATATCAAGGATTACTCCGTGCTCTTTCATAAATTCGATTCCAACGATGCAATCGTCACAAATATCTGCTACCAGAAACAGATGTGAAAACTCGAATTCTGCCAAATGGATCGTAAGACGAACCTCCCTGTACACTCTGGCTGCCTCTCCTGTTGCAGTTTTCAGACGGTAGGTGTTGGTGCTATGCAGCCATGTCATCTTCACCAAGTCTCTTCGAACAATGGAGGCAGTTGAACCGGTGTCGATCGTAGCCACTTGTTTCTTGCCGTTTAATATTGCCTCCACAGTCAGACTTTTATTGTTTTGTTTAGTCTGCGAGACCTGAATAGTGGTTCTGGTGCCATCGATACCAGAAACCAGCTTCTGCCCCTCGAAGTGGGTTCTTACTCGTTTCCCGGTTGGGAAACAGGTAGATTTAGAGTATTGGTGTTATTGTTTCCATTTCTACGACCGCAATGTTGACATGCATCTCTTCTAGGTGGTAATCTACACTGACGTTGGAGATGCCCGGTCTTGTTAAAATTCAAGCATCGAGTAGTTCCATCTCGCTGGTTCCTTTGCAACGCTGTTCTCTGACATGAACACTCCTCAATTTCTATTTCTCTTACTCGATAGACTCCTTGAGAAACCTGTTCTGCTGCTTCTATAGTCAGGGCGAACGCTAATGCCTCAGGAAGTGTGCGCTTTCCAGCAGTTCGTATTGCTCGCTGAAGGTTGATAACAGATACAGCACGGACAAAGGTTTCTGTTGCGAATTGGTTGATGAATTCATCTCCTGCAGCTGGATATGCCATATATGCCAACCGTTCGATGTTTCCTTGGAGCTGTTGCAGAGTTTCTCCTCTTTTCTGGATTCTAGTGTTGAGTTGAACGCGGAAGACTTCTTGCATATGGCCATCTCCAAAGCGTTTATCAATGGCCTTAACATGAGCTCTGAAGTTGCCATTCTTATCTGCTGGTATGGTTTGTAGCAGTTCAGCAGCAGTTCCTCTAAGGACAAGCGTCAGAGCTATATATTTGTCTTTCTCCTCCCAACTATTTGTTGCTGCGGCTGCCTCAAACTGCTTCCTATAGATTGACCAAAAAGTTTCTCCATCGAAGGCTGGTGGATGCATCTCCTTTCTTTTTGGATAGTTGCCAAAATTTTCTCGAACCTTCATTTTCTTTACTTTATCCAATTCCTTTGTAATGCATTCGATTTTATCTTTGACCTTTTGTTTATCAACACTCTCGCCAAGAGCAACAATTCTGTTGTCAAAGGCATCTAACTTACCTTCAAGCAGACTTGCTGTTCTTGGAATTATTGAAGAAGTTTTTTTCTCTTGATTTTCGAGCAGAATCTTTTGGTCTTGGCTTTGTTGATCAAATCGTTCAACAAGATTCTTTTTTTCATTGCATTGTTCTTGGCTTTGTTGATCAAATCGTTCAAGAAGATTCTTTTGTTCATTGCGTTGTTCTTGGCTTTGTTCGAGAAGATTCTTTTGACTGGCGAGCAGCTGAGACATCAAAGTTGTTATGTCCGGCGTACTTACTTGTTCTTGTTCTTCCTCCGTTTCAATGTCAAATATAAACATATCTGGGTTTTCTCCACGTTTTCTTAAACCTTTTTGTAGACGAATTATAAGATCATTCTTTGTTCCAGCAGTAGAAAGACCTCGCTTGTTCAGTTCTGCCTTTAGTTCAACTAAATTTAAATTATTTAGAGTTTTACCCATTGTCTTTTCTTATTTTCACTTTCACAGTCACGTTCACTTTTTGTAGTTATCGTCTATTAAAGCACAATAAAATATCTAAACACAAATAAATTAAGTTTTATCCCACTTCTAACACCAATGTAATTTTTTCTCAGGTTCGTTAATAAAACTTATTCACTTTATTTGAATTCTCCACTTATTTACTTCACAAAATAAAACACTTTACTTTTGCAACCACAAAAAAATTTATTATTCACCACTGAAATTAATTCAACACTACTTTTATTACAACCAACTTTACTCATTCACGATTAAAAATAAACTGCGTCCTCTGCCGGTCAGCCGTGTGCTTTCATACTTTCACAAGATTCCCGAAAATGCTGGAAGATTCTAGCATTTGCTTCTACAGCTTTCCATAGGGGAAATTTCCCATAAATTTCCCTTTCCAAACTTTCATTCTGACGTTTAGTATTAGAACTTCGAAAGCTCACCAAAGCTCTCCGTAGGTTGGTTTGTGTCATGTCTAATCCCGAATTCTGTGTTTCTTTATTCGATAGTAGCTATAGTTTATTCGAGAGTCGTTATAGTACAAATGTGACAGTCGTTACAATATACTGACAAATACACATATATAAAATTGAAAGCAACATTCAGGCTTTAATTTTATTCGACAATTAGTATAAATACAATTAACAACAAAAAAATTATTTAATCAAACAATACACAATACAGTCCATATAATTATCCAATCATTCGCATTGACAAACCAACCTACGGAGAGCTTTGGTGAGCTTTAGAATTTCAAATAGTAAACGTGAAAATGAAAGCTTTGGAAAGGGAAATTTATGGGAAATTTCCCCTATGGAAAGCTCTGGAAGCAAATACAAGAATGTTTTAGCTTTTTCGGGAACCTTATGAAAAGTATAAAAGCACATGCCTGACGAGCACCGAAAGTTTCAAATTTTTTCATTCAGTCAAACATCTCGTTATTATAGTCTAAAAACTGAAATTTTTCAAAATCTAAACATTTCAATTAGAGATCTTTTATACAAAGAGTGAGTTGAACGAGTCAATTTTAGGTTTGACTTCTTTTATAATAAGTATACTTGATATTGAAGAAAAATTATGTAGTTGCGTTTAACAGTCGTGAAATCAGAGTCAGTTGAAAAAGACAACAAATTAGAAAAACACTTGTATTTTCGGCACCCTTATTTGATATGTGAATTGAACTGTAAGTCACAAAAAGTACTACTTTTAAGCTTTAATATGCCATATTAAACGTTTTTATTATTTTTTTACTAACGGCATTCTTAAGATCACTTCTGTTGCAAAATTTAAATCCGTCTCGTTTTCGAAATATTCCCGTTAGAAAATGAAAAAAAAAATATTTGTTTTTGCTATTTTTAAGGTTATGTAATATGTATGTAACAACTCGAGGTTATTTTAATTTCCAATCTTTCCTGAAATTATACTAACGTTCTTCTTCGAAATTCAGTTCAAATCTTTTCCATAATTCTTTAAGACAACATAGTTTAAAAAACACGCTAAAATAAGGAATAATATTTCTTGACACTACAATTTCATTGAAATTGAGTTTATTACGAACCTTTAATTTGCATATAAGTATATATATTATCAATATTCATGCATTTAAATTTTTAAAATTTACACCTCCATGCCATAAATATAAAAAATTACAAAAATTAAAAGCTTGAGTGCAAGAGTCGAATATCTAATCACTTATAACAATATTTTGAAAAATCATGCACACAAAATCAAAAACCTATTATTTGTTGATCATATTGCAAATAAATAATAATATTGCAAATGTTTAAGAATTTTTTAAAACTGCAAGTGTTTGAAAATAAACTGTTTCTTATTTGTGCTCTACTGAAAAAATGAAAAATGCAGTTAGGCTACTATTGCTCTCATGAGTTTCTAGGAGAGCAATTTGAAATATTTTATTCAAATTTGTAGTCGTAACTTGTTACTAATTTAGTTTTTAAAAAATGTACTGATGTACATAACCTAAAGAAGAGGTTATTTCGGTAAAAAAAGCTAAAATCACGATAACAATATTATTGAAATATTGATTGATTTAAAATATTGTATTTTTGTATCAAGTCAATACATCTTCTGCATCCTACAAGTCTTGAATCACCTTCAAGATTTCATCGAATATTCTACAAGTAAAATTAAGTTTTTTTCTATACTTGTAACTTTGTGTTACAGAAAGAGGGAAATTACAGAATTTCCCACTTGTAATGATGGTTCATTGCACTTGTAGAAGAGTCAGCTGACTAGTAGCTTTGTGTTAAAAAAAAATTGTTATAATTGTAAGGATTCACTTGTTTTACAAGTACTTGTATTTGCGTTATAGGGCCTAGAGCTTTCCATAGGGGAAATTTCCCATAAATTTCCCTTTCCAAAGCTTCCATTCTTACGTTTAGCATAGGAAGTTCGAAAGCTCTCCGTAGGTTGGTTTGTGTCATGTCTAACCCCGAATTTCGGTGTTTCTTTTATTCGAGAGTGGTTATAGATAGTTCATTCGAGAGTTGTTATAGTACAATTAAAGATAGCTAACGTTTAGCAAATTGTAAATATAAACCGTTCAATAAAAAAATATTTTAAATCTTGGAAAAAAATTCCGTCCTTACTGGGACTCGGTACGGTATACATCTCTAAGAGATAAAAATAGGATTTTCGTTTGGAGGTGGTTGGATGACGAGGACGCTTAAGATAATTTTAAGCATTTTAAGTGATTCCTAGGAGAAATTTATTTATACGCTTAAAAAATTGCTTAAGGCGCTTTGAAAATCAAAACATTTTATAGTTAAATTTGTTTCAAGCTTAAAATGGTTTTTAAGCGTTTTAAACAGGAACTATATTTGTTTGGCTTAGAATCTTTTTTTGAGAATTTTAATTTGTGCACGCTTAAAATTCATTTTTTCGCTCTTAAAATTCATCGAAATAAATTTTGAAGAATTTTTAGCTTAAAATTATTTTAGAAGAGTTAATTTTTTGTCAAGCTTAAAATGGTTTCTATGCATTTGGAACAGAAATTATGTTTTCTTAGTTTTTTTGAGAATTTTATTTTTTTGCGCTTAAAATCCATCTAAATAATTTCTAAAATAAGATTCATTTTTTCGCGCCTAACATCCATCAAAATAGTTACTAAAATAAAATAATTTTTTTACATCAACATATGTAAGTTACTAAAATAAAATATTATTTTCAACAATACGAAAAAGTACTTTTCAAAAGTTTTAAATACTTTCTCCGATATCGCCGCCAATCACCCCAGAAAATTCATAGGATACTGTGCTGGGGGATTGGAGTCTAAAAGGTACATATATAATCCGCGGGCAAACGTTACACGGGCAAATGATTTTCTGGAAAGCGTAGTGTTCCCAGTTAGTTTTCCATCTTCTATTAGGTTCTTTAATTTATGGCTTCTGCAGTTGATTCTAAATCGTCTAAAATAGCCAGATACTTAATGTTTCTACTTTAGCTGTCAAAACCTTTCTAGTTTCGGGATTATTTATCTCTGCAATCGGATGTTTTCCTTGTAACAGCCAACGTTCTGAATCAAATTGCAGCCACTATAATTATAATTGATTTTGTGTCATCTGTCCGGGTAAGCACCCTCTTGAACCATAGTCAGCAGGATTGTCTGATGACCTTAAATGTCTCCAGCTGGTTATATTAGTTGCCTCCTGAATTTTTGAGCTCGGCTTTCTACTAATGCCTTCCAAGAAGATGGACATTTTTGGATCCAGGCCAATGTTATTGTAGAATCTGTCCAGGCAAATATTTTGTTCTACCTGTGACCCAAATGTCTTCAATATTTCCGCATAGTTCTATTTGTGGAAGAGGGAGTTTTTTCTTTATTTGTGCCACTTTTGTTTTTGCAGCAAAAATTGTGGTTGCAAGGAAACCAGTTGGTAGAGCTACTCTGGCATACACTACCGCTGCATACGCAGCTTCAGAATCATCACAAAATCCGTGAAGCTCAATTTGTTGGTATTTGGTGGTCTCTATCCATCTTGGAATTTTGATTTCTTCAACTGCTACTAAATTCATTTTTAATTTGTTCCATTGTTTCTCAAAAAATGCTGTTGCAAAGTCTTTATGACCTAATATGGTGCTGATGCTGTACCATAAGTGACTGTGGTAAGCTTGTACGCCTTAATTGGTTTGTCGTTAGAACTACGCCATATAATTCTCTGGTAGTTTTGATGGTCTTCATGCAGTTCAATTTGGCGGTACATTTTCTCAAAATCTGAAGAAAAACGTATCTATATAAACACCAGCACATCAGAATTCTTGTAAAATCGTTTTGCAACTTTGGGCCTACCAACATCAACTAGTTTATACTCACCCCTGTGGTTGATTTTGCAGACCCATCAAATACAACTCTTAGCTTGGTTGTTGTACTTGTGGGTTTAATAACGGCATGATAAGGCATGTAGAAAATATCGGGCTTTGTGAGGTCGTTATCACGCACTTCGTTCATATATCCAAGCTCTAAAAACTCGTTTATTGCTTGTATGTATTCAAGCTTTAGAGTTCTTATTTAATTGTGTAATTGTGTCTCTTATTACACAATCTCACTATTGCTCTATTTTTGTATTCACCTTGTTAAACATTTTGCATTAACTCTTGATGAAATGGTATTTTGACGACATATTTCCCATTTTCTTTTCGATAGGTTGTTTCCCTGAAGAATTGTTAGCACTGTTTGTCTTCCTGCTTTTGGTACTGAGGTTGAGCTTCTTCTTCTAACTCCCAAAACTTTTATAATTGCTGATCGAGTGAAGTCAGTGCCACCAGCCCGGTGACTTTGTAATTTTCAGTTACTGCGTTAAAAGTGATCCAAATTTCTAATTTTGAGGTTATTTGTAGTTTTGGATGGAGATTGAATTGTGAAATGGGGCATTGATGATTTTTTGTATCGATCAATTGATTTTTGTTGTTGTCGCTTTGAGGGAGCAAGAACATCTAGTACTTGATAGTGCCTTTCCAGAAAATCCAGAAGCATCTTCAGAGCTGGCTGTTTTTTGGTTCTCTCAGCTCATGCTCAAATAGGTTGCTGCTTTCAGTGTCAAGCGCCTTCGTTGTTATATGCACAATCATTGGATCCCAAAATTTGGTGTCGAAACCCATGTTCTTTAGTGCTGCTAGGCCTTCTTTGATGGCATCATAAATCTTTTTGATGGAACTAGCTGATGGAATACTACCCGGCTTTTAGCATCTTTTCTAAATGGATGGACACAATTTTTCTCATTGTTGTATTTGCCTTTTAGAACCCCCTAGGCACTGCTGTAATTCTCACTTGAAAACGTTAGGTGTTTGATTAGATGGAGCGGCTCTCCCTCTAAATGCGTCTTCAGGTATTCCATCTTTTCTGTTGTGGTGATGGCTTTGTTGTGGATTATTGTGGAGGATAGATCAGAGAATGGTTGCCATTCTAAGAAGTCTTTGAATATGGGAACTTTAAGTCTCAGTAGCATCGACTCGTTTTTCCTTTCTGTTGGCTTGTTGTTGATTTTTGGAAGCTTTGATGTCATTAGATCAATGAACCTATTGATATCTTGCCTCACACCTTTGTACTCATTTTTGGTTACATATGAAACCTTAAGTTCTTTTTCTGTCGCATTGGGCATGAACTCCTCATGAAGATCTGTTATGGTCCTAAGTTTTTCCAGCAACATTTTTCGTTGGTACTCGTAAACTTCTCTGGAGTAGTTTTGAAACGTCTCTTCAAATTTCTCTAGGTTGTCTACGATGGCAATAACTTTCAGCTTTTTCAATCTCTGAAATTGCACTGTGTTTGTACTCTTGGTTGACTCTATGGCACCCTCATTGAGTCTTTGTAAATCTGCATCAGTTGGAACAATGTTTTTTCATCGTACATCACCTTTAATTTATTGTACGTATCTCTCTGCACGTACGGTGTATTTTTTTTTTACTGAAGGCAATATTTTTGTATGGTTTAAGTGAAAGTCTGCCCATAAAGTATAAGTGGAGTTGAAGCCTTTCTTCTTTATATTTCTGGGTTTTTCGTGACGCGCTGTCCCTCCCAAAATTTCGATTAAGTGTTTAAATTTCCTCAGCTAATGCTTTCTGCTTGGCTACGATTATAAATATATCAGTTTCGTCCATCATGATTGTTTTTTTTTTTAGATTTAGTTGTATATGGATTTCGTTAGCTTTTGTACATATATTGGTTTTAGGAAAAGTAGATTTGATTTGATATTGGAGGTTCATTTAAATAACTGAAAACACTTATTTTATTTGTTTTCGTAGATTTATAGTATTGTTATTTAATTTTCACTTTTCATTGTATATTTATCAGTGTTAAGAGCCCCGATAACGCTTTTCACTATATATTTTTTCGTTATAAGCCAATGTTTACAGCCTTGGTTACGCTTTGCAAATTTTAATTTCGATTTAAAATATTTTTTTTTAATTAAACCAATGGCAGAAGCCTTGGTTACGCTTTATTCAATATTTCTTTCCTTTCGAAGGACCAATGCTGGAATGACAATTCGCAATTGAGTGACCTCTTACGTCTTACCTCTGGTGGGGGAAATCAGGTAATAAAGAACGAATTAATGTTTTGTTTCCGTTGTAAAAGCAAGCGATTTTCAACGGCGTATACAGGGGGGGGGGGTCACGAGGTCATGAAAAATCCTAATTTACATGCATGCAAGAATTTCTTGATACAAAACACAAAAAAACAACACAAAGTTCATTCTCCTTTCTTCCTCATATAGAAAATTATATACCAAGGTGTTCTACTTCATCGAGCGCACCACTGTTCATCATTTTGGCACTTCGCAACGTTGAGAATTCTGTATCTGTTGCTGTTGTCTGTATCTGTTTTATTTTGATTGTTTTGTAGCAGTGTTGATGGATGGTGATACTCAATGCATCTTTACTTGGGAAATTTTACCAAAACAAAATAAAAATGTTAGGGAAGTCTAGTGATTTCGTGAAGTTTAAAAATTTTCAGCCAAATTAAAAAACGCGGAAAAACAAAAAATTAGCCTTATTCCGTGGATTAAGTGCAAAATGTTAATAATAAATCAAAATTTCTGCTAAGTGACGTTTACAAAGCTAATTCACCGAAGCAAATGGTTTAGCGATGGAATAAGCCTAAACTATTTTTTGTATTGGAATCAATATTTTCTTTAGGTAAATTTTCGAAATTGTTTTTGTAATACGTGTTACAAGTTAATTCAGATCCAGATCCAGAATAAAACACGCCTTTTATTGGTTTTGGTATCAACAGATTTACATTTTCGATAATATACTTTCTTTCTATGTACAATGATTTCAGTAGGTTCTGAAGAATGAAAAGAAAAAAGTTAATTACATAGTTTATTGGTATAAACTTACTTTGTCATTGGTGCCCCATTTCCTCGCTTCTTTTCCTTATTTAATTAAATAATAAATAATAATTTAGGTAGACATAAACAAAAAAGAATTCTTAGAAATGTGTTTGGTAACTTGAAATTCAGAGGTGTCAAAACCCATACAAAAAAAAATTAAGCTAGCGAAACTTGGTAAGAATTTCAAGTAACTAAACAGGCCTCTTAGGGTAAACGTCAATTTACTATTCCACGAACATTTAGTTTTTTAATGAGAAATGTTAACCCGTGGCTTAGCACTTATTCCGTAGTTTAGCTAAATCGTGGACTAAGGGAGGAATAAGCGGTTTTATTGATAGCGCTGTATAAGAAAAGAAAAATAGCAACATAAAAAGCGATAAAAGTCATAATTGCTTTGAAACCATTGAAATTTATTTTGAATTTTTAAACTTTTGATTTTTTAAAAATAAATTTGATGTTTATTAAGATATCAACATTTTTGAAAATCAATAGAATAATAGTTCCAGTGATTGAATTTTACAAGTAGAATTGTTTACTGGCTCAATATGTTTAGAATTATTATTAAAAATAATACAAATGACCAAAAAATTACTAAAGATAATAAATATAATTTTCAAACATTATTATACCTATTTATTTTACTAAATTAAAATAGTCTTTTACAGTTTCTTGAAACTTATTTTTTTTAGAAAATACATTAAAAGTTGAAGCATTGGCTTCGTGGTAAACTGGTAACCTATTACCGTTGGTGCTGTGGCTGAGCTTTAGTTTGCTCACCTTTTTGATTACAACAAACTAATAGGAAGTGTTTCATAACTTCTTGGAATTATTGTTGTTTGATCTGCTTAATTTTTTGCAACGACTAACTGGTTCAACAGAATGGAGACGAAGTTGCAGCTGGAATTGCTGTCAAAATGTTGAACACACACAAATTCATTGCTGCGAACACCTCGCGACGCAGCTGCAGTCATACGTGCGGTACGACATTTTTTTGTGGTATTTTGTATTTGTCAGTCGTGTAAATCCGCATATTTTAATTCAAATCAACAAAATATACACAAATTATAATAGTAGCAATAGTATTAAGTTGCCAAACGGACTGAATTAAAATTGGCAACATTGAATAGGAAAGAAAGGTATGGAATGGAACAGAATTGAAGTAACTAAACATCACACAAAACGGTTAATCATCTCACTTAAGAGATGCACACAAACAAAATGGTAACGTCGTTCATGAGGACCAGGCTTGCCAGATTTTCATGAAGTATATTTATGATTACGTTCTTGGGTAAAAAAAAATGCAATTGAATTTGGCACAACAAAAATGACAATGACAGAGGAAAAAAACATTATTAATAGAAAAAAATTAATGTACCTAATCGGCTTTCATATTTGTATAAGTAAAATAACTTCAAATTAAATAAAACTACTTTATGTACGCCATGAATATTTATAACCTAACTTACATTCTCTTATCTTTACTAAAGCGTAGTTGCAGCTGACTTTGATATTTAGATTTAAGATTTCCCCACTTAAACCTTACCTACACCTTTTTAACAACGCACATAAACTGAAAATGAAAAACATTTCACATCTCATGTTTTGTGTTTTTCGCGTAGTATGGCAACCCGAATCCATCTTTTCAAACCTATGTGTGTGCATAAAACAAAGTATGCTATTCTCTTTACTTCTTGTTTTCATTCACATTTCACACATCTTGACTTGACACGATATGGAAATGAAACATAAAGATACAAAGAATACAGTCAAGAAAGAGTCAACATTTTGAAAACGGGAAACATAGCAACAAGGTTTTTTGAATTTTCAGAGTTTTCAAATTAGCACGAAGCTAAAAACAAAAAGTTCTAGTTTTGAAAATGAAAGAGTGTCGTGACTTATTAAATAATTAATTAATACAACCAACTTATAGGTATACCTACCTATGAAAAGTGAAAAGCAGCCAGCAAAAAAGGTACCTAAAAGAACCTGGACACCTACAATCATAGCCGCCCACCACCCGGTAGAACAATTTTAATTCATTTAAATGGTAAATCAATCAATTAATCTACATATACATACATATTAATCTAGGAACCTATATATTAGCACTTTTCTATATCTCATTTTAACGGGCTTAATGGCAACGTAATATTTTTTTTTAGTTGAAAGACAGGTACCTAATAGCCAATCACTCTTATTTTATTATAAATTTATTATCGTCTCTATTGCCTTGTAAAAATTTTGTTTCAGATATTTGTGCTATTCCAAAAATATACATATAAGTGAACAATGTCGAACGTCTTGTCTCGAGTCTCATAGAATTTTACATGTTGTAGGTACTTTTTCGTTGTTTAAATTCTCGGCTGGGCATGAATGATGTATGGACACCACAACTACAATCCAATCAAGCAAGGAATCCAGTATTTTACTTCCATCGATATGTTCAGTTGTCCAGTCATATGGACTTGGAGTTTATGCCTATGCTAGATAAAGATTGCAGTACTCCGAAATTGAAAAAAAAAATACTATTTTGCAAAGTGGCATACCGTAAATGACCAAAGCCCTAAATTGGGGTTGTATTGTAGGGTTGTAGCTTTTTATAAAACGACCACATCATGATCATGATCATCAAGTGGGAGTAGCTACCGAAGGTACTGTTGTTGTTCAACAAAATTGTTGGTATAGGCGCTTGGCTACGTTTACATACCTTAAGCAAAGCAACAGATTTAAGTAAGCGGATAAGAAGTCCTGAAAGGAAGGTACAATCCTTGGAACCTCAAAAGCGGGACATATAAATAACCGATATTCAAAAACATTACTGACATTGAAGCCAGCCTGGCATTTTATAAATAAGTGATCGTTTCAAGAAGAGTCACAACTCGAATTTCAGGTTTCGATTATATGCTATGAAAGTTGTCGTTCAATCAATGGACGTTTTGAGGTTTGCTGCTAACACCTCCGTTAGTAACTTTAAGAAAAGTCCATGCACTCATCGTTCATGTTCATTACAGGAATTTTGAATTATTTATTAACCAACATCAAAGTAAGAAAACGCCTTAAAGCGTGTAAGTATGAAGATTCATACTGGTACACTTACTTTATAAAAATATTTCAACTAATGCGCCAGTTAAAGCTATCATTAAAATTTTGTGATTGATTTTGAGACTTTCACGAAATAAAATCATTTATTATTTTGATGGACAGATAAAGCTTAATTAAAACATATTTCTTGCAAAAAAAAAATTCAAACAGGCCAAACTTTTTTAGTAAAATTACAAGGTTTCAATGATCATTCATAAGGTATGTAGTTCAATCATTGAAATAAAAAAAAGTGTTTTAAGAGTGTTCCGGACTGAACAAAACCAGTCATTTGCTAACTTTTTTTTGCATACATAAGACCGGTTTTTTTCACTTTCATCAGATAGTTTGTTTTATAAAACTTTGCTTTTTAACTAATTGGTCACTTGTAGGCGTATTTTTGTACTAAAAAAACTATTTTGTAAAAGTAACTGATTTCAACTTCCAAATTTAAATGAGTTTTCTGTCAAAAAGTGACTTTTAAGAAATAAAAATTTCAATATTAAATGATACAATTATGACTATATAATTAATTAAAGTCGTGAATAATAAGTAGAATTTATATAAGTCAAAGAAAAATTGTGCAAAAAAGTGCCGTTAGGTATAAAAAATCGAATGTCAAAAATCCGTTTTTTTTCAAATTGTACAAGTATTTTTATTTTGTGTTATTAAAATTGGGTACAAAATTAAAAATTTGCTTCAATAGTGCCCTAGTAAAAATATGGAAGCCTATGTTATTAAACATTTTTTTGCAAAAAGTGCTACAGTGTAAGCTACATTCGTTTTGAAAAACAGCCATTTTTGCAATATTTTCGTTTTTACAAAGGCTTTTACCAAATATTGGGACACAAAAATAAATTTTTGTTCCAATAGTGCCCTAGAGAACAAGTTTTCTGTCCATAGACATCTTAATCGTTTTGATCAGACAAGTACACGCTTCACAATCTTTTTCATAAAATCACAATTTCAGTCCGAAACACTCTTAATGTGGAAAGTTGGGTCTCTTTGAATGTCCTTTTTTTGCAATGAAATATTCATCCTTATTATGAGTTACAACTATCAATTGATAGTTGATAAATATTAAAATTTGATAGCTAACAGCCAATCGATATAAGTTTTGATCATTGAGAATGATGCAAATTGTTGTGAACTTCAAGGAAATTATCATTTTTCAAAGAAGAGATTAGCAGTTTTTTAATAAATTGAATTGTAAAATACGAAATTTCAATATTTATAAATTATCAATTGATAGTTGTAACTCACAAAGGTGATTAATAAAGTCTTATAGACTAAGAGCCGACAGCAGATCTTGGGTGTGAGTGATAGCAAAAAAAGAAGTAGGTAAGGCATCGAAAGCTTCATTAAAGGCTATTAAAGAAATCAAAGTCTTTCAGTCCACACTCCACAACCGGGGCCTCTGCGTTTAACAGTGCATTGAAAAAAATATGAATGCAACTTCGAGGGTAATCGTGTTAGTCGAAATTGGTTTTACCCCTCAATAGATAAGCTGATCGGATCCTATAGAGAATCTGGGATCATTTGCGTAATATGTTCGGCCAGACTGTTTAAAAGAACCGTTTTCACTTTGTATTTTGAATTTTTCAAACGGTCTGGTAGGGCGAACTATACCCCCAAATTGTCTTGGATTGGAGCTTATGTAGAGAGGTGTGAAAACCAATTTGGGCTACCTACTGTGGGCTCTCTCGGTCTATAAAGCTTTATTTGTCCATCAAAATAATAAATGATTTTACTTCCTAAACGTTTCAAAATGAGTTTCAATGATAGTTATTATTTTATAATTAAATTTGTTTACACTCTTAATAACTTTTTGAGTACTTACGAGAATGATTATGGGCTAAAGTTTGTTAAACGTTTCAGTGTTAGCAAAACCTACACAACACACACTTTTTATTTATCTTAAGATTTTTTTTTATTTGAGATACATTCCTATATAAGTTGTATGTTTGGTTTAGGATCAAATTTTCTGCCAAAAATACAACTCGAAAGAGGCCGCTTACAACTATTGATAGTTATTTTGTCAAAATACACAAAGATAACACAAACCAACCCCAAATATTAATTCCGACTAATCCTGAACAAAGTGAACCATGTCCACCTACATCTACAAGCCAAAGTGAACCCTCAATTTCCAACGAAAAACTTGATATTACTCCCGAATCTTTTTCCTCGGGCAATGACATTGGAAATCATGTAAATAAAATTTCAGAATTGAGTGATTTCAAAAAATATGAACTTCTCAAATATCCATGGATTCCTTCTTCTAATTAAACATTTCCACATTGTATAGTAACTAAAAATAAAAACTCGAAAATATGCACAACGTTCGCATTTAGAAAAATTTTCTTGGTTGGTACTATCCCACAAAGACCAGGGATTGTACTGCAAGTATTGCGTCCTCTTTACAAGTGAGGATGGTGGCGGCCGCCACAAAGCATCGAAATTGGGTAACTTAGTAAACAAACCACTAAAAAAATTTCATAAGCTTCTTGGAGAGGATGGTTCATTAATAATGCATGACAAATGTGTCTATCATATTAACGCTTTGGAACTTGGAACTAATTTTATTCATAATTATAAGAATACAAGTGAACAAATTATCAATCAAGTTTCTAGTCACCGAATGGCTAAAGCTAAAGAAAATTTTTAAAGATTGCGACCGATAGTGGACACTATTATATTTCTTAGTCGAAATAACATCGCATTACGTGGCCATCGAGATAGTGGCGCTATTTTTAACAGCTTGGAAAGCATTTCAGCAAACGATGGCATGTTTCGAAATATGTTACGATTTCGAATAGCATCTGGTGATTCGACTCTTGAAAAACATTTAAAGACCGCGTCATCGAAGGCTACTTACATAAGTAGCGTGACGCAAAACGAAATAATAAATTGTTGTGCCGAAGAAATGCAACACATTATTTTGGACAGAATTAAGAAGGCTCCCGTATGCGCAATAATTTTTGATGAGACCACTGATGCTGCTCACATTGAGCAACTATCTCTTTCTTTTCGATATTTGTACGATGGAAATATTCGAGAAGATTTTATTACTTTTGCCAACGCTTATGATTGTATTCGGCCAGATGATATACATGCTCGGGTGAAAGAGAAGAACTTCGTCTTACGGGAGTTGCTTTAGCACATATTGTTGAAGATATACTCCATAAGTTTTGTGTCGATATTAAAAAATGTGTAGCAGTGGGTACCGATAGCTGCTATTTATGCCAAGAGGTGCCCTTGCGCTAATCATATGCTCAACAATTCACTTTCAAAAACGGGACAGCTTTCAGAATGTAGAAATAACAGGAACAATGAAAAAAATAATCGCCTTTGCCAATGCGTCCGCCAAACGATACGACGTTTTTAAGAAGGTTTTTTTAAATAATAAAACTCTCAAAGGACTGTGTGAAACAAGGTGGGCAGAAAAACACGATGGCCATTTACAATTTCGGGAAAACCTTCCTAAAATTAATCAATGTCTCCTCACAATTTCTACGTGGAAAGACACCAAGACAGCGTCTGATGCGTTTTGTTTAATTCATTCCATAATCTCTTCAGAATTTATTGTTAGCACTGTGGCACTGTTTGAATGTTTTAGGTAAGACACAAATATAAAATATTTTTAACACATAATTTTTTACATTTATGTATACTTATACAGTCAAATCCACTTATCTCAATTAAGTTTTTCTGAAAGAATTGATTAATTTAAACAATATTTATCACACAGCTTTTTCACAATATTATTATAATTTACTTCTTTGAACTTTAATCCATGAAGGAAACTTGCGTTGAATTCAGTATGATATCTCTGATATTTAATCCATTTCCTTCTCTAAATTCAAATGACAAATATGTAGATATGTATGTACGTATTACCTTTAAAAATTAAAATAAATTAATTTCTTGCGAATCCTTATTATGTTTCTTAAAATAAGTTCAAATAGATATCTGTTTGGATTTTGTTGGTAACTTTTCTCTGTCGAGAGCTTATTTTCAAATTATTATCAAAGTTGCTATAAGCGAAGACTCCGCTAGGTGAAAGCCAATTTGTTGTGGCAAGCATATTAGACTTCATATATTATTTTTTTTTACTATTTTGTAATATGATCATTTTTTAAACAAAAATTAACGTTTATGAAGGTACAACAGTTTCACTCAGCAGAAAATTGCAATCTCCAAAACTGGACTCCAAATGTGCTACTGACGCAGTAACCGATACTATTTCCGTTCTGCAAAATAAACGTGAAACGGCCAGTACTGTTTTCTCTTCTTTATTTCAAGAAGTAAAAGAAATAGCGGAGTCCTTGGAAGTTGAAATATGCCAACCCAGAACTGTACCTAGACAGAAAAAAAGAAGTAACCATCCCGCTTCTGATGTAGAGGAATATTTTCTGAGAAGTATCTACATTCCTTTACTGGATGGCGTTTTGTCCGACCTCAGAACTCGCTTCTCCCCAGACGTGTTAAATAACTATGGCCTCCGATTTATTATGCCTTCGCTTCTTAACTCAGCTGACCTTGAAGAAATTAAGGCTATCGTTATATGGGGCTTTTAGACAAATCACTTCCCAGCATTATGAGTGAATTTGAAATGTGGACTGCGAAATGGAAACGTGAAACTAAAGAGAAATTACCTCCGAATACAGTTTTAGAAGTTTTAGATAGTTGCGATACAGATATGTTTCCTGGAATTCATGTTCTATTATGTATCCTGGCAACATTTCCGGTAAGCGTTGCCCCTGCAGAGAGATCTTTTTCGACCTTGCGTAGATTGAAAACATGGTTACGACCAAGAATGGGAGAAGACCGATTGACTGGATTGGCATTGTTACATGTCCATAAAGACATTAATATAATCACGGACCTGGTAATAGAGCGCTTTATCAAAAAATTGAAGAGGAAACTAGAATTTATTATATAAATTTTTGTTATGCAAATCTTTGTCATTTGATTTGTTGTTTTTTCTAATGTTCCTTAAACTTAAAGCCCTGTTACAGCAGCTGTTTGATAGTTGAATAATTCTTATAAGTATAAAAAATATATCCTGTGCATAATGTATATAAATATTCGTTCATAAGTAACTATATTTATTTATCTATGCATGCTACATATTATGTTATGTTATTTTTATCCTTAAGATTTTATAACATTGACTATTTTTGTTATTAAATAAAAGTTTCTCAATTTTATTGAGTGAAAATTGTTTATTTTTTTAATATACCTACTTGAGTAAAATGAAATCTTTTGTGTTAAATCATTAAGGCCAAATACACTCTCGCTACGATAAAATATTTTAACATAAGAACCCATGAGAGGATTGAAATCGCATCAGTTAGAGTATTTTATCATATCGAAACTTTATTGTCACCAGAACTATAATGTGAATCTGGCTTGGATCTTGCCATTGGTAAATTTAAAAAGAGCTCTTAATATCTTTATCACTCATTGTTTCGATAATATAATAATGAGAAATATTGGGATTTTCCATTGGAAAAATAAATCAAGTTATTTTTGATCTGGATCTATCATTGTACTGGATCTATAGGTACAAAATTATAAAAATACAGTGACATAAAAACTTATTCCATTTGAAAAAAAAGTATATTGATTTTCATTATTTTTTGGCGATAATGTCGTTGCAGTTTTTATTGTGGGAAACAATTTGAAATTTAATATCGTCGCATGTGTTACTGTAGCAGGCGGTATTGTGGGAAAATATTTGTTGGCGGTTTTATTCCGTTGTTGTCACAACAAGCATTGAAAAAAAAATTGAAAAAAAAATTGAAAAAAACATATTTTTTTCGAAATTTCGAGTTTAAAAGTTAATTTTTCAAAAACTATTTACCAACACAATTTAGTTTAAAATAGCATAGCATGGCATAGTAAAATTTAAGGTTGTTTAAAAATAATATTTTCAGTTCTAAGTCTAAACGGGAGAAATAGACTCTTGTCTTGTCTTAACCTAACCTACTCTCTTTAGCTTTTTGGTGTATCTTATAAGAATCACTCTGTATAGTTCACACAAATTCGAAGTGGGACGCATTTCTATGTCAAACATTAAAAAAACTAATAATTTTTTGCTCTGTGTGAAATACCTATATAATTATAGTATCTGAACTACGGTTAACTATATTTTTCTCTGTATATTTTGTCTTTCAGGAACCCTATTTCTTTTGGCAATGCAAAGTGGTGACAGAGCTGTTCTTACTGCAATGGCTGGACGTATTTTTCTTGTTTTCATTCAATTATTTATTTTTTGTTTTATGGGTGAGAAATTATCAATACAAGCTGATAAAATTCAAAATGCTGTCTATAATAATTGTCCTTGGTATGAATTTCCACCGGAAATTGGAAAAGACATTAAATTGATTATGATAAGAAGCAACTATCCGTTTTTCATAACCGCCGGCAAATTTTACATAATGAATTTGTTGAATTTCAAAGAAGTTGTCAAATCAATGTTTTCATTTTTCTCTGTTCTAAGACTAATGTTGCAGAATTAGTTCAGATTTGTTGAAATCTCGTTGAGAAGGAGATGATTTATGCATGCTTTTTTATTTCTTAGCAGCATGATTGGAACTCATTTACGAAAATAGCAACGGGTACAACATTTAGTCATTTTAAGTACCTACATTTATAGTAAATAAAAAAAATATATAATGAAATTATTATTTGAAAAGTTATATTTTCACCGACTCATTTATATAACGTTCATCAAATTTGCCTCAGCTTTCTTGATCATAGTACGAAAATACAAAAGTCTGTCAATTTTGAAACATTTATTACATTCTTTTTACATTATATTGAAATAAAAAAAAAAGTTATAAGACATTAATGAAGAACGAATTTTTCATTTTTAAAGCAATCGCGGGTGCAACATTTTGTGATAATTGCAGTCCGTACCAATTCTTCGTTAGACAATATTGCCATGCACAAACAAGAAAACTTTTTCCTTAAATTAGGTAAAATGTTTTTGTTAAAAAATAAAGTCGATAATCGGTTTTGTCACTCGCTCTGCTCAGATTTGTAATCGCAAATTTTTGTTCTGATTAACATTATCCTCACACATAATCGGTTAAGTAGGTATAGCTAAAAGTAAAAAATCGACAAAGAAAGGTGGAGCGGAATAAAACGAACAAAAAATGATTTTGAGAGTTTTACATTTAAAACTATGATCTCATAGATTTTTAATTAAATTTTAAAATTTTAGTTGAGATTTAGGTTTAAGGTTTTTAATTAATTTAGAATCTAAGTCTTAAATATAAATTTAGATTTAAGTAACTTTTATAATATTGTTATATTTTCTCTGGTTCGTTAATAAAACTTATTCACTTTATTTATGTTCTCCACTTATTTACTTTACAAAACAAAACACTTTACTTTTACAACCACAAAACAATTTATTGTTCACCACTGAAATTAATTCAACACTCTACTTTTATTACAACCAACTTTACTCGTTCACGATTAAAAATAAACTGCGTCCTCTGCCGGTCAGACATGTGCTTTTATAACGGGTGATTTTTTAGCTGGTTTGGTTTTGGCAACACTGGTTTTGACAGCTGACGTGTGTTTAGTACCTTGTGTCACTGTCAAACAGCTTCAGTTTGGTTTGCAATTTAACCATGGATCGTCTTACAAATGAACAACGCTTGCAAATTATTGAATTTTACTATCAAAATTCGTGCTCGGTTCGAAATGTTCATCGCGCGCTGCTTCCATTTTATGGTCGGCATTCTCGACCTTCTGAGCAGTCTATTCGGAAGATTGTGACCAAATTTCGCACCAAATTTACTTTGTTGGACATTAAACCACCAACACGTTTACGTACTGTGCGTAGTGAAGAAAATATTGCGGCTGTATCAGCTAGTGTGACAGAAGACCGCGAAATGTCGATTCGGCGCCGTTCCCAGCAGTTAGGCCTTTGTTACAGCACTACGTGGAAAATTTTGCGGAAGGATTTGGGCGTAAAGCCTTTTAAGATACAGCTGGTGCAAGAACTAAAGCCAGCCGACCTACCACAACGCCGAATTTTTGGTGAATGGGCTCTTGGAAAGCTGGCCGAGGATCCGCTTTTTTATCGAAAAATTGTGTTCAGCGATGAGGCTCATTTTTGGTTGAATGGGTACGTAAATAAGCATAATTGCCGCATTTGGAGTGAAGATCAGCCAGAAGCATTGCAACAGCTACCAAAGCATCCCGAAAAAGCCACTGTTTGGTGTGGTTTATAGGCCGGCGGCATTATTGGGCCATATTTCTTCAAAGATGATGCGAATCGCAGCGTTACTGTCAATGGTGAACGCTACCGCGCGATGATAACAAACTTTTTTTTGCCCGAAATGGAAGTTCTTGACTTGCATGATATGTGGTTTCAACAAGACGGTGCCACATGCCACACAGCACGCGAAACAATGGCGCAATTGCGAGGCGAGTTTGGTGAACAGTTAATTTCACGTTTCGGGCCGGTCAATTGGCCGCCTAGATCGTGCGATTTGACACCATTAGATTATTTTTTGTGGGGGTATGTCAAGGCTAATGTCTATAGGGACAAGCCCGCTTCGATTGACGCACTGGAAGCCAACATCCATGCATTCATTCGTGAGATACCGGCCGATATGTGTGAAAGAGTATGCCAAAATTGGACTCAGCGGATGGGCTACCTGAGACGCAGCCGCGGTCAACATTTGCATGAAATTATCTTTAAACATTAAATTGCAAGGTTCAAACTATCGATTCAAATAAATATTTCATTCATTTTTTCGAATTTTTTGTGTTTTTTTTTTTAAAGTTCTAAGCCTCTTAAAAAATCACCCGTTACTTTTCACAAGGTTCCCGAAAAAGCTGGAAGGTTCTAGTATTTGCTTCTAGAGCTTTCCATAGGGAAAATTTTCCATACATTTCCTTTTCCAAAGCTTTCATTTTGACGTTTTGTATTGGAAGTTCGAAAGCTCACCAAAACTCTCCGTAGGTTGGTTTGTTTCCTGTCTAATTCGAAATTCGGTGTTTCTTTTGTTCGATGTTCGAGAGTGGTTATAGTTCAATCCAGAGTTGTTATAGTACAAATGTGACAGTCGTTACACTGCCCCCTCCTTAAGATTGATCGTCCCGAGCAAATCTATCACATCCTTCACCATTATAACGGTATAAACGGTCACTGTGAACTACTTTCATTTTGCCTCTATGTCCTCTCTGAATGCGGTAGACGACATTGTTTATTCGAGTTACAACAGTATACGGGCCTTCCCAATTTTGTTGAAGTTTCGGTGAAAGTCCCTTCCGACGGTGGGGATTATAAAACCATACAAGTTCTCCCGCTTGGAATCTGTTCGTTGTTGCTTTTGTGTCATATCGTGTCTTCATCCGATCACCTTACAGCTTTATATTTGCCCTTGTCCTTTCGTGAATGTCAAGAAGCTTTTCTTTCAGGTCTTCCACGTAGTCGTCTTTTTCTTGGGGCTCATTACCATAACATCCAAATTATATTTCACTTGGAAGTCGTATTGTGTTCCCGAGCAGGATTTCTGATGGTGTATGTCCTGTTGAGCTATGTACTGCACTTCGATAGGCCATCAAGAATAATGGAATATGCCGATCCCAGTCTCGTTGGTTGTCGCTTACCACTTTTGAAAGGTGTTCCTTAAGAGTCCTGTTGAATCGTTCAACCATTCCATCAGATTGTGGATGAAGCGGTGTTGTCCTCGTTTTTTTAATGCCAAGGAGTGTACAAACTTCCTGAAAGATTTTGGACTCGAAGTTTCTTCCTTGATCTGAATGAAGTTCCATCGGCACACCAAACCTGCTAATCCAGTTGAAAACGATCTGATCCACGACTGTTTTAGTTTCCTGGTTTGGGATGGCAAATGCCTCAGGCCACTTGCTAAAGTAGTCCATTACTACCAGGATGTATTGGTTTCCACTTTTGGTTTCTGAAAAAGGTCCCGCAACGTCTATTGCAATCCTCTCAAAAGGCGTGTCCATGTTATACTGCTGCATTTTACTCTGAATTTTTCTACCTGGTCCCTGGCTTGCAGCACAAGTATCACATTTGCGGCACCATTTTTCAACGTCTTCTCTTGCATGTAGCCAGTACAATCGCTGCCTTACCTTCTCCAGTGATCTATTGATCCTCAAATGTCCTCCGGAAGCACCCTCATGCATCTCTTGAAGAACGTCATTAACTTTGGATCGAGGTACGATTAGCTGCATCACATATGATTTCCCGTCTGTGGACTCCCACTTACGTCTTAGCATTCCTTCTTGCACATGAAGTGAGTCCCATTGTGCCCAATACGCCTTAAGAGTAGGACTTCTATCGGAGATGTCACCCCATTCTGGTTTCTCCTGATGTTCTTTCCATGCAAGAATGGGTTCAATATCCGAGTCTTCTTGCTGGGCGGTCCTCAGTTCTTCTTTACTCCAACCGTAAATGGGATCGATTCCTAATCGCTGGATGGCAGCTACCTCCTTTTCTTCTTGACGTGTGCAATGCTTGCAGTCCGGTTTGCAGGGTCTCCGAGACAAGGCATCTGCGTTTGAGTGCAACCTTCATCTTCTATGTTGAATCTGGTAGTCGTATGTCTGCAATCTCTCGATCCACCTTGCCACTTGACCTTCTGGATTTTTGAAGTTCAAAAGCCAATTAAGGAACTTCTGTCCTTAGATGTACTTATGGAAGTGTTTTGTAGCCGATATTAGAGCTAGAAGTTATCTTCTGGTCACACAATATTTTCTTTCTGGCTTTGAGAGTACTTTGCTGTAATATGCGATGACCTTCTCTTCTCCATCATGAACTTGCGATAGTATGGCTCCAATTCCCACGTTACTTCCGTCAGCGTCGATGATGAATGATTTTCCAGGTGTTGGATAGGCCAGAAGAAAGCTGTTCTCGCACTCACTTGACCATTTGAATGGTTTGCCTTTTTCGGTAAGCTGATGCAAACTTTTCGCGATCCCAGCGAAATCCTTAACAAAACGACGATAGTACGTGGCTTGACCAAGAAAGCTCCGAAGTTGATGTTTATCTTGTGGAGTTGCCAATTCTTAACAGTGTCCACTTTCTCAGGATCAGTCTTCACTCCTTGGGACGAGATGATATGTCCCAAGTATTTTACCTCAGACTTGAAGAATGCACACTTGTCTGGATTTAATTTTAGGTTTGCTTCTCGAAGCCTTTGGAACACGGCCTTAAGGTTTCCACAATGCTCATCAAATGTTTCACCATAAACGATGACATCGTCCAGATAGACCAGGCATGACTTCCAAGTAAGTCCTTGTAAAACGCACTTCATCAAAAACTCAAATGTTGCCGGAGCGTTGCATAGTCCAAAAAGCATTACTTTGAATTGCCACAGACCATTTCCTGTGGAGAAACCCTTCTTTTCTCGATCTTCTGGATGGATTTCTACCTGCCAGTAGCCACTCTTCAAGTCCAATGTTAAGAACCATTCTGCTCCTTCCATCGCATCCAAAGTATCGCTGATTCTTGGCAGATGGTAGCTGTTTTTCCTTGTCACATTGTTCAGCCTCCGATAGTCTACACAGAATCGAGTACTTCCATCCTTCTTTTTGACAAGGACAACTGGGGATGCCCAAGGGCTTTTAGAATTTTCAATAAGCCCATCTTTCTTCATCGTCGATATCATCTCTTCAACTTCGGCTTGTTTGGCAAATGGGAGACGTCTCACTGGTTGTCGAATTGGTCTAGCGTCTCCTGTGTCGATTCGATGCTGCACCAGTTGTGTTCGACCATACTGCCCACTGGGTGAAGAGAGTATATCAGCGAACTCGTGCAGGAGGCTTCCAGCAATACCAAGCTGACGTTCACTTAAATTAGATGACTTAAAAATGTTTGCCTTCATAGAGTTCAATTTCCTCGGGTCCACAGATTGCTGAGCGTCCACTTCGTGATCTTACTCGTAGTTATTGCGGACACTGATTCAAACTTTCCAACAACTTCTCCTTTTCTTAGCTTGACTTCGTACGGTTTGATGTTAAGTATTCGTACGGGCACCATGTTGTTGTTTGGTGCCACAACAGTCTTCCCCAGTATGATGTTTTGGGAAGACTGCTCCCAAATCACCCTTTATTTTAGTCCACACGAACACTTCTGAAGAAGGTGGCATGCATATATCTTCCTTTATGACAGTCCTTAGAGTTAATGTGGTTTCATTACCATAAACCATAGGAATCTCCACATTTCGATACTTAAGAACTTGCTTCCCGATATCCAGAGTTACTCCGTGCTCTTTCATAAAGTTGATTCCAACGATGCAATCGTCACAAATATCTGCTACCAGAAACAGAATTGAGAACTCCAGTTCTGCCAAACAGATCGTAAGACGAACCTCCCCGTACACTCTGGCTGCCTCTCCTGTTGCAGTTTTCAGACGGTAGGTGTTGGTGTTATGCAGCCATGTCATCTTCACCAAGTCTCTTCGAACAATGGAAGCAGTGGCACCGGTGTCGATCGTAGCCACTTGTTTCTTGCCGTTTAATATTGCCTCCAATGTCAGACTTTTATTGTTTCGTTTAGTCTGCGAGACCTGAATAGTGGTTCTGGGGCCATCGATACCAGAAACCAGCTTCTGCCCCTCGAAGTTGGTTCTTACTCGTTTCCCGGTTGGAAAACAGGTAAAGTTGGAGTACTGGTGTTATTCTTTCCACTTCTGCGTCCACAATGTTGACAGTTGACATGCAGGTCTTCTAGGTGGTAAACTGCACTGATGTTGGAGATGTCTGGTCTTGTTACAATTCCAGCATCGAGCAGGTCCATCTCGCTGGTTCTTTTGCAACGCTGTTCTCTGGCATGAACACTCCTCAATTTCTATTTCTCTTATTCGATGGACTCCTTGAAAAGCCTGTTCTGCTGCTTCCATAGTCAGGGCGAATGCTAATGCCTCAGGAAGTGTGCGTTTTCCAGCAGTTCGAATTGCTCGCTAAAGGTTGATATCAGATATAGCACGGACAAAGGCTTTTGTTGCGAATTGGTTGATGATTTCATCCCCTGCAGCCGGTATGCCAGATGTGCCAACCGTTCGATGTCTGCTTGGAGTTGTTGCAGAGTTTCTACTCTCTTCTGGACTCTAGTATTGAGTTGAACGCGGAAGACTTCTTGCATATGACCATCTCCAAAGCGTTTGTCAATGGCCTGAACAAGAGCATCGAAGTTGCCATTCTTGTCTGCTGGTATGGTTTGTAGTAGTTCAGCAGCAGTTTCTCTAAGTGCAAGCTTCAGAGCTATATATTTGTCCTCCTCGTCCCAGCCATTTGTTGACGCGGCTGCCTCAAACTGCTTCTTATAGATTGACCAACAAGTTTGTCCATGTGCCAGCACTTTCTCAAACCTTCATTTTCTTTACTTTATCCAATTCCTTTGTAATGCATTCGATTTTATCTTCGAACTTTGCTTCTATTGTCGATAATTGTTTATCGTCTGGCGTACTTTCTTGCTCTTGCCCTTCCTCAATTTCAATGTCAAATATAAACGTATCTGGGTTTTCTCCACGTTTTCTTTAACCTTCTTGGAGACGAATTATAAGATCGTTTTTTGTTCCAGCAGTAGGAAGACCTCGTTTGTTCAGCTCTGCCTTAAGTTCAACTAAATTTAAATCATTAAGAGTTCTACCCATTGTCTTTTCTTATTTTCACTTTCACAGTCACGTTCACTTTTTGCAATTATTGTCTGTTAAAGCACAATGAATTATCAAATAAACTAAGTTTTATCCCACTTTTGATACCAATGTAATATTTTCTCAGGTTCGTTAATAAAACTTATTCACTTTATTTAAATTCTCCACTTATTTACTTTTCAAAACAAAACACTTTACTTTTACAACCACAAAACAATTTATTGTTCACCACTGAAATTAATTCAACACTATACTCTTATTACAACCAACTTTACTCATTCACGATTAAAAATAAACTGCGTCCTCTGCTGGTCAGGCATGTGCTTTTATACTTTTCACAAGGTTCCCGAAAAAGCTGGAAGGTTCTAGTATTTGCTTCTAGAGCTTTCCATAGGGGAAATTTTCCATACTTTTTTTTCCAAAGCTTTCATTTTGACGTTTAGTATTGGAAGTTCAAAAGCTCACCAAAACTCGCCGAAGGTTGGTTTGTGTCCTGTCTAATTCGAAATTCGGTGTTTCTTTTGTTCGATATTCGAGAGTGGTTACAGTTCATTCCAGAGTTGTTATAGTACAAATGTGACAGTCGTTAAAATATATTTTAAGTAAATTGGCTTTTAGATTTTAAATTAATTCAAATATACATTTTAAGAAAATCTAATTTTATATTTTAAGTTAAATCAACTACAAGTCTTAAATAAAAAAAATGATAAACTGCTTGTGTTTCAACATTTTGCCCCTTTGAAAGTGCCCACTTTCAACAAGGAAGTAGTCGCAAGTGTGTGGATAGGACGGTTAAAGGTGCATTTTCTAGTATGAATTTCTGCAACTCTAACGTACCCGTCTTGGCCAGCCCAGTGAGTTTGATGACCACCTTGATCACTGTTGAAGTTCTTGTAGATACCAATTTTTTGCCAACGTTGCCAAAAATGCAGCTTGGCATTATTGATGCGACGCCAGTAAGGGAGAATGTCAGGGTTTGTTGAAGCCTCTGAAGGTTCAGGAATAGCCCTCATCGATGAACTAATCCATATGTGTCAAAGGTTCATATGAGGCCTGATATAAATTAGCGGCCTGCGCAAGCTTTATCATTAGTTAGGTTCTTGGTGGAAGGAGTTATTTCCTCTTTTCCCAAGAGGAAGACTTTGCAATGCGATTTTTAGCGATAAATAAAAAATAAATAGTATTGTTACTAAAACCTAGCAAGTCTAATATTATGTATATCAAAAATTAATAAACATCAAACGTTAATTTTTTTTCTGCATTTCATTTGACATTTCTCAATTTCAGTCTTATTCAATTTGAACCATGGAAAAATACACAATCGAACAACGCGTTTAAGTTATTCAGGCTTATTATGAAGATGGGCGTCCAAATCAAGAAAAAATTGAAGATAATCATCTTCAGTGATGAGGCACATTTTCACCTCAGTGCATTCAATAAGTCAATAAGCAGAATTTATGCATTTGGAAGAATGATAATCCTAGAGTGATTGTCGAAAAACCAATGCACCCACAAAGAGTGACTATTTGGTGTGGTTTATTGGCTGGTGGCATCATCGGGCCGTATTTTTTCCAAAATGAGGCCGGTCAGGCAGTTACTGTGAATGGTGTTCACTATCGTGAGATGATAACGAACTTTTTATGACCCAAATTGGAAGATATGGATGTGGACAATATGTGTTTTCAACCGGACGGTGCCACTTGCCACACAGCTTACGAAACATTGGCTCTTTTGCGCATCAAATTCAATGGCCGTGTTATCTCACGTGGTGGCGATGTCAATTGACCGCCAAGATCATGTGATTTGACATTGTTTGGACTTCTTTCTTTGGGGTTATTTGAAAGAAAAAGTCTACGTCGATAAGCCAGCAACAATTCAAGAGCTTAAGGATGAGATAATTCGGCACATTAATGGCATAGAAGCTTAATTATACCTCAGCGTCATCGATAATTTGGACCATCGGATGGAAGTGTACTGCCGATGTCGCGGCGGCCATTTGGCCGATATTTTGTTCCATACATAATTAAACCATACCAATATTATCAAAATAAAAGAAATGACAGTAATTTTCTAAATAATTTGTGTTTTATTCAAACTCAACATTGGCCCTTAAAATTTAACAACCCTTTATAGAGGCCTACTATTACACGACGACTTTTCAGTCTTGACTTTTTTAAAAATTCAATAAGTGCAAAGGAGAAAAACAATTTGATCTCACCTTCCCACACATTTAATTTAAAAAATGTCATGACCCAAAAGTTGTCGTGTAACAAAGAACTAACTAAAAAAACAAAGCAATTGTAAACTAAAGTAAAAAAAAAATCACAAATTAAATTTGTTTAAGTAAAAAAACTGTAGCTATTCCAAAAAAGAGCAACAACAGAGACGTCTCTGGATACAGGCCCATCTCACTTCTGTGCAACATGAGTAAGATACTCGAAGAGCTAATACTCTGACGACTGAAATCTTTCTGCAGCGACAGCCGCATAGTTCCAGATATGCAGTTTGGATTGAAAAAGCATTTGACAGCGTATGGATACATGGACTTGTTCACAAACTTTTAGAACTCAGATTTCCACATTCACTAACTATTATTATTTACAATTTTCTTCATTCCAGATCGTTCTTCGTTCAAATAGGAAGCTGCCAATCAACAACGAGGACAACCACCGCCGGAGTTGCGCAAGGATCTAAACTAGGACCATTCCTCTTCAACATATATACTTCAGGCCAGCCACAGCCAGAATACGCCCAGACTCTCCTGTTTGCCGACGACTCCCTAACATACGCCAAGTCCATGTCACCGATATTTGCAGTTAGAAGAGTTGAAGCCCATGTCAGACAACTATATGAGTACTACCATCTCTGGGGCTTCAAAATCAATTCGGCAAAATCCGAGCTGATCTGTTTCAGATGACCAAGTGGCTCAGGAAGTAGAAGAAGACGCTCAGCTACCAATTGTAGGAACACCAAGATAACCCTTCCCGATGGAACTCAACTGTCAGCAAAAAATAACGTCAAATACCTGGGAATAGAGTTCTACGAGCTATACCGATTTAATCCTCACAGAGCAGCTGTACTAAGAAAAGCCAACTTTGCCTTCCATTGCATCTCTCCGCTAATGCGAAAACAGAACAGACTAAGCCAAAAGACGAAGCTTCACCTGTACAAGCAGCTCATCAGACCCGTCATCACCTACTGCTTTCCCATCTGGTAGACGACAACAAAATCGCAAATGAAGAAACTTGCAATATTCGGGAGGAAGATTCTTCGGATCTGCACAGGACTGCACTTCTTCAGAATACAACAAAAAAACATGTCAGCAACAAGAGACTCTATGAACAGGCCAATATTCTACAACTAGATAGATACCTCATCCAATCAAGCAGAAGATGTCTACAAAATCTGATGAACCACCCGGACCCTCTGATAGAAGGAACTGTAAACCAGCCACGACATCCCAACCAGAGGTACCTCGAAGCGATGGAACTACTAGATGAGGATATTATTTCGACAACTGACGAAGAGAATATTCCCTTCTACGCTAACCCAAGGTCAGCTCACTACCGTGGCTGAAAGCCTCACTCCCCCCCCCCCCCAACCAACAACATCAATGACAACCGGACCCGAATACTCAGAGAAATGAAGCAGCCATTAGATTAAGATAAGATTTAAACAAAATGACAATTAAATGTAAATTAAGCAAAAAATATCAATGTAAAAAGTAAGGCCCCTATTGTGCCAACATATATTTAATAATCAATGTATACTTTAAGATAACTAACGTTAGGCAAATTGTAAATAGTAACCGTTCAATAAAAAATCTTGTAAATCTTGTAATTAATTTCAGTTGCTCTTAGAACTGGGTAGAGGTAAGACGTCAACAAGTGGTTTGGTTTTTATTTTTTTTAAGGTTCTTGGATTTCGTTTGTGGCTAAGGGGTGTTGTTTTTTTTTTTTTGGTTGGGTACAAAATCCCGTATCTCAAAATCCCGTTTCACAAAATTTCGCATCACAAAATGCCGTATCACAAAGGGATCATCACGTTTGCCCGAAATTCAGTTTCCCGAATCACGTTTGCCCGAATTATTCGCTACTATTAGTGGGTTAGTACTATTTGGCTGAAATGATCCAAAATTATCAGATAATTCAAAACATTACTTTTTAGTACTTCTGAACAAATATTTTATTTATTTTGTTATTATTTTTGTTTTTCCATGTAAATTTATTATTTATCGAAGCCACTCCCCCTTTTGAGAAAAGTATATAAAGGGTTGTGCTTTGACATTTATCTTCAGTTCTTCTTAGAGCTCTGTAGAGGTAACATCTGGAGTTAAAGAGATAATAATTGGTTTGGTGGATGGTTGGGTCTGGATCTGAGACAGTGGTGTGGTTGGATCTGGACGGAGGTGGGTCTGGATCTGGACGGAGTTGGGTCTGGATCTGGACAAAGGTGGTTGTGGATTTGGACAGAGGTGGGTCTGAATTTGGACAAAAGTGGGTCTGGATCTGGCCAAAGGTGGGTCTGGAATCTAGACACAGATTCATTTTTTTTTTTTATTAAAAAAATATCAATAAAAATAGATTTTTTTTTTAAATTTATACCTTAACTCCCGCCAACTGAAAATTCTAGTTTTATCTCTTAGAGATGTTTTTCTTACCGAGTCCTAGGGAGGACTGAATTTTATTATGGAATTACTTTTGCTTTTATACTTTTTTGTGTCAACTTATTTGGATGTTCGTTCCTGTTGATTCTCACAGTTTCAAATCTCAGGTTTATATGAAATGAATAATTTTTATTGAGATTCTCTAAAAAGTGGCGATGATTCAAGGCCGATTTCAGTGCTTATGGGAAAGAAAACCATGAAAATAGCCCAGAATTTTCTCTGCTATCCAGCTTGAAACGCTTTTGATGTACAATTTAGCTGCAATAGTTCTTTTCAGGACTAAATAAAAGATTGTAAAGGGATATTACATTGATCAAGCTATGAATATAAGGTAATTTTTCCGGGCTAGGCAAGCCACGCAATATACTGTCGACATTGGCGCCTGCCTGACGACTTTAAATACCCTAAGCGGAGCAACGGAGTTGCGTGAGCGGGACAGAGGACCAAAAAAGAGGGTTAAATCCTGAGAACCCGCGAAGCGGGCCACCCAAGGTACTGTTGGCCAAGAAAGCTGTTGACATTGGCGCCTGCCTGACGACTTTAAATACCCTAAGCGGAGCAACGGAGTTGCGTGAGCGGGACAGAGGACCAAAAAAGAGGGTTAAATCCTGAGAACCCGCGAAGCGGGCCACCCAAGGTACTGTTGGCCAAGAAAACTGTAAACATTGGCGCCTGCCTGACGACTTTAAATACCCTAAGCGGAGCAACGGAGTTGCGTGAGCGGGACAGAGGACCAAAAAAGAGGGTTAAAATCCTGAGAACCCGCGAAGCGGGCCACCCAAGGTACTGTTGGCCAAGAAAGCTGTTGACATTGGCGCCTGCCTGACGACTTTAAATATCCTAAGCGGAGCAACGGAGTTGCGTGAGCGGGACAGAGGACCAAAAAAGAGGGTTAAAATCCTGAGAACCCGCGAAGCGGGCCACCCAAGGTACTGTTGGCCAAGAAAACTGTAAACATTGGCGCCTGCCTGACGACTTTAAATACCCTAAGCGGAGCAACGGAGTTGCGTGAGCGGGACAGAGGACCAAAAAAGAGGGTTAAAATCCTGAGAACCCGCGAAGCGGGCCACCCAAGGTACTGTTGGCCAAGAAAGCTGTTGACATTGGCGCCTGCCTGACGACTTTAAATACCCTAAGCGGAGCAACGGAGTTGCGTGAGAGGGACAGAGGACCAAAAAAGAGGGTTACAATCCTGAGAACCCGCGAAGCGGGCCTCCCAAGGTACAATTTCTCAAGAAAAATTAACATTGGCGCTCAATTGATGCATCGAATTATACGCAAAATTGACTTTTATCTTTAAACGCGATTTGCGGCTAAACTAAGCGTCCTAGAGGCATCAAAGTTTACATCTTCAAACACGATTTGCGGCTAAACTAAGCGTCTTAGCGATGTAAAGAATGCATATTCGTGATCAAGGAATGTGTCAGATCTTGAAAATAAAAAAAAAGTTGGGGAAAAAAGTTTTTTTCGAAAACTTTCAAAAAAATATATTCAAATTTGGCACTTAACTTCTAAAATTCATGAATTCAAAGTGTCTTTAAATTCAGATTCTTTGAATGCAAAAGAAATTTTGCGTACCCAAAATCCTACAGTGAGCCCAAGCTGGGGGGTTGCAGGGGGGCAGCAAGCCCCCCCCCCCCCATGCATGCCTCACTGTTTATTCACGTTTATTCGCCATCCAAGGTACTCTTGCTCAATAAAAATTAACGTTTGAGCTCATTTAATGCATCGAATTATACGAAAAATTGACTTTTATCTTTAAACGCGATTTGCGGCTAAACTAAGCGTCCTAGAGGCATCAAAGTCTGCACCCTTAAACATGATTTGTGGTTGAGATAAGCGTCCTAGCGACTTAAAAAATGCATATCTGTGATCTTGGAAATGCCCTTTCTAAAAAATAAAAAAAGTTTTTCCCAAAACATAAAAAAAAATATTTTTAGATTTATTGCTAAACTAAAAATAATTGATATTTTGTCCTAGTTCCAGACCCACCTCCACAACTTTTTTCCCGCTTCCAGACCCAACCCAGTCATACCTACTATAGTCGTCAACGTCATGGCCGTCAATTCGTCGTTGTCGTCCTGGCCGTCGGTCACCCCAAAAAACCATCATGTTAATATCTCTTTAAATATTTGTTTATCTGGAAGAGACCGTTCCGATCTCCTGAGTTCAAATAAGAACTGAAGATTAATTTAAAATGACTCCTCCTTAAACTCTGTTCATTAATTTTTCTTTTTTATGCCTAAAAGACGATTCGCGCATAATTTTCCCGCCAAAACACGACAATCGTGGTCGTAAAAGCCGTTTGGCGCTTAAATAAGAATTTATTTTTTTATGAAAAAATATCGAAAATTCTCCCGCCAAAACATGCATTTCTCGCTTAAATAAAAATTGACTTTTATTAAAAAAAAAAACAAAACCCTCCCGCCAAAATTGTTTAAGGAAAAAATTGAAATCTGAAAAAAAAAAAAAAAAATATTCCCGCCATACCTATTGACGACGTCAACATCCGTCACATCGTCACCCAAGACCCTAATTGAAAAATCTATTTTATCTCCTAGTGAGTTCTAGCCTCTACCGAGTCCTAAAAAGAACTGAAATTAATTTCAATTCAATTCAATTTCTTTTATTGAACATAATATTTACAATTTGGCTTATAACTAATATTAATACTATGATCTATGATAAATTTACATTTGTTGGCACATAGGGGGCCTAACGTTATAGAATGTCTTAAGTTTAACAAATTATAGGAATATAAATTACATGTCAAAATTTAAATTAAAAGTCGGCTGACTTAATCGTCCTCAGGGTGTTCATTCCCGGTTGTCAATGGTGTTTTTTGGTAGGTTGGGGGAGGTGTTGGCATTTAGCCGCGGTAGAAGGCTGACCCTAAGTCAGCGTAGAACGAGACTGCTTCCTCGTTGTCCATGAGAATGTTGTCGTCAAGAGTTTCCATTACGCTGAGGTACCTTGGCTCCGGATGTCGTTGTTCGGTGGTCATCCTTCTCATTAGCTGATTCGGGTGGTCGATGATGTTCTGTACTAGTCTTTTCGCTGAGAGGACTAGGTATTTGTCCAGCGGGATCATGTTGGCTACGGAGTAAAGATATTCGTTCCTGTAGTGTTTCTGCCGCTGCCGGTTGTAGTACAGTCCGGTGCAAACCCTGAGAATCTTCCTTTCGAATACTTGAAGCTCCTTCATGGCTGTCTTCGAGATTGAAAACCAGACCGGGAAGGAGTAGCTGATGACTGGTCGTAAAAGCTGCTTGTAAATTAGTATCTTCGTTGGCTGGCTTAGTCCTGTCCTTTTCTTCATCAATGGGTGTAGACGGTGAAAGGCCCAACTGGCTTTTTTGAGCACATTTCTCGAGTGTGGGTTGAACCTGAGTAACTCATTGAAGAGAATTCCCAGGTACTTCACATTCTTTTTGGCAGCAATGGTGGATCCATCAGGGAGTCTCAAGACCAGATTTCTGCAGTTGGCTGCGGAGCGAATACCTTTACCGGTTGAGGGCCTCCTGAAGCAGACAAGTTCCGACTTGGAAGTGTTGATTCGGATGCCCCATCGCTTGTAAAAATTAAACAGTCTGTCGATGTGTGCTTCTACTTTCCGGACAGCGATGAACGGTGACATTGAAGAAGCATAGGTGAGCGAGTCATCAGCATAAAGCAGGTTCTCGCATCCAATTGGGGCAGGCTGGTCGGATGTCATCAGGCTGTAGAGGAAGGGGCCAAGTTTTGAGCCTTGGGCGACTCCGGCTCTGATACTCTTCATGGTTGACTTACAGTTGTCCAGTTGAACGAAAAATTTCCTGAAAGAAAGAAAAGAAAAAAGAATTTTTATTAGTGGCGGTGGAACCTGTAAAAGATGAAGTTTATGTATTAGCGCTTCAATCCAAACGCTATCAAATGCTTTCTCGACATCCAGAAAGCATCCGACGGTGACACGATGACTGTTAAGGGAGGTGGTAATATCGTGTTGGAACTTCAGCAGCGGATGCAGCGTTGAGTGCTTTTCTCGAAAGCCAAACTGCATGTCAGGGATGATTGAATTTTCACTGCAGAAATTCTTCAGTCTCCGGAGGATTATTTCTTCCAGCAATTTGCTAATATTGTTGAGAAGTGAAATTGGCCTGTAGTTGGTTATTAAGTTGGAAGCACCTTTCTTTGGGATAGCCACAATCTTTGCTGTTTTCCACGTCTGGGGGAAGTAGCAGTTGTTGATGCAGTTGTTGAGGATGATTGTGAGGAAGATCATAACTGCTTGTGGAAACCGTTTCAGGATGTAATTAGACACGCCATCTGGTCCAGCTGATTTTTTTGGCTTAGAATTGCCGATGATCTCTGCTACCTCCTCAAGATTGCATAGATGTGGACTATCGGTGGGATCACTTGCTGGATTGGTGTCATCAAAACTGATTATATCCGGATTTGGCTGTAGGGTCTGTTGAATTGATGCATCAACTTCTTGTAGGAAGGTTGGGTCAGTAGGAGGGTTCGGTGTGAAGTTTCCTTCGAAGTAGTTGGCGAACGCTTCCACCTTGTCCTGGGTTGAAGTAGCTTCAATGTTGTTGCTGATGATGGCATCAGGCATCTGTGGCTGTTTTCCAATGATCCTATTGATGTTTTTGAAGGCATCAGGACCCGGCTTAATTGCTTTCAGACGTCTCTGGTACTGGATATTGTTGTGGTGTTGAATAGAGTTCCGGAACATGATGTTGACTTGCTGAAGCTCATTCCAAACTGTCTGGTAGTTGATATTTGTCGTATTTAGCTCGCTTTGATGGATCCGCTGGAGTCGTTTTCTTAGCCGCTGTCTGTGAGCATATAAGCTCTGGATGTACTCAGGAAGATGTTGGTACCTGTCCTTAGATGTCCTAGGCCGCTTTTGCTTCTCCAGGGCTTCAGATACGGCATGCTCAAGGTTGTCAATGGCTGCATCAATTTCACTATTCAGCAGATTTCTATTTGAAGGTGGGAGACTTATGTTGTCTTCGATGTCCCTGTGAAGTCTTTCAATATCCAGCCGTCTGAAGTTGATGAAGTTCTCCGGAGCTGCGGTTGTTAGAAGTATGGGTTGGTTGAGGTTGATGGATAGTTGAACAGCTTCATGGTCCGAGTCACTGTGCACAATTGTACAGATATAATTCCGGATTTCTGGAAGAATATGTACGAGGTTGGAGGAGGCCAGGAAGAAGTCCAGTGTTGATGGCGTTCTAGGGAATGTGGGTTTCGGTTGGGATATAACCACCAGAGAATGGTCATTGCTGTTTAGTTCCATCCAGTCAACAATTGCTTTGCCTTCGCTGCTGATTTTGGAGTCAAACCATAGGTGATGTCTCGCGTTGAAATCACCTCCAATGATGCCGTACGTGCTTTGCTTCAGAATGTTGTTGAGGATGAACAGGTCACTATGTATGTTCCTTGCAGAAGATGTGCACTTGAAGTATGTGCTGATGACCGTAAGGGTCTCACTTCTTCCAAGGGACAATGTGATGGCGGTGGCTTCACTAGTCTGTAGTCCTGGGATGATGACTTCTGTTGTATTGGGGGAGAATTTGTCTCTTATGAAGACTGCTGTTCCAACACGATCATCGTTTTTGTCCTGCCGGTAGGTTTTGAATCCTTTGATGTTGATGTTGTTACGTTTGGTTACTTTCGTTTCACTGATGAGGGCAATGTCGGGGGTGTTGTTCTTCATGAATATGTTGAATGACGTCCTCTTATCTAGGCTGTATAATGAATTAACATTATACGTCAGGATGCGGAGTTTCTTCAGTGGCATATTTCGAAGACGAAGGCGGCCAAGACCGCGGACTTGTCTTTATCACTTAGTTGATTGTAGTTGGATGGGACGGCATTCCGGGCTTTATCCATAATGGAGATGAGGTTGGACCCGAGGAGCCGCTGGACTTCAAAGTTGAGGTTCATGGATGGGGAAGTTGCTGGGGTTCTGGTTGGTTTAACAGGCACTGTCTTCACAGGGATGGTTTTGGTTGGAATCCTTGGCTGCTGTTGATGCTGCGTTTTTGTTGCTGATGGTCTGGGTGTCGAACTTTGTCTGGCCATTGCTGCATAGCTGACTGATGGACGGGTAACCACACAGGCTGATTTAGCGACAAACTCTTTGTGTGCCTTCTTCTCAGCTATCACCTTGTTCCTCTCTGTCAAGCGGGCCTTCAGAGTGGGGCAGCCCTTGAAGCTCGCAGGATGTCCTTCTTTCTGGCAGTTGGCACACCAGACGTCCAGTCCTGTGTTCTCCTTTCGCTTGCATTGTCCAGGCTCGTGGTCTTCCTTGCACTTGACGCACACGTATTGGCGGCCACAGTTGGTGGCTACGTGTCCGAAGCGCTGGCAGTTGCGGCACTGAACGATGTCGTTGTTCTTCATTCGCTCCCAATGAACCCTCTGGTTCATTATAAGGGTCTTGGAGCACACTTCATTAAGGTCGCACGTCTTTGAAACTTCAACGACAAAGTTGTTGTACTGCTTTGTCTTTGCCTTCTTGGATTTGAAGTGTGTGACTGAGATTATTGGGAGTCCCTCGATGCGAAGCTCATCTTCAACTTCTATGGCTGAACAGGTAAAATGAATACCTTTCAATAGAAGAAGGTTCTTCCTGTCTTCTCTTGGCGTAAAGGAGTTGAACTGTATCTTCATGGTTTTTAGATATTTCTTGATGGCTTCGAATGATGTTCTGTCCTGGGCGTTGATGATGGTGGTCTTTGTGCTCCTGTTTTTGAAAGTCACCGATATGTTACTTGCTTTGCAGTGTCTCCTTATCTCGGCGACACTTCCGGAGAAGCAAAATATCGGAGGCATTCCAGGACCTTTGCTTGGGTTGACGGCAGCTGTGTCAAGGGTTGTCTTCGGTGTCTGTGCAGGAGCAGATTTAGAGGCTGCTATTGCCTTGATGGCAGCCGATGAAGTTGATGCTGTTGGGGTATCTTCAAGTTTGGCTGGCACTTGCTTCTTTGTCTGGATTTTAGGTGACCCTTCGTCCAATTGGGGGCGCTTAGTTGTGACGTCCTTTTGTGCTGTTTTTCCCGCTTTCCGTGGTCTTTTCTGACCAGGTAAAGGGGAATCGCTGAAGTCGTCCTCTGAGCTTACTTCCGAAGTCTGGCTGGGTGGAAGTTCTTCGCTAACATCTTCTTTATCGCTCTCTTCAGAGTGCTCTTCAGAATCGTCGTAACTGGATGTGTCACAGCTAGGAGAATCTTCTATCTCCATACTGTCACCTTCTTCGCTGTTTTCTTCGATATGTTGTTCCTCTCTGAAATTAATTTCACATGCACTCCTCCTTATATACTTTAAAAAAGGGGGAGTGGCTTCAATCCAGTGAAGTCTTCTACATATTGAAAAAATAGTACAATAGTAGGAATATTCGTTCTCGTTGATTCTCAGCGATTAGTGTCACTAAACACTATGAGAATGAAATTCGATACAGAGATGTCGCTTTCAGACATAAATGTACTTACTACAATTCGGGCAAACGTGATTCGGGAAAACGTGATTCGGGAAAACGTTATTCGGGAAAACGTAGCCAACCCATCACAAAATCCCGCCGTATCTGATACAGTGCGACCTCACATACATTTTTTTCTTCCATAGGAATAGTGCCTTGATTAAATGAGAATCGACAGGAACGAAGTTTTCTACTATTTGTCTCATTTTTCAGTACGCAAACGACTTCATTATTCATTATTTTGAATTTGGTACTATGTGTTTTAGTCCCTTGAAAGAATGAGAGTCAACAGGAACGAAGCAAACCAATAAGTCGTCGCAAAAAGTAAATACGCATATTCCGAAATAAATCTCACTTCTTATTAGATACCGGTAGGGGCTAGTTCACGCTCCTCGAGATAAAAAGATACAAAAATTCTAAAAGGGATAAAAACTGAATTTTCGCCTCCCTCCAACGACGATGAAATTAGGTATGACTGGGTTGGGTTTGACGGGGATCATTACGTTTGCCTGTGAAACATTTGCCCGTGTAACGTTTGCCCGCGGGATTGTAATACCTTTTTTGGCTACTATTCGGTGGATACGGGATTGCAAAATGTTATTAGAAATTTAAAAAAAGTACTATCTCGTACTTTTGAAAAATATTTTATTTATTTCGATAATATTCTTTTTGCTTTTGCAATTTTTTTATTTATCGAAGCCACTCCCCTTTCTGAAAAAAAGTATTTAAGCAGTAGTGCTTTGGCATTTACCTTCAGTTCTTCTTAGGGGTTGGCTACGTTTGCCTGTGAAACGTTTGCCCGGGTAACGTTTGCCTGGGTAACGTTTGCCTGTGTAACGTTTGCCCGCGAGATTTACTACAAAGCGACAGCACTGTATGGAATTCATTCCCATAGTGTTGGTCACACAAATCACTGAGAATCAACAGGAACGAAGTTTCCTACTATTCCCAGTACGCAAAAGACTTCACTGGATTGAAGCCACTCCCCCTTTTTTAAAGTATATAACGAGTAGTGCATGTGAAATGAATTTCAGTTCTTTTAAGGACTCGGTAGAGGCTAGACCTCATTAAGAGATAAAATTGATGTTTCAATTAGGTTGTTGGGCTTGGGTGACGATGTCTGACGTAGACGGCGTCAATAGGTTGGTGTCGTGCAGAAGTTTTGGCGGAAAGGTTTAATTTTTTTTTTACAATTTTGGCGGGAATATCTCAGTTTTTGTTGTTACAATTTTAGAGGGAAATTTAAATTTTTTTTAACAATTCTGGGGGGAAGATTTCAATTTTTTCTTTAAACAATTTTGGCGGGAGGGTTTTGTTTTTTTTTTTTAATAAAAGTCAATTTTTATTTAAGCGAGAAATGCATGTTTTGGCGGGAGAATTTTCGATATTTTTTCATAAAAAAATAAATTCTTATTTAAGCGCCAAACGGCTTTTACGACCACGATTGTCGTGTTTTGGCGGGAAAATTATGCGCGAATCGTCTTTTAGGCATAAAAAAGAAAAATTAATGAACAGAGTTTAAGGAGGAGTCATTTTAAATTAATCTTCAGTTCTTATTTGAACTCAGGAGATCGGAACGGTCTCTTCCAGATAAACAAATATTTAAAGAGATATTAACATGATGGTTTTTTGGGGTGACCGACGGCCAGGACGACAACGACGAATTGACGGCCATGACGTTGACGACTATAGTAGGTATGACTGGGTTGGGTCTGGAAGCGGGAAAAAAGTTGTGGAGGTGGGTCTGGAACTAGGACAAAATATCAATTATTTTTAGTTTAGCAATAAATCTAAAAATATTTTTTTTATGTTTTGGGAAAAACTTTTTTTATTTTTTAGAAAGGGCATTTCCAAGATCACAGATATGCATTTTTTAAGTCGCTAGGACGCTTATCTCAACCACAAATCATGTTTAAGGGTGCAGACTTTGATGCCTCTAGGACGCTTAGTTTAGCCGCAAATCGCGTTTAAAGATAAAAGTCAATTTTTCGTATAATTCGATGCATTAAATGAGCTCAAACGTTAATTTTTATTGAGCAAGAGTACCTTGGATGGCGAATAAACGTGAATAAACAGTGAGGCATGCATGGGGGGGGGGGGCTTGCTGCCCCCCTGCAACCCCCCAGCTTGGGCTCACTGTAGGATTTTGGGTACGCAAAATTTCTTTTGCATTCAAAGAATCTGAATTTAAAGACACTTTGAATTCATGAATTTTAGAAGTTAAGTGCCAAATTTGAATATATTTTTTTGAAAGTTTTCGAAAAAAACTTTTTTCCCCAACTTTTTTTTTATTTTCAAGATCTGACACATTCCTTGATCACGAATATGCATTCTTTACATCGCTAAGACGCTTAGTTTAGCCGCAAATCGTGTTTGAAGATGTAAACTTTGATGCCTCTAGGACGCTTAGTTTAGCCGCAAATCGCGTTTAAAGATAAAAGTCAATTTTGCGTATAATTCGATGCATCAATTGAGCGCCAATGTTAATTTTTCTTGAGAAATTGTACCTTGGGAGGCCCGCTTCGCGGGTTCTCAGGATTGTAACCCTCTTTTTTGGTCCTCTGTCCCGCTCACGCAACTCCGTTGCTCCGCTTAGGATATTTAAAGTCGTCAGGCAGGCGCCAATGTCAACAGCTTTCTTGGCCAACAGTACCTTGGGTGGCCCGCTTCGCGGGTTCTCAGGATTTTAACCCTCTTTTTTGGTCCTCTGTCCCGCTCACGCAACTCCGTTGCTCCGCTTAGGGTATTTAAAGTCGTCAGGCAGGCGCCAATGTTTACAGTTTTCTTGGCCAACAGTACCTTGGGTGGCCCGCTTCGCGGGTTCTCAGGATTGTAACCCTCTTTTTTGGTCCTCTGTCCCGCTCACGCAACTCCGTTGCTCCGCTTAGGGTATTTAAAGTCGTCAGGCAGGCGCCAATGTCAACAGCTTTCTTGGCCAACAGTACCTTGGGTGGCCCGCTTCGCGGGTTCTCAGGATTTTAACCCTCTTTTTTGGTCCTCTGTCCCGCTCACGCAACTCCGTTGCTCCGCTTAGGGTATTTAAAGTCGTCAGGCAGGCGCCAATGTTTACAGTTTTCTTGGCCAACAGTACCTTGGGTGGCCCGCTTCGCGGGTTCTCAGGATTTTAACCCTCTTTTTTGGTCCTCTGTCCCGCTCACGCAACTCCGTTGCTCCGCTTAGGATATTTAAAGTCGTCAGGCAGGCGCCAATGTCAACAGCTTTCTTGGCCAACAGTACCTTGGGTGGCCCGCTTCGCGGGTTCTCAGGATTTTAACCCTCTTTTTTGGTCCTCTGTCCCGCTCACGCAACTCCGTTGCTCCGCTTAGGGTATTTAAAGTCGTCAGGCAGGCGCCAATGTTTACAGTTTTCTTGGCCAACAGTACCTTGGGTGGCCCGCTTCGCGGGTTCTCAGGATTTTAACCCTCTTTTTTGGTCCTCTGTCCCGCTCACGCAACTCCGTTGCTCCGCTTAGGGTATTTAAAGTCGTCAGGCAGGCGCCAATGTCAACAGCTTTCTTGGCCAACAGTACCTTGGGTGGCCCGCTTCGCGGGTTCTCAGGATTTAACCCTCTTTTTTGGTCCTCTGTCCCGCTCACGCAACTCCGTTGCTCCGCTTAGGGTATTTAAAGTCGTCAGGCAGGCGCCAATGTCGACAGTATATTGCGTGGCTTGCCTAGCCCGGAAAAATTACCTTATATTCATAGCTTGATCAATGTAATATCCCTTTACAATCTTTTATTTAGTCCTGAAAAGAACTATTGCAGCTAAATTGTACATCAAAAGCGTTTCAAGCTGGATAGCAGAGAAAATTCTGGGCTATTTTCATGGTTTTCTTTCCCATAAGCACTGAAATCGGCCTTGAATCATCGCCACTTTTTAGAGAATCTCAATAAAAATTATTCATTTCATATAAACCTGAGATTTGAAACTGTGAGAATCAACAGGAACGAACATCCAAATAAGTTGACACAAAAAAGTATAAAAGCAAAAGTAATTCCATAATAAAATTCAGTCAGTCACAGTCAATAACACAGTCATTCAGTGTACATCGTTCAGTGCGTGTGCATGTTAAGCGGAAGAAAAAAAAAATCCACCCCAAAATAAATAAAAATTTTAGTGTAACTCAGGTATACCTGCGGGCTACCTGCGGTTAACAAGTGCTTACCCTGAACAATTCGCGGAATAAAGGTTTTTTTAAAAATAAATATTTTGCGTGTTGTCAGTGTTGTAAAAAAAAATAAATAAAAGTGAAGTTAAGCCGAAAATGGATGAACCATTTAATCCGGATTCAGCATTTGCTTCTGTTGACGCAATGCTGGCCAGGATAGTCACCCACCTGCCTGATTATGAACCAAGGCTCAGCCAGCTTTTCAGCAAGTATGTTATCCCAAACAAAAGTAAAGAGGAACAACATATCGAAGAAAACAGCGAAGAAGGTGACAGTATGGAGATAGAAGATTCTCCTAGCTGTGACTCATCCAGTTACGACGACTCTGAAGAGCACTCTGAAGAGAGCGATAAAGAAGATGTTAGCGAAGAACTTCCACCCAGCCAGACTTCGGAAGTAAGCTCAGAGGACGACTTCAGCGATTCCCCTTTACCTGGTCAGAAAAGACCACGGAAAGCGGGAAAAACAGCACAAAAGGACGTCACAACTAAGCGCCCCCAATTGGACGAAGGGTCACCTAAAATCCAGACAAAGAAGCAAGTGCCAGCCAAACTTGAAGATACCCCAACAGCATCAACTTCATCGGCTGCCATCAAGGCAATAGCAGCCTCTAAATCTGCTCCTGCACAGACACCGAAGACAACCCTTGACACAGCTGCCGTCAACCCAAGCAAAGGTCCTGGAATGCCTCCGATATTTTGCTTCTCCGGAAGTGTCGCCGAGATAAGGAGACACTGCAAAGCAAGTAACATATCGGTGACTTTCAAAAACAGGAGCACAAAGACCACCATCATCAACGCCCAGGACAGAACATCATTCGAAGCCATCAAGAAATATCTAAAAACCATGAAGATACAGTTCAACTCCTTTACGCCAAGGGAAGACAGGAAGAACCTTCTTCTATTGAAAGGTATTCATTTTACCTGTTCAGCCATAGAAGTTGAAGATGAGCTTCGCATCGAGGGACTCCCAATAATCTCAGTCACACACTTCAAATCCAAGAAGGCAAAGACAAAGCAGTACAACAACTTTGTCGTTGAAGTTTCAAAGACGTGCGACCTTAATGAAGTGTGCTCCAAGACCCTTATAATGAACCAGAGGGTTCATTGGGAGCGAATGAAGAACAACGACATCGTTCAGTGCCGCAACTGCCAGCGCTTCGGACACGTAGCCACCAACTGTGGCCGCCAATACGTGTGCGTCAAGTGCAAGGAAGACCACGAGCCTGGACAATGCAAGCGAAAGGAGAACACAGGACTGGACGTCTGGTGTGCCAACTGCCAGAAAGAAGGACATCCTGCGAGCTTCAAGGGCTGCCCCACTCTAAAGGCCCGCTTGACAGAGAGGAACAAGGTGATAGCTGAGAAGAAGGCACACAAAGAGTTTGTCGCTAAATCAGCCTGTGTGGTTACCCGTCCATCAGTCAGCTATGCAGCAATGGCCAGACAAAGTTCGACACCCAGACCATCAGCAACAAAAACGCAGCATCAACAGCAGCCAAGGATTCCAACCAAAACCATCCCTGTGAAGACAGTGCCTGTTAAACCAACCAGAACCCCAGCAACTTCCCCATCCATGAACCTCAACTTTGAAGTCCAGCGGCTCCTCGGGTCCAACCTCATCTCCATTATGGATAAAGCCCGGAATGCCGTCCCATCCAACTACAATCAACTAAGTGATAAAGACAAGTCCGCGGTCTTGGCCGCCTTCGTCTTCGAAATATGCCACTGAAGAAACTCCGCATCCTGACGTATAATGTTAATTCATTATACAGCCTAGATAAGAGGACGTCATTCAACATATTCATGAAGAACAACACCCCCGACATTGCCCTCATCAGTGAGACGAAAGTAACCAAACGTAACAACATCAACATCAAAGGATTCAAAACCTACCGGCAGGACAAAAACGATGATCGTGTTGGAACAGCAGTCTTCATAAGAGACAAATTCTCCCCCAATACAACAGAAGTCATCATCCCAGGACTACAGACTAGTGAAGCCACCGCCATCACATTGTCCCTTGGAAGAGGTGAGACCCTTACGGTCATCAGCACATACTTCAAGTGCACATCTTCTGCAAGGAACATACATAGTGACCTGCTCATCCTCAACAACATTCTGAAGCAAAGCACGTACGGCATCATTGGAGGTGATTTCAACGCGAGACATCACCTATGGTTTGACTCCAAAATCAGCAGCGAAGGCAAAGCAATTGTTGACTGGATGGAACTAAACAGCAATGACCATTCTCTGGTGGTTATATCCCAACCGAAACCCACATTCCCTAGAACGCCATCAACACTGGACTTCTTCCTGGCCTCCTCCAACCTCGTACATATTCTTCCAGAAATCCGGAATTATATCTGTACAATTGTGCACAGTGACTCGGACCATGAAGCTGTTCAACTATCCATCAACCTCAACCAACCCATACTTCTAACAACCGCAGCTCCGGAGAACTTCATCAACTTCAGACGGCTGGATATTGAAAGACTTCACAGGGACATCGAAGACAACATAAGTCTCCCACCTTCAAATAGAAATCTGCTGAATAGTGAAATTGATGCAGCCATTGACAACCTTGAGCATGCCGTATCTGAAGCCCTGGAGAAGCAAAAGCGGCCTAGGACATCTAAGGACAGGTACCAACATCTTCCTGAGTACATCCAGAGCTTATATGCTCACAGACAGCGGCTAAGAAAACGACTCCAGCGGATCCATCAAAGCGAGCTAAATACGACAAATATCAACTACCAGACAGTTTGGAATGAGCTTCAGCAAGTCAACATCATGTTCCGGAACTCTATTCAACACCACAACAATATCCAGTACCAGAGACGTCTGAAAGCAATTAAGCCGGGTCCTGATGCCTTCAAAAACATCAATAGGATCATTGGAAAACAGCCACAGATGCCTGATGCCATCATCAGCAACAACATTGAAGCTACTTCAACCCAGGACAAGGTGGAAGCGTTCGCCAACTACTTCGAAGGAAACTTCACACCGAACCCACCTACTGACCCAACCTTCCTACAAGAAGTTGATGCATCAATTCAACAGACCCTACAGCCAAATCCGGATATAATCAGTTTTGATGACACCAATCCAGCAAGTGATCCCACCGATAGTCCACATCTATGCAATCTTGAGGAGGTAGCAGAGATCATCGGCAATTCTAAGCCAAAAAAATCAGCTGGACCAGATGGCGTGTCTAATTACATCCTGAAACGGTTTCCACAAGCAGTTATGATCTTCCTCACAATCATCCTCAACAACTGCATCAACAACTGCTACTTCCCCCAGACGTGGAAAACAGCAAAGATTGTGGCTATCCCAAAGAAAGGTGCTTCCAACTTAATAACCAACTACAGGCCAATTTCACTTCTCAACAATATTAGCAAATTGCTGGAAGAAATAATCCTCCGGAGACTGAAGAATTTCTGCAGTGAAAATTCAATCATCCCTGACATGCAGTTTGGCTTTCGAGAAAAGCACTCAACGCTGCATCCGCTGCTGAAGTTCCAACACGATATTACCACCTCCCTTAACAGTCATCGTGTCACCGTCGGATGCTTTCTGGATGTCGAGAAAGCATTTGATAGCGTTTGGATTGAAGCACTAATACATAAACTTCATCTTTTACAGGTTCCACCGCCACTAATAAAAATTCTTTTTTCTTTTCTTTCTTTCAGGAAATTTTTCGTTCAACTGGACAACTGTAAGTCAACCATGAAGAGTATCAGAGCCGGAGTCGCCCAAGGCTCAAAACTTGGCCCCTTCCTCTACAGCCTGATGACATCCGACCAGCCTGCCCCAATTGGATGCGAGAACCTGCTTTATGCTGATGACTCGCTCACCTATGCGTCTTCAATGTCACCGTTCATCGCTGTCCGGAAAGTAGAAGCACACATCGACAGACTGTTTAATTTTTACAAGCGATGGGGCATCCGAATCAACACTTCCAAGTCGGAACTTGTCTGCTTCAGGAGGCCCTCAACCGGTAAAGGTATTCGCTCCGCAGCCAACTGCAGAAATCTGGTCTTGAGACTCCCTGATGGATCCACCATTGCTGCCAAAAAGAATGTGAAGTACCTGGGAATTCTCTTCAATGAGTTACTCAGGTTCAACCCACACTCGAGAAATGTGCTCAAAAAAGCCAGTTGGGCCTTTCACCGTCTACACCCATTGATGAAGAAAAGGACAGGACTAAGCCAGCCAACGAAGATACTAATTTACAAGCAGCTTTTACGACCAGTCATTAGCTACTCCTTCCCGGTCTGGTTTTCAATCTCGAAGACAGCCATGAAGGAGCTTCAAGTATTCGAAAGGAAGATTCTCAGGGTTTGCACCGGACTGTACTACAACCGGCAGCGGCAGAAACACTACAGGAACGAATATCTTTACTCCGTAGCCAACATGATCCCGCTGGACAAATACCTAGTCCTCTCAGCGAAAAGACTAGTACAGAACATCATCGACCACCCGAATCAGCTAATGAGAAGGATGACCACCGAACAACGACATCCGGAGCCAAGGTACCTCAGTGTAATGGAAACTCTTGATGACAACATTCTCATGGACAACGAGGAAGCAGTCTCGTTCTACGCTGACTTAGGGTCAGCCTTCTACCGCGGCTAAACGCCAACACCTCCCCCAACCTACCAAAAAAACACCATTGACAACCGGGAATGAACACCCTGAGGACGATTAAGTCAGCCGACTTTTAATTTAAAAATTAATTTTGACATGTAATTTATATTCCTATAATTTGTTAAACTTAAGACATTGTATAACGTTAGGCCCCCTATGTGCCAACAAATGTAAAATTATCATAGATCATAGTAATAATATTAGTTATAAGCCAAATTGTAAATATTATGTTCAATAAAAGAAATTGAAATTGAAAATTGAAAATAATAAAATTCAGTCCTCCCTAGGACTCGGTAAGAAAAACATCTCTAAGAGATAAAACTAGAATTTTCAGTTGGCGGGAGTTAAGGTATAAATTTAAAAAAAAAATCTATTTTTATTGATATTTTTTTAATAAAAAAAAAAATGAATCTGTGTCTAGATTCCAGACCCACCTTTGGCCAGATCCAGACCCACTTTTGTCCAAATTCAGACCCACCTCTGTCCAAATCCACAACCACCTTTGTCCAGATCCAGACCCAACTCCGTCCAGATCCAGACCCACCTCCGTCCAGATCCAACCACACCACTGTCCCAGATCCAGACCCAACCATCCACCAAACCAATTATTATCTCTTTAACTCGAGATGTTACCTCTACAGAGCTCTAAGAAGAACTGAAGATAAATGTCAATTCAATCAATTCAATTTCTTTTATTGAACATAATATTTACAATTTGGCTTATAACTAATATTATTACTATGATCTATGATAATTTTACATTTGTTGGCACATAGGGGGCCTAACGTTATACAATGTCTTAAGTTTAACAAATTATAGGAATATAAATTACATGTCAAAATTAATTTTTAAATTAAAAGTCGGCTGACTTAATCGTCCTCAGGGTGTTCATTCCCGGTTGTCAATGGTGTTTTTTTGGTAGGTTGGGGGAGGTGTTGGCGTTTAGCCGCGGTAGAAGGCTGACCCTAAGTCAGCGTAGAACGAGACTGCTTCCTCGTTGTCCATGAGAATGTTGTCGTCAAGAGTTTCCATTACGCTGAGGTACCTTGGCTCCGGATGTCGTTGTTCGGTGGTCATCCTTCTCATTAGCTGATTCGGGTGGTCGATGATGTTCTGTACTAGTCTTTTCGCTGAGAGGACTAGGTATTTGTCCAGCGGGATCATGTTGGCTACGGAGTAAAGATATTCGTTCCTGTAGTGTTTCTGCCGCTGCCGGTTGTAGTACAGTCCGGTGCAAACCCTGAGTATCTTCCTTTCGAATACTTGAAGCTCCTTCATGGCTGTCTTCGAGATTGAAAACCAGACTGGGAAGGAGTAGCTGATGACTGGTCGTAAAAGCTGCTTGTAGATTAGTATCTTCGTTGGCTGGCTTAGTCCTGTCCTTTTCTTCATCAATGGGTGTAGACGGTGAAAGGCCCAACTGGCTTTTTTGAGCACATTTCTCGAGTGTGGGTTGAACCTGAGTAACTCATTGAAGAGAATTCCCAGGTACTTCACATTCTTTTTGGCAGCAATGGTGGATCAATCAGGGAGTCTCAAGACCAGATTTCTGCAGTTGGCTGCGGAGCGAATACCTTTACCAGTTGAGGGCCTCCTGAAGCAGACAAGTTCCGACTTGGAAGTGTTGATTCGGATGCCCCATCGCTTGTAAAAATTAAACAGTCTGTCGATGTGTGCTTCTACTTTCCGGACAGCGATAAACGGTGACATTGAAGACGCATAGGTGAGCGAGTCATCAGCATAAAGCAGGTTCTCGCATCCAATTGGGGCAGGCTGGTCGGATGTCATCAGGCTGTAGAGGAAGGGGCCAAGTTTTGAGCCTTGGGCGACTCCGGCTCTGATACTCTTCATGGTTGACTTACAGTTGTCCAGTTGAACGAAAAATTTCCTGAAAGAAAGAAAAGAAAAAAGAATTTTTATTAGTGGCGGTGGAACCTGTAAAAGATGAAGTTTATGTATTAGCGCTTCAATCCAAACGCTATCAAATGCTTTCTCGACATCCAGAAAGCATCCGACGGTGACACGATGACTGTTAAGGGAGGTGGTAATATCGTGTTGGAACTTCAGCAGCGGATGCAGCGTTGAGTGCTTTTCTCGAAAGCCAAACTGCATGTCAGGGATGATTGAATTTTCACTGCAGAAATTCTTCAGTCTCCGGAGGATTATTTCTTCCAGCAATTTGCTAATATTGTTGAGAAGTGAAATTGGCCTGTAGTTGGTTATTAAGTTGGAAGCACCTTTCTTTGGGATAGCCACAATCTTTGCTGTTTTCCACGTCTGGGGGAAGTAGCAGTTGTTGATGCAGTTGTTGAGGATGATTGTGAGGAAGATCATAACTGCTTGTGGAAACCGTTTCAGGATGTAATTAGACACGCCATCTGGTCCAGCTGATTTTTTTGGCTTAGAATTGCCGATGATCTCTGCTACCTCCTCAAGATTGCATAGATGTGGACTATCGGTGGGATCACTTGCTGGATTGGTGTCATCAAAACTGATTATATCCGGATTTGGCTGTAGGGTCTGTTGAATTGATGCATCAACTTCTTGTAGGAAGGTTGGGTCAGTAGGAGGGTTCGGTGTGAAGTTTCCTTCGAAGTAGTTGGCGAACGCTTCCACCTTGTCCTGGGTTGAAGTAGCTTCAATGTTGTTGCTGATGATGGCATCAGGCATCTGTGGCTGTTTTCCAATGATCCTATTGATGTTTTTGAAGGCATCAGGACCCGGCTTAATTGCTTTCAGACGTCTCTGGTACTGGATATTGTTGTGGTGTTGAATAGAGTTCCGGAACATGATGTTGACTTGCTGAAGCTCATTCCAAACTGTCTGGTAGTTGATATTTGTCGTATTTAGCTCGCTTTGATGGATCCGCTGGAGTCGTTTTCTTAGCCGCTGTCTGTGAGCATATAAGCTCTGGATGTACTCAGGAAGATGTTGGTACCTGTCCTTAGATGTCCTAGGCCGCTTTTGCTTCTCCAGGGCTTCAGATACGGCATGCTCAAGGTTGTCAATGGCTGCATCAATTTCACTATTCAGCAGATTTCTATTTGAAGGTGGGAGACTTATGTTGTCTTCGATGTCCCTGTGAAGTCTTTCAATATCCAGCCGTCTGAAGTTGATGAAGTTCTCCGGAGCTGCGGTTGTTAGAAGTATGGGTTGGTTGAGGTTGATGGATAGTTGAACAGCTTCATGGTCCGAGTCACTGTGCACAATTGTACAGATATAATTCCGGATTTCTGGAAGAATATGTACGAGGTTGGAGGAGGCCAGGAAGAAGTCCAGTGTTGATGGCGTTCTAGGGAATGTGGGTTTCGGTTGGGATATAACCACCAGAGAATGGTCATTGCTGTTTAGTTCCATCCAGTCAACAATTGCTTTGCCTTCGCTGCTGATTTTGGAGTCAAACCATAGGTGATGTCTCGCGTTGAAATCACCTCCAATGATGCCGTACGTGCTTTGCTTCAGAATGTTGTTGAGGATGAACAGGTCACTATGTATGTTCCTTGCAGAAGATGTGCACTTGAAGTATGTGCTGATGACCGTAAGGGTCTCACCTCTTCCAAGGGACAATGTGATGGCGGTGGCTTCACTAGTCTGTAGTCCTGGGATGATGACTTCTGTTGTATTGGGGGAGAATTTGTCTCTTATGAAGACTGCTGTTCCAACACGATCATCGTTTTTGTCCTGCCGGTAGGTTTTGAATCCTTTGATGTTGATGTTGTTACGTTTGGTTACTTTCGTCTCACTGATGAGGGCAATGTCGGGGGTGTTGTTCTTCATGAATATGTTGAATGACGTCCTCTTATCTAGGCTGTATAATGAATTAACATTATACGTCAGGATGCGGAGTTTCTTCAGTGGCATATTTCGAAGACGAAGGCGGCCAAGACCGCGGACTTGTCTTTATCACTTAGTTGATTGTAGTTGGATGGGACGGCATTCCGGGCTTTATCCATAATGGAGATGAGGTTGGACCCGAGGAGCCGCTGGACTTCAAAGTTGAGGTTCATGGATGGGGAAGTTGCTGGGGTTCTGGTTGGTTTAACAGGCACTGTCTTCACAGGGATGGTTTTGGTTGGAATCCTTGGCTGCTGTTGATGCTGCGTTTTTGTTGCTGATGGTCTGGGTGTCGAACTTTGTCTGGCCATTGCTGCATAGCTGACTGATGGACGGGTAACCACACAGGCTGATTTAGCGACAAACTTTTTGTGTGCCTTCTTCTCAGCTATCACCTTGTTCCTCTCTGTCAAGCGGGCCTTTAGAGTGGGGCAGCCCTTGAAGCTCGCAGGATGTCCTTCTTTCTGGCAGTTGGCACACCAGACGTCCAGTCCTGTGTTCTCCTTTCGCTTGCATTGTCCAGGCTCGTGGTCTTCCTTGCACTTGACGCACACGTATTGGCGGCCACAGTTGGTGGCTACGTGTCCGAAGCGCTGGCAGTTGCGGCACTGAACGATGTCGTTGTTCTTCATTCGCTCCCAATGAACCCTCTGGTTCATTATAAGGGTCTTGGAGCACGCTTCATTAAGGTCGCACGTCTTTGAAACTTCAACGACAAAGTTGTTGTACTGCTTTGTCTTTGCCTTCTTGGATTTGAAGTGTGTGACTGAGATTATTGGGAGTCCCTCGATGCGAAGCTCATCTTCAACTTCTATGGCTGAACAGGTAAAATGAATACCTTTCAATAGAAGAAGGTTCTTCCTGTCTTCCCTTGGCGTAAAGGAGTTGAACTGTATCTTCATGGTTTTTAGATATTTCTTGCTGGCTTCGAATGATGTTCTGTCCTGGGCATTGATGATGGTGGTCTTTGTGCTCCTGTTTTTGAAAGTCACCGATATGTTACTTGCTTTGCAGTGTCTCCTTATCTCGGCGACACTTCCGGAGAAGCAAAATATCGGAGGCATTCCAGGACCTTTGCTTGGGTTGACGGCAGCTGTGTCAAGGGTTGTCTTTGGTGTCTGTGCAGGAGCAGATTTAGAGGCTGCTATTGCCTTGATGGCAGCCGATGAAGTTGATGCTGTTGGGGTATCTTCAAGTTTGGCTGGCACTTGCTTCTTTGTCTGGATTTTAGGTGACCCTTCGTCCAATTGGGGGCGCTTAGTTGTGACGTCCTTTTGTGCAGTTTTTCCCGCTTTGCGTGGTCTTTTCTGACCAGGTAAAGGGGAATCGCTGAAGTCGTCCTCTGAGCTTACTTCCGAAGTCTGGCTGGGTGGAAGTTCTTCGCTAACATCTTCTTTATCGCTCTCTTCAGAGTGCTCTTCAGAATCGTCGTAACTGGATGAGTCACAGCTAGGAGCATCTCCTATCTCCATACTGTCACCTTCTTCGCTGTTTTCTTCGATATGTTGTTCCTCTTTACTTTTGTTTGGGATAACATACTTGCTGAAAAGCTGGCTGAGCCTTGGTTCATAATCAGGCAGGTGGGTGACTATCCTGGCCAGCATTGCGTCGACAGAAGCAAATGCTGAATCCGGATTAAATGGTTCATCCATTTTCGGCTTAACTTCACTTTTATTTATTTTTGTTTACAACACTGACAACACGCAAAATATTTATTTTTAAAAAAACCTTTATTCCGCGAATTATTCAGGGTAAGCACTTGTTAACCGCAGGTAGCCCGCAGGTATACCTGAGTTACACTAAAATTTTTATTTATTTCGGGGTGGATTTTTTTTCTTCCGCTTAACATGCACACGCACTGAACGATGTACCGGGTGATTATTGATTATTATAGAAGTAGCAAAAGTTGCGAGCTTAAGTCATAAAATTGGGTTCTTTTGGCTCCGTTCGGATGTTCTTTTTCAACAACTACACAAACAACCAATCACAATTAAGATTGCCAAGAAAGAAGAAGTATAAATAGTTGTGTCTTTATGGTGTGTGACACAGTTTGGCAGTGACTATTGTGTAGTGCAGTTCAGTTTTCAGTTTAGTGAAGTGTTTTTAATAAAATAAAAAAAATAAAATGACTGGTCGCGGCAAAGGTGGAAAAGGTTTGGGCAAAGGCGGAGCTAAACGCCATCGAAAAGTGTTGCGTGATAATATCCAAGGAATAACAAAACCAGCAATTCGTCGTTTAGCTCGTCGCGGAGGTGTAAAGCGTATTTCTGGTTTAATTTACGAAGAAACACGTGGTGTTTTAAAAGTTTTTCTGGAAAATGTTATCCGTGATGCTGTTACCTACACCGAACACGCTAAGCGTAAAACAGTTACAGCTATGGATGTAGTTTACGCTTTGAAGAGACAAGGGCGTACTCTATACGGTTTCGGAGGTTAAAAAAAATTATCCAGTTAATGATATATTAACAAACAATCGGTCCTTTTCAGGACCACAAATAAATCTGAAAGAGATATAAAATTGAATTTTTCAACAAAAAAAGTATACAATTTTCCAATTTTTTTTTTTTTTTTTTATACAATAATTTGTTTTCAATAAAGTAATTATGCGATTTACCAGTATTTTATTGCTTCGCCGTAGTGTCTGTTTTATTTTTTACCTGAATTTTGATTGCCCCACGGTACCTGCCCGCAGAATACTTTTTTTTCAACATAAAATTATTTTCCAGAAAATCATATTTTTTTTTGTAGTAATAAAAAAAAAAACAAAATGAAAATGTATCTTTTAATAAATTGATTTTTCAGTCCCAAAATAAAAACTTATTGTAAAGAAAATGAAACTACATTTTTTTTAGCAACGAAAGAACCAAATGTAAAATCAAAAATTATCTCTTTATCGAATTGATTTGTCGTCCTGAAAAGGACGGTTTTTTTTGTTTGGTTTTGTTTTGCGACGAGATTTAGGCACTTTTTTCTGTCTTCTTTGGAAGCAAAACAGCTTGAATATTAGGAAGAACACCTCCTTGTGCGATAGTTACACCAGAAAGCAATTTATTTAATTCCTCATCGTTGCGGATAGCCAATTGCAAATGGCGGGGAATAATTCTGGTTTTTTTATTGTCACGAGCAGCATTTCCCGCCAATTCCAAAACTTCTGCCGCCAAATATTCCATGACAGCTGCTAAATACACTGGGGCACCAGCTCCGACGCGCTCAGCATAGTTTCCTTTTCGAAGCAAACGATGAATTCGACCCACAGGAAATTGTAATCCAGCACGATTTGAACGGGACTTTGCCTTTCCCTTCACTTTTCCACCTTTACCACGACCAGACATTTTTACTTTTTTTTTAAACGAATAAAATATTTAATACGAAATAGTCAAAGCTATTTTTTTTTTTTTTATTTTTCACTGTTCACTCTATCACTGCACAACGTATAATGGCTAAAACGACAAAACGCGCTTTTATTTATACCAAATTTTCTGAATGCTCACAGATAAAAAGAGACAGCTGTCGAAGTACAAACACTGACGCAGAGAGAGAATAAAAAGGAGACCAAAATGAAAATTTTTCACAGTTTTCGTTCAGTCGTGAGTGTGTACAGTTCTAAATAGTTACAGTGAAGTAAATAGTGAAAATAAAAAAATAATAAAATGCCGCCTAAAACTAGTGGAAAAGCAGCAAAGAAGGCCGGAAAGGCACAAAAAAATATCACCAAGACCGATAAGAAGAAGAAGCGCAAGAGGAAGGAAAGCTACGCAATCTACATTTACAAAGTTCTTAAGCAAGTTCATCCTGATACCGGAATTTCATCAAAGGCAATGAGTATCATGAACAGCTTTGTGAATGATATCTTCGAAAGAATTGCCGCCGAAGCATCGCGTTTGGCTCACTACAACAAGCGTTCGACAATCACAAGTCGGGAAATTCAGACTGCCGTGCGATTGTTGTTGCCTGGTGAACTTGCCAAGCATGCTGTTAGTGAGGGAACTAAGGCAGTTACCAAATATACTAGCTCGAAGTAATTTATTAATTTCTTCAAAAATGGCCCTTTTCAGGGCCGCAAAAATTTCAATTAAGAGATACAAAAGAATTTTCAAAAAAAAATTGAAAAATGTCTGCATTTGGCAGGATTTCTATAAGTAAAAAAAAGAACTGAAAATTTGACGAGTTTTTTTTTCAATATTTCAAAATTTCCTGTAAGTAAAAAAAAAAACTGAAAATTCTCTGCATTTGACGAGATTTTTTCAATATTTCAAAGAGTTTTCAACAAACAGAAAAAATATTGAAAATTCTCTGCATTTGGCTGGAATGCACCAAATGATTTAATAAATTTTCAAAAATAAAAATAATATATTGAAAATTTTCTGCATTTTGCTGGAGCAAAAAAAGAAAAAAAAACATCGGAAAATTCTATACATTTGGCGGGATTTTCATGTTTTAATAAAACAATTATTGAAATTTTTCAACATTTGGCGGGATTTTCTTTTTTTTAACGAGTGCTGGGTTTAACCAGATTAAAAAAAAAAAAAATATATTCTTCATAGATATTTTGAAAATTGTTTGATAATTCGAATGTTAGAAATGGGGTTGTTTTCCATCGAGATAGTGCAAGTGCAAGTGCAAGTGCAAGACACCGCCTCCTATACTACTTAAAAAAAAAAAAAAATGAATTTTTATCTCTTTTTTGATTTATTTTGTAGTCCTGAAAAGGACTGTGGATTTATGTTTTTTAATTTCAACAAATTGAAATTACTTTTTGGCTTTTTTGGCAGCAGAGACGGCTTTTTTTGGCTTTGCAGCAGATGCTGTCGCCGATTTAGCTTTCGGCACTTTAGGCTTTGGAGCAGCAGCCTTTGCCTTTGTTGGCTTTGCTTTCACTGCACTAGTTTTCTTAGCACTTTTCACTTTTGGCTTTTCAACCTTCTTAATTTTATCAGCACTTTTTTTCGTTGAAGCGGCGGCGGCAGCTTTCTTCACTTTTTTTTCACCAGCTACCTTTTTTAATTTTTTATCACCGGCAGCAGCAGCCTTTGGTTTAGCAGCAGATTTTTTCTTTTCGGCGGAAGATTTTGCTTTAGGTTCTTTGTTTGCATTTGCTGACAATTTAAACGAACCTGCAGCACCTTTTCCCTTTGTTTGCACTAATTTACCACTAATCACTGCACCTTTTAAATATTTTTTAATAAACGGAGCAAGTTTTTGCACATCAACTTTGTATGTAGCAGCGATATATTTTTTGATTGCCAAAAGCGAAGAGCCACCGCGTTCTTTCAATGTTTTAATGGCGGCATCAACCATTTGCTGAGTAGGAGGATGAGTTGGTGTTGATTTTGGTTTTTTTGAACCACTGGCAGCAGCAGCCTTCTTGGGTTTTTTTTCCGCAACAATTGCAGGAGACGCGGCGATAGTATCGGACATTTTCTTTTTTTTTTTTTTACTTTAACTTGCGTCTGGCAATATTAAAAAAAAAAACACACTTTAACACGTCACTAGTCACTTTTTATAATTTTCAGACGCCACATGCAGCACATAGACTTCCTAAAACTGAGAATCAACGAGAACGAAGGTCTACAAAAAATTCATTTTGAACATAATTTGCACACTTTTGCATCTTAGGTTCCTCTTAAAACTTACAAAATTTACATGATTGCAGTCGAAAATGTAAAAAATAACTTATCACATTCATTCTTACAATAATAATAGATCATTTATTTGATAAATTTTTTTAAATAAAAGTATCTATCACTGCACAAATTATAATTAAAGTCAATGTTTGGTGGTATTTTTTCAATACTTACGTTTAAGAATGCCCATAATTTATAAATAAAATACATATTCATCTCAGAATTATTTTTCTCATAAAGCTGATAGTTCATTTAAACAAAATAATAAAAAATTTCATCGAAATGTCTAGTGATTTCTTTTGAATTAAATTAAAACAACTTGAGTAATGAAACGCATATAAGTTTTTTGTCTAGGCGTTGGCATTGTCTTAGGAAATTAGTTTTACGTTCGTATACTATTAAAATAAGCAAACAAAATATTATTTAATTACTTCAATTTATAAATAAACACATAAAAATTGCTTTTTACATCGCTAACCAACATTTACTAACTTTTCAATGCTTTTTGTTGACCATATTGATAAATGTATGAAAAAAGTAGAATTACCTAAGCATAATTGGGCGCCAAAAATGCTACGCATTTCATTTTACTTGTTATTTTTTGTGTGTGTGTTACTCGTATCTAATGGAATTTCATTCTTTTTGTATATCTTTTTAGTATAATAATTGTTTATCCAAATATTTTATGAAATATTGAGTGCTAAAAACAGTATATTTTGCTTTACTACAATCATAAAAAAAAAATAATAATACATCTATAAAATAAAAAAAACTACCTATATTTGATTTTACCCTGGATAATGTATAAACAAAAAATGAAATTTAATTTTATCTCTTTTAGATTTTTTGTGGTCCTGAAAAGGACCGTTGAATATTGTTGTTTTGACGATTTAAGCACGTTCGCCACGAATGCGTCTAGCCAATTGAATGTCTTTTGGCATAATTGTGACACGCTTAGCATGGATGGCGCACAAATTGGTATCTTCAAAAAGACCAACTAAATAAGCTTCACTGGCTTCTTGAAGCGCCATAACAGCCGAACTCTGGAAACGCAAATCAGTTTTGAAATCTTGAGCAATTTCACGAACTAAACGTTGGAAAGGTAATTTGCGAATCAGCAATTCAGTGCACTTCTGGTAGCGACGAATTTCACGAAGAGCAACAGTTCCTGGACGATAACGATGTGGTTTTTTTACACCTCCTGTAGCTGGAGCACTTTTACGAGCTGCCTTTGTAGCCAGCTGCTTGCGTGGCGCCTTTCCACCGGTCGATTTACGGGCAGTTTGCTTTGTACGCGCCATTTTTTTTTTTTTTTTTTTCACTGGTTTCACAATAAATTCACAGCACGAGCACAATTTATTTTTCACAAAAATTCTTTTTCATTCACTTCACTAGAGGGAGAGAGAGACTTGGCACTTGCACTTGCTTTATAATATTTTATTATAGAAGTAGCAAAAGTTGCGAGCTTAAGTCATAAAATTGGGTTCTTTTGGCTCCGTTCGGATGTTCTTTTTCAACAACTACACAAACAACCAATCACAATTAAGATTGCCAAGAAAGAAGAAGTATAAATAGTTGTGTCTTTATGGTGTGTGACACAGTTTGGCAGTGACTATTGTGTAGTGCAGTTCAGTTTTCAGTTTAGTGAAGTGTTTTTAATAAAATAAAAAAAATAAAATGACTGGTCGCGGCAAAGGTGGAAAAGGTTTGGGCAAAGGCGGAGCTAAACGCCATCGAAAAGTGTTGCGTGATAATATCCAAGGAATAACAAAACCAGCAATTCGTCGTTTAGCTCGTCGCGGAGGTGTAAAGCGTATTTCTGGTTTAATTTACGAAGAAACACGTGGTGTTTTAAAAGTTTTTCTGGAAAATGTTATCCGTGATGCTGTTACCTACACCGAACACGCTAAGCGTAAAACAGTTACAGCTATGGATGTAGTTTACGCTTTGAAGAGACAAGGGCGTACTCTATACGGGGGTTGGCTACGTTTTCCCGAATAACGTTTTCCCGAATCACGTTTTCCCGAATCACGTTTGCCCGAATTGTAGTAGGTACATTTATGTCTGAAAGCGACATCTCTGTATCGAATTTCATTCTCATAGTGTTTAGTGACACTAATTGCTGAGAATCAACGAGAACGAAGATTCCTACTATTGTACTATTTTTTCAATATGTAGAAGACTTCACTGCATTGAAGCCACTCCCCCTTTTTTAAAGTATATAAGGAGTATTGCATGCAAAAATAATTTCAGTTCTTTTTAGGACTCGGTAGAGGCTAGACCTCATTAAGAGATAGAAGTTGATTTTTCAATTAGGTTGTTGGGTTTGGGTGACTGACGTGACGACGTTGACGGTGTCAATAGCTTGGTGTCGTGCACAAGTTTTGGCGGGAAATTTTCAATTTTTTTTTTTAAGTCAATTTTTATTTAAGCGCGAGATGCTTGTTTTGGCGGGAGAATTTTCTATATTTTTTTATATAAAAATTAATTCTTATTTAAGCGCAAAACTGCTTTTAAGCATGACGACGATTTTCGTGCCGAAGTTTTGGCGGGAGAATTATGCGCTAAACGCCTTTTAGGTATAAATAAAAATTAATAAACAGAGTTTCGTGATTTGATTTTATGAGAATCAACAGGAACGAACCTCCAAAGAAGTCAACACCAAAAATGTATAAAAGGAGGAGTCATTCTAAATTAATCTTCAGTTCTTATTAGAACTCAGAGGAGATCGGACCGGTCTCTTCTAGATAAAGAAATATTTTAAAGAGCTATTAACATGATTTTCAATTGGTTGGGGGGTGACCGACGGCAGGAACGACGACGACTACTTTGACGGCCATGACGACGAAGGCTACGACGTTGACGACCATAGTAGGTATGAAGGTTTGGTCTGGAACTGGGACAAGGGGTCAATTATTTTTTGTTTTGCAAAATTTATTAAAATGACAACTCAATTTTTTTTAAAATTTCATACAAAAAAAATTTGACGGAGGTGGGTCTCGAACTGGGACAAAAGTTGTGGAGGTGAGTCTGGAACTGGGACAAAGGATCATTTTCTTGCAAAATTTATTACAATGAGAACCTTAGTTTTTTTTTTGTTACTTTCATAAAAAAAACTTTTTTGTAAATTATTTAAATAAATTGCTTTTGCACCAAATGTTTTTTTAAGAAATAAACAAAATAAAAATACTTTTGTTTTTTCGTAATTAATTTTTCGATGACAAGTTGAGAAAATTAATCAATAGCTTGCTTGAGCAGAGGTTCTTTGGGTGGCCCGCTGGTTTTCATGATTCTAACTCCGTTTTTTGGTGCTCTGTCCCACTCACGCTACTCCGTTGCTCCGTTTCCTTTATGTACGTCAAAAATATGTTTAAAAAAAAAAATCTGCAAATTTCTTTAGATTACAGAGCGAGGGAATGGTATTTCGAGGTTTTGATAATTTCTGAATTTTGCGGCGGAAGACAATGTCAAGACCCCATCAAAAAAGGACAACAATATTTTGTTTTCGCTCTGTTATAATAAAATTTCGAATATTTTCTTCTTGTTTTTGACGTTAAAAACGGGTAAGAAAGCTCAATTTTTTTGGTTCGCTCTGATTGATTCTCATTAATCCGCACTAACATATTATTATGAAGAAACAATTTTAAAATAGTGATTTCAAGTGAGTTTTAAGTGTATATAAAGTGTCTTTAAAAACTAAATTTTACAGTGACAATCAGCAAAAAATTTAAAATGGAGTCTGCAGATATTGCCAATGTAAGTATAAGTGACATACCTTTTGTGACTGTGATTTTTCTTAAGTGTGACAACGTGCTAGTGATATGATATTTTTTTAAATGTGAAAATTGTGGCAGTGATATCATATGTTGTTTTCTTGTTTTGGAGACTATTTCCGTTCCCTCAAGTGCTTTATTGATTCAATCAGGCTAAACGTCAGTAAAAAATAAAATTGTGTTAAAAAATACGTGAATAATTTAAAAGTGGCTTTTTGATAATTTATTTGAAAAAAGGATTAATTTTAGTTCGTGTGCCTTCTTAAAAAAAAAGTATAAACTTGGGAAATTTGAGTGAACATTTTTAAATGGCCGCAATTTTCTTTTTGAACTCCTTTTTTTTCTGTAAGAGACTAAAAGTCTTTAAATTAGACTACACGTCAAACAAAGTTGAAGTTGTTTCTATCTTTGTGTGAAAAACTGAATGCGATAAGATTTTTTCTTAATCAAAGTTCCTAATACATTGAAGTGAAGTTCTTATATTGTTTTATTAATTTTGGAGTTTTTGTGCACCTTTTTCTAACTTCTTGTCTTTTTTTCAATTTACAGGTTACTTATTCGAAACGTGGAGAGCCGAAGCTCGAACATGATGGTTATCTGTACCATATGGAAAAATCATTCAATGATAAGACATACTGGTGTTGCGGGGAAAGAAAGTCCCTTACATGTAAGGCCCGAATAACTACAGTTCAGTCGAGTAACAGCTATGTGATAAAACGAAAATCCGGTGAACATAGCCATGCCCCGCTGGCCTTCGAAAAGGAAATTTCAGACGCCAATGTCCATTTGAAGACCATGGCACAGGGAGCCCTTCCGCCAAGCGTGATTATAAGGGACACAACTATGAGGCTACAGCCGGTTTGTAGACCCCACCTGCCATCAAAACATGCTCAAAAAATGAAGATCTTCCGAGCGCGAGCAAGTCAAACGAAAGAACCCGAAAGCCTTGAGGAGATTCATATACCGGAGAGGCTGCGCTTTATTGATGGCGAGTTGTTTGTGTTGGGAGAAAGTATATACTCGACTGGCAAAAATATCATGCTGGGCACCAGGAGTACTGTGCAGCTACTTTCGCAATCCAAATGCTGGCTGGTGGATGGTACTTTTGCAGTGGTACCCACAATAATGGGCCAGTTGTTTTCGGTCCATGGGTATATAAATGGCATTGTTGTGCCTATGATTTTCTGCCTCATGAGCAGCAAATCGAGTGAAGCCTATGAAGAATTCTGGCTGCAATTATTGCTATTCGCTTGCAACAACAATTTACCCATGCAGCCGGACGTCATATTGTCTGACTTTGAAAGGGCAATAATTACATCAGCATCCTCATTTTTCCAAGATGCGGAGACCCACGGCTGCCTTTTCCATTTCGGCCAAATAATTTGGAGGAAGGTCCAAAGTCTTGGTCTTGCGAGGATGTACGGAAGGCAGGAAGCCTTCTGCAATGAAGTGAGGATGCTGAAGGCGTTGGCGTTCGTTCCTGCAGAGGAAGTGCCAGATTACTTTGCAGAACTTTACACCTCCCTCCAACATGAACAAAGCAGAATTCTTGCAAAGTGGTTTGAAAAAAACTACATAGGGACAGCAACAAACCGAGCAAGATATCACCCATCGTTTTGGACCACCGGGGCAGCTTCAAGCGAGCGATACTTCCCACGAACACAAAACAGTGTGGAGGCTTGGCATCGTCGCTTAAAAGTGGTAGTCGGCCAGACTCATGCTGGGCTTTATAAACTTATAGGTGACCTTGCCAAGGAAACAGTTATGGCAAAACTGGCAGTGGAAAGAGTTCAGAGAGGAGAAGCTCCACCAATGACCAAGACAATGAAGAAGAATGAACGGCTGCAACAAGTCGTAGCTCAACGGCCATTATTAGGTAAGGTGCAATATCTCACAAATATTGCACATAACCTCAACATCGCTTAAGATAAAGCAACTACTTGATGATTCACAATCCGTCCTTTTCAGGACGACCAAAAATTAATAAAGAGATAAACAATTATTTTATTAATTTAGCTTCCAGATATTCATAGTTACAACATTTATGGTAAGCTTGAAATAATTTCTATAATTCTGAATGATGTAAAAACTATATTTTTTAATTACTTCAAGATTATGAAGATGCATATCAAAAGTTGCTAGGTTTAGCAATATATCTAAAAATATTTTTTTTTAAGTTTTGGAAAAAAACTTTTGAACAAACTTTTTTTTTATTTTTTAGAAAGGGCACTTCCTAGATCACAGACATGCATCTTATAAGTTGCTAGGACGCTTAGCTCAACCACAAATCATGTTTAAAGGTGAAGACTTTGATGCCTCTAGGACACTTAGTTTAGCCGCAAATCGCGTTTAAAGATAAAAGTCAATTTTTCCTAAAATTCGATGCATTAATTGAGCTCCAATGTTAATTTTTCTTGAGCAACAGTACCTTGGTGAGTGAGGCATGTATGGGGGGCATGCTGCCGCCCTGAAACCCCCCTCCTTGGGCTCACTGTAGGATTTAGGGTATGCAAAGTTTCTTTTGCATTTAAAAATCTGAATTTAAAGACACTTTGAATTCATGAATTTTAGAAGTTAAGTCCCAAATTTGAATAAATTTTTTTGAAAGTTTTCGAAAAAAACTTTTTCACCAACTTTTTTTTTATTTTTAAGAACTGACAAAGTCCTTGATCACGAATATGCATTCTATACATCGCTAGGACGCTTAGTTTAGCCGCAAATCGTGTTTAAAGATGTAAACTTTGATGCCTCTAGGACGCTTAGTTTAGCCGCAAATCGCGTTTAAAGATAAAAGTCAATTTTTCCTAAAATTCGATGCATTAATTGAGCTCCAATGTTAATTTTTCTTGAGCAACAGTACCTTGGTGAGTGAGGCATGTATGGGGGGCATGCTGCCGCCCTGAAACCCCCCTGCTTGGGCTCACTGTAGGATTTGGGGTATGCAAAGTTTCTTTTGCATTTAAAAATCTGAAATTAAAGACACTTTGAATTCATGAATTTTAGAAGTTAAGTCCCAAATTTGAATAAATTTTTTTGAAAGTTTTCGAAAAAAACTTTTTCACCAACTTTTTTTTTATTTTTAAGAACTGACAAAGTCCTTGATCACGAATATGCATTCTATACATCGCTAGGACGCTTAGTTTAGCCGCAAATCGTGTTTAAAGATGTAAACTTTGATGCCTCTAGGACGCTTAGTTTAGCCGCAAATCGCGTTTAAAGATAAAAGTCAATTTTTCCTAAAATTCGATGCATTAATTGAGCTCCAATGTTAATTTTTCTTGAGCAACAGTACCTTGGTGAGTGAGGCATGTATGGGGGGCATGCTGCCGCCCTGAAACCCCCCTGCTTGGGCTCACTGTAGGATTTGGGGTATGCAAAGTTTCTTTTGCATTTAAAAATCTGAATTTAAAGACACTTTGAATTCATGAATTTTAGAAGTTAAGTCCCAAATTTGAATAAATTTTTTTGAAAGTTTTCGAAAAAAACTTTTTCACCAACTTTTTTTTTATTTTTAAGAACTGACAAAGTCCTTGATCACGAATATGCATTCTATACATCGCTAGGACGCTTAGTTTAGCCGCAAATCGTGTTTAAAGATGTAAACTTTGATGCCTCTAGGACGCTTAGTTTAGCCGCAAATCGCGTTTAAAGATAAAAGTCAATTTTTCCTAAAATTCGATGCATTAATTGAGCTCCAATGTTAATTTTTCTTGAGCAACAGTACCTTGGTGAGTGAGGCATGTATGGGGGGCATGCTGCCGCCCTGAAACCCCCCTCCTTGGGCTCACTGTAGGATTTGGGGTATGCAAAGTTTCTTTTGCATTTAAAAATCTGAATTTAAAGACACTTTGAATTCATGAATTTTAGAAGTTAAGTCCCAAATTTGAATAAATTTTTTTGAAAGTTTTCGAAAAAAACTTTTTTTACCAACTTTTTTTTATTTTTAAGAACTGACACATTCCTTGATCACGAATATGCATTCTATACATCGCTAAGACGCTTAGTTTAGCCGCAAATCGTGTTTAAAGATGTAAACTTTGATGCCTCTAGGACGCTTAGTTTAGCCGCAAATCGCGTTTAAAGATAAAAGTCAATTTTTCGTATAATTCGATGCATCAATTGAGCGCCAATGTTAATTTTTCTTGAGAAATTGTACCTTGGGTGGCCCGCTTCGCGGGTTCTCAGGATTTTAACCCTCTTTTTTGGTCCTCTGTCCCGCTCACGCAACTCCGTTGCTCCGCTTAGGGCATTTAAAGTCGTCAGGCAGGCGCCAATGTTTACAGTTTTCTTGGCCAACAGTACCTTGGGTGGCCCGCTTCGCGGGTTCTCAGGATTTTAACCCTCTTTTTTGGTCCTCTGTCCCGCTCACGCAACTCCGTTGCTCCGCTTAGGGTATTTAAAGTCGTCAGGCAGGCGCCAATGTTTACAGTTTTCTTGGCCAACAGTACCTTGGGTGGCCCGCTTCGCGGGTTCTCAGGATTTTAACCCTCTTTTTTGGTCCTCTGTCCCGCTCACGCAACTCCGTTGCTCCGCTTAGGGTATTTAAAGTCGTCAGGCAGGCGCCAATGTCAACAGTTTTCTTGGCTAACAGTACCTTGGGTGGCCCGCTTCGCGGGTTCTCAGGATTTTAACCCTCTTTTTTGGTCCTCTGTCCCGCTCACGCAACTCCGTTGCTCCGCTTAGGGTATTTAAAGTCGTCAGGCAGGCGCCAATGTTTACAGTTTTCTTGGCCAACAGTACCTTGGGTGGCCCGCTTCGCGGGTTCTCAGGATTTTAACCCTCTTTTTTGGTCCTCTGTCCCGCTCACGCAACTCCGTTGCTCCGCTTAGGGTATTTAAAGTCGTCAGGCAGGCGCCAATGTCAACAGCTTTCTTGGCCAACAGTACCTTGGGTGGCCCGCTTCGCGGGTTCTCAGGATTTTAACCCTCTTTTTTGGTCCTCTGTCCCGCTCACGCAACTCCGTTGCTCCGCTTAGGGTATTTAAAGTCGTCAGGCAGGCGCCAATGTCGACAGTATATTGCGTGGCTTGCCTAGCCCGGAAAAATTACCTTATATTCATAGCTTGATCAATTTAATATCCCTTTACAATCTTTTATTTAGTCCTGAAAAGAACTATTGCAGCTAAATTGTACATCAAAAGCGTTTCAAGCTGGATAGCAGAGAAAATTCTGGGCTATTTTCATGGTTTTCTTTGCCATAAGCACTGAAATCGGCCTTGAATCATCGCCACTTTTTAGAGAATCTCAATAAAAATTATTCATTTCATATAAATCTGAGATTTGAAACTGTGAGAATCAACAGGAACGAACATCCAAATAAGTTGACACAAAAAAGTATAAAAGCAAAAGTAATTCCATAATAAAATTCAGTCCTCACTAGGACTCGGTAAGAAAAACATCTCTAAGAGATAAAACTAGAATTTTCAGTTGGCGGGAGTTAAGGTATAAATTAAAAAAAAAATCTATTTTTATTGATATTTTTTTAATAAAAAATTTAATAAATAATTCCAGACCCACCTTTGGCCAGATCCAGACCCATTTTTGTCCAAATTCAGACCCACCTCTGTCCAAATCCACAACCACCTTTGTCCAGATCCAGACCCAACTCCGTCCAGATCCAGACCCACCTCCGTCCAGATCCAACCACACCACTGTCCCAGATCCAGACCCAACCATCCACCAAACCACACAAATTGAAATCCAATTATTATCTCTTTAACTCGAGATGTTACCTCTACAGAGCTCTAAGAAGAACTGAAGATAAATGTCAAAGCACAACCCTTTATATACTTTTCTCAAAAGGGGGAGTGGCTTCGATAAATAATAAATTTACAAAGAAAAACAAAAATAATAACAAAATAAATAAAATATTTGTTCAGAAGTATTAAAAAGTATTGTTTTGAATTATCTGATAATTTTGGATCATTTCAGCCAAATAGTACTAACCCACTAATAGTAGCGAATAATTCGGGCAAACGTGATTCGGGAAACTGAATTTCGGGCAAACGTGATGATCCCCTATACGGTTTCGGAGGTTAAAAAAAATTATCCAGTTAATGATATATTAACAAACAATCGGTCCTTTTCAGGACCACAAATAAATCTGAAAGAGATATAAAATTGAATTTTTCAACAAAAAAAGTATACAATTTTCCAATTTTTTTTTTTTTTTATACAATAATTTGTTTTCAATAAAGTAATTATGCGATTTACCAGTATTTTATTGCTTCGCCGTAGTGTCTGTTTTATTTTTTACCTGAATTTTGATTGCCCCACGGTACCTGCCCGCAGAATACTTTTTTTTCAACATAAAATTATTTTCCAGAAAATCATATATTTTTTTTGTAGTAATAAAAAAAAAAACAAAATGAAAATGTATCTTTTAATAAATTGATTTTTCAGTCCCAAAATAAAAACTTATTGTAAAGAAAATGAAACTACATTTTTTTTAGCAACGAAAGAACCAAATGTAAAATCAAAAATTATCTCTTTATCGAATTGATTTGTCGTCCTGAAAAGGACGGTTTTTTTGTTTGGTTTTGTTTTGCGACGAGATTTAGGCACTTTTTTCTGTCTTCTTTGGAAGCAAAACAGCTTGAATATTAGGAAGAACACCTCCTTGTGCGATAGTTACACCAGAAAGCAATTTATTTAATTCCTCATCGTTGCGGATAGCCAATTGCAAATGGCGGGGAATAATTCTGGTTTTTTTATTGTCACGAGCAGCATTTCCCGCCAATTCCAAAACTTCTGCCGCCAAATATTCCATGACAGCTGCTAAATACACTGGGGCACCAGCTCCGACGCGCTCAGCATAGTTTCCTTTTCGAAGCAAACGATGAATTCGACCCACAGGAAATTGTAATCCAGCACGATTTGAACGGGACTTTGCCTTTCCCTTCACTTTTCCACCTTTACCACGACCAGACATTTTTACTTTTTTTTTAAACGAATAAAATATTTAATACGAAATAGTCAAAGCTATTTTTTTTTTTTTTATTTTTCACTGTTCACTCTATCACTGCACAACGTATAATGGCTAAAACGACAAAACGCGCTTTTATTTATACCAAATTTTCTGAATGCTCACAGATAAAAAGAGACAGCTGTCGAAGTACAAACACTGACGCAGAGAGAGAATAAAAAGGAGACCAAAATGAAAATTTTTCACAGTTTTCGTTCAGTCGTGAGTGTGTACAGTTCTAAATAGTTACAGTGAAGTGAATAGTGAAAATAAAAAAATAATAAAATGCCGCCTAAAACTAGTGGAAAAGCAGCAAAGAAGGCCGGAAAGGCACAAAAAAATATCACCAAGACCGATAAGAAGAAGAAGCGCAAGAGGAAGGAAAGCTACGCAATCTACATTTACAAAGTTCTTAAGCAAGTTCATCCTGATACCGGAATTTCATCAAAGGCAATGAGTATCATGAACAGCTTTGTGAATGATATCTTCGAAAGAATTGCCGCCGAAGCATCGCGTTTGGCTCACTACAACAAGCGTTCGACAATCACAAGTCGGGAAATTCAGACTGCCGTGCGATTGTTGTTGCCTGGTGAACTTGCCAAGCATGCTGTTAGTGAGGGAACTAAGGCAGTTACCAAATATTAGGGCTGTAAAAGTAACGACAAAATCAGTACCCGCATGTTTACGTTACTTTTGGGTCGAGTACTCGTTACTAAAATATCGTTACTCGTTACTTTCGTTACAAACGTATGCGGTATTAAAAATCGAAATCTTGAGAATTTATTTGATGTACCTTAACAATGCAATTTCAGGGCCACTTGAAAAGATATATTATTTGTTCCCAAAAATATAATTTTTTGTCCATCTATCAAGCCATTAACTGTCAAATTTTATTGAAGGATGGCTGCGATCTAAATGAATTAAGAAACCTCTGAAAAATCTAAAAATGTTTGCTCTGAAAAATCGAAATTTTTCAGAATTAATTTTATGTACCGGAGTAATGCGATTTTAGGGCCTTAGAGTGACATTTGGAACGAAATACTATTTTTGCCCTCAAATATAGTTTGTTGTCTTTTTGTCAAGCCATAAATTGTCAAATTCCATTGAAGGATGGCTGCAATCTAAATAAATTAAAAAAAACCTCTGAAAAATCTAAATGTTTGCTTTGAAAATCGAAATTTTTCAGAATTAATTTTGTGTTCCGGAACAATGTGGTTACAGGGTTTTAGGGTGACATTTGGAGTGAAAAATTATTTTTTTCCTCAAATTAGTTTGTTGCCCTTCCGTCAAGCCATGAACTGCCAAATTCCATTGAAGGATGGCTGTGATCTCGAACTTTTCTGCTGAAAAATTGAAATTTTTCAGAATTAATTAAATGTACCTCAACAAGGCCTTAGAGAGTGTCATTTGGACGAAAAATTATTTTTTCCCTAAAACATAGTTTGTTGTCCATCTGTTAAGCTATTAATTGTCAAATTCCATTGAAGGATGGCTACAATAAAGATAGATTAAAATTCATCTTAAAAATCAGACACTTTTACGGGTTATTTACTCCTCCGGAAAAATAGATCTCTATCCCGATTCATGTTTAATTCATACATAAAAACACAAAAGAAATATAGAAGCGTTACTCTGGTTGGTATCGATGCAAGGAATATTTCTCATGTGGTATTTTATTTTCGTTTCGCACATGCGAAAAATGTGACATGCATAATGTGCGATAAGGAATTGTTTGTATGGTATATACCAAGTAACGAAATCGTACGAGTAACGACATCATTTAGGTAGTAACGTTTCGTTACTTGGTATATAAGTGAATACCCGCATCTTAGTTACGAATACATACGATTCGTTACAGCTCTACCAAATATACTAGCTCGAAGTAATTTATTAATTTCTTCAAAAATGGCCCTTTTCAGGGCCGCAAAAATTTCAATTAAGAGATACAAAAGAATTTTCAAAAAAAAATTGAAAATTTTCTGCATTTGGCAGGATTTCTATAAGTAAAAAAAAGAACTGAAAATTTGACGAGTTTTTTTTTCAATATTTCAAAATTTCCTGTAAGTAAAAAAAAAAACTGAAAATTCTCTGCATTTGACGAGATTTTTTCAATATTTCAAAGAGTTTTCAACAAACAGAAAAAATATTGAAAATTCTCTGCATTTGGCTGGAATGCACCAAATGATTTAATAAATTTTCAAAAATAAAAATAATATATTGAAAATTTTCTGCATTTTGCTGGAGCAAAAAAAGAAAAAAAAACATCGGAAAATTCTATACATTTGGCGGGATTTTCATGTTTTAATAAAACAATTATTGAAATTTTTCAACATTTGGCGGGATTTTCTTTTTTTTAACGAGTGCTGGGTTTAACCAGATTAAAAAAAAAAAAATATATTCTTCATAGATATTTTGAAAATTGTTTGATAATTCGAATGTTAGAAATGGGGTTGTTTTCCATCGAGATAGTGCAAGTGCAAGTGCAAGTGCAAGACACCGCCTCCTATACTACTTAAAAAAAAAAAAAAATGAATTTTTATCTCTTTTTTGATTTATTTTGTAGTCCTGAAAAGGACTGTGGATTTATGTTTTTTAATTTCAACAAATTGAAATTACTTTTTGGCTTTTTTGGCAGCAGAGACGGCTTTTTTTGGCTTTGCAGCAGATGCTGTCGCCGATTTAGCTTTCGGCACTTTAGGCTTTGGAGCAGCAGCCTTTGCCTTTGTTGGCTTTGCTTTCACTGCACTAGTTTTCTTAGCACTTTTCACTTTTGGCTTTTCAACCTTCTTAATTTTATCAGCACTTTTTTTCGTTGAAGCGGCGGCGGCAGCTTTCTTCACTTTTTTTTCACCAGCTACCTTTTTTAATTTTTTATCACCGGCAGCAGCAGCCTTTGGTTTAGCAGCAGATTTTTTCTTTTCGGCGGAAGATTTTGCTTTAGGTTCTTTGTTTGCATTTGCTGACAATTTAAACGAACCTGCAGCACCTTTTCCCTTTGTTTGCACTAATTTACCACTAATCACTGCACCTTTTAAATATTTTTTAATAAACGGAGCAAGTTTTTGCACATCAACTTTGTATGTAGCAGCGATATATTTTTTGATTGCCAAAAGCGAAGAGCCACCGCGTTCTTTCAATGTTTTAATGGCGGCATCAACCATTTGCTGAGTAGGAGGATGAGTTGGTGTTGATTTTGGTTTTTTTGAACCACTGGCAGCAGCAGCCTTCTTGGGTTTTTTTTCCGCAACAATTGCAGGAGACGCGGCGATAGTATCGGACATTTTCTTTTTTTTTTTTTACTTTAACTTGCGTCTGGCAATATTAAAAAAAAACACACTTTAACACGTCACTAGTCACTTTTTATAATTTTCAGACGCCACATGCAGCACATAGACTTCCTAAAACTGAGAATCAACGAGAACGAAGGTCTACAAAAAATTCATTTTGAACATAATTTGCACACTTTTGCATCTTAGGTTCCTCTTAAAACTTACAAAATTTACATGATTGCAGTCGAAAGTGTAAAAAATAACTTATCACATTCATTCTTACAATAATAATAGATCATTTATTTGATAAATTTTTTTAAATAAAAGTATCTATCACTGCACAAATTATAATTAAAGTCAATGTTTGGTGGTATTTTTTCAATACTTACGTTTAAGAATGCCCATAATTTATAAATAAAATACATATTCATCTCAGAATTATTTTTCTCATAAAGCTGATAGTTCATTTAAACAAAATAATAAAAAATTTCATCGAAATGTCTAGTGATTTCTTTTGAATTAAATTAAAACAACTTGAGTAATGAAACGCATATAAGTTTTTTGTCTAGGCGTTGGCATTGTCTTAGGAAATTAGTTTTACGTTCGTATACTATTAAAATAAGCAAACAAAATATTATTTAATTACTTCAATTTATAAATAAACACATAAAAATTGCTTTTTACATCGCTAACCAACATTTACTAACTTTTCAATGCTTTTTGTTGACCATATTGATAAATGTATGAAAAAAGTAGAATTACCTAAGCATAATTGGGCGCCAAAAATGCTACGCATTTCATTTTACTTGTTATTTTTTGTGTGTGTGTTACTCGTATCTAATGGAATTTCATTCTTTTTGTATATCTTTTTAGTATAATAATTGTTTATCCAAATATTTTATGAAATATTGAGTGCTAAAAACAGTATATTTTGCTTTACTACAATCATAAAAAAAAAATAATAATACATCTATAAAATAAAAAAAACTACCTATATTTGATTTTACCCTGGATAATGTATAAACAAAAAATGAAATTTAATTTTATCTCTTTTAGATTTTTTGTGGTCCTGAAAAGGACCGTTGAATATTGTTGTTTTGACGATTTAAGCACGTTCGCCACGAATGCGTCTAGCCAATTGAATGTCTTTTGGCATAATTGTGACACGCTTAGCATGGATGGCGCACAAATTGGTATCTTCAAAAAGACCAACTAAATAAGCTTCACTGGCTTCTTGAAGCGCCATAACAGCCGAACTCTGGAAACGCAAATCAGTTTTGAAATCTTGAGCAATTTCACGAACTAAACGTTGGAAAGGTAATTTGCGAATCAGCAATTCAGTGCTCTTCTGGTAGCGACGAATTTCACGAAGAGCAACAGTTCCTGGACGATAACGATGTGGTTTTTTTACACCTCCTGTAGCTGGAGCACTTTTACGAGCTGCCTTTGTAGCCAGCTGCTTGCGTGGCGCCTTTCCACCGGTCGATTTACGGGCAGTTTGCTTTGTACGCGCCATTTTTTTTTTTTTTTTTCACTGGTTTCACAATAAATTCACAGCACGAGCACAATTTATTTTTCACAAAAATTCTTTTTCATTCACTTCACTAGAGGGAGAGAGAGACTTGGCACTTGCACTTGCTTTATAATATTTTATTATAGAAGTATTCAATTCAATCAATTCAATTTCTTTTATTGAACATAATATTTACAATTTGGCTTATAACTAATATTAATACTATGATCTATGATAAAATTTACATTTGTTGGCACATAGGGGGCCTAACGTTATAGAATGTCTTAAGTTTAAGAAATTATAGGAATATAAATTACATGTCAAAATTAATTTTTAAATTAAAAGTCGGCTGACTTAATCGTCCTCAGGGTGTTCATTCCCGGTTGTCAATGGTGTTTTTTTGGTAGGTTGGGGGAGGTGTTGGCGTTTAGCCGCGGTAGAAGGCTGACCCTAAGTCAGCGTAGAACGAGACTGCTTCCTCGTTGTCCATGAGAATGTTGTCGTCAAGAGTTTCCATTACGCTGAGGTACCTTGGCTCCGGATGTCGTTGTTCGGTGGTCATCCTTCTCATTAGCTGATTCGGGTGGTCGATGATGTTCTGTACTAGTCTTTTCGCTGAGAGGACTAGGTATTTGTCCAGCGGGATCACGTTGGCTTCGGAGTAAAGATATTCGTTCCTGTAGTGTTTCTGCCGCTGCCGGTTGTAGTACAGTCCGGTGCAAACCCTGAGTATCTTCCTTTCGAATACTTGAAGCTCCTTCATGGCTGTCTTCGAGATTGAAAACCAGACTGGGAAGGAGTAGCTGATGACTGGTCGTAAAAGCTGCTTGTAGATTAGTATCTTCGTTGGCTGGCTTAGTCCTGTCCTTTTCTTCATCAATGGGTGTAGACGGTGAAAGGCCCAACTGGCTTTTTTGAGCACATTTCTCGAGTGTGGGTTGAACCTGAGTAACTCATTGAAGAGAATTCCCAGGTACTTCACATTCTTTTTGGCAGTAATGGTGGATCCATCAGGGAGTCTCAAGACCAGATTTCTGCAGTTGGCTGCGGAGCGAATACCTTTACCGGTTGAGGGCCTCCTGAAGCAGACAAGTTCCGACTTGGAAGTGTTGATTCGGATGCCCCATCGCTTGTAAAAATTAAACAGTCTGTCGATGTGTGCTTCTACTTTCCGGACAGCGATAAGCGGTGACATTGAAGAAGCATAGGTGAGCGAGTCATCAGCATAAAGCAGGTTCTCGCATCCAATTGGGGCAGGCTGGTCGGATGTCATCAGGCTGTAGAGGAAGGGGCCAAGTTTTGAGCCTTGGGCGACTCCGGCTCTGATACTCTTCATGGTTGACTTACAGTTGTCCAGTTGAACGAAAAATTTCCTGAAAGAAAGAAAAGAAAAAAGAATTTTTATTAGTGGCGGTGGAACCTGTAAAAGATGAAGTTTATGTATTAGCGCTTCAATCCAAACGCTATCAAATGCTTTCTCGACATCCAGAAAGCATCCGACGGTGACACGATGACTGTTAAGGGAGGTGGTAATATCGTGTTGGAACTTCAGCAGCGGATGCAGCGTTGAGTGCTTTTCTCGAAAGCCAAACTGCATGTCAGGGATGATTGAATTTTCACTGCAGAAATTCTTCAGTCTCCGGAGGATTATTTCTTCCAGCAATTTGCTAATATTGTTGAGAAGTGAAATTGGCCTGTAGTTGGTTATTAAGTTGGAAGCACCTTTCTTTGGGATAGCCACAATCTTCGCTGTTTTCCACGTCTGGGGGAAGTAGCAGTTGTTGATGCAGTTGTTGAGGATGATTGTGAGGAAGATCATAACTGCTTGTGGAAACCGTTTCAGGATGTAATTAGACACGCCATCTGGTCCAGCTGATTTTTTTGGCTTAGAATTGCCGATGATCTCTGCTACCTCCTCAAGATTGCATAGATGTGGACTATCGGTGGGATCACTTGCTGGATTGGTGTCATCAAAACTGATTATATCCGGATTTGGCTGTAGGGTCTGTTGAATTGATGCATCAACTTCTTGTAGGAAGGTTGGGTCAGTAGGTGGGTACGGTGTGAAGTTTCCTTCGAAGTAGCTGGCGAACGCTTCCACCTTGTCTTGGGTTGAAGTAGCTTCAATGTTGTTGCTGATGATGGCATCAGGCATCTGTGGCTGTTTTCCAATGATCCTATTGATGTTTTTGAAGGCATCAGGACCCGGCTTAATTGCTTTCAGACGTCTCTGGTACTGGATATTGTTGTGGTGTTGAATAGAGTTCCGGAACATGATGTTGACTTGCTGAAGCTCATTCCAAACTGTCTGGTAGTTGGTATTTGTCGTATTTAGCTCGCTTTGATGGATCCGCTGGAGTCGTTTTCTTAGCCGCTGTCTGTGAGCATATAAGCTCTGGATGTACTCAGGAAGATGTTGGTACCTGTCCTTAGATGTCCTAGGCCGCTTTTGCTTCTCCAGGGCTTCAGATACGGCATGCTCAAGGTTGTCAATGGCTGCATCAATTTCACTATTCAGCAGATTTCTATTTGAAGGTGGGAGACTTATGTTGTCTTCGATGTCCCTGTGAAGTCTTTCAATATCCAGCCGTCTGAAGTTGATGAAGTTCTCTGGAGCTGCAGTTGTTAGAAGTATGGGTTGGTTGAGGTTGATGGATAGTTGAACTGCTTCATGGTCCGAGTCACTGTGCACAATTGTACAGATATAATTCCGGATTTCTGGAAGAATATGTACGAGGTTGGAGGAGGCCAGGAAGAAGTCCAGTGTTGATGGCGTTCTAGGGAATGTGGGTTTCGGTTGGGATATAACCACCAGAGAATGGTCATTGCTGTTTAGTTCCATCCAGTCAACAATTGCTTTGCCTTCGCTGCTGATTTTGGAGTCAAACCATAGGTGATGTCTCGCGTTGAAATCACCTCCAATGATGCCGTACGTGCTTTGCTTCAGAATGTTGTTGAGGATGAGCAGGTCACTATGTATGTTCCTTGCAGAAGATGTGCACTTGAAGTATGTGCTGATGACCGTAAGGGTCTCACCTCTTCCAAGGGACATTGTGATGGCGGTGGCTTCACTAGTCTGTAGTCCTGGGATGATGACTTCTGTTGTATTGGGGGAGAATTTGTCTCTTATGAAGACTGCTGTTCCAACACGATCATCGTTTTTGTCCTGCCGGTAGGTTTTGAATCCTTTGATGTTGATGTTGTTACGTTTGGTTACTTTCGTCTCACTGATGAGGGCAATGTCGGGGGTGTTGTTCTTCATGAATATGTTGAATGACGTCCTCTTATCTAGGCTGTATAATGAATTAACATTATACGTCAGGATGCGGAGTTTCTTCAGTGGCATATTTCGAAGACGAAGGCGGCCAAGACCGCGGACTTGTCTTTATCACTTAGTTGATTGTAGTTGGATGGGACGGCATTCCGGGCTTTATCCATAATGGAGATGAGGTTGGAACCGAGGAGCCGCTGGACTTCAAAGTTGAGGTTCATGGATGGGGAAGTTGCTGGGGTTCTGGTTGGTTTAACAGGCACTGTCTTCACAGGGATGGTTTTGGTTGGAATCCTTGGCTGCTGTTGATGCTGTGTTTTTGTTGCTGATGGTCTGGGTGTTGAACTTTGTCTGGCCATTGCTGCGTAGCTGACTGATGGACGGGTAACCACACAGGCTGATTTAGCGACAAACTCTTTGTGTGCCTTCTTCTCAGCTATCACCTTGTTCCTCTCTGTCAAGCGGGCCTTTAGAGTGGGGCAGCCCTTGAAGCTCGCAGGATGTCCTTCTTTCTGGCAGTTGGCACACCAGACGTCCAGTCCTGTGTTCTCCTTTCGCTTGCATTGTCCAGGCTCGTGGTCTTCCTTGCACTTGACGCACACGTATTGGCGGCCACAGTTGGTGGCTACGTGTCCGAAGCGCTGGCAGTTGCGGCACTGAACGATGTCGTTATTCTTCATTCGCTCCCAATGAACCCTCTGGTTCATTATAAGGGTCTTGGAGCACACTTCATTAAGGTTGCACGTCTTTGAAACTTCAACGACAAAGTTGTTGTATTGCTTTGTCTTTGCCTTCTTGGATTTGAAGTGTGTGACTGAGATTATTGGGAGTCCCTCGATGCGAAGCTCATCTTCGACTTCTATGGCTGAACAGGTAAAATGAATACCTTTCAATAGAAGAAGGTTCTTCCTGTCTTCCCTTGGCGTAAAGGAGTTGAACTGTATCTTCATGGTTTTTAGATATTTCTTGATGGCTTCGAATGATGTTCTGTCCTGGGCGTTGATGATGGTGGTCTTTGTGCTCCTGTTTTTGAAAGTCACCGATATGTTACTTGCTTTGCAGTGTCTCCTTATCTCGGCGACACTTCCGGAGAAGCAAAATATCGGAGGCATTCCAGGACCTTTGCTTGGGTTGACGGCAGCTGTGTCAAGGGTTGTCTTCGGTGTCTGTGCAGGAGCAGATTTAGAGGCTGCTATTGCCTTGATGGCGGCCGATGAAGTTGATGCTGTTGGGGTATCTTCAAGTTTGGCTGGCACTTGCTTCTTTGTCTGGATTTTAGGTGACCCTTCGTCCAATTGGGGGCGCTTAGTTGTGACGTCCTTTTGTGCTGTTTTTCCCGCTTTCCGTGGTCTTTTCTGACCAGGTAAAGGGGAATCGCTGAAGTCGTCCTCTGAGCTTACTTCCGAAGTCTGGCTGGGTGGAAGTTCTTCGCTAACATCTTCTTTATCGCTCTCTTCAGAGTGCTCTTCAGAATCGTCGTAACTGGATGAGTCACAGCTAGAAGAATCTTCTATCTCCATACTGTCACCTTCTTCGCTGTTTTCTTCGATATGTTGTTCCTCTTTACTTTTGTTTGGGATAACATACTTGCTGAAAAGCTGGCTGAGCCTTGGTTCATAATCAGGCAGGTGGGTGACTATCCTGGCCAGCATTGCGTCAACAGAAGCAAATGCTGAATCCGGATTAAATGGTTCATCCATTTTCGGCTTAACTTCACTTTTATTTATTTTTGTTTACAACACTGACAACACGCAAAATATTTATTTTTAAAAAAACCTTTATTCCGCGAATTAATCAGGGTAAGCACTTGTTAACCGCAGGTAGCCCGCAGGTATACTGTGATTATTATAGAAGTAGCAAAAGTTGCGAGCTTAAGTCATAAAATTGGGTTCTTTTGGCTCCGTTCGGATGTTCTTTTTCAACAACTACACAAACAACCAATCACAATTAAGATTGCCAAGAAAGAAGAAGTATAAATAGTTGTGTCTTTATGGTGTGTGACACAGTTTGGCAGTGACTATTGTGTAGTGCAGTTCAGTTTTCAGTTTAGTGAAGTGTTTTTAATAAAATAAAAAAAATAAAATGACTGGTCGCGGCAAAGGTGGAAAAGGTTTGGGCAAAGGCGGAGCTAAACGCCATCGAAAAGTGTTGCGTGATAATATCCAAGGAATAACAAAACCAGCAATTCGTCGTTTAGCTCGTCGCGGAGGTGTAAAGCGTATTTCTGGTTTAATTTACGAAGAAACACGTGGTGTTTTAAAAGTTTTTCTGGAAAATGTTATCCGTGATGCTGTTACCTACACCGAACACGCTAAGCGTAAAACAGTTACAGCTATGGATGTAGTTTACGCTTTGAAGAGACAAGGGCGTACTCTATACGGTTTCGGAGGTTAAAAAAAATTATCCAGTTAATGATATATTAACAAACAATCGGTCCTTTTCAGGACCACAAATAAATCTGAAAGAGATATAAAATTGAATTTTTCAACAAAAAAAGTATACAATTTTCCAATTTTTTTTTTTTTTTTTTTATACAATAATTTGTTTTCAATAAAGTAATTATGCGATTTACCAGTATTTTATTGCTTCGCCGTAGTGTCTGTTTTATTTTTTACCTGAATTTTGATTGCCCCACGGTACCTGCCCGCAGAATACTTTTTTTTCAACATAAAATTATTTTCCAGAAAATCATATTTTTTTTTTGTAGTAATAAAAAAAAAACAAAATGAAAATGTATCTTTTAATAAATTGATTTTTCAGTCCCAAAATAAAAACTTATTGTAAAGAAAATGAAACTACATTTTTTTTAGCAACGAAAGAACCAAATGTAAAATCAAAAATTATCTCTTTATCGAATTGATTTGTCGTCCTGAAAAGGACGGTTTTTTTGTTTGGTTTTGTTTTGCGACGAGATTTAGGCACTTTTTTCTGTCTTCTTTGGAAGCAAAACAGCTTGAATATTAGGAAGAACACCTCCTTGTGCGATAGTTACACCAGAAAGCAATTTATTTAATTCCTCATCGTTGCGGATAGCCAATTGCAAATGGCGGGGAATAATTCTGGTTTTTTTATTGTCACGAGCAGCATTTCCCGCCAATTCCAAAACTTCTGCCGCCAAATATTCCATGACAGCTGCTAAATACACTGGGGCACCAGCTCCGACGCGCTCAGCATAGTTTCCTTTTCGAAGCAAACGATGAATTCGACCCACAGGAAATTGTAATCCAGCACGATTTGAACGGGACTTTGCCTTTCCCTTCACTTTTCCACCTTTACCACGACCAGACATTTTTACTTTTTTTTTAAACGAATAAAATATTTAATACGAAATAGTCAAAGCTATTTTTTTTTTTTTTATTTTTCACTGTTCACTCTATCACTGCACAACGTATAATGGCTAAAACGACAAAACGCGCTTTTATTTATACCAAATTTTCTGAATGCTCACAGATAAAAAGAGACAGCTGTCGAAGTACAAACACTGACGCAGAGAGAGAATAAAAAGGAGACCAAAATGAAAATTTTTCACAGTTTTCGTTCAGTCGTGAGTGTGTACAGTTCTAAATAGTTACAGTGAAGTGAATAGTGAAAATAAAAAAATAATAAAATGCCGCCTAAAACTAGTGGAAAAGCAGCAAAGAAGGCCGGAAAGGCACAAAAAAATATCACCAAGACCGATAAGAAGAAGAAGCGCAAGAGGAAGGAAAGCTACGCAATCTACATTTACAAAGTTCTTAAGCAAGTTCATCCTGATACCGGAATTTCATCAAAGGCAATGAGTATCATGAACAGCTTTGTGAATGATATCTTCGAAAGAATTGCCGCCGAAGCATCGCGTTTGGCTCACTACAACAAGCGTTCGACAATCACAAGTCGGGAAATTCAGACTGCCGTGCGATTGTTGTTGCCTGGTGAACTTGCCAAGCATGCTGTTAGTGAGGGAACTAAGGCAGTTACCAAATATACTAGCTCGAAGTAATTTATTAATTTCTTCAAAAATGGCCCTTTTCAGGGCCGCAAAAATTTCAATTAAGAGATACAAAAGAATTTTCAAAAAAAAATTGAAAATTTTCTGCATTTGGCAGGATTTCTATAAGTAAAAAAAAGAACTGAAAATTTGACGAGTTTTTTTTTCAATATTTCAAAATTTCCTGTAAGTAAAAAAAAAAACTGAAAATTCTCTGCATTTGACGAGATTTTTTCAATATTTCAAAGAGTTTTCAACAAACAGAAAAAATATTGAAAATTCTCTGCATTTGGCTGGAATGCACCAAATGATTTAATAAATTTTCAAAAATAAAAATAATATATTGAAAATTTTCTGCATTTTGCTGGAGCAAAAAAAGAAAAAAAAACATCGGAAAATTCTATACATTTGGCGGGATTTTCATGTTTTAATAAAACAATTATTGAAATTTTTCAACATTTGGCGGGATTTTCTTTTTTTTAACGAGTGCTGGGTTTAACCAGATTAAAAAAAAAAAAAATATATTCTTCATAGATATTTTGAAAATTGTTTGATAATTCGAATGTTAGAAATGGGGTTGTTTTCCATCGAGATAGTGCAAGTGCAAGTGCAAGTGCAAGACACCGCCTCCTATACTACTTAAAAAAAAAAAAAAATGAATTTTTATCTCTTTTTTGATTTATTTTGTAGTCCTGAAAAGGACTGTGGATTTATGTTTTTTAATTTCAACAAATTGAAATTACTTTTTGGCTTTTTTGGCAGCAGAGACGGCTTTTTTTGGCTTTGCAGCAGATGCTGTCGCCGATTTAGCTTTCGGCACTTTAGGCTTTGGAGCAGCAGCCTTTGCCTTTGTTGGCTTTGCTTTCACTGCACTAGTTTTCTTAGCACTTTTCACTTTTGGCTTTTCAACCTTCTTAATTTTATCAGCACTTTTTTTCGTTGAAGCGGCGGCGGCAGCTTTCTTCACTTTTTTTTCACCAGCTACCTTTTTTAATTTTTTATCACCGGCAGCAGCAGCCTTTGGTTTAGCAGCAGATTTTTTCTTTTCGGCGGAAGATTTTGCTTTAGGTTCTTTGTTTGCATTTGCTGACAATTTAAACGAACCTGCAGCACCTTTTCCCTTTGTTTGCACTAATTTACCACTAATCACTGCACCTTTTAAATATTTTTTAATAAACGGAGCAAGTTTTTGCACATCAACTTTGTATGTAGCAGCGATATATTTTTTGATTGCCAAAAGCGAAGAGCCACCGCGTTCTTTCAATGTTTTAATGGCGGCATCAACCATTTGCTGAGTAGGAGGATGAGTTGGTGTTGATTTTGGTTTTTTTGAACCACTGGCAGCAGCAGCCTTCTTGGGTTTTTTTTCCGCAACAATTGCAGGAGACGCGGCGATAGTATCGGACATTTTCTTTTTTTTTTTTTACTTTAACTTGCGTCTGGCAATATTAAAAAAAAACACACTTTAACACGTCACTAGTCACTTTTTATAATTTTCAGACGCCACATGCAGCACATAGACTTCCTAAAACTGAGAATCAACGAGAACGAAGGTCTACAAAAAATTCATTTTGAACATAATTTGCACACTTTTGCATCTTAGGTTCCTCTTAAAACTTACAAAATTTACATGATTGCAGTCGAAAGTGTAAAAAATAACTTATCACATTCATTCTTACAATAATAATAGATCATTTATTTGATAAATTTTTTTAAATAAAAGTATCTATCACTGCACAAATTATAATTAAAGTCAATGTTTGGTGGTATTTTTTCAATACTTACGTTTAAGAATGCCCATAATTTATAAATAAAATACATATTCATCTCAGAATTATTTTTCTCATAAAGCTGATAGTTCATTTAAACAAAATAATAAAAAATTTCATCGAAATGTCTAGTGATTTCTTTTGAATTAAATTAAAACAACTTGAGTAATGAAACGCATATAAGTTTTTTGTCTAGGCGTTGGCATTGTCTTAGGAAATTAGTTTTACGTTCGTATACTATTAAAATAAGCAAACAAAATATTATTTAATTACTTCAATTTATAAATAAACACATAAAAATTGCTTTTTACATCGCTAACCAACATTTACTAACTTTTCAATGCTTTTTGTTGACCATATTGATAAATGTATGAAAAAAGTAGAATTACCTAAGCATAATTGGGCGCCAAAAATGCTACGCATTTCATTTTACTTGTTATTTTTTGTGTGTGTGTTACTCGTATCTAATGGAATTTCATTCTTTTTGTATATCTTTTTAGTATAATAATTGTTTATCCAAATATTTTATGAAATATTGAGTGCTAAAAACAGTATATTTTGCTTTACTACAATCATAAAAAAAAAATAATAATACATCTATAAAATAAAAAAAACTACCTATATTTGATTTTACCCTGGATAATGTATAAACAAAAAATGAAATTTAATTTTATCTCTTTTAGATTTTTTGTGGTCCTGAAAAGGACCGTTGAATATTGTTGTTTTGACGATTTAAGCACGTTCGCCACGAATGCGTCTAGCCAATTGAATGTCTTTTGGCATAATTGTGACACGCTTAGCATGGATGGCGCACAAATTGGTATCTTCAAAAAGACCAACTAAATAAGCTTCACTGGCTTCTTGAAGCGCCATAACAGCCGAACTCTGGAAACGCAAATCAGTTTTGAAATCTTGAGCAATTTCACGAACTAAACGTTGGAAAGGTAATTTGCGAATCAGCAATTCAGTGCTCTTCTGGTAGCGACGAATTTCACGAAGAGCAACAGTTCCTGGACGATAACGATGTGGTTTTTTTACACCTCCTGTAGCTGGAGCACTTTTACGAGCTGCCTTTGTAGCCAGCTGCTTGCGTGGCGCCTTTCCACCGGTCGATTTACGGGCAGTTTGCTTTGTACGCGCCATTTTTTTTTTTTTTTTTCACTGGTTTCACAATAAATTCACAGCACGAGCACAATTTATTTTTCACAAAAATTCTTTTTCATTCACTTCACTAGAGGGAGAGAGAGACTTGGCACTTGCACTTGCTTTATAATATTTTATTATAGAAGTAGCAAAAGTTGCGAGCTTAAGTCATAAAATTGGGTTCTTTTGGCTCCGTTCGGATGTTCTTTTTCAACAACTACACAAACAACCAATCACAATTAAGATTGCCAAGAAAGAAGAAGTATAAATAGTTGTGTCTTTATGGTGTGTGACACAGTCACTCGAGAAATGTGCTCAAAAAAGCCAGTTGGGCCTTTCACCGTCTACACCCATTGATGAAGAAAAGGACAGGACTAAGCCAGCCAACGAAGATACTTATTTACAAGCAGCTTTTACGACCAGTCATTAGCTACTCCTTTCCGGTCTGGTTTTCAATCTCGAAGACAGCCATGAAGGAGCTTCAAATATTCGAAAGGAAGATTCTCAGGGTTTGCACCGGACTGTACTACAACCGGCAGCGGCAGAAACACTACAGGAACGAATATCTTTACTCCGTAGCCAACATGATCCCGCTGGACAAATACCTAGTCCTCTCAGCGAAAAGACTAGTACAGAACATCATCGACCACCCGAATCAGCTAATGAGAAGGATGACCACCGAACAACGACATCCGGAGCCAAGGTACCTCAGTGTAATGGAAACTCTTGACGACAACATTCTCATGGACAACGAGGAAGCAGTCCCGTTCTACGCTGACTTAGGGTCAGCCTTCTACCGCGGCTAAACGCCAACACCTCCCCCAACCTACCAAAAAAACACCATTGACAACCGGGAATGAACACCCTGAGGACGATTAAGTCAGCCGACTTTTAATTTAAAAATTAATTTTGACATGTAATTTATATTCCTATAATTTGTTAAACTTAAGACATTGTATAACGTTAGGCCCCCTATGTGCCAACAAATGTAAAATTATCATAGATCATAGTAATAATATTAGTTATAAGCCAAATTGTAAATATTATGTTCAATAAAAGAAATTGAATTGAATTGAATTGTGTGTGACACAGTTTGGCAGTGACTATTGTGTAGTGCAGTTCAGTTTTCAGTTTAGTGAAGTGTTTTTAATAAAATAAAAAAAATAAAATGACTGGTCGCGGCAAAGGTGGAAAAGGTTTGGGCAAAGGCGGAGCTAAACGCCATCGAAAAGTGTTGCGTGATAATATCCAAGGAATAACAAAACCAGCAATTCGTCGTTTAGCTCGTCGCGGAGGTGTAAAGCGTATTTCTGGTTTAATTTACGAAGAAACACGTGGTGTTTTAAAAGTTTTTCTGGAAAATGTTATCCGTGATGCTGTTACCTACACCGAACACGCTAAGCGTAAAACAGTTACAGCTATGGATGTAGTTTACGCTTTGAAGAGACAAGGGCGTACTCTATACGGTTTCGGAGGTTAAAAAAAATTATCCAGTTAATGATATATTAACAAACAATCGGTCCTTTTCAGGACCACAAATAAATCTGAAAGAGATATAAAATTGAATTTTTCAACAAAAAAAGTATACAATTTTCCAATTTTTTTTTTTTTTTTTTTATACAATAATTTGTTTTCAATAAAGTAATTATGCGATTTACCAGTATTTTATTGCTTCGCCGTAGTGTCTGTTTTATTTTTTACCTGAATTTTGATTGCCCCACGGTACCTGCCCGCAGAATACTTTTTTTTCAACATAAAATTATTTTCCAGAAAATCATATTTTTTTTTTTTGTAATAAAAAAAAAACAAAATGAAAATGTATCTTTTAATAAATTGATTTTTCAGTCCCAAAATAAAAACTTATTGTAAAGAAAATGAAACTACATTTTTTTTAGCAACGAAAGAACCAAATGTAAAATCAAAAATTATCTCTTTATCGAATTGATTTGTCGTCCTGAAAAGGACGGTTTTTTTGTTTGGTTTTGTTTTGCGACGAGATTTAGGCACTTTTTTCTGTCTTCTTTGGAAGCAAAACAGCTTGAATATTAGGAAGAACACCTCCTTGTGCGATAGTTACACCAGAAAGCAATTTATTTAATTCCTCATCGTTGCGGATAGCCAATTGCAAATGGCGGGGAATAATTCTGGTTTTTTTATTGTCACGAGCAGCATTTCCCGCCAATTCCAAAACTTCTGCCGCCAAATATTCCATGACAGCTGCTAAATACACTGGGGCACCAGCTCCGACGCGCTCAGCATAGTTTCCTTTTCGAAGCAAACGATGAATTCGACCCACAGGAAATTGTAATCCAGCACGATTTGAACGGGACTTTGCCTTTCCCTTCACTTTTCCACCTTTACCACGACCAGACATTTTTACTTTTTTTTTAAACGAATAAAATATTTAATACGAAATAGTCAAAGCTATTTTTTTTTTTTTTTATTTTTCACTGTTCACTCTATCACTGCACAACGTATAATGGCTAAAACGACAAAACGCGCTTTTATTTATACCAAATTTTCTGAATGCTCACAGATAAAAAGAGACAGCTGTCGAAGTACAAACACTGACGCAGAGAGAGAATAAAAAGGAGACCAAAATGAAAATTTTTCACAGTTTTCGTTCAGTCGTGAGTGTGTACAGTTCTAAATAGTTACAGTGAAGTGAATAGTGAAAATAAAAAAATAATAAAATGCCGCCTAAAACTAGTGGAAAAGCAGCAAAGAAGGCCGGAAAGGCACAAAAAAATATCACCAAGACCGATAAGAAGAAGAAGCGCAAGAGGAAGGAAAGCTACGCAATCTACATTTACAAAGTTCTTAAGCAAGTTCATCCTGATACCGGAATTTCATCAAAGGCAATGAGTATCATGAACAGCTTTGTGAATGATATCTTCGAAAGAATTGCCGCCGAAGCATCGCGTTTGGCTCACTACAACAAGCGTTCGACAATCACAAGTCGGGAAATTCAGACTGCCGTGCGATTGTTGTTGCCTGGTGAACTTGCCAAGCATGCTGTTAGTGAGGGAACTAAGGCAGTTACCAAATATACTAGCTCGAAGTAATTTATTAATTTCTTCAAAAATGGCCCTTTTCAGGGCCGCAAAAATTTCAATTAAGAGATACAAAAGAATTTTCAAAAAAAAATTGAAAATTTTCTGCATTTGGCAGGATTTCTATAAGTAAAAAAAAGAACTGAAAATTTGACGAGTTTTTTTTTCAATATTTCAAAATTTCCTGTAAGTAAAAAAAAAACTGAAAATTCTCTGCATTTGACGAGATTTTTTCAATATTTCAAAGAGTTTTCAACAAACAGAAAAAATATTGAAAATTCTCTGCATTTGGCTGGAATGCACCAAATGATTTAATAAATTTTCAAAAATAAAAATAATATATTGAAAATTTTCTGCATTTTGCTGGAGCAAAAAAAGAAAAAAAAACATCGGAAAATTCTATACATTTGGCGGGATTTTCATGTTTTAATAAAACAATTATTGAAATTTTTCAACATTTGGCGGGATTTTCTTTTTTTTAACGAGTGCTGGGTTTAACCAGATTAAAAAAAAAAAAAATATATTCTTCATAGATATTTTGAAAATTGTTTGATAATTCGAATGTTAGAAATGGGGTTGTTTTCCATCGAGATAGTGCAAGTGCAAGTGCAAGTGCAAGACACCGCCTCCTATACTACTTAAAAAAAAAAAAAAAATGAATTTTTATCTCTTTTTTGATTTATTTTGTAGTCCTGAAAAGGACTGTGGATTTATGTTTTTTAATTTCAACAAATTGAAATTACTTTTTGGCTTTTTTGGCAGCAGAGACGGCTTTTTTTGGCTTTGCAGCAGATGCTGTCGCCGATTTAGCTTTCGGCACTTTAGGCTTTGGAGCAGCAGCCTTTGCCTTTGTTGGCTTTGCTTTCACTGCACTAGTTTTCTTAGCACTTTTCACTTTTGGCTTTTCAACCTTCTTAATTTTATCAGCACTTTTTTTCGTTGAAGCGGCGGCGGCAGCTTTCTTCACTTTTTTTTCACCAGCTACCTTTTTTAATTTTTTATCACCGGCAGCAGCAGCCTTTGGTTTAGCAGCAGATTTTTTCTTTTCGGCGGAAGATTTTGCTTTAGGTTCTTTGTTTGCATTTGCTGACAATTTAAACGAACCTGCAGCACCTTTTCCCTTTGTTTGCACTAATTTACCACTAATCACTGCACCTTTTAAATATTTTTTAATAAACGGAGCAAGTTTTTGCACATCAACTTTGTATGTAGCAGCGATATATTTTTTGATTGCCAAAAGCGAAGAGCCACCGCGTTCTTTCAATGTTTTAATGGCGGCATCAACCATTTGCTGAGTAGGAGGATGAGTTGGTGTTGATTTTGGTTTTTTTGAACCACTGGCAGCAGCAGCCTTCTTGGGTTTTTTTTCCGCAACAATTGCAGGAGACGCGGCGATAGTATCGGACATTTTCTTTTTTTTTTTTTACTTTAACTTGCGTCTGGCAATATTAAAAAAAAACACACTTTAACACGTCACTAGTCACTTTTTATAATTTTCAGACGCCACATGCAGCACATAGACTTCCTAAAACTGAGAATCAACGAGAACGAAGGTCTACAAAAAATTCATTTTGAACATAATTTGCACACTTTTGCATCTTAGGTTCCTCTTAAAACTTACAAAATTTACATGATTGCAGTCGAAAGTGTAAAAAATAACTTATCACATTCATTCTTACAATAATAATAGATCATTTATTTGATAAATTTTTTTAAATAAAAGTATCTATCACTGCACAAATTATAATTAAAGTCAATGTTTGGTGGTATTTTTTCAATACTTACGTTTAAGAATGCCCATAATTTATAAATAAAATACATATTCATCTCAGAATTATTTTTCTCATAAAGCTGATAGTTCATTTAAACAAAATAATAAAAAATTTCATCGAAATGTCTAGTGATTTCTTTTGAATTAAATTAAAACAACTTGAGTAATGAAACGCATATAAGTTTTTTGTCTAGGCGTTGGCATTGTCTTAGGAAATTAGTTTTACGTTCGTATACTATTAAAATAAGCAAACAAAATATTATTTAATTACTTCAATTTATAAATAAACACATAAAAATTGCTTTTTACATCGCTAACCAACATTTACTAACTTTTCAATGCTTTTTGTTGACCATATTGATAAATGTATGAAAAAAGTAGAATTACCTAAGCATAATTGGGCGCCAAAAATGCTACGCATTTCATTTTACTTGTTATTTTTTGTGTGTGTGTTACTCGTATCTAATGGAATTTCATTCTTTTTGTATATCTTTTTAGTATAATAATTGTTTATCCAAATATTTTATGAAATATTGAGTGCTAAAAACAGTATATTTTGCTTTACTACAATCATAAAAAAAAAATAATAATACATCTATAAAATAAAAAAAACTACCTATATTTGATTTTACCCTGGATAATGTATAAACAAAAAATGAAATTTAATTTTATCTCTTTTAGATTTTTTGTGGTCCTGAAAAGGACCGTTGAATATTGTTGTTTTGACGATTTAAGCACGTTCGCCACGAATGCGTCTAGCCAATTGAATGTCTTTTGGCATAATTGTGACACGCTTAGCATGGATGGCGCACAAATTGGTATCTTCAAAAAGACCAACTAAATAAGCTTCACTGGCTTCTTGAAGCGCCATAACAGCCGAACTCTGGAAACGCAAATCAGTTTTGAAATCTTGAGCAATTTCACGAACTAAACGTTGGAAAGGTAATTTGCGAATCAGCAATTCAGTGCTCTTCTGGTAGCGACGAATTTCACGAAGAGCAACAGTTCCTGGACGATAACGATGTGGTTTTTTTACACCTCCTGTAGCTGGAGCACTTTTACGAGCTGCCTTTGTAGCCAGCTGCTTGCGTGGCGCCTTTCCACCGGTCGATTTACGGGCAGTTTGCTTTGTACGCGCCATTTTTTTTTTTTTTTTTCACTGGTTTCACAATAAATTCACAGCACGAGCACAATTTATTTTTCACAAAAATTCTTTTTCATTCACTTCACTAGAGGGAGAGAGAGACTTGGCACTTGCACTTGCTTTATAATATTTTATTATAGAAGTAGCAAAAGTTGCGAGCTTAAGTCATAAAATTGGGTTCTTTTGGCTCCGTTCGGATGTTCTTTTTCAACAACTACACAAACAACCAATCACAATTAAGATTGCCAAGAAAGAAGAAGTATAAATAGTTGTGTCTTTATGGTGTGTGACACAGTCACTCGAGAAATGTGCTCAAAAAAGCCAGTTGGGCCTTTCACCGTCTACACCCATTGATGAAGAAAAGGACAGGACTAAGCCAGCCAACGAAGATACTTATTTACAAGCAGCTTTTACGACCAGTCATTAGCTACTCCTTTCCGGTCTGGTTTTCAATCTCGAAGACAGCCATGAAGGAGCTTCAAATATTCGAAAGGAAGATTCTCAGGGTTTGCACCGGACTGTACTACAACCGGCAGCGGCAGAAACACTACAGGAACGAATATCTTTACTCCGTAGCCAACATGATCCCGCTGGACAAATACCTAGTCCTCTCAGCGAAAAGACTAGTACAGAACATCATCGACCACCCGAATCAGCTAATGAGAAGGATGACCACCGAACAACGACATCCGGAGCCAAGGTACCTCAGTGTAATGGAAACTCTTGACGACAACATTCTCATGGACAACGAGGAAGCAGTCCCGTTCTACGCTGACTTAGGGTCAGCCTTCTACCGCGGCTAAACGCCAACACCTCCCCCAACCTACCAAAAAAACACCATTGACAACCGGGAATGAACACCCTGAGGACGATTAAGTCAGCCGACTTTTAATTTAAAAATTAATTTTGACATGTAATTTATATTCCTATAATTTGTTAAACTTAAGACATTGTATAACGTTAGGCCCCCTATGTGCCAACAAATGTAAAATTATCATAGATCATAGTAATAATATTAGTTATAAGCCAAATTGTAAATATTATGTTCAATAAAAGAAATTGAATTGAATTGAATTGTGTGTGACACAGTTTGGCAGTGACTATTGTGTAGTGCAGTTCAGTTTTCAGTTTAGTGAAGTGTTTTTAATAAAATAAAAAAAATAAAATGACTGGTCGCGGCAAAGGTGGAAAAGGTTTGGGCAAAGGCGGAGCTAAACGCCATCGAAAAGTGTTGCGTGATAATATCCAAGGAATAACAAAACCAGCAATTCGTCGTTTAGCTCGTCGCGGAGGTGTAAAGCGTATTTCTGGTTTAATTTACGAAGAAACACGTGGTGTTTTAAAAGTTTTTCTGGAAAATGTTATCCGTGATGCTGTTACCTACACCGAACACGCTAAGCGTAAAACAGTTACAGCTATGGATGTAGTTTACGCTTTGAAGAGACAAGGGCGTACTCTATACGGTTTCGGAGGTTAAAAAAAATTATCCAGTTAATGATATATTAACAAACAATCGGTCCTTTTCAGGACCACAAATAAATCTGAAAGAGATATAAAATTGAATTTTTCAACAAAAAAAGTATACAATTTTCCAATTTTTTTTTTTTTTTTTTTATACAATAATTTGTTTTCAATAAAGTAATTATGCGATTTACCAGTATTTTATTGCTTCGCCGTAGTGTCTGTTTTATTTTTTACCTGAATTTTGATTGCCCCACGGTACCTGCCCGCAGAATACTTTTTTTTCAACATAAAATTATTTTCCAGAAAATCATATTTTTTTTTTGTAGTAATAAAAAAAAAACAAAATGAAAATGTATCTTTTAATAAATTGATTTTTCAGTCCCAAAATAAAAACTTATTGTAAAGAAAATGAAACTACATTTTTTTTAGCAACGAAAGAACCAAATGTAAAATCAAAAATTATCTCTTTATCGAATTGATTTGTCGTCCTGAAAAGGACGGTTTTTTTGTTTGGTTTTGTTTTGCGACGAGATTTAGGCACTTTTTTCTGTCTTCTTTGGAAGCAAAACAGCTTGAATATTAGGAAGAACACCTCCTTGTGCGATAGTTACACCAGAAAGCAATTTATTTAATTCCTCATCGTTGCGGATAGCCAATTGCAAATGGCGGGGAATAATTCTGGTTTTTTTATTGTCACGAGCAGCATTTCCCGCCAATTCCAAAACTTCTGCCGCCAAATATTCCATGACAGCTGCTAAATACACTGGGGCACCAGCTCCGACGCGCTCAGCATAGTTTCCTTTTCGAAGCAAACGATGAATTCGACCCACAGGAAATTGTAATCCAGCACGATTTGAACGGGACTTTGCCTTTCCCTTCACTTTTCCACCTTTACCACGACCAGACATTTTTACTTTTTTTTTAAACGAATAAAATATTTAATACGAAATAGTCAAAGCTATTTTTTTTTTTTTTATTTTTCACTGTTCACTCTATCACTGCACAACGTATAATGGCTAAAACGACAAAACGCGCTTTTATTTATACCAAATTTTCTGAATGCTCACAGATAAAAAGAGACAGCTGTCGAAGTACAAACACTGACGCAGAGAGAGAATAAAAAGGAGACCAAAATGAAAATTTTTCACAGTTTTCGTTCAGTCGTGAGTGTGTACAGTTCTAAATAGTTACAGTGAAGTGAATAGTGAAAATAAAAAAATAATAAAATGCCGCCTAAAACTAGTGGAAAAGCAGCAAAGAAGGCCGGAAAGGCACAAAAAAATATCACCAAGACCGATAAGAAGAAGAAGCGCAAGAGGAAGGAAAGCTACGCAATCTACATTTACAAAGTTCTTAAGCAAGTTCATCCTGATACCGGAATTTCATCAAAGGCAATGAGTATCATGAACAGCTTTGTGAATGATATCTTCGAAAGAATTGCCGCCGAAGCATCGCGTTTGGCTCACTACAACAAGCGTTCGACAATCACAAGTCGGGAAATTCAGACTGCCGTGCGATTGTTGTTGCCTGGTGAACTTGCCAAGCATGCTGTTAGTGAGGGAACTAAGGCAGTTACCAAATATACTAGCTCGAAGTAATTTATTAATTTCTTCAAAAATGGCCCTTTTCAGGGCCGCAAAAATTTCAATTAAGAGATACAAAAGAATTTTCAAAAAAAAATTGAAAATTTTCTGCATTTGGCAGGATTTCTATAAGTAAAAAAAAGAACTGAAAATTTGACGAGTTTTTTTTTCAATATTTCAAAATTTCCTGTAAGTAAAAAAAAAAACTGAAAATTCTCTGCATTTGACGAGATTTTTTCAATATTTCAAAGAGTTTTCAACAAACAGAAAAAATATTGAAAATTCTCTGCATTTGGCTGGAATGCACCAAATGATTTAATAAATTTTCAAAAATAAAAATAATATATTGAAAATTTTCTGCATTTTGCTGGAGCAAAAAAAGAAAAAAAAACATCGGAAAATTCTATACATTTGGCGGGATTTTCATGTTTTAATAAAACAATTATTGAAATTTTTCAACATTTGGCGGGATTTTCTTTTTTTTAACGAGTGCTGGGTTTAACCAGATTAAAAAAAAAAAAAATATATTCTTCATAGATATTTTGAAAATTGTTTGATAATTCGAATGTTAGAAATGGGGTTGTTTTCCATCGAGATAGTGCAAGTGCAAGTGCAAGTGCAAGACACCGCCTCCTATACTACTTAAAAAAAAAAAAAAATGAATTTTTATCTCTTTTTTGATTTATTTTGTAGTCCTGAAAAGGACTGTGGATTTATGTTTTTTAATTTCAACAAATTGAAATTACTTTTTGGCTTTTTTGGCAGCAGAGACGGCTTTTTTTGGCTTTGCAGCAGATGCTGTCGCCGATTTAGCTTTCGGCACTTTAGGCTTTGGAGCAGCAGCCTTTGCCTTTGTTGGCTTTGCTTTCACTGCACTAGTTTTCTTAGCACTTTTCACTTTTGGCTTTTCAACCTTCTTAATTTTATCAGCACTTTTTTTCGTTGAAGCGGCGGCGGCAGCTTTCTTCACTTTTTTTTCACCAGCTACCTTTTTTAATTTTTTATCACCGGCAGCAGCAGCCTTTGGTTTAGCAGCAGATTTTTTCTTTTCGGCGGAAGATTTTGCTTTAGGTTCTTTGTTTGCATTTGCTGACAATTTAAACGAACCTGCAGCACCTTTTCCCTTTGTTTGCACTAATTTACCACTAATCACTGCACCTTTTAAATATTTTTTAATAAACGGAGCAAGTTTTTGCACATCAACTTTGTATGTAGCAGCGATATATTTTTTGATTGCCAAAAGCGAAGAGCCACCGCGTTCTTTCAATGTTTTAATGGCGGCATCAACCATTTGCTGAGTAGGAGGATGAGTTGGTGTTGATTTTGGTTTTTTTGAACCACTGGCAGCAGCAGCCTTCTTGGGTTTTTTTTCCGCAACAATTGCAGGAGACGCGGCGATAGTATCGGACATTTTCTTTTTTTTTTTTTACTTTAACTTGCGTCTGGCAATATTAAAAAAAAACACACTTTAACACGTCACTAGTCACTTTTTATAATTTTCAGACGCCACATGCAGCACATAGACTTCCTAAAACTGAGAATCAACGAGAACGAAGGTCTACAAAAAATTCATTTTGAACATAATTTGCACACTTTTGCATCTTAGGTTCCTCTTAAAACTTACAAAATTTACATGATTGCAGTCGAAAGTGTAAAAAATAACTTATCACATTCATTCTTACAATAATAATAGATCATTTATTTGATAAATTTTTTTAAATAAAAGTATCTATCACTGCACAAATTATAATTAAAGTCAATGTTTGGTGGTATTTTTTCAATACTTACGTTTAAGAATGCCCATAATTTATAAATAAAATACATATTCATCTCAGAATTATTTTTCTCATAAAGCTGATAGTTCATTTAAACAAAATAATAAAAAATTTCATCGAAATGTCTAGTGATTTCTTTTGAATTAAATTAAAACAACTTGAGTAATGAAACGCATATAAGTTTTTTGTCTAGGCGTTGGCATTGTCTTAGGAAATTAGTTTTACGTTCGTATACTATTAAAATAAGCAAACAAAATATTATTTAATTACTTCAATTTATAAATAAACACATAAAAATTGCTTTTTACATCGCTAACCAACATTTACTAACTTTTCAATGCTTTTTGTTGACCATATTGATAAATGTATGAAAAAAGTAGAATTACCTAAGCATAATTGGGCGCCAAAAATGCTACGCATTTCATTTTACTTGTTATTTTTTGTGTGTGTGTTACTCGTATCTAATGGAATTTCATTCTTTTTGTATATCTTTTTAGTATAATAATTGTTTATCCAAATATTTTATGAAATATTGAGTGCTAAAAACAGTATATTTTGCTTTACTACAATCATAAAAAAAAAATAATAATACATCTATAAAATAAAAAAAACTACCTATATTTGATTTTACCCTGGATAATGTATAAACAAAAAATGAAATTTAATTTTATCTCTTTTAGATTTTTTGTGGTCCTGAAAAGGACCGTTGAATATTGTTGTTTTGACGATTTAAGCACGTTCGCCACGAATGCGTCTAGCCAATTGAATGTCTTTTGGCATAATTGTGACACGCTTAGCATGGATGGCGCACAAATTGGTATCTTCAAAAAGACCAACTAAATAAGCTTCACTGGCTTCTTGAAGCGCCATAACAGCCGAACTCTGGAAACGCAAATCAGTTTTGAAATCTTGAGCAATTTCACGAACTAAACGTTGGAAAGGTAATTTGCGAATCAGCAATTCAGTGCTCTTCTGGTAGCGACGAATTTCACGAAGAGCAACAGTTCCTGGACGATAACGATGTGGTTTTTTTACACCTCCTGTAGCTGGAGCACTTTTACGAGCTGCCTTTGTAGCCAGCTGCTTGCGTGGCGCCTTTCCACCGGTCGATTTACGGGCAGTTTGCTTTGTACGCGCCATTTTTTTTTTTTTTTTTCACTGGTTTCACAATAAATTCACAGCACGAGCACAATTTATTTTTCACAAAAATTCTTTTTCATTCACTTCACTAGAGGGAGAGAGAGACTTGGCACTTGCACTTGCTTTATAATATTTTATTATAGAAGTAGCAAAAGTTGCGAGCTTAAGTCATAAAATTGGGTTCTTTTGGCTCCGTTCGGATGTTCTTTTTCAACAACTACACAAACAACCAATCACAATTAAGATTGCCAAGAAAGAAGAAGTATAAATAGTTGTGTCTTTATGGTGTGTGACACAGTCACTCGAGAAATGTGCTCAAAAAAGCCAGTTGGGCCTTTCACCGTCTACACCCATTGATGAAGAAAAGGACAGGACTAAGCCAGCCAACGAAGATACTTATTTACAAGCAGCTTTTACGACCAGTCATTAGCTACTCCTTTCCGGTCTGGTTTTCAATCTCGAAGACAGCCATGAAGGAGCTTCAAATATTCGAAAGGAAGATTCTCAGGGTTTGCACCGGACTGTACTACAACCGGCAGCGGCAGAAACACTACAGGAACGAATATCTTTACTCCGTAGCCAACATGATCCCGCTGGACAAATACCTAGTCCTCTCAGCGAAAAGACTAGTACAGAACATCATCGACCACCCGAATCAGCTAATGAGAAGGATGACCACCGAACAACGACATCCGGAGCCAAGGTACCTCAGTGTAATGGAAACTCTTGACGACAACATTCTCATGGACAACGAGGAAGCAGTCCCGTTCTACGCTGACTTAGGGTCAGCCTTCTACCGCGGCTAAACGCCAACACCTCCCCCAACCTACCAAAAAAACACCATTGACAACCGGGAATGAACACCCTGAGGACGATTAAGTCAGCCGACTTTTAATTTAAAAATTAATTTTGACATGTAATTTATATTCCTATAATTTGTTAAACTTAAGACATTGTATAACGTTAGGCCCCCTATGTGCCAACAAATGTAAAATTATCATAGATCATAGTAATAATATTAGTTATAAGCCAAATTGTAAATATTATGTTCAATAAAAGAAATTGAATTGAATTGAATTGTGTGTGACACAGTTTGGCAGTGACTATTGTGTAGTGCAGTTCAGTTTTCAGTTTAGTGAAGTGTTTTTAATAAAATAAAAAAAATAAAATGACTGGTCGCGGCAAAGGTGGAAAAGGTTTGGGCAAAGGCGGAGCTAAACGCCATCGAAAAGTGTTGCGTGATAATATCCAAGGAATAACAAAACCAGCAATTCGTCGTTTAGCTCGTCGCGGAGGTGTAAAGCGTATTTCTGGTTTAATTTACGAAGAAACACGTGGTGTTTTAAAAGTTTTTCTGGAAAATGTTATCCGTGATGCTGTTACCTACACCGAACACGCTAAGCGTAAAACAGTTACAGCTATGGATGTAGTTTACGCTTTGAAGAGACAAGGGCGTACTCTATACGGGGGTTGGCTACGTTTTCCCGAATAACGTTTTCCCGAATCACGTTTTCCCGAATCACGTTTGCCCGAATTGTAGTAGGTACATTTATGTCTGAAAGCGACATCTCTGTATCGAATTTCATTCTCATAGTGTTTAGTGACACTAATTGCTGAGAATCAACGAGAACGAAGATTCCTACTATTGTACTATTTTTTCAATATGTAGAAGACTTCACTGCATTGAAGCCACTCCCCCTTTTTTAAAGTATATAAGGAGTATTGCATGCAAAAATAATTTCAGTTCTTTTTAGGACTCGGTAGAGGCTAGACCTCATTAAGAGATAGAAGTTGATTTTTCAATTAGGTTGTTGGGTTTGGGTGACTGACGTGACGACGTTGACGGTGTCAATAGCTTGGTGTCGTGCACAAGTTTTGGCGGGAAATTTTCAATTTTTTTTTTTAAGTCAATTTTTATTTAAGCGCGAGATGCTTGTTTTGGCGGGAGAATTTTCTATATTTTTTTATATAAAAATTAATTCTTATTTAAGCGCAAAACTGCTTTTAAGCATGACGACGATTTTCGTGCCGAAGTTTTGGCGGGAGAATTATGCGCTAAACGCCTTTTAGGTATAAATAAAAATTAATAAACAGAGTTTCGTGATTTGATTTTATGAGAATCAACAGGAACGAACCTCCAAAGAAGTCAACACCAAAAATGTATAAAAGGAGGAGTCATTCTAAATTAATCTTCAGTTCTTATTAGAACTCAGAGGAGATCGGACCGGTCTCTTCTAGATAAAGAAATATTTTAAAGAGCTATTAACATGATTTTCAATTGGTTGGGGGGTGACCGACGGCAGGAACGACGACGACTACTTTGACGGCCATGACGACGAAGGCTACGACGTTGACGACCATAGTAGGTATGAAGGTTTGGTCTGGAACTGGGACAAGGGGTCAATTATTTTTTGTTTTGCAAAATTTATTAAAATGACAACTCAATTTTTTTTAAAATTTCATACAAAAAAAATTTGACGGAGGTGGGTCTCGAACTGGGACAAAAGTTGTGGAGGTGAGTCTGGAACTGGGACAAAGGATCATTTTCTTGCAAAATTTATTACAATGAGAACCTTAGTTTTTTTTTTGTTACTTTCATAAAAAAAACTTTTTTGTAAATTATTTAAATAAATTGCTTTTGCACCAAATGTTTTTTTAAGAAATAAACAAAATAAAAATACTTTTGTTTTTTCGTAATTAATTTTTCGATGACAAGTTGAGAAAATTAATCAATAGCTTGCTTGAGCAGAGGTTCTTTGGGTGGCCCGCTGGTTTTCATGATTCTAACTCCGTTTTTTGGTGCTCTGTCCCACTCACGCTACTCCGTTGCTCCGTTTCCTTTATGTACGTCAAAAATATGTTTAAAAAAAAAAATCTGCAAATTTCTTTAGATTACAGAGCGAGGGAATGGTATTTCGAGGTTTTGATAATTTCTGAATTTTGCGGCGGAAGACAATGTCAAGACCCCATCAAAAAAGGACAACAATATTTTGTTTTCGCTCTGTTATAATAAAATTTCGAATATTTTCTTCTTGTTTTTGACGTTAAAAACGGGTAAGAAAGCTCAATTTTTTTGGTTCGCTCTGATTGATTCTCATTAATCCGCACTAACATATTATTATGAAGAAACAATTTTAAAATAGTGATTTCAAGTGAGTTTTAAGTGTATATAAAGTGTCTTTAAAAACTAAATTTTACAGTGACAATCAGCAAAAAATTTAAAATGGAGTCTGCAGATATTGCCAATGTAAGTATAAGTGACATACCTTTTGTGACTGTGATTTTTCTTAAGTGTGACAACGTGCTAGTGATATGATATTTTTTTAAATGTGAAAATTGTGGCAGTGATATCATATGTTGTTTTCTTGTTTTGGAGACTATTTCCGTTCCCTCAAGTGCTTTATTGATTCAATCAGGCTAAACGTCAGTAAAAAATAAAATTGTGTTAAAAAATACGTGAATAATTTAAAAGTGGCTTTTTGATAATTTATTTGAAAAAAGGATTAATTTTAGTTCGTGTGCCTTCTTAAAAAAAAAGTATAAACTTGGGAAATTTGAGTGAACATTTTTAAATGGCCGCAATTTTCTTTTTGAACTCCTTTTTTTTCTGTAAGAGACTAAAAGTCTTTAAATTAGACTACACGTCAAACAAAGTTGAAGTTGTTTCTATCTTTGTGTGAAAAACTGAATGCGATAAGATTTTTTCTTAATCAAAGTTCCTAATACATTGAAGTGAAGTTCTTATATTGTTTTATTAATTTTGGAGTTTTTGTGCACCTTTTTCTAACTTCTTGTCTTTTTTTCAATTTACAGGTTACTTATTCGAAACGTGGAGAGCCGAAGCTCGAACATGATGGTTATCTGTACCATATGGAAAAATCATTCAATGATAAGACATACTGGTGTTGCGGGGAAAGAAAGTCCCTTACATGTAAGGCCCGAATAACTACAGTTCAGTCGAGTAACAGCTATGTGATAAAACGAAAATCCGGTGAACATAGCCATGCCCCGCTGGCCTTCGAAAAGGAAATTTCAGACGCCAATGTCCATTTGAAGACCATGGCACAGGGAGCCCTTCCGCCAAGCGTGATTATAAGGGACACAACTATGAGGCTACAGCCGGTTTGTAGACCCCACCTGCCATCAAAACATGCTCAAAAAATGAAGATCTTCCGAGCGCGAGCAAGTCAAACGAAAGAACCCGAAAGCCTTGAGGAGATTCATATACCGGAGAGGCTGCGCTTTATTGATGGCGAGTTGTTTGTGTTGGGAGAAAGTATATACTCGACTGGCAAAAATATCATGCTGGGCACCAGGAGTACTGTGCAGCTACTTTCGCAATCCAAATGCTGGCTGGTGGATGGTACTTTTGCAGTGGTACCCACAATAATGGGCCAGTTGTTTTCGGTCCATGGGTATATAAATGGCATTGTTGTGCCTATGATTTTCTGCCTCATGAGCAGCAAATCGAGTGAAGCCTATGAAGAATTCTGGCTGCAATTATTGCTATTCGCTTGCAACAACAATTTACCCATGCAGCCGGACGTCATATTGTCTGACTTTGAAAGGGCAATAATTACATCAGCATCCTCATTTTTCCAAGATGCGGAGACCCACGGCTGCCTTTTCCATTTCGGCCAAATAATTTGGAGGAAGGTCCAAAGTCTTGGTCTTGCGAGGATGTACGGAAGGCAGGAAGCCTTCTGCAATGAAGTGAGGATGCTGAAGGCGTTGGCGTTCGTTCCTGCAGAGGAAGTGCCAGATTACTTTGCAGAACTTTACACCTCCCTCCAACATGAACAAAGCAGAATTCTTGCAAAGTGGTTTGAAAAAAACTACATAGGGACAGCAACAAACCGAGCAAGATATCACCCATCGTTTTGGACCACCGGGGCAGCTTCAAGCGAGCGATACTTCCCACGAACACAAAACAGTGTGGAGGCTTGGCATCGTCGCTTAAAAGTGGTAGTCGGCCAGACTCATGCTGGGCTTTATAAACTTATAGGTGACCTTGCCAAGGAAACAGTTATGGCAAAACTGGCAGTGGAAAGAGTTCAGAGAGGAGAAGCTCCACCAATGACCAAGACAATGAAGAAGAATGAACGGCTGCAACAAGTCGTAGCTCAACGGCCATTATTAGGTAAGGTGCAATATCTCACAAATATTGCACATAACCTCAACATCGCTTAAGATAAAGCAACTACTTGATGATTCACAATCCGTCCTTTTCAGGACGACCAAAAATTAATAAAGAGATAAACAATTATTTTATTAATTTAGCTTCCAGATATTCATAGTTACAACATTTATGGTAAGCTTGAAATAATTTCTATAATTCTGAATGATGTAAAAACTATATTTTTTAATTACTTCAAGATTATGAAGATGCATATCAAAAGTTGCTAGGTTTAGCAATATATCTAAAAATATTTTTTTTTAAGTTTTGGAAAAAAACTTTTGAACAAACTTTTTTTTTATTTTTTAGAAAGGGCACTTCCTAGATCACAGACATGCATCTTATAAGTTGCTAGGACGCTTAGCTCAACCACAAATCATGTTTAAAGGTGAAGACTTTGATGCCTCTAGGACACTTAGTTTAGCCGCAAATCGCGTTTAAAGATAAAAGTCAATTTTTCCTAAAATTCGATGCATTAATTGAGCTCCAATGTTAATTTTTCTTGAGCAACAGTACCTTGGTGAGTGAGGCATGTATGGGGGGCATGCTGCCGCCCTGAAACCCCCCTCCTTGGGCTCACTGTAGGATTTAGGGTATGCAAAGTTTCTTTTGCATTTAAAAATCTGAATTTAAAGACACTTTGAATTCATGAATTTTAGAAGTTAAGTCCCAAATTTGAATAAATTTTTTTGAAAGTTTTCGAAAAAAACTTTTTCACCAACTTTTTTTTTATTTTTAAGAACTGACAAAGTCCTTGATCACGAATATGCATTCTATACATCGCTAGGACGCTTAGTTTAGCCGCAAATCGTGTTTAAAGATGTAAACTTTGATGCCTCTAGGACGCTTAGTTTAGCCGCAAATCGCGTTTAAAGATAAAAGTCAATTTTTCCTAAAATTCGATGCATTAATTGAGCTCCAATGTTAATTTTTCTTGAGCAACAGTACCTTGGTGAGTGAGGCATGTATGGGGGGCATGCTGCCGCCCTGAAACCCCCCTGCTTGGGCTCACTGTAGGATTTGGGGTATGCAAAGTTTCTTTTGCATTTAAAAATCTGAAATTAAAGACACTTTGAATTCATGAATTTTAGAAGTTAAGTCCCAAATTTGAATAAATTTTTTTGAAAGTTTTCGAAAAAAACTTTTTCACCAACTTTTTTTTTATTTTTAAGAACTGACAAAGTCCTTGATCACGAATATGCATTCTATACATCGCTAGGACGCTTAGTTTAGCCGCAAATCGTGTTTAAAGATGTAAACTTTGATGCCTCTAGGACGCTTAGTTTAGCCGCAAATCGCGTTTAAAGATAAAAGTCAATTTTTCCTAAAATTCGATGCATTAATTGAGCTCCAATGTTAATTTTTCTTGAGCAACAGTACCTTGGTGAGTGAGGCATGTATGGGGGGCATGCTGCCGCCCTGAAACCCCCCTGCTTGGGCTCACTGTAGGATTTGGGGTATGCAAAGTTTCTTTTGCATTTAAAAATCTGAATTTAAAGACACTTTGAATTCATGAATTTTAGAAGTTAAGTCCCAAATTTGAATAAATTTTTTTGAAAGTTTTCGAAAAAAACTTTTTCACCAACTTTTTTTTTATTTTTAAGAACTGACAAAGTCCTTGATCACGAATATGCATTCTATACATCGCTAGGACGCTTAGTTTAGCCGCAAATCGTGTTTAAAGATGTAAACTTTGATGCCTCTAGGACGCTTAGTTTAGCCGCAAATCGCGTTTAAAGATAAAAGTCAATTTTTCCTAAAATTCGATGCATTAATTGAGCTCCAATGTTAATTTTTCTTGAGCAACAGTACCTTGGTGAGTGAGGCATGTATGGGGGGCATGCTGCCGCCCTGAAACCCCCCTCCTTGGGCTCACTGTAGGATTTGGGGTATGCAAAGTTTCTTTTGCATTTAAAAATCTGAATTTAAAGACACTTTGAATTCATGAATTTTAGAAGTTAAGTCCCAAATTTGAATAAATTTTTTTGAAAGTTTTCGAAAAAAACTTTTTTTACCAACTTTTTTTTATTTTTAAGAACTGACACATTCCTTGATCACGAATATGCATTCTATACATCGCTAAGACGCTTAGTTTAGCCGCAAATCGTGTTTAAAGATGTAAACTTTGATGCCTCTAGGACGCTTAGTTTAGCCGCAAATCGCGTTTAAAGATAAAAGTCAATTTTTCGTATAATTCGATGCATCAATTGAGCGCCAATGTTAATTTTTCTTGAGAAATTGTACCTTGGGTGGCCCGCTTCGCGGGTTCTCAGGATTTTAACCCTCTTTTTTGGTCCTCTGTCCCGCTCACGCAACTCCGTTGCTCCGCTTAGGGCATTTAAAGTCGTCAGGCAGGCGCCAATGTTTACAGTTTTCTTGGCCAACAGTACCTTGGGTGGCCCGCTTCGCGGGTTCTCAGGATTTTAACCCTCTTTTTTGGTCCTCTGTCCCGCTCACGCAACTCCGTTGCTCCGCTTAGGGTATTTAAAGTCGTCAGGCAGGCGCCAATGTTTACAGTTTTCTTGGCCAACAGTACCTTGGGTGGCCCGCTTCGCGGGTTCTCAGGATTTTAACCCTCTTTTTTGGTCCTCTGTCCCGCTCACGCAACTCCGTTGCTCCGCTTAGGGTATTTAAAGTCGTCAGGCAGGCGCCAATGTCAACAGTTTTCTTGGCTAACAGTACCTTGGGTGGCCCGCTTCGCGGGTTCTCAGGATTTTAACCCTCTTTTTTGGTCCTCTGTCCCGCTCACGCAACTCCGTTGCTCCGCTTAGGGTATTTAAAGTCGTCAGGCAGGCGCCAATGTTTACAGTTTTCTTGGCCAACAGTACCTTGGGTGGCCCGCTTCGCGGGTTCTCAGGATTTTAACCCTCTTTTTTGGTCCTCTGTCCCGCTCACGCAACTCCGTTGCTCCGCTTAGGGTATTTAAAGTCGTCAGGCAGGCGCCAATGTCAACAGCTTTCTTGGCCAACAGTACCTTGGGTGGCCCGCTTCGCGGGTTCTCAGGATTTTAACCCTCTTTTTTGGTCCTCTGTCCCGCTCACGCAACTCCGTTGCTCCGCTTAGGGTATTTAAAGTCGTCAGGCAGGCGCCAATGTCGACAGTATATTGCGTGGCTTGCCTAGCCCGGAAAAATTACCTTATATTCATAGCTTGATCAATTTAATATCCCTTTACAATCTTTTATTTAGTCCTGAAAAGAACTATTGCAGCTAAATTGTACATCAAAAGCGTTTCAAGCTGGATAGCAGAGAAAATTCTGGGCTATTTTCATGGTTTTCTTTGCCATAAGCACTGAAATCGGCCTTGAATCATCGCCACTTTTTAGAGAATCTCAATAAAAATTATTCATTTCATATAAATCTGAGATTTGAAACTGTGAGAATCAACAGGAACGAACATCCAAATAAGTTGACACAAAAAAGTATAAAAGCAAAAGTAATTCCATAATAAAATTCAGTCCTCACTAGGACTCGGTAAGAAAAACATCTCTAAGAGATAAAACTAGAATTTTCAGTTGGCGGGAGTTAAGGTATAAATTAAAAAAAAAATCTATTTTTATTGATATTTTTTTAATAAAAAATTTAATAAATAATTCCAGACCCACCTTTGGCCAGATCCAGACCCATTTTTGTCCAAATTCAGACCCACCTCTGTCCAAATCCACAACCACCTTTGTCCAGATCCAGACCCAACTCCGTCCAGATCCAGACCCACCTCCGTCCAGATCCAACCACACCACTGTCCCAGATCCAGACCCAACCATCCACCAAACCACACAAATTGAAATCCAATTATTATCTCTTTAACTCGAGATGTTACCTCTACAGAGCTCTAAGAAGAACTGAAGATAAATGTCAAAGCACAACCCTTTATATACTTTTCTCAAAAGGGGGAGTGGCTTCGATAAATAATAAATTTACAAAGAAAAACAAAAATAATAACAAAATAAATAAAATATTTGTTCAGAAGTATTAAAAAGTATTGTTTTGAATTATCTGATAATTTTGGATCATTTCAGCCAAATAGTACTAACCCACTAATAGTAGCGAATAATTCGGGCAAACGTGATTCGGGAAACTGAATTTCGGGCAAACGTGATGATCCGTGGCTACGTTTTCCCGAATAACGTTTTCCCGAATCACGTTTTCCCGAATCACGTTTGCCCGAATTGTAGTAGGTACATTTATGTCTGAAAGCGACATCTCTGTATCGAATTTCATTCTCATAGTGTTTAGTGACACTAATCGCTGAGAATCAACGAGAACGAATATTCCTACTATTGTACTATTTTTTCAATATGTAGAAGACTTCACTGGATTGAAGCCACTCCCACTTTTTTTAAGTATATAAGGAGGAGTGCATGTGAAATTAATTTCAGTTCTTTTTAGGACTCGGTAGAGGCTAGACCTCACTAGGAGATAAAATTGATTTTTCAATTAGGGTGTTGGGTTTTGGCTTTTGGGTGACGATGTGACGGATGTTGACGTCGTCAATAGGTATGGCGGGAATATTTTTTTTTTTTTTTTTTACAATTTTAGTGGGAGTATTTTTTTTTATTATAATTTTGGCGGGAATATTTCAATTTTAGTTTTTACAATTCTGGCGGGAAGATTTCAATTTTTTCCTTAAACAATTTTGGCGGGAGGGTTTTGTTTTTTTTTTTTAATAAAAGTCAATTTTTATTTAAGCGAGAAATGTGAATGAATTTTTTGAATATATTTTTTTGAAAGTTTTTGAAAAAAACTTTTTTCCCCAACTTTTTTTTATTTTCAAGATCTGACACATTCCTTGATCACGAATATGCATTCTATACATCGCTAAGACGCTTAGTTTAGCCGCAAATCGTGTTTGAAGATGTAAACTTTGATGCCTCTAGGACGCTTAGTTTAGCCGCAAATCGCGTTTAAAGATAAAAGTCAATTTTTCGTATATTTCGATGCATCAATTGAGCGCCAATGTTAATTTTTCTTGAGAAATTGTACCTTGGGTGGCCCGCTTCGGGGGTCTCAGGATTTTAACCCTCTTTTTTGGTCCTCTGTCCCGCTCACGCAACTCCGTTGCTCCGCTTAGGGTATTTAAAGTCGTCAGGCAGGCGTCAATGTTTACAGTTTTCTTGGCCAACAGTACCTTGGGTGGCCCGCTTCGCGGGTTCTCAGGATTTTAACCCTCTTTTTTGGTCCTCTGTCCCGCTCACGCAACTCCGTTGCTCCGCTTAGGGTATTTAAAGTCGTCAGGCAGGCGCCAATGTCAACAGCTTTCTTGGCCAACAGTACCTTGGGTGGCCCGCTTCGCGGGTTCTCAGGATTTTAACCCTCTTTTTTGGTCCTCTGTCCCGCTCACGCAACTCCGTTGCTCCGCTTAGGGTATTTAAAGTCGTCAGGCAGGCGCCAATGTTTACAGTTTTCTTGGCCAACAGTACCTTGGGTGGCCCGCTTCGCGGGTTCTCAGGATTTTAACCCTCTTTTTTGGTCCTCTGCCCCGCTCACGCAACTCCGTTGCTCCGCTTAGGGTATTTAAAGTCGTCAGGCAGGCGCCAATGTTTACAGTTTTCTTGGCCAACAGTACCTTGGGTGGCCCGCTTCGCGGGTTCTCAGGATTTTAACCCTCTTTTTTGGTCCTCTGTCCCGCTCACGCAACTCCGTTGCTCCGCTTAGGGTATTTAAAGTCGTCAGGCAGGCGCCAATGTCGACAGTATATTGCGTGGCTTGCCTAGCCCGGAAAAATTACCTTATATTCATAGCTTGATCAATTTAATATCCCTTTACAATCTTTTATTTAGTCCTGAAAAGAACTATTGCAGCTAAATTGTACATCAAAAGCGTTTCAAGCTGGATAGCAGAGAAAATTCTGGGCTACTTTCATGGTTTTCTTTGCCATAAGCACTGAAATCGGCCTTGAATCATCGCCACTTTTTAGAGAATCTCAATAAAAATTATTCATTTCATATAAATCTGAGATTTGAAACTGTGAGAATCAACAAGAACGAACATCCAAATAAGTTGACACAAAAAAGTATAAAAGCAAAAGTAATTCCATAATAAAATTCAGTCCTCACTAGGACTCGGTAAGAAAAACATCTCTAAGAGATAAAACTAGAATTTTCAGTTGGCGGGAGTTAAGGTATAAATTCGAAAAAAAAATCTATTTTTATTGATATTTTTTTAATAAAAAAAAAAAATGAATCTGTGTCCAGATTCCAGACCCACCTTTGGCCAGATCCAGATCCATTTTTGTCCAAATTCAGACCCACCTCTGTCCAAATCCACAACCAACTCCGTCCAGATCCAACCACACCACTGTCCCAGATCCAGACCCAACCATCCACCAAACCACACAAATTGAAATCCAATTATTATCTCTTTAACTCGAGATGTTACCTCTACAGAGCTCTAAGAAGAACTGAAGATAAATGTCAAAGCACAACCCTTTATATACTTTTCTCAAAAGGGGGAGTGGCTTCGATAAATAATAAATTTACAAGGAAAAACAAAAATAATAACAAAATAAATAAAATATTTGTTCAGAAGTACTAAAAAGTAATGTTTTGAATTATCTGATAATTTTGGATCATTTCAGCCAAATAGTACTAACCCACTAATAGTAGCGAATAATTCGGGCAAACGTGATTCGGGAAACTGAATTTCGGGCAAACGTGATGATCCCCCTGAAAAGGACGGTTTTTTTGTTTGGTTTTGTTTTGCGACGAGATTTAGGCACTTTTTTCTGTCTTCTTTGGAAGCAAAACAGCTTGAATATTAGGAAGAACACCTCCTTGTGCGATAGTTACACCAGAAAGCAATTTATTTAATTCCTCATCGTTGCGGATAGCCAATTGCAAATGGCGGGGAATAATTCTGGTTTTTTTATTGTCACGAGCAGCATTTCCCGCCAATTCCAAAACTTCTGCCGCCAAATATTCCATGACAGCTGCTAAATACACTGGGGCACCAGCTCCGACGCGCTCAGCATAGTTTCCTTTTCGAAGCAAACGATGAATTCGACCCACAGGAAATTGTAATCCAGCACGATTTGAACGGGACTTTGCCTTTCCCTTCACTTTTCCACCTTTACCACGACCAGACATTTTTACTTTTTTTTTAAACGAATAAAATATTTAATACGAAATAGTCAAAGCTATTTTTTTTTTTTTTATTTTTCACTGTTCACTCTATCACTGCACAACGTATAATGGCTAAAACGACAAAACGCGCTTTTATTTATACCAAATTTTCTGAATGCTCACAGATAAAAAGAGACAGCTGTCGAAGTACAAACACTGACGCAGAGAGAGAATAAAAAGGAGACCAAAATGAAAATTTTTCACAGTTTTCGTTCAGTCGTGAGTGTGTACAGTTCTAAATAGTTACAGTGAAGTGAATAGTGAAAATAAAAAAATAATAAAATGCCGCCTAAAACTAGTGGAAAAGCAGCAAAGAAGGCCGGAAAGGCACAAAAAAATATCACCAAGACCGATAAGAAGAAGAAGCGCAAGAGGAAGGAAAGCTACGCAATCTACATTTACAAAGTTCTTAAGCAAGTTCATCCTGATACCGGAATTTCATCAAAGGCAATGAGTATCATGAACAGCTTTGTGAATGATATCTTCGAAAGAATTGCCGCCGAAGCATCGCGTTTGGCTCACTACAACAAGCGTTCGACAATCACAAGTCGGGAAATTCAGACTGCCGTGCGATTGTTGTTGCCTGGTGAACTTGCCAAGCATGCTGTTAGTGAGGGAACTAAGGCAGTTACCAAATATACTAGCTCGAAGTAATTTATTAATTTCTTCAAAAATGGCCCTTTTCAGGGCCGCAAAAATTTCAATTAAGAGATACAAAAGAATTTTCAAAAAAAAATTGAAAATTTTCTGCATTTGGCAGGATTTCTATAAGTAAAAAAAAGAACTGAAAATTTGACGAGTTTTTTTTTCAATATTTCAAAATTTCCTGTAAGTAAAAAAAAAAACTGAAAATTCTCTGCATTTGACGAGATTTTTTCAATATTTCAAAGAGTTTTCAACAAACAGAAAAAATATTGAAAATTCTCTGCATTTGGCTGGAATGCACCAAATGATTTAATAAATTTTCAAAAATAAAAATAATATATTGAAAATTTTCTGCATTTTGCTGGAGCAAAAAAAGAAAAAAAAACATCGGAAAATTCTATACATTTGGCGGGATTTTCATGTTTTAATAAAACAATTATTGAAATTTTTCAACATTTGGCGGGATTTTCTTTTTTTTAACGAGTGCTGGGTTTAACCAGATTAAAAAAAAAAAAATATATTCTTCATAGATATTTTGAAAATTGTTTGATAATTCGAATGTTAGAAATGGGGTTGTTTTCCATCGAGATAGTGCAAGTGCAAGTGCAAGTGCAAGACACCGCCTCCTATACTACTTAAAAAAAAAAAAAAATGAATTTTTATCTCTTTTTTGATTTATTTTGTAGTCCTGAAAAGGACTGTGGATTTATGTTTTTTAATTTCAACAAATTGAAATTACTTTTTGGCTTTTTTGGCAGCAGAGACGGCTTTTTTTGGCTTTGCAGCAGATGCTGTCGCCGATTTAGCTTTCGGCACTTTAGGCTTTGGAGCAGCAGCCTTTGCCTTTGTTGGCTTTGCTTTCACTGCACTAGTTTTCTTAGCACTTTTCACTTTTGGCTTTTCAACCTTCTTAATTTTATCAGCACTTTTTTTCGTTGAAGCGGCGGCGGCAGCTTTCTTCACTTTTTTTTCACCAGCTACCTTTTTTAATTTTTTATCACCGGCAGCAGCAGCCTTTGGTTTAGCAGCAGATTTTTTCTTTTCGGCGGAAGATTTTGCTTTAGGTTCTTTGTTTGCATTTGCTGACAATTTAAACGAACCTGCAGCACCTTTTCCCTTTGTTTGCACTAATTTACCACTAATCACTGCACCTTTTAAATATTTTTTAATAAACGGAGCAAGTTTTTGCACATCAACTTTGTATGTAGCAGCGATATATTTTTTGATTGCCAAAAGCGAAGAGCCACCGCGTTCTTTCAATGTTTTAATGGCGGCATCAACCATTTGCTGAGTAGGAGGATGAGTTGGTGTTGATTTTGGTTTTTTTGAACCACTGGCAGCAGCAGCCTTCTTGGGTTTTTTTTCCGCAACAATTGCAGGAGACGCGGCGATAGTATCGGACATTTTCTTTTTTTTTTTTTACTTTAACTTGCGTCTGGCAATATTAAAAAAAAACACACTTTAACACGTCACTAGTCACTTTTTATAATTTTCAGACGCCACATGCAGCACATAGACTTCCTAAAACTGAGAATCAACGAGAACGAAGGTCTACAAAAAATTCATTTTGAACATAATTTGCACACTTTTGCATCTTAGGTTCCTCTTAAAACTTACAAAATTTACATGATTGCAGTCGAAAGTGTAAAAAATAACTTATCACATTCATTCTTACAATAATAATAGATCATTTATTTGATAAATTTTTTTAAATAAAAGTATCTATCACTGCACAAATTATAATTAAAGTCAATGTTTGGTGGTATTTTTTCAATACTTACGTTTAAGAATGCCCATAATTTATAAATAAAATACATATTCATCTCAGAATTATTTTTCTCATAAAGCTGATAGTTCATTTAAACAAAATAATAAAAAATTTCATCGAAATGTCTAGTGATTTCTTTTGAATTAAATTAAAACAACTTGAGTAATGAAACGCATATAAGTTTTTTGTCTAGGCGTTGGCATTGTCTTAGGAAATTAGTTTTACGTTCGTATACTATTAAAATAAGCAAACAAAATATTATTTAATTACTTCAATTTATAAATAAACACATAAAAATTGCTTTTTACATCGCTAACCAACATTTACTAACTTTTCAATGCTTTTTGTTGACCATATTGATAAATGTATGAAAAAAGTAGAATTACCTAAGCATAATTGGGCGCCAAAAATGCTACGCATTTCATTTTACTTGTTATTTTTTGTGTGTGTGTTACTCGTATCTAATGGAATTTCATTCTTTTTGTATATCTTTTTAGTATAATAATTGTTTATCCAAATATTTTATGAAATATTGAGTGCTAAAAACAGTATATTTTGCTTTACTACAATCATAAAAAAAAAATAATAATACATCTATAAAATAAAAAAAACTACCTATATTTGATTTTACCCTGGATAATGTATAAACAAAAAATGAAATTTAATTTTATCTCTTTTAGATTTTTTGTGGTCCTGAAAAGGACCGTTGAATATTGTTGTTTTGACGATTTAAGCACGTTCGCCACGAATGCGTCTAGCCAATTGAATGTCTTTTGGCATAATTGTGACACGCTTAGCATGGATGGCGCACAAATTGGTATCTTCAAAAAGACCAACTAAATAAGCTTCACTGGCTTCTTGAAGCGCCATAACAGCCGAACTCTGGAAACGCAAATCAGTTTTGAAATCTTGAGCAATTTCACGAACTAAACGTTGGAAAGGTAATTTGCGAATCAGCAATTCAGTGCTCTTCTGGTAGCGACGAATTTCACGAAGAGCAACAGTTCCTGGACGATAACGATGTGGTTTTTTTACACCTCCTGTAGCTGGAGCACTTTTACGAGCTGCCTTTGTAGCCAGCTGCTTGCGTGGCGCCTTTCCACCGGTCGATTTACGGGCAGTTTGCTTTGTACGCGCCATTTTTTTTTTTTTTTTTCACTGGTTTCACAATAAATTCACAGCACGAGCACAATTTATTTTTCACAAAAATTCTTTTTCATTCACTTCACTAGAGGGAGAGAGAGACTTGGCACTTGCACTTGCTTTATAATATTTTATTATAGAAGTATTCAATTCAATCAATTCAATTTCTTTTATTGAACATAATATTTACAATTTGGCTTATAACTAATATTAATACTATGATCTATGATAAAATTTACATTTGTTGGCACATAGGGGGCCTAACGTTATAGAATGTCTTAAGTTTAAGAAATTATAGGAATATAAATTACATGTCAAAATTAATTTTTAAATTAAAAGTCGGCTGACTTAATCGTCCTCAGGGTGTTCATTCCCGGTTGTCAATGGTGTTTTTTTGGTAGGTTGGGGGAGGTGTTGGCGTTTAGCCGCGGTAGAAGGCTGACCCTAAGTCAGCGTAGAACGAGACTGCTTCCTCGTTGTCCATGAGAATGTTGTCGTCAAGAGTTTCCATTACGCTGAGGTACCTTGGCTCCGGATGTCGTTGTTCGGTGGTCATCCTTCTCATTAGCTGATTCGGGTGGTCGATGATGTTCTGTACTAGTCTTTTCGCTGAGAGGACTAGGTATTTGTCCAGCGGGATCACGTTGGCTTCGGAGTAAAGATATTCGTTCCTGTAGTGTTTCTGCCGCTGCCGGTTGTAGTACAGTCCGGTGCAAACCCTGAGTATCTTCCTTTCGAATACTTGAAGCTCCTTCATGGCTGTCTTCGAGATTGAAAACCAGACTGGGAAGGAGTAGCTGATGACTGGTCGTAAAAGCTGCTTGTAGATTAGTATCTTCGTTGGCTGGCTTAGTCCTGTCCTTTTCTTCATCAATGGGTGTAGACGGTGAAAGGCCCAACTGGCTTTTTTGAGCACATTTCTCGAGTGTGGGTTGAACCTGAGTAACTCATTGAAGAGAATTCCCAGGTACTTCACATTCTTTTTGGCAGTAATGGTGGATCCATCAGGGAGTCTCAAGACCAGATTTCTGCAGTTGGCTGCGGAGCGAATACCTTTACCGGTTGAGGGCCTCCTGAAGCAGACAAGTTCCGACTTGGAAGTGTTGATTCGGATGCCCCATCGCTTGTAAAAATTAAACAGTCTGTCGATGTGTGCTTCTACTTTCCGGACAGCGATAAGCGGTGACATTGAAGAAGCATAGGTGAGCGAGTCATCAGCATAAAGCAGGTTCTCGCATCCAATTGGGGCAGGCTGGTCGGATGTCATCAGGCTGTAGAGGAAGGGGCCAAGTTTTGAGCCTTGGGCGACTCCGGCTCTGATACTCTTCATGGTTGACTTACAGTTGTCCAGTTGAACGAAAAATTTCCTGAAAGAAAGAAAAGAAAAAAGAATTTTTATTAGTGGCGGTGGAACCTGTAAAAGATGAAGTTTATGTATTAGCGCTTCAATCCAAACGCTATCAAATGCTTTCTCGACATCCAGAAAGCATCCGACGGTGACACGATGACTGTTAAGGGAGGTGGTAATATCGTGTTGGAACTTCAGCAGCGGATGCAGCGTTGAGTGCTTTTCTCGAAAGCCAAACTGCATGTCAGGGATGATTGAATTTTCACTGCAGAAATTCTTCAGTCTCCGGAGGATTATTTCTTCCAGCAATTTGCTAATATTGTTGAGAAGTGAAATTGGCCTGTAGTTGGTTATTAAGTTGGAAGCACCTTTCTTTGGGATAGCCACAATCTTCGCTGTTTTCCACGTCTGGGGGAAGTAGCAGTTGTTGATGCAGTTGTTGAGGATGATTGTGAGGAAGATCATAACTGCTTGTGGAAACCGTTTCAGGATGTAATTAGACACGCCATCTGGTCCAGCTGATTTTTTTGGCTTAGAATTGCCGATGATCTCTGCTACCTCCTCAAGATTGCATAGATGTGGACTATCGGTGGGATCACTTGCTGGATTGGTGTCATCAAAACTGATTATATCCGGATTTGGCTGTAGGGTCTGTTGAATTGATGCATCAACTTCTTGTAGGAAGGTTGGGTCAGTAGGTGGGTACGGTGTGAAGTTTCCTTCGAAGTAGCTGGCGAACGCTTCCACCTTGTCTTGGGTTGAAGTAGCTTCAATGTTGTTGCTGATGATGGCATCAGGCATCTGTGGCTGTTTTCCAATGATCCTATTGATGTTTTTGAAGGCATCAGGACCCGGCTTAATTGCTTTCAGACGTCTCTGGTACTGGATATTGTTGTGGTGTTGAATAGAGTTCCGGAACATGATGTTGACTTGCTGAAGCTCATTCCAAACTGTCTGGTAGTTGGTATTTGTCGTATTTAGCTCGCTTTGATGGATCCGCTGGAGTCGTTTTCTTAGCCGCTGTCTGTGAGCATATAAGCTCTGGATGTACTCAGGAAGATGTTGGTACCTGTCCTTAGATGTCCTAGGCCGCTTTTGCTTCTCCAGGGCTTCAGATACGGCATGCTCAAGGTTGTCAATGGCTGCATCAATTTCACTATTCAGCAGATTTCTATTTGAAGGTGGGAGACTTATGTTGTCTTCGATGTCCCTGTGAAGTCTTTCAATATCCAGCCGTCTGAAGTTGATGAAGTTCTCTGGAGCTGCAGTTGTTAGAAGTATGGGTTGGTTGAGGTTGATGGATAGTTGAACTGCTTCATGGTCCGAGTCACTGTGCACAATTGTACAGATATAATTCCGGATTTCTGGAAGAATATGTACGAGGTTGGAGGAGGCCAGGAAGAAGTCCAGTGTTGATGGCGTTCTAGGGAATGTGGGTTTCGGTTGGGATATAACCACCAGAGAATGGTCATTGCTGTTTAGTTCCATCCAGTCAACAATTGCTTTGCCTTCGCTGCTGATTTTGGAGTCAAACCATAGGTGATGTCTCGCGTTGAAATCACCTCCAATGATGCCGTACGTGCTTTGCTTCAGAATGTTGTTGAGGATGAGCAGGTCACTATGTATGTTCCTTGCAGAAGATGTGCACTTGAAGTATGTGCTGATGACCGTAAGGGTCTCACCTCTTCCAAGGGACATTGTGATGGCGGTGGCTTCACTAGTCTGTAGTCCTGGGATGATGACTTCTGTTGTATTGGGGGAGAATTTGTCTCTTATGAAGACTGCTGTTCCAACACGATCATCGTTTTTGTCCTGCCGGTAGGTTTTGAATCCTTTGATGTTGATGTTGTTACGTTTGGTTACTTTCGTCTCACTGATGAGGGCAATGTCGGGGGTGTTGTTCTTCATGAATATGTTGAATGACGTCCTCTTATCTAGGCTGTATAATGAATTAACATTATACGTCAGGATGCGGAGTTTCTTCAGTGGCATATTTCGAAGACGAAGGCGGCCAAGACCGCGGACTTGTCTTTATCACTTAGTTGATTGTAGTTGGATGGGACGGCATTCCGGGCTTTATCCATAATGGAGATGAGGTTGGAACCGAGGAGCCGCTGGACTTCAAAGTTGAGGTTCATGGATGGGGAAGTTGCTGGGGTTCTGGTTGGTTTAACAGGCACTGTCTTCACAGGGATGGTTTTGGTTGGAATCCTTGGCTGCTGTTGATGCTGTGTTTTTGTTGCTGATGGTCTGGGTGTTGAACTTTGTCTGGCCATTGCTGCGTAGCTGACTGATGGACGGGTAACCACACAGGCTGATTTAGCGACAAACTCTTTGTGTGCCTTCTTCTCAGCTATCACCTTGTTCCTCTCTGTCAAGCGGGCCTTTAGAGTGGGGCAGCCCTTGAAGCTCGCAGGATGTCCTTCTTTCTGGCAGTTGGCACACCAGACGTCCAGTCCTGTGTTCTCCTTTCGCTTGCATTGTCCAGGCTCGTGGTCTTCCTTGCACTTGACGCACACGTATTGGCGGCCACAGTTGGTGGCTACGTGTCCGAAGCGCTGGCAGTTGCGGCACTGAACGATGTCGTTATTCTTCATTCGCTCCCAATGAACCCTCTGGTTCATTATAAGGGTCTTGGAGCACACTTCATTAAGGTTGCACGTCTTTGAAACTTCAACGACAAAGTTGTTGTATTGCTTTGTCTTTGCCTTCTTGGATTTGAAGTGTGTGACTGAGATTATTGGGAGTCCCTCGATGCGAAGCTCATCTTCGACTTCTATGGCTGAACAGGTAAAATGAATACCTTTCAATAGAAGAAGGTTCTTCCTGTCTTCCCTTGGCGTAAAGGAGTTGAACTGTATCTTCATGGTTTTTAGATATTTCTTGATGGCTTCGAATGATGTTCTGTCCTGGGCGTTGATGATGGTGGTCTTTGTGCTCCTGTTTTTGAAAGTCACCGATATGTTACTTGCTTTGCAGTGTCTCCTTATCTCGGCGACACTTCCGGAGAAGCAAAATATCGGAGGCATTCCAGGACCTTTGCTTGGGTTGACGGCAGCTGTGTCAAGGGTTGTCTTCGGTGTCTGTGCAGGAGCAGATTTAGAGGCTGCTATTGCCTTGATGGCGGCCGATGAAGTTGATGCTGTTGGGGTATCTTCAAGTTTGGCTGGCACTTGCTTCTTTGTCTGGATTTTAGGTGACCCTTCGTCCAATTGGGGGCGCTTAGTTGTGACGTCCTTTTGTGCTGTTTTTCCCGCTTTCCGTGGTCTTTTCTGACCAGGTAAAGGGGAATCGCTGAAGTCGTCCTCTGAGCTTACTTCCGAAGTCTGGCTGGGTGGAAGTTCTTCGCTAACATCTTCTTTATCGCTCTCTTCAGAGTGCTCTTCAGAATCGTCGTAACTGGATGAGTCACAGCTAGAAGAATCTTCTATCTCCATACTGTCACCTTCTTCGCTGTTTTCTTCGATATGTTGTTCCTCTTTACTTTTGTTTGGGATAACATACTTGCTGAAAAGCTGGCTGAGCCTTGGTTCATAATCAGGCAGGTGGGTGACTATCCTGGCCAGCATTGCGTCAACAGAAGCAAATGCTGAATCCGGATTAAATGGTTCATCCATTTTCGGCTTAACTTCACTTTTATTTATTTTTGTTTACAACACTGACAACACGCAAAATATTTATTTTTAAAAAAACCTTTATTCCGCGAATTAATCAGGGTAAGCACTTGTTAACCGCAGGTAGCCCGCAGGTATACCTGAGTTACACTAAAATTATTATTTATTTCGGGGTGGATTTTTTCTTCCGCTTAAGATGCACACGCACTGTACACTGAATGAATGACTGTGATTATTATAGAAGTAGCAAAAGTTGCGAGCTTAAGTCATAAAATTGGGTTCTTTTGGCTCCGTTCGGATGTTCTTTTTCAACAACTACACAAACAACCAATCACAATTAAGATTGCCAAGAAAGAAGAAGTATAAATAGTTGTGTCTTTATGGTGTGTGACACAGTTTGGCAGTGACTATTGTGTAGTGCAGTTCAGTTTTCAGTTTAGTGAAGTGTTTTTAATAAAATAAAAAAAATAAAATGACTGGTCGCGGCAAAGGTGGAAAAGGTTTGGGCAAAGGCGGAGCTAAACGCCATCGAAAAGTGTTGCGTGATAATATCCAAGGAATAACAAAACCAGCAATTCGTCGTTTAGCTCGTCGCGGAGGTGTAAAGCGTATTTCTGGTTTAATTTACGAAGAAACACGTGGTGTTTTAAAAGTTTTTCTGGAAAATGTTATCCGTGATGCTGTTACCTACACCGAACACGCTAAGCGTAAAACAGTTACAGCTATGGATGTAGTTTACGCTTTGAAGAGACAAGGGCGTACTCTATACGGTTTCGGAGGTTAAAAAAAATTATCCAGTTAATGATATATTAACAAACAATCGGTCCTTTTCAGGACCACAAATAAATCTGAAAGAGATATAAAATTGAATTTTTCAACAAAAAAAGTATACAATTTTCCAATTTTTTTTTTTTTTTTTTTATACAATAATTTGTTTTCAATAAAGTAATTATGCGATTTACCAGTATTTTATTGCTTCGCCGTAGTGTCTGTTTTATTTTTTACCTGAATTTTGATTGCCCCACGGTACCTGCCCGCAGAATACTTTTTTTTCAACATAAAATTATTTTCCAGAAAATCATATTTTTTTTTTGTAGTAATAAAAAAAAAACAAAATGAAAATGTATCTTTTAATAAATTGATTTTTCAGTCCCAAAATAAAAACTTATTGTAAAGAAAATGAAACTACATTTTTTTTAGCAACGAAAGAACCAAATGTAAAATCAAAAATTATCTCTTTATCGAATTGATTTGTCGTCCTGAAAAGGACGGTTTTTTTGTTTGGTTTTGTTTTGCGACGAGATTTAGGCACTTTTTTCTGTCTTCTTTGGAAGCAAAACAGCTTGAATATTAGGAAGAACACCTCCTTGTGCGATAGTTACACCAGAAAGCAATTTATTTAATTCCTCATCGTTGCGGATAGCCAATTGCAAATGGCGGGGAATAATTCTGGTTTTTTTATTGTCACGAGCAGCATTTCCCGCCAATTCCAAAACTTCTGCCGCCAAATATTCCATGACAGCTGCTAAATACACTGGGGCACCAGCTCCGACGCGCTCAGCATAGTTTCCTTTTCGAAGCAAACGATGAATTCGACCCACAGGAAATTGTAATCCAGCACGATTTGAACGGGACTTTGCCTTTCCCTTCACTTTTCCACCTTTACCACGACCAGACATTTTTACTTTTTTTTTAAACGAATAAAATATTTAATACGAAATAGTCAAAGCTATTTTTTTTTTTTTTATTTTTCACTGTTCACTCTATCACTGCACAACGTATAATGGCTAAAACGACAAAACGCGCTTTTATTTATACCAAATTTTCTGAATGCTCACAGATAAAAAGAGACAGCTGTCGAAGTACAAACACTGACGCAGAGAGAGAATAAAAAGGAGACCAAAATGAAAATTTTTCACAGTTTTCGTTCAGTCGTGAGTGTGTACAGTTCTAAATAGTTACAGTGAAGTGAATAGTGAAAATAAAAAAATAATAAAATGCCGCCTAAAACTAGTGGAAAAGCAGCAAAGAAGGCCGGAAAGGCACAAAAAAATATCACCAAGACCGATAAGAAGAAGAAGCGCAAGAGGAAGGAAAGCTACGCAATCTACATTTACAAAGTTCTTAAGCAAGTTCATCCTGATACCGGAATTTCATCAAAGGCAATGAGTATCATGAACAGCTTTGTGAATGATATCTTCGAAAGAATTGCCGCCGAAGCATCGCGTTTGGCTCACTACAACAAGCGTTCGACAATCACAAGTCGGGAAATTCAGACTGCCGTGCGATTGTTGTTGCCTGGTGAACTTGCCAAGCATGCTGTTAGTGAGGGAACTAAGGCAGTTACCAAATATACTAGCTCGAAGTAATTTATTAATTTCTTCAAAAATGGCCCTTTTCAGGGCCGCAAAAATTTCAATTAAGAGATACAAAAGAATTTTCAAAAAAAAATTGAAAATTTTCTGCATTTGGCAGGATTTCTATAAGTAAAAAAAAGAACTGAAAATTTGACGAGTTTTTTTTTCAATATTTCAAAATTTCCTGTAAGTAAAAAAAAAAACTGAAAATTCTCTGCATTTGACGAGATTTTTTCAATATTTCAAAGAGTTTTCAACAAACAGAAAAAATATTGAAAATTCTCTGCATTTGGCTGGAATGCACCAAATGATTTAATAAATTTTCAAAAATAAAAATAATATATTGAAAATTTTCTGCATTTTGCTGGAGCAAAAAAAGAAAAAAAAACATCGGAAAATTCTATACATTTGGCGGGATTTTCATGTTTTAATAAAACAATTATTGAAATTTTTCAACATTTGGCGGGATTTTCTTTTTTTTAACGAGTGCTGGGTTTAACCAGATTAAAAAAAAAAAAAATATATTCTTCATAGATATTTTGAAAATTGTTTGATAATTCGAATGTTAGAAATGGGGTTGTTTTCCATCGAGATAGTGCAAGTGCAAGTGCAAGTGCAAGACACCGCCTCCTATACTACTTAAAAAAAAAAAAAAATGAATTTTTATCTCTTTTTTGATTTATTTTGTAGTCCTGAAAAGGACTGTGGATTTATGTTTTTTAATTTCAACAAATTGAAATTACTTTTTGGCTTTTTTGGCAGCAGAGACGGCTTTTTTTGGCTTTGCAGCAGATGCTGTCGCCGATTTAGCTTTCGGCACTTTAGGCTTTGGAGCAGCAGCCTTTGCCTTTGTTGGCTTTGCTTTCACTGCACTAGTTTTCTTAGCACTTTTCACTTTTGGCTTTTCAACCTTCTTAATTTTATCAGCACTTTTTTTCGTTGAAGCGGCGGCGGCAGCTTTCTTCACTTTTTTTTCACCAGCTACCTTTTTTAATTTTTTATCACCGGCAGCAGCAGCCTTTGGTTTAGCAGCAGATTTTTTCTTTTCGGCGGAAGATTTTGCTTTAGGTTCTTTGTTTGCATTTGCTGACAATTTAAACGAACCTGCAGCACCTTTTCCCTTTGTTTGCACTAATTTACCACTAATCACTGCACCTTTTAAATATTTTTTAATAAACGGAGCAAGTTTTTGCACATCAACTTTGTATGTAGCAGCGATATATTTTTTGATTGCCAAAAGCGAAGAGCCACCGCGTTCTTTCAATGTTTTAATGGCGGCATCAACCATTTGCTGAGTAGGAGGATGAGTTGGTGTTGATTTTGGTTTTTTTGAACCACTGGCAGCAGCAGCCTTCTTGGGTTTTTTTTCCGCAACAATTGCAGGAGACGCGGCGATAGTATCGGACATTTTCTTTTTTTTTTTTTACTTTAACTTGCGTCTGGCAATATTAAAAAAAAACACACTTTAACACGTCACTAGTCACTTTTTATAATTTTCAGACGCCACATGCAGCACATAGACTTCCTAAAACTGAGAATCAACGAGAACGAAGGTCTACAAAAAATTCATTTTGAACATAATTTGCACACTTTTGCATCTTAGGTTCCTCTTAAAACTTACAAAATTTACATGATTGCAGTCGAAAGTGTAAAAAATAACTTATCACATTCATTCTTACAATAATAATAGATCATTTATTTGATAAATTTTTTTAAATAAAAGTATCTATCACTGCACAAATTATAATTAAAGTCAATGTTTGGTGGTATTTTTTCAATACTTACGTTTAAGAATGCCCATAATTTATAAATAAAATACATATTCATCTCAGAATTATTTTTCTCATAAAGCTGATAGTTCATTTAAACAAAATAATAAAAAATTTCATCGAAATGTCTAGTGATTTCTTTTGAATTAAATTAAAACAACTTGAGTAATGAAACGCATATAAGTTTTTTGTCTAGGCGTTGGCATTGTCTTAGGAAATTAGTTTTACGTTCGTATACTATTAAAATAAGCAAACAAAATATTATTTAATTACTTCAATTTATAAATAAACACATAAAAATTGCTTTTTACATCGCTAACCAACATTTACTAACTTTTCAATGCTTTTTGTTGACCATATTGATAAATGTATGAAAAAAGTAGAATTACCTAAGCATAATTGGGCGCCAAAAATGCTACGCATTTCATTTTACTTGTTATTTTTTGTGTGTGTGTTACTCGTATCTAATGGAATTTCATTCTTTTTGTATATCTTTTTAGTATAATAATTGTTTATCCAAATATTTTATGAAATATTGAGTGCTAAAAACAGTATATTTTGCTTTACTACAATCATAAAAAAAAAATAATAATACATCTATAAAATAAAAAAAACTACCTATATTTGATTTTACCCTGGATAATGTATAAACAAAAAATGAAATTTAATTTTATCTCTTTTAGATTTTTTGTGGTCCTGAAAAGGACCGTTGAATATTGTTGTTTTGACGATTTAAGCACGTTCGCCACGAATGCGTCTAGCCAATTGAATGTCTTTTGGCATAATTGTGACACGCTTAGCATGGATGGCGCACAAATTGGTATCTTCAAAAAGACCAACTAAATAAGCTTCACTGGCTTCTTGAAGCGCCATAACAGCCGAACTCTGGAAACGCAAATCAGTTTTGAAATCTTGAGCAATTTCACGAACTAAACGTTGGAAAGGTAATTTGCGAATCAGCAATTCAGTGCTCTTCTGGTAGCGACGAATTTCACGAAGAGCAACAGTTCCTGGACGATAACGATGTGGTTTTTTTACACCTCCTGTAGCTGGAGCACTTTTACGAGCTGCCTTTGTAGCCAGCTGCTTGCGTGGCGCCTTTCCACCGGTCGATTTACGGGCAGTTTGCTTTGTACGCGCCATTTTTTTTTTTTTTTTTCACTGGTTTCACAATAAATTCACAGCACGAGCACAATTTATTTTTCACAAAAATTCTTTTTCATTCACTTCACTAGAGGGAGAGAGAGACTTGGCACTTGCACTTGCTTTATAATATTTTATTATAGAAGTAGCAAAAGTTGCGAGCTTAAGTCATAAAATTGGGTTCTTTTGGCTCCGTTCGGATGTTCTTTTTCAACAACTACACAAACAACCAATCACAATTAAGATTGCCAAGAAAGAAGAAGTATAAATAGTTGTGTCTTTATGGTGTGTGACACAGTCACTCGAGAAATGTGCTCAAAAAAGCCAGTTGGGCCTTTCACCGTCTACACCCATTGATGAAGAAAAGGACAGGACTAAGCCAGCCAACGAAGATACTTATTTACAAGCAGCTTTTACGACCAGTCATTAGCTACTCCTTTCCGGTCTGGTTTTCAATCTCGAAGACAGCCATGAAGGAGCTTCAAATATTCGAAAGGAAGATTCTCAGGGTTTGCACCGGACTGTACTACAACCGGCAGCGGCAGAAACACTACAGGAACGAATATCTTTACTCCGTAGCCAACATGATCCCGCTGGACAAATACCTAGTCCTCTCAGCGAAAAGACTAGTACAGAACATCATCGACCACCCGAATCAGCTAATGAGAAGGATGACCACCGAACAACGACATCCGGAGCCAAGGTACCTCAGTGTAATGGAAACTCTTGACGACAACATTCTCATGGACAACGAGGAAGCAGTCCCGTTCTACGCTGACTTAGGGTCAGCCTTCTACCGCGGCTAAACGCCAACACCTCCCCCAACCTACCAAAAAAACACCATTGACAACCGGGAATGAACACCCTGAGGACGATTAAGTCAGCCGACTTTTAATTTAAAAATTAATTTTGACATGTAATTTATATTCCTATAATTTGTTAAACTTAAGACATTGTATAACGTTAGGCCCCCTATGTGCCAACAAATGTAAAATTATCATAGATCATAGTAATAATATTAGTTATAAGCCAAATTGTAAATATTATGTTCAATAAAAGAAATTGAATTGAATTGAATTGTGTGTGACACAGTTTGGCAGTGACTATTGTGTAGTGCAGTTCAGTTTTCAGTTTAGTGAAGTGTTTTTAATAAAATAAAAAAAATAAAATGACTGGTCGCGGCAAAGGTGGAAAAGGTTTGGGCAAAGGCGGAGCTAAACGCCATCGAAAAGTGTTGCGTGATAATATCCAAGGAATAACAAAACCAGCAATTCGTCGTTTAGCTCGTCGCGGAGGTGTAAAGCGTATTTCTGGTTTAATTTACGAAGAAACACGTGGTGTTTTAAAAGTTTTTCTGGAAAATGTTATCCGTGATGCTGTTACCTACACCGAACACGCTAAGCGTAAAACAGTTACAGCTATGGATGTAGTTTACGCTTTGAAGAGACAAGGGCGTACTCTATACGGTTTCGGAGGTTAAAAAAAATTATCCAGTTAATGATATATTAACAAACAATCGGTCCTTTTCAGGACCACAAATAAATCTGAAAGAGATATAAAATTGAATTTTTCAACAAAAAAAGTATACAATTTTCCAATTTTTTTTTTTTTTTTTTTATACAATAATTTGTTTTCAATAAAGTAATTATGCGATTTACCAGTATTTTATTGCTTCGCCGTAGTGTCTGTTTTATTTTTTACCTGAATTTTGATTGCCCCACGGTACCTGCCCGCAGAATACTTTTTTTTCAACATAAAATTATTTTCCAGAAAATCATATTTTTTTTTTTTGTAATAAAAAAAAAACAAAATGAAAATGTATCTTTTAATAAATTGATTTTTCAGTCCCAAAATAAAAACTTATTGTAAAGAAAATGAAACTACATTTTTTTTAGCAACGAAAGAACCAAATGTAAAATCAAAAATTATCTCTTTATCGAATTGATTTGTCGTCCTGAAAAGGACGGTTTTTTTGTTTGGTTTTGTTTTGCGACGAGATTTAGGCACTTTTTTCTGTCTTCTTTGGAAGCAAAACAGCTTGAATATTAGGAAGAACACCTCCTTGTGCGATAGTTACACCAGAAAGCAATTTATTTAATTCCTCATCGTTGCGGATAGCCAATTGCAAATGGCGGGGAATAATTCTGGTTTTTTTATTGTCACGAGCAGCATTTCCCGCCAATTCCAAAACTTCTGCCGCCAAATATTCCATGACAGCTGCTAAATACACTGGGGCACCAGCTCCGACGCGCTCAGCATAGTTTCCTTTTCGAAGCAAACGATGAATTCGACCCACAGGAAATTGTAATCCAGCACGATTTGAACGGGACTTTGCCTTTCCCTTCACTTTTCCACCTTTACCACGACCAGACATTTTTACTTTTTTTTTAAACGAATAAAATATTTAATACGAAATAGTCAAAGCTATTTTTTTTTTTTTTTATTTTTCACTGTTCACTCTATCACTGCACAACGTATAATGGCTAAAACGACAAAACGCGCTTTTATTTATACCAAATTTTCTGAATGCTCACAGATAAAAAGAGACAGCTGTCGAAGTACAAACACTGACGCAGAGAGAGAATAAAAAGGAGACCAAAATGAAAATTTTTCACAGTTTTCGTTCAGTCGTGAGTGTGTACAGTTCTAAATAGTTACAGTGAAGTGAATAGTGAAAATAAAAAAATAATAAAATGCCGCCTAAAACTAGTGGAAAAGCAGCAAAGAAGGCCGGAAAGGCACAAAAAAATATCACCAAGACCGATAAGAAGAAGAAGCGCAAGAGGAAGGAAAGCTACGCAATCTACATTTACAAAGTTCTTAAGCAAGTTCATCCTGATACCGGAATTTCATCAAAGGCAATGAGTATCATGAACAGCTTTGTGAATGATATCTTCGAAAGAATTGCCGCCGAAGCATCGCGTTTGGCTCACTACAACAAGCGTTCGACAATCACAAGTCGGGAAATTCAGACTGCCGTGCGATTGTTGTTGCCTGGTGAACTTGCCAAGCATGCTGTTAGTGAGGGAACTAAGGCAGTTACCAAATATACTAGCTCGAAGTAATTTATTAATTTCTTCAAAAATGGCCCTTTTCAGGGCCGCAAAAATTTCAATTAAGAGATACAAAAGAATTTTCAAAAAAAAATTGAAAATTTTCTGCATTTGGCAGGATTTCTATAAGTAAAAAAAAGAACTGAAAATTTGACGAGTTTTTTTTTCAATATTTCAAAATTTCCTGTAAGTAAAAAAAAAACTGAAAATTCTCTGCATTTGACGAGATTTTTTCAATATTTCAAAGAGTTTTCAACAAACAGAAAAAATATTGAAAATTCTCTGCATTTGGCTGGAATGCACCAAATGATTTAATAAATTTTCAAAAATAAAAATAATATATTGAAAATTTTCTGCATTTTGCTGGAGCAAAAAAAGAAAAAAAAACATCGGAAAATTCTATACATTTGGCGGGATTTTCATGTTTTAATAAAACAATTATTGAAATTTTTCAACATTTGGCGGGATTTTCTTTTTTTTAACGAGTGCTGGGTTTAACCAGATTAAAAAAAAAAAAAATATATTCTTCATAGATATTTTGAAAATTGTTTGATAATTCGAATGTTAGAAATGGGGTTGTTTTCCATCGAGATAGTGCAAGTGCAAGTGCAAGTGCAAGACACCGCCTCCTATACTACTTAAAAAAAAAAAAAAAATGAATTTTTATCTCTTTTTTGATTTATTTTGTAGTCCTGAAAAGGACTGTGGATTTATGTTTTTTAATTTCAACAAATTGAAATTACTTTTTGGCTTTTTTGGCAGCAGAGACGGCTTTTTTTGGCTTTGCAGCAGATGCTGTCGCCGATTTAGCTTTCGGCACTTTAGGCTTTGGAGCAGCAGCCTTTGCCTTTGTTGGCTTTGCTTTCACTGCACTAGTTTTCTTAGCACTTTTCACTTTTGGCTTTTCAACCTTCTTAATTTTATCAGCACTTTTTTTCGTTGAAGCGGCGGCGGCAGCTTTCTTCACTTTTTTTTCACCAGCTACCTTTTTTAATTTTTTATCACCGGCAGCAGCAGCCTTTGGTTTAGCAGCAGATTTTTTCTTTTCGGCGGAAGATTTTGCTTTAGGTTCTTTGTTTGCATTTGCTGACAATTTAAACGAACCTGCAGCACCTTTTCCCTTTGTTTGCACTAATTTACCACTAATCACTGCACCTTTTAAATATTTTTTAATAAACGGAGCAAGTTTTTGCACATCAACTTTGTATGTAGCAGCGATATATTTTTTGATTGCCAAAAGCGAAGAGCCACCGCGTTCTTTCAATGTTTTAATGGCGGCATCAACCATTTGCTGAGTAGGAGGATGAGTTGGTGTTGATTTTGGTTTTTTTGAACCACTGGCAGCAGCAGCCTTCTTGGGTTTTTTTTCCGCAACAATTGCAGGAGACGCGGCGATAGTATCGGACATTTTCTTTTTTTTTTTTTACTTTAACTTGCGTCTGGCAATATTAAAAAAAAACACACTTTAACACGTCACTAGTCACTTTTTATAATTTTCAGACGCCACATGCAGCACATAGACTTCCTAAAACTGAGAATCAACGAGAACGAAGGTCTACAAAAAATTCATTTTGAACATAATTTGCACACTTTTGCATCTTAGGTTCCTCTTAAAACTTACAAAATTTACATGATTGCAGTCGAAAGTGTAAAAAATAACTTATCACATTCATTCTTACAATAATAATAGATCATTTATTTGATAAATTTTTTTAAATAAAAGTATCTATCACTGCACAAATTATAATTAAAGTCAATGTTTGGTGGTATTTTTTCAATACTTACGTTTAAGAATGCCCATAATTTATAAATAAAATACATATTCATCTCAGAATTATTTTTCTCATAAAGCTGATAGTTCATTTAAACAAAATAATAAAAAATTTCATCGAAATGTCTAGTGATTTCTTTTGAATTAAATTAAAACAACTTGAGTAATGAAACGCATATAAGTTTTTTGTCTAGGCGTTGGCATTGTCTTAGGAAATTAGTTTTACGTTCGTATACTATTAAAATAAGCAAACAAAATATTATTTAATTACTTCAATTTATAAATAAACACATAAAAATTGCTTTTTACATCGCTAACCAACATTTACTAACTTTTCAATGCTTTTTGTTGACCATATTGATAAATGTATGAAAAAAGTAGAATTACCTAAGCATAATTGGGCGCCAAAAATGCTACGCATTTCATTTTACTTGTTATTTTTTGTGTGTGTGTTACTCGTATCTAATGGAATTTCATTCTTTTTGTATATCTTTTTAGTATAATAATTGTTTATCCAAATATTTTATGAAATATTGAGTGCTAAAAACAGTATATTTTGCTTTACTACAATCATAAAAAAAAAATAATAATACATCTATAAAATAAAAAAAACTACCTATATTTGATTTTACCCTGGATAATGTATAAACAAAAAATGAAATTTAATTTTATCTCTTTTAGATTTTTTGTGGTCCTGAAAAGGACCGTTGAATATTGTTGTTTTGACGATTTAAGCACGTTCGCCACGAATGCGTCTAGCCAATTGAATGTCTTTTGGCATAATTGTGACACGCTTAGCATGGATGGCGCACAAATTGGTATCTTCAAAAAGACCAACTAAATAAGCTTCACTGGCTTCTTGAAGCGCCATAACAGCCGAACTCTGGAAACGCAAATCAGTTTTGAAATCTTGAGCAATTTCACGAACTAAACGTTGGAAAGGTAATTTGCGAATCAGCAATTCAGTGCTCTTCTGGTAGCGACGAATTTCACGAAGAGCAACAGTTCCTGGACGATAACGATGTGGTTTTTTTACACCTCCTGTAGCTGGAGCACTTTTACGAGCTGCCTTTGTAGCCAGCTGCTTGCGTGGCGCCTTTCCACCGGTCGATTTACGGGCAGTTTGCTTTGTACGCGCCATTTTTTTTTTTTTTTTTCACTGGTTTCACAATAAATTCACAGCACGAGCACAATTTATTTTTCACAAAAATTCTTTTTCATTCACTTCACTAGAGGGAGAGAGAGACTTGGCACTTGCACTTGCTTTATAATATTTTATTATAGAAGTAGCAAAAGTTGCGAGCTTAAGTCATAAAATTGGGTTCTTTTGGCTCCGTTCGGATGTTCTTTTTCAACAACTACACAAACAACCAATCACAATTAAGATTGCCAAGAAAGAAGAAGTATAAATAGTTGTGTCTTTATGGTGTGTGACACAGTCACTCGAGAAATGTGCTCAAAAAAGCCAGTTGGGCCTTTCACCGTCTACACCCATTGATGAAGAAAAGGACAGGACTAAGCCAGCCAACGAAGATACTTATTTACAAGCAGCTTTTACGACCAGTCATTAGCTACTCCTTTCCGGTCTGGTTTTCAATCTCGAAGACAGCCATGAAGGAGCTTCAAATATTCGAAAGGAAGATTCTCAGGGTTTGCACCGGACTGTACTACAACCGGCAGCGGCAGAAACACTACAGGAACGAATATCTTTACTCCGTAGCCAACATGATCCCGCTGGACAAATACCTAGTCCTCTCAGCGAAAAGACTAGTACAGAACATCATCGACCACCCGAATCAGCTAATGAGAAGGATGACCACCGAACAACGACATCCGGAGCCAAGGTACCTCAGTGTAATGGAAACTCTTGACGACAACATTCTCATGGACAACGAGGAAGCAGTCCCGTTCTACGCTGACTTAGGGTCAGCCTTCTACCGCGGCTAAACGCCAACACCTCCCCCAACCTACCAAAAAAACACCATTGACAACCGGGAATGAACACCCTGAGGACGATTAAGTCAGCCGACTTTTAATTTAAAAATTAATTTTGACATGTAATTTATATTCCTATAATTTGTTAAACTTAAGACATTGTATAACGTTAGGCCCCCTATGTGCCAACAAATGTAAAATTATCATAGATCATAGTAATAATATTAGTTATAAGCCAAATTGTAAATATTATGTTCAATAAAAGAAATTGAATTGAATTGAATTGTGTGTGACACAGTTTGGCAGTGACTATTGTGTAGTGCAGTTCAGTTTTCAGTTTAGTGAAGTGTTTTTAATAAAATAAAAAAAATAAAATGACTGGTCGCGGCAAAGGTGGAAAAGGTTTGGGCAAAGGCGGAGCTAAACGCCATCGAAAAGTGTTGCGTGATAATATCCAAGGAATAACAAAACCAGCAATTCGTCGTTTAGCTCGTCGCGGAGGTGTAAAGCGTATTTCTGGTTTAATTTACGAAGAAACACGTGGTGTTTTAAAAGTTTTTCTGGAAAATGTTATCCGTGATGCTGTTACCTACACCGAACACGCTAAGCGTAAAACAGTTACAGCTATGGATGTAGTTTACGCTTTGAAGAGACAAGGGCGTACTCTATACGGTTTCGGAGGTTAAAAAAAATTATCCAGTTAATGATATATTAACAAACAATCGGTCCTTTTCAGGACCACAAATAAATCTGAAAGAGATATAAAATTGAATTTTTCAACAAAAAAAGTATACAATTTTCCAATTTTTTTTTTTTTTTTTTTATACAATAATTTGTTTTCAATAAAGTAATTATGCGATTTACCAGTATTTTATTGCTTCGCCGTAGTGTCTGTTTTATTTTTTACCTGAATTTTGATTGCCCCACGGTACCTGCCCGCAGAATACTTTTTTTTCAACATAAAATTATTTTCCAGAAAATCATATTTTTTTTTTGTAGTAATAAAAAAAAAACAAAATGAAAATGTATCTTTTAATAAATTGATTTTTCAGTCCCAAAATAAAAACTTATTGTAAAGAAAATGAAACTACATTTTTTTTAGCAACGAAAGAACCAAATGTAAAATCAAAAATTATCTCTTTATCGAATTGATTTGTCGTCCTGAAAAGGACGGTTTTTTTGTTTGGTTTTGTTTTGCGACGAGATTTAGGCACTTTTTTCTGTCTTCTTTGGAAGCAAAACAGCTTGAATATTAGGAAGAACACCTCCTTGTGCGATAGTTACACCAGAAAGCAATTTATTTAATTCCTCATCGTTGCGGATAGCCAATTGCAAATGGCGGGGAATAATTCTGGTTTTTTTATTGTCACGAGCAGCATTTCCCGCCAATTCCAAAACTTCTGCCGCCAAATATTCCATGACAGCTGCTAAATACACTGGGGCACCAGCTCCGACGCGCTCAGCATAGTTTCCTTTTCGAAGCAAACGATGAATTCGACCCACAGGAAATTGTAATCCAGCACGATTTGAACGGGACTTTGCCTTTCCCTTCACTTTTCCACCTTTACCACGACCAGACATTTTTACTTTTTTTTTAAACGAATAAAATATTTAATACGAAATAGTCAAAGCTATTTTTTTTTTTTTTATTTTTCACTGTTCACTCTATCACTGCACAACGTATAATGGCTAAAACGACAAAACGCGCTTTTATTTATACCAAATTTTCTGAATGCTCACAGATAAAAAGAGACAGCTGTCGAAGTACAAACACTGACGCAGAGAGAGAATAAAAAGGAGACCAAAATGAAAATTTTTCACAGTTTTCGTTCAGTCGTGAGTGTGTACAGTTCTAAATAGTTACAGTGAAGTGAATAGTGAAAATAAAAAAATAATAAAATGCCGCCTAAAACTAGTGGAAAAGCAGCAAAGAAGGCCGGAAAGGCACAAAAAAATATCACCAAGACCGATAAGAAGAAGAAGCGCAAGAGGAAGGAAAGCTACGCAATCTACATTTACAAAGTTCTTAAGCAAGTTCATCCTGATACCGGAATTTCATCAAAGGCAATGAGTATCATGAACAGCTTTGTGAATGATATCTTCGAAAGAATTGCCGCCGAAGCATCGCGTTTGGCTCACTACAACAAGCGTTCGACAATCACAAGTCGGGAAATTCAGACTGCCGTGCGATTGTTGTTGCCTGGTGAACTTGCCAAGCATGCTGTTAGTGAGGGAACTAAGGCAGTTACCAAATATACTAGCTCGAAGTAATTTATTAATTTCTTCAAAAATGGCCCTTTTCAGGGCCGCAAAAATTTCAATTAAGAGATACAAAAGAATTTTCAAAAAAAAATTGAAAATTTTCTGCATTTGGCAGGATTTCTATAAGTAAAAAAAAGAACTGAAAATTTGACGAGTTTTTTTTTCAATATTTCAAAATTTCCTGTAAGTAAAAAAAAAAACTGAAAATTCTCTGCATTTGACGAGATTTTTTCAATATTTCAAAGAGTTTTCAACAAACAGAAAAAATATTGAAAATTCTCTGCATTTGGCTGGAATGCACCAAATGATTTAATAAATTTTCAAAAATAAAAATAATATATTGAAAATTTTCTGCATTTTGCTGGAGCAAAAAAAGAAAAAAAAACATCGGAAAATTCTATACATTTGGCGGGATTTTCATGTTTTAATAAAACAATTATTGAAATTTTTCAACATTTGGCGGGATTTTCTTTTTTTTAACGAGTGCTGGGTTTAACCAGATTAAAAAAAAAAAAAATATATTCTTCATAGATATTTTGAAAATTGTTTGATAATTCGAATGTTAGAAATGGGGTTGTTTTCCATCGAGATAGTGCAAGTGCAAGTGCAAGTGCAAGACACCGCCTCCTATACTACTTAAAAAAAAAAAAAAATGAATTTTTATCTCTTTTTTGATTTATTTTGTAGTCCTGAAAAGGACTGTGGATTTATGTTTTTTAATTTCAACAAATTGAAATTACTTTTTGGCTTTTTTGGCAGCAGAGACGGCTTTTTTTGGCTTTGCAGCAGATGCTGTCGCCGATTTAGCTTTCGGCACTTTAGGCTTTGGAGCAGCAGCCTTTGCCTTTGTTGGCTTTGCTTTCACTGCACTAGTTTTCTTAGCACTTTTCACTTTTGGCTTTTCAACCTTCTTAATTTTATCAGCACTTTTTTTCGTTGAAGCGGCGGCGGCAGCTTTCTTCACTTTTTTTTCACCAGCTACCTTTTTTAATTTTTTATCACCGGCAGCAGCAGCCTTTGGTTTAGCAGCAGATTTTTTCTTTTCGGCGGAAGATTTTGCTTTAGGTTCTTTGTTTGCATTTGCTGACAATTTAAACGAACCTGCAGCACCTTTTCCCTTTGTTTGCACTAATTTACCACTAATCACTGCACCTTTTAAATATTTTTTAATAAACGGAGCAAGTTTTTGCACATCAACTTTGTATGTAGCAGCGATATATTTTTTGATTGCCAAAAGCGAAGAGCCACCGCGTTCTTTCAATGTTTTAATGGCGGCATCAACCATTTGCTGAGTAGGAGGATGAGTTGGTGTTGATTTTGGTTTTTTTGAACCACTGGCAGCAGCAGCCTTCTTGGGTTTTTTTTCCGCAACAATTGCAGGAGACGCGGCGATAGTATCGGACATTTTCTTTTTTTTTTTTTACTTTAACTTGCGTCTGGCAATATTAAAAAAAAACACACTTTAACACGTCACTAGTCACTTTTTATAATTTTCAGACGCCACATGCAGCACATAGACTTCCTAAAACTGAGAATCAACGAGAACGAAGGTCTACAAAAAATTCATTTTGAACATAATTTGCACACTTTTGCATCTTAGGTTCCTCTTAAAACTTACAAAATTTACATGATTGCAGTCGAAAGTGTAAAAAATAACTTATCACATTCATTCTTACAATAATAATAGATCATTTATTTGATAAATTTTTTTAAATAAAAGTATCTATCACTGCACAAATTATAATTAAAGTCAATGTTTGGTGGTATTTTTTCAATACTTACGTTTAAGAATGCCCATAATTTATAAATAAAATACATATTCATCTCAGAATTATTTTTCTCATAAAGCTGATAGTTCATTTAAACAAAATAATAAAAAATTTCATCGAAATGTCTAGTGATTTCTTTTGAATTAAATTAAAACAACTTGAGTAATGAAACGCATATAAGTTTTTTGTCTAGGCGTTGGCATTGTCTTAGGAAATTAGTTTTACGTTCGTATACTATTAAAATAAGCAAACAAAATATTATTTAATTACTTCAATTTATAAATAAACACATAAAAATTGCTTTTTACATCGCTAACCAACATTTACTAACTTTTCAATGCTTTTTGTTGACCATATTGATAAATGTATGAAAAAAGTAGAATTACCTAAGCATAATTGGGCGCCAAAAATGCTACGCATTTCATTTTACTTGTTATTTTTTGTGTGTGTGTTACTCGTATCTAATGGAATTTCATTCTTTTTGTATATCTTTTTAGTATAATAATTGTTTATCCAAATATTTTATGAAATATTGAGTGCTAAAAACAGTATATTTTGCTTTACTACAATCATAAAAAAAAAATAATAATACATCTATAAAATAAAAAAAACTACCTATATTTGATTTTACCCTGGATAATGTATAAACAAAAAATGAAATTTAATTTTATCTCTTTTAGATTTTTTGTGGTCCTGAAAAGGACCGTTGAATATTGTTGTTTTGACGATTTAAGCACGTTCGCCACGAATGCGTCTAGCCAATTGAATGTCTTTTGGCATAATTGTGACACGCTTAGCATGGATGGCGCACAAATTGGTATCTTCAAAAAGACCAACTAAATAAGCTTCACTGGCTTCTTGAAGCGCCATAACAGCCGAACTCTGGAAACGCAAATCAGTTTTGAAATCTTGAGCAATTTCACGAACTAAACGTTGGAAAGGTAATTTGCGAATCAGCAATTCAGTGCTCTTCTGGTAGCGACGAATTTCACGAAGAGCAACAGTTCCTGGACGATAACGATGTGGTTTTTTTACACCTCCTGTAGCTGGAGCACTTTTACGAGCTGCCTTTGTAGCCAGCTGCTTGCGTGGCGCCTTTCCACCGGTCGATTTACGGGCAGTTTGCTTTGTACGCGCCATTTTTTTTTTTTTTTTTCACTGGTTTCACAATAAATTCACAGCACGAGCACAATTTATTTTTCACAAAAATTCTTTTTCATTCACTTCACTAGAGGGAGAGAGAGACTTGGCACTTGCACTTGCTTTATAATATTTTATTATAGAAGTAGCAAAAGTTGCGAGCTTAAGTCATAAAATTGGGTTCTTTTGGCTCCGTTCGGATGTTCTTTTTCAACAACTACACAAACAACCAATCACAATTAAGATTGCCAAGAAAGAAGAAGTATAAATAGTTGTGTCTTTATGGTGTGTGACACAGTCACTCGAGAAATGTGCTCAAAAAAGCCAGTTGGGCCTTTCACCGTCTACACCCATTGATGAAGAAAAGGACAGGACTAAGCCAGCCAACGAAGATACTTATTTACAAGCAGCTTTTACGACCAGTCATTAGCTACTCCTTTCCGGTCTGGTTTTCAATCTCGAAGACAGCCATGAAGGAGCTTCAAATATTCGAAAGGAAGATTCTCAGGGTTTGCACCGGACTGTACTACAACCGGCAGCGGCAGAAACACTACAGGAACGAATATCTTTACTCCGTAGCCAACATGATCCCGCTGGACAAATACCTAGTCCTCTCAGCGAAAAGACTAGTACAGAACATCATCGACCACCCGAATCAGCTAATGAGAAGGATGACCACCGAACAACGACATCCGGAGCCAAGGTACCTCAGTGTAATGGAAACTCTTGACGACAACATTCTCATGGACAACGAGGAAGCAGTCCCGTTCTACGCTGACTTAGGGTCAGCCTTCTACCGCGGCTAAACGCCAACACCTCCCCCAACCTACCAAAAAAACACCATTGACAACCGGGAATGAACACCCTGAGGACGATTAAGTCAGCCGACTTTTAATTTAAAAATTAATTTTGACATGTAATTTATATTCCTATAATTTGTTAAACTTAAGACATTGTATAACGTTAGGCCCCCTATGTGCCAACAAATGTAAAATTATCATAGATCATAGTAATAATATTAGTTATAAGCCAAATTGTAAATATTATGTTCAATAAAAGAAATTGAATTGAATTGAATTGTGTGTGACACAGTTTGGCAGTGACTATTGTGTAGTGCAGTTCAGTTTTCAGTTTAGTGAAGTGTTTTTAATAAAATAAAAAAAATAAAATGACTGGTCGCGGCAAAGGTGGAAAAGGTTTGGGCAAAGGCGGAGCTAAACGCCATCGAAAAGTGTTGCGTGATAATATCCAAGGAATAACAAAACCAGCAATTCGTCGTTTAGCTCGTCGCGGAGGTGTAAAGCGTATTTCTGGTTTAATTTACGAAGAAACACGTGGTGTTTTAAAAGTTTTTCTGGAAAATGTTATCCGTGATGCTGTTACCTACACCGAACACGCTAAGCGTAAAACAGTTACAGCTATGGATGTAGTTTACGCTTTGAAGAGACAAGGGCGTACTCTATACGGTTTCGGAGGTTAAAAAAAATTATCCAGTTAATGATATATTAACAAACAATCGGTCCTTTTCAGGACCACAAATAAATCTGAAAGAGATATAAAATTGAATTTTTCAACAAAAAAAGTATACAATTTTCCAATTTTTTTTTTTTTTTTTTTATACAATAATTTGTTTTCAATAAAGTAATTATGCGATTTACCAGTATTTTATTGCTTCGCCGTAGTGTCTGTTTTATTTTTTACCTGAATTTTGATTGCCCCACGGTACCTGCCCGCAGAATACTTTTTTTTCAACATAAAATTATTTTCCAGAAAATCATATTTTTTTTTTGTAGTAATAAAAAAAAAACAAAATGAAAATGTATCTTTTAATAAATTGATTTTTCAGTCCCAAAATAAAAACTTATTGTAAAGAAAATGAAACTACATTTTTTTTAGCAACGAAAGAACCAAATGTAAAATCAAAAATTATCTCTTTATCGAATTGATTTGTCGTCCTGAAAAGGACGGTTTTTTTGTTTGGTTTTGTTTTGCGACGAGATTTAGGCACTTTTTTCTGTCTTCTTTGGAAGCAAAACAGCTTGAATATTAGGAAGAACACCTCCTTGTGCGATAGTTACACCAGAAAGCAATTTATTTAATTCCTCATCGTTGCGGATAGCCAATTGCAAATGGCGGGGAATAATTCTGGTTTTTTTATTGTCACGAGCAGCATTTCCCGCCAATTCCAAAACTTCTGCCGCCAAATATTCCATGACAGCTGCTAAATACACTGGGGCACCAGCTCCGACGCGCTCAGCATAGTTTCCTTTTCGAAGCAAACGATGAATTCGACCCACAGGAAATTGTAATCCAGCACGATTTGAACGGGACTTTGCCTTTCCCTTCACTTTTCCACCTTTACCACGACCAGACATTTTTACTTTTTTTTTAAACGAATAAAATATTTAATACGAAATAGTCAAAGCTATTTTTTTTTTTTTTATTTTTCACTGTTCACTCTATCACTGCACAACGTATAATGGCTAAAACGACAAAACGCGCTTTTATTTATACCAAATTTTCTGAATGCTCACAGATAAAAAGAGACAGCTGTCGAAGTACAAACACTGACGCAGAGAGAGAATAAAAAGGAGACCAAAATGAAAATTTTTCACAGTTTTCGTTCAGTCGTGAGTGTGTACAGTTCTAAATAGTTACAGTGAAGTGAATAGTGAAAATAAAAAAATAATAAAATGCCGCCTAAAACTAGTGGAAAAGCAGCAAAGAAGGCCGGAAAGGCACAAAAAAATATCACCAAGACCGATAAGAAGAAGAAGCGCAAGAGGAAGGAAAGCTACGCAATCTACATTTACAAAGTTCTTAAGCAAGTTCATCCTGATACCGGAATTTCATCAAAGGCAATGAGTATCATGAACAGCTTTGTGAATGATATCTTCGAAAGAATTGCCGCCGAAGCATCGCGTTTGGCTCACTACAACAAGCGTTCGACAATCACAAGTCGGGAAATTCAGACTGCCGTGCGATTGTTGTTGCCTGGTGAACTTGCCAAGCATGCTGTTAGTGAGGGAACTAAGGCAGTTACCAAATATACTAGCTCGAAGTAATTTATTAATTTCTTCAAAAATGGCCCTTTTCAGGGCCGCAAAAATTTCAATTAAGAGATACAAAAGAATTTTCAAAAAAAAATTGAAAATTTTCTGCATTTGGCAGGATTTCTATAAGTAAAAAAAAGAACTGAAAATTTGACGAGTTTTTTTTTCAATATTTCAAAATTTCCTGTAAGTAAAAAAAAAAACTGAAAATTCTCTGCATTTGACGAGATTTTTTCAATATTTCAAAGAGTTTTCAACAAACAGAAAAAATATTGAAAATTCTCTGCATTTGGCTGGAATGCACCAAATGATTTAATAAATTTTCAAAAATAAAAATAATATATTGAAAATTTTCTGCATTTTGCTGGAGCAAAAAAAGAAAAAAAAACATCGGAAAATTCTATACATTTGGCGGGATTTTCATGTTTTAATAAAACAATTATTGAAATTTTTCAACATTTGGCGGGATTTTCTTTTTTTTAACGAGTGCTGGGTTTAACCAGATTAAAAAAAAAAAAAATATATTCTTCATAGATATTTTGAAAATTGTTTGATAATTCGAATGTTAGAAATGGGGTTGTTTTCCATCGAGATAGTGCAAGTGCAAGTGCAAGTGCAAGACACCGCCTCCTATACTACTTAAAAAAAAAAAAAAATGAATTTTTATCTCTTTTTTGATTTATTTTGTAGTCCTGAAAAGGACTGTGGATTTATGTTTTTTAATTTCAACAAATTGAAATTACTTTTTGGCTTTTTTGGCAGCAGAGACGGCTTTTTTTGGCTTTGCAGCAGATGCTGTCGCCGATTTAGCTTTCGGCACTTTAGGCTTTGGAGCAGCAGCCTTTGCCTTTGTTGGCTTTGCTTTCACTGCACTAGTTTTCTTAGCACTTTTCACTTTTGGCTTTTCAACCTTCTTAATTTTATCAGCACTTTTTTTCGTTGAAGCGGCGGCGGCAGCTTTCTTCACTTTTTTTTCACCAGCTACCTTTTTTAATTTTTTATCACCGGCAGCAGCAGCCTTTGGTTTAGCAGCAGATTTTTTCTTTTCGGCGGAAGATTTTGCTTTAGGTTCTTTGTTTGCATTTGCTGACAATTTAAACGAACCTGCAGCACCTTTTCCCTTTGTTTGCACTAATTTACCACTAATCACTGCACCTTTTAAATATTTTTTAATAAACGGAGCAAGTTTTTGCACATCAACTTTGTATGTAGCAGCGATATATTTTTTGATTGCCAAAAGCGAAGAGCCACCGCGTTCTTTCAATGTTTTAATGGCGGCATCAACCATTTGCTGAGTAGGAGGATGAGTTGGTGTTGATTTTGGTTTTTTTGAACCACTGGCAGCAGCAGCCTTCTTGGGTTTTTTTTCCGCAACAATTGCAGGAGACGCGGCGATAGTATCGGACATTTTCTTTTTTTTTTTTTACTTTAACTTGCGTCTGGCAATATTAAAAAAAAACACACTTTAACACGTCACTAGTCACTTTTTATAATTTTCAGACGCCACATGCAGCACATAGACTTCCTAAAACTGAGAATCAACGAGAACGAAGGTCTACAAAAAATTCATTTTGAACATAATTTGCACACTTTTGCATCTTAGGTTCCTCTTAAAACTTACAAAATTTACATGATTGCAGTCGAAAGTGTAAAAAATAACTTATCACATTCATTCTTACAATAATAATAGATCATTTATTTGATAAATTTTTTTAAATAAAAGTATCTATCACTGCACAAATTATAATTAAAGTCAATGTTTGGTGGTATTTTTTCAATACTTACGTTTAAGAATGCCCATAATTTATAAATAAAATACATATTCATCTCAGAATTATTTTTCTCATAAAGCTGATAGTTCATTTAAACAAAATAATAAAAAATTTCATCGAAATGTCTAGTGATTTCTTTTGAATTAAATTAAAACAACTTGAGTAATGAAACGCATATAAGTTTTTTGTCTAGGCGTTGGCATTGTCTTAGGAAATTAGTTTTACGTTCGTATACTATTAAAATAAGCAAACAAAATATTATTTAATTACTTCAATTTATAAATAAACACATAAAAATTGCTTTTTACATCGCTAACCAACATTTACTAACTTTTCAATGCTTTTTGTTGACCATATTGATAAATGTATGAAAAAAGTAGAATTACCTAAGCATAATTGGGCGCCAAAAATGCTACGCATTTCATTTTACTTGTTATTTTTTGTGTGTGTGTTACTCGTATCTAATGGAATTTCATTCTTTTTGTATATCTTTTTAGTATAATAATTGTTTATCCAAATATTTTATGAAATATTGAGTGCTAAAAACAGTATATTTTGCTTTACTACAATCATAAAAAAAAAATAATAATACATCTATAAAATAAAAAAAACTACCTATATTTGATTTTACCCTGGATAATGTATAAACAAAAAATGAAATTTAATTTTATCTCTTTTAGATTTTTTGTGGTCCTGAAAAGGACCGTTGAATATTGTTGTTTTGACGATTTAAGCACGTTCGCCACGAATGCGTCTAGCCAATTGAATGTCTTTTGCAGAGAATATCAATTACCAAGAAGCCAATCCTTGGCTGTCATCCGGCTTTGCCTACAAACTGAAACACGCACACATAGACAGTTGGGCTAAGTCCACCACTAGGTTTTTGCACACATTGACAGTTGGCATCGACCCACCACTGATTTATTCGCACACATAGACAGTTGGCATCGACCCACCACGAATATGTCGGTTATTTTTGAAAATCTTCAGTTATTTTGAAATTCACTTGGGCTGCAATGGGCTTGTTCAAAAAGTATAAAAAAGGGAGAAATTATATATATAGTGCTGACCGGACCTTATGAAAATAAGTTGTGGTTTTTTTTTTAAATGTAAATTGTAGTCGCTTTTTACTAATTCCCGCCTGTCTGGAAAATAAATATCTTTAGTTACTTTTTTTTCGATAAACAGTTTGTCTTTTCTGTTTTTTTTTTCTTTTCAACTCCCGAAATGTATAAGGAATTGTAGAAAATTTACTAAAATAACTTACAGTGAGTAAGAAGAAAGTTTTAAATAATTTTGCGAAATGAAAAAAGATATTCACAAACTAAAATTTTGGCATATATACTACGCTTATATGTGTTGTTAAACCTGCTTGAAGCTCGCGTCATTTTTTGTAAGCTTGGGTTGAGTCGAAATGAGCTTGATTTGACTAGATCTCGTTCGAGGAGCGGAGTCGAGTCGAAATTTGTGACGAAAAACCGGGATTAAAGAGATGGTCTTACAGATATTGCATTATGGTCTGTTTATTTGCTTGTTTGTGGGCAAATATAGTTTTGCTTTAATAATCGTCGAGCATCAGCTAACCAGTTTTAATTAATTAGTTAAAATTACTGAATATTGGATTAAATAACTCTACAATGAGCCCTATAGTTTTTGATCAATTGGTTATTAATAATGATAATATTAATATAATGCATATTTAACCGTTTTCATAAGAGCCCAAATGAGGTAATTTTGCAAATTACAGAAAAAGTGTTTTCATCTGTAAATTGGTATTTCTTTTGACAGCTCATTTCATTTTTTGAGTTTCAACCCTGCCTGTAAATCACTTTTTGTTGTTAATTTTTTAATTCAGTTTTAACATTTTCGTTCAAAATCTTTTCAGAGCTATTCAAAATGTGCCCAATTCGGTGTGTTCGTTAGGTTTTGACTTAATTTCCTAGAAAAATGTGTGCAAGTTTGGTTGAAATTATCTCATTTCGAAATTTGAATTTGTGTGGAAAATGAGATGATTTCGTATCAAATTTGAAAATTTTCAACGAAATTTCCTCATTTGGTCTAACGAAAACGTAGTATTAAGGCTCTCCAAAACCAACACGAATACCGATTGATTCGCAGTGAATCATTCACAATAGTACAAAATATGACAAAAACATAGACAATACTTAACAACAACAAAAATTCATCGTCACTCCTTGTTGGCGTTGGCTTGGGAGAGCCTTTAGTTTGTTTTACTTCATTTCTATTTTGATTATACTAGTAAACATGGTCACGCTAGGAGCTACTAACCATTTTATAATTTTAATTCAGTTTGTCACCCGAGCATATTTCTATTATTTCTCATTACTGTAAGCCAAAATGCTTTAGGTTTGTATTTATTAATTAATCTATTATATCTATCTATGTATTTATTTAACGATATGTGCTCGTATTAATTGAACAGGGTTATTGTTTTGATCCATAGCTCCGCACTTTTAGCTCACTGATTTTGTGGTTTAACTGAGGGTGATTCAAGCATGTAATTGACTTTTATAACTTACATGAAACCTAAATCATCATTAAAACCCAGTTAATCTACAGAAATTGATGGATTAAAATTTTTTTGAACCACGGAGCATTGTTTAGCCCCGACGTCGTTTTTTTCGTCCAAGCTCATTCAGACAAGGAAAAAACACACCTAATGTGAACCTGGCCCTAGTTGGGTTTCTATTTGTTGAACACGTCCCGTGGTCAAAATTATTCACCTCGGTCTGTCAATTAGATGTCAAAACAAAACAAAATACATGGTGTTCCCTATTTCATGCAGGATAATTTATGAAATGATATTAAAAAAAATCGTATGGGAAGGGGGGATTATTTATCCGCTTTTAGATAAGAGTAGTAACTTTCTTAAAAAAAAAATTGAAAATCAACGGCACTACTAACTTGCAACTTGCAATGTTATGCTCTTTATTTTTGTTTAATTAACTTTTTTGAATTTTACTACCAAATATATTTAAAATGAAAATAACTAAAAAATAAGACAACAGCTAGAAGGTCATGCTAAAATTTCTTAAAACCATTCTCGAATCAATTTTTCTAATTAAGTTGTTTCGTAATAATTTAAAAAAAAAAAATAATTATACAACTTAAAACTTAAAAAAAGTTAATGTATTTGTTAAAACTATTTCATTTCTTTTATAGTATGAAGTAAAATTTCAGTAATAAGTATTCAGTACTCCTATTAAACACTCAAAACCAAATGCTTAGATGTCATGAAGTTTAAAAAAATAAATTAAAAATAGCTATTGCTGTTTTATTATCTGCAAAAGAGGGCTGGATTTACTTTTAACACGTGCTACGAAAACGATTTTGAAAACTCCTAATTATTTCTTTTTTGTACTAAAGTTAAATCCAGATCAAAACCCGAATCCCGAAAGAAGATAATAAAACCCACCTGACATCAACTTTAATACTTATAAATTGTAAATTGACAGTTTAGTGGAGTTTAAACAAAAAAACTAAAGTTCTGGTGTCAGGTTGCAGAAAAACTATTCTTTTATTTCTTATTTTTCTTAACTATTTTTTTCCTTAGAATATATCCAACAATAATTTTAAAATTATTCTGGATGAAGAAATGGCCACCCTGTATAATATGCGAGATGCATTGAAGATATTTGGAAATCTGTGTGATTGAAGACATTTTATGGATTCAGTTTTTGTATTTTATTATAATCGTGGATGAATATTAACTGACAATTACAATTGCTTGTGCACTTTAAATTAATTAAACAATTTCACATCGATGTTTTTGCTATCAGCCGAAGTAAAATTCTCAAATTATTTTTCCAATTTTCAAAGAAAAAAAACTGAGCTGTCAAAACAAATAAATCTCACCGCGTTACATTGTTGTTGCAATTCACATCTATTCATCGACACGAAGTGAAATTACAAATACAACAATGTAAACAAATGGGTTTTGGAGGGTGAAACGTACGAAAGATTGGCTTCTTGGTAATTGATATTCTCTGGTCTTTTGGCATAATTGTGACACGCTTAGCATGGATGGCGCACAAATTGGTATCTTCAAAAAGACCAACTAAATAAGCTTCACTGGCTTCTTGAAGCGCCATAACAGCCGAACTCTGGAAACGCAAATCAGTTTTGAAATCTTGAGCAATTTCACGAACTAAACGTTGGAAAGGTAATTTGCGAATCAGCAATTCAGTGCTCTTCTGGTAGCGACGAATTTCACGAAGAGCAACAGTTCCTGGACGATAACGATGTGGTTTTTTTACACCTCCTGTAGCTGGAGCACTTTTACGAGCTGCCTTTGTAGCCAGCTGCTTGCGTGGCGCCTTTCCACCGGTCGATTTACGGGCAGTTTGCTTTGTACGCGCCATTTTTTTTTTCACTGGTTTCACAATAAATTCACAGCACGAGCACAATTTATTTTTCACAAAAATTCTTTTTCATTCACTTCACTAGAGGGAGAGAGAGACTTGGCACTTGCACTTGCTTTATAATATTTTATTATAGAAGTAGCAAAAGTTGCGAGCTTAAGTCATAAAATTGGGTTCTTTTGGCTCCGTTCGGATGTTCTTTTTCAACAACTACACAAACAACCAATCACAATTAAGATTGCCAAGAAAGAAGAAGTATAAATAGTTGTGTCTTTATGGTGTGTGACACAGTTTGGCAGTGACTATTGTGTAGTGCAGTTCAGTTTTCAGTTTAGTGAAGTGTTTTTAATAAAATAAAAAAAATAAAATGACTGGTCGCGGCAAAGGTGGAAAAGGTTTGGGCAAAGGCGGAGCTAAACGCCATCGAAAAGTGTTGCGTGATAATATCCAAGGAATAACAAAACCAGCAATTCGTCGTTTAGCTCGTCGCGGAGGTGTAAAGCGTATTTCTGGTTTAATTTACGAAGAAACACGTGGTGTTTTAAAAGTTTTTCTGGAAAATGTTATCCGTGATGCTGTTACCTACACCGAACACGCTAAGCGTAAAACAGTTACAGCTATGGATGTAGTTTACGCTTTGAAGAGACAAGGGCGTACTCTATACGGTTTCGGAGGTTAAAAAAAATTATCCAGTTAATGATATATTAACAAACAATCGGTCCTTTTCAGGACCACAAATAAATCTGAAAGAGATATAAAATTGAATTTTTCAACAAAAAAAGTATACAATTTTCCAATTTTTTTTTTTTTTTTTTATACAATAATTTGTTTTCAATAAAGTAATTATGCGATTTACCAGTATTTTATTGCTTCGCCGTAGTGTCTGTTTTATTTTTTACCTGAATTTTGATTGCCCCACGGTACCTACCCGCAGAATACTTTTTTTTCAACATAAAATTATTTTCCAGAAAATCATATTTTTTTTTTGTAGTAATAAAAAAAAAAACAAAATGAAAATGTATCTTTTAATAAATTGATTTTTCAGTCCCAAAATAAAAACTTATTGTAAAGAAAATGAAACTACATTTTTTTTAGCAACGAAAGAACCAAATGTAAAACCAAAAATTATCTCTTTATCGAATTGATTTGTCGTCCTGAAAAGGACGGTTTTTTTGTTTGGTTTTGTTTTGCGACGAGATTTAGGCACTTTTTTCTGTCTTCTTTGGAAGCAAAACAGCTTGAATATTAGGAAGAACACCTCCTTGTGCGATAGTTACACCAGAAAGCAATTTATTTAATTCCTCATCGTTGCGGATAGCCAATTGCAAATGGCGGGGAATAATTCTGGTTTTTTTATTGTCACGAGCAGCATTTCCCGCCAATTCCAAAACTTCTGCCGCCAAATATTCCATGACAGCTGCTAAATACACTGGGGCACCAGCTCCGACGCGCTCAGCATAGTTTCCTTTTCGAAGCAAACGATGAATTCGACCCACAGGAAATTGTAATCCAGCACGATTTGAACGGGACTTTGCCTTTCCCTTCACTTTTCCACCTTTACCACGACCAGACATTTTTACTTTTTTTTAAACGAATAAAATATTTAATACGAAATAGTCAAAGCTATTTTTTTTTTTATTTTTCACTGTTCACTCTATCACTGCACAACGTATAATGGCTAAAACGACAAAACGCGCTTTTATTTATACCAAATTTTCTGAATGCTCACAGATAAAAAGAGACAGCTGTCGAAGTACAAACACTGACGCAGAGAGAGAATAAAAAGGAGACCAAAATGAAAATTTTTCACAGTTTTCGTTCAGTCGTGAGTGTGTACAGTTCTAAATAGTTACAGTGAAGTAAATAGTGAAAATAAAAAAATAATAAAATGCCGCCTAAAACTAGTGGAAAAGCAGCAAAGAAGGCCGGAAAGGCACAAAAAAATATCACCAAGACCGATAAGAAGAAGAAGCGCAAGAGGAAGGAAAGCTACGCAATCTACATTTACAAAGTTCTTAAGCAAGTTCATCCTGATACCGGAATTTCATCAAAGGCAATGAGTATCATGAACAGCTTTGTGAATGATATCTTCGAAAGAATTGCCGCCGAAGCATCGCGTTTGGCTCACTACAACAAGCGTTCGACAATCACAAGTCGGGAAATTCAGACTGCCGTGCGATTGTTGTTGCCTGGTGAACTTGCCAAGCATGCTGTTAGTGAGGGAACTAAGGCAGTTACCAAATATACTAGCTCGAAGTAATTTATTAATTTCTTCAAAAATGGCCCTTTTCAGGGCCGCAAAAATTTCAATTAAGAGATACAAAAGAATTTTCAAAAAAAAATTGAAAATTTTCTGCATTTGGCAGGATTTCTATAAGTAAAAAAAAGAACTGAAAATTTGACGAGTTTTTTTTCTCAATATTTCAAAATTTCCTGTAAGTAAAAAAAAAAACTGAAAATTCTCTGCATTTGACGAGATTTTTTCAATATTTCAAAGAGTTTTCAACAAACAGAAAAAATATTGAAAATTCTCTGCATTTGGCTGGAATGCACCAAATGATTTAATAAATTTTCAAAAATAAAAATAATATATTGAAAATTTTCTGCATTTTGCTGGAGCAAAAAAAGAAAAAAAAAACATCGAAAATTCTATACATTTGGCGGGATTTTCATGTTTTAATAAAACAATTATTGAAATTTTTCAACATTTGGCGGGATTTTCTTTTTTTTAACGAGTGCTGGGTTTAACCAGATTAAAAAAAAAAAAAATATATTTTTCATAGATATTTTGAAAATTGTTTGATAATTCGAATGTTAGAAATGGGGTTGTTTTCCATCGAGATAGTGCAAGTGCAAGTGCAAGACACCGCCTCCTATACTACTTAAAAAAAAAAAAATGAATTTTTATCTCTTTTTTGATTTATTTTGTAGTCCTGAAAAGGACTGTGGATTTATGTTTTTTAATTTCAACAAATTGAAATTACTTTTTGGCTTTTTTGGCAGCAGAGACGGCTTTTTTTGGCTTTGCAGCAGATGCTGTCGCCGATTTAGCTTTCGGCACTTTAGGCTTTGGAGCAGCAGCCTTTGCCTTTGTTGGCTTTGCTTTCACTGCACTAGTTTTCTTAGCACTTTTCACTTTTGGCTTTTCAACCTTCTTAATTTTATCAGCACTTTTTTTCGTTGAAGCGGCGGCGGCAGCTTTCTTCACTTTTTTTTCACCAGCTACCTTTTTTAATTTTTTATCACCGGCAGCAGCAGCCTTTGGTTTAGCAGCAGATTTTTTCTTTTCGGCGGAAGATTTTGCTTTAGGTTCTTTGTTTGCATTTGCTGACAATTTAAACGAACCTGCAGCACCTTTTCCCTTTGTTTGCACTAATTTACCACTAATCACTGCACCTTTTAAATATTTTTTAATAAACGGAGCAAGTTTTTGCACATCAACTTTGTATGTAGCAGCGATATATTTTTTGATTGCCAAAAGCGAAGAGCCACCGCGTTCTTTCAATGTTTTAATGGCGGCATCAACCATTTGCTGAGTAGGAGGATGAGTTGGTGTTGATTTTGGTTTTTTTGAACCACTGGCAGCAGCAGCCTTCTTGGGTTTTTTTTCCGCAACAATTGCAGGAGACGCGGCGATAGTATCGGACATTTTCTTTTTTTTTTTTTACTTTAACTTGCGTCTGGCAATATTAAAAAAAAACACACTTTAACACGTCACTAGTCACTTTTTATAATTTTCAGACGCCACATGCAGCACATAGACTTCCTAAAACTGAGAATCAACGAGAACGAAGGTCTACAAAAAATTCATTTTGAACATAATTTGCACACTTTTGCATCTTAGGTTCCTCTTAAAACTTACAAAATTTACATGATTGCAGTCGAAAATGTAAAAAATAACTTATCACATTCATTCTTACAATAATAATAGATCATTTATTTGATAAATTTTTTTAAATAAAAGTATCTATCACTGCACAAATTATAATTAAAGTCAATGTTTGGTGGTATTTTTTCAATACTTACGTTTAAGAATGCCCATAATTTATAAATAAAATACATATTCATCTCAGAATTATTTTTCTCATAAAGCTGATAGTTCATTTAAACAAAATAATAAAAAATTTCATCGAAATGTCTAGTGATTTCTTTTGAATTAAATTAAAACAACTTGAGTAATGAAACGCATATAAGTTTTTTGTCTAGGCGTTGGCATTGTCTTAGGAAATTAGTTGTACGTTCGTATACTATTAAAATAAGCAAACAAAATATTATTTAATTACTTCAATTTATAAATAAACACATAAAAATTGCTTTTTACATCGCTAACCAACATTTACTAACTTTTCAATGCTTTTTGTTGACCATATTGATAAATGTATGAAAAAAGTAGAATTACCTAAGCATAATTGGGCGCCAAAAATGCTACGCATTTCATTTTACTTGTTATTTTTTGTGTGTGTGTTACTCGTATCTAATGGAATTTCATTCTTTTTGTATATCTTTTTAGTATAATAATTGTTTATCCAAATATTTTATGAAATATTGAGTGCTAAAAACAGTATATTTTGCTTTACTACAATCATAAAAAAAAAATAATAATACATCTATAAAATAAAAAAAACTACCTATATTTGATTTTACCCTGGATAATGTATAAACAAAAAATGAAATTTAATTTTATCTCTTTTAGATTTTTTGTGGTCCTGAAAAGGACCGTTGAATATTGTTGTTTTGACGATTTAAGCACGTTCGCCACGAATGCGTCTAGCCAATTGAATGTCTTTTGGCATAATTGTGACACGCTTAGCATGGATGGCGCACAAATTGGTATCTTCAAAAAGACCAACTAAATAAGCTTCACTGGCTTCTTGAAGCGCCATAACAGCCGAACTCTGGAAACGCAAATCAGTTTTGAAATCTTGAGCAATTTCACGAACTAAACGTTGGAAAGGTAATTTGCGAATCAGCAATTCAGTGCTCTTCTGGTAGCGACGAATTTCACGAAGAGCAACAGTTCCTGGACGATAACGATGTGGTTTTTTTACACCTCCTGTAGCTGGAGCACTTTTACGAGCTGCCTTTGTAGCCAGCTGCTTGCGTGGCGCCTTTCCACCGGTCGATTTACGGGCAGTTTGCTTTGTACGCGCCATTTTTTTTTTTTTTTTCACTGGTTTCACAATAAATTCACAGCACGAGCACAATTTATTTTTCACAAAAATTCTTTTTCATTCACTTCACTAGAGGGAGAGAGAGACTTGGCACTTGCACTTGCTTTATAATATTTTATTATAGAAGTAGCAAAAGTTGCGAGCTTAAGTCATAAAATTGGGTTCTTTTGGCTCCGTTCGGATGTTCTTTTTCAACAACTACACAAACAACCAATCACAATTAAGATTGCCAAGAAAGAAGAAGTATAAATAGTTGTGTCTTTATGGTGTGTGACACAGTTTGGCAGTGACTATTGTGTAGTGCAGTTCAGTTTTCAGTTTAGTGAAGTGTTTTTAATAAAATAAAAAAAATAAAATGACTGGTCGCGGCAAAGGTGGAAAAGGTTTGGGCAAAGGCGGAGCTAAACGCCATCGAAAAGTGTTGCGTGATAATATCCAAGGAATAACAAAACCAGCAATTCGTCGTTTAGCGCGTCGCGGAGGTGTAAAGCGTATTTCTGGTTTAATTTACGAAGAAACACGTGGTGTTTTAAAAGTTTTTCTGGAAAATGTTATCCGTGATGCTGTTACCTACACCGAACACGCTAAGCGTAAAACAGTTACAGCTATGGATGTAGTTTACGCTTTGAAGAGACAAGGGCGTACTCTATACGGTTTCGGAGGTTAAAAAAAATTATCCAGTTAATGATATATTAACAAACAATCGGTCCTTTTCAGGACCACAAATAAATCTGAAAGAGATATAAAATTGAATTTTTCAACAAAAAAAGTATACAATTTTCCAATTTTTTTTTTTTTTTTTTATACAATAATTTGTTTTCAATAAAGTAATTATGCGATTTACCAGTATTTTATTGCTTCGCCGTAGTGTCTGTTTTATTTTTTACCTGAATTTTGATTGCCCCACGGTACCTGCCCGCAGAATACTTTTTTTCAACATAAAATTATTTTCCAGAAAATCATATTTTTTTTTTGTAGTAATAAAAAAAAAACAAAATGAAAATGTATCTTTTAATAAATTGATTTTTCAGTCCCAAAATAAAAACTTATTGTAAAGAAAATGAAACTACATTTTTTTTAGCAACGAAAGAACCAAATGTAAAATCAAAAATTATCTCTTTATCGAATTGATTTGTCGTCCTGAAAAGGACGGTTTTTTTGTTTGGTTTTGTTTTGCGACGAGATTTAGGCACTTTTTTCTGTCTTCTTTGGAAGCAAAACAGCTTGAATATTAGGAAGAACACCTCCTTGTGCGATAGTTACACCAGAAAGCAATTTATTTAATTCCTCATCGTTGCGGATAGCCAATTGCAAATGGCGGGGAATAATTCTGGTTTTTTTATTGTCACGAGCAGCATTTCCCGCCAATTCCAAAACTTCTGCCGCCAAATATTCCATGACAGCTGCTAAATACACTGGGGCACCAGCTCCGACGCGCTCAGCATAGTTTCCTTTTCGAAGCAAACGATGAATTCGACCCACAGGAAATTGTAATCCAGCACGATTTGAACGGGACTTTGCCTTTCCCTTCACTTTTCCACCTTTACCACGACCAGACATTTTTACTTTTTTTTTAAACGAATAAAATATTTAATACGAAATAGTCAAAGCTATTTTTTTTTTTTTTTTATTTTTCACTGTTCACTCTATCACTGCACAACGTATAATGGCTAAAACGACAAAACGCGCTTTTATTTATACCAAATTTTCTGAATGCTCACAGATAAAAAGAGACAGCTGTCGAAGTACAAACACTGACGCAGAGAGAGAATAAAAAGGAGACCAAAATGAAAATTTTTCACAGTTTTCGTTCAGTCGTGAGTGTGTACAGTTCTAAATAGTTACAGTGAAGTAAATAGTGAAAATAAAAAAATAATAAAATGCCGCCTAAAACTAGTGGAAAAGCAGCAAAGAAGGCCGGAAAGGCACAAAAAAATATCACCAAGACCGATAAGAAGAAGAAGCGCAAGAGGAAGGAAAGCTACGCAATCTACATTTACAAAGTTCTTAAGCAAGTTCATCCTGATACCGGAATTTCATCAAAGGCAATGAGTATCATGAACAGCTTTGTGAATGATATCTTCGAAAGAATTGCCGCCGAAGCATCGCGTTTGGCTCACTACAACAAGCGTTCGACAATCACAAGTCGGGAAATTCAGACTGCCGTGCGATTGTTGTTGCCTGGTGAACTTGCCAAGCATGCTGTTAGTGAGGGAACTAAGGCAGTTACCAAATATACTAGCTCGAAGTAATTTATTAATTTCTTCAAAAATGGCCCTTTTCAGGGCCGCAAAAATTTCAATTAAGAGATACAAAAGAATTTTCAAAAAATTGAAAATTTTCTGCATTTGGCAGGATTTCTATAAGTAAAAAAAAGAACTGAAAATTTGACGAGTTTTTTTTTCAATATTTCAAAATTTCCTGTAAGTAAAAAAAAAAACTGAAAATTCTCTGCATTTGACGAGATTTTTTCAATATTTCAAAGAGTTTTCAACAAACAGAAAAAATATTGAAAATTCTCTGCATTTGGCTGGAATGCACCAAATGATTTAATAAATTTTGAAAAATAAAAATAATATATTGAAAATTTTCTGCATTTTGCTGGAGCAAAAAAAGAAAAAAAAAACATCGAAAATTCTATACATTTGGCGGGATTTTCATGTTTTAATAAAACAATTATTGAAATTTTTCAACATTTGGCGGGATTTTCTTTTTTTTAACGAGTGCTGGGTTTAACCAGATTAAAAAAAAAAATATATATTTTTCATAGATATTTTGAAAATTGTTTGATAATTCGAATGTTAGAAATGGGGTTGTTTTCCATCGAGATAGTGCAAGTGCAAGTGCAAGACACCGCCTCCTATACTACTTAAAAAAGAAAAAAATGAATTTTTATCTCTTTTTTGATTTATTTTGTAGTCCTGAAAAGGACTGTGGATTTATGTTTTTTAATTTCAACAAATTGAAATTACTTTTTGGCTTTTTTGGCAGCAGAGACGGCTTTTTTTGGCTTTGCAGCAGATGCTGTCGCCGATTTAGCTTTCGGCACTTTAGGCTTTGGAGCAGCAGCCTTTGCCTTTGTTGGCTTTGCTTTCACTGCACTAGTTTTCTTAGCACTTTTCACTTTTGGCTTTTCAACCTTCTTAATTTTATCAGCACTTTTTTTCGTTGAAGCGGCGGCGGCAGCTTTCTTCACTTTTTTTTCACCAGCTACCTTTTTTAATTTTTTATCACCGGCAGCAGCAGCCTTTGGTTTAGCAGCAGATTTTTTCTTTTCGGCGGAAGATTTTGCTTTAGGTTCTTTGTTTGCATTTGCTGACAATTTAAACGAACCTGCAGCACCTTTTCCCTTTGTTTGCACTAATTTACCACTAATCACTGCACCTTTTAAATATTTTTTAATAAACGGAGCAAGTTTTTGCACATCAACTTTGTATGTAGCAGCGATATATTTGGGTTGGCTACGTTTTCCCGAATAACGTTTTCCCGAATCACGTTTTCCCGAATCACGTTTGCCCGAATTGTAGTAGGTACATTTATGTCTGAAAGCGACATCTCTGTATCGAATTTCATTCTCATAGTGTTTAGTGACACTAATCGCTGAGAATCAACGAGAACGAATATTCCTACTATTGTACTATTTTTTCAATATGTAGAAGACTTCACTGGATTGAAGCCACTCCCACTTTTTTTAAGTATATAAGGAGGAGTGCATGTGAAATTAATTTCAGTTCTTTTTAGGACTCGGTAGAGGCTAGACCTCACTAGGAGATAAAATTGATTTTTCAATTAGGGTGTTGGGTTTTGGCTTTTGGGTGACGATGTGACGGATGTTGACGTCGTCAATAGGTATGGCGGGAATATTTTTTTTTTTTTTTTTTACAATTTTAGTGGGAGTATTTTTTTTTATTATAATTTTGGCGGGAATATTTCAATTTTAGTTTTTACAATTCTGGCGGGAAGATTTCAATTTTTTCCTTAAACAATTTTGGCGGGAGGGTTTTGTTTTTTTTTTTTAATAAAAGTCAATTTTTATTTAAGCGAGAAATGTGAATGAATTTTTTGAATATATTTTTTTGAAAGTTTTTGAAAAAAACTTTTTTCCCCAACTTTTTTTTATTTTCAAGATCTGACACATTCCTTGATCACGAATATGCATTCTATACATCGCTAAGACGCTTAGTTTAGCCGCAAATCGTGTTTGAAGATGTAAACTTTGATGCCTCTAGGACGCTTAGTTTAGCCGCAAATCGCGTTTAAAGATAAAAGTCAATTTTTCGTATATTTCGATGCATCAATTGAGCGCCAATGTTAATTTTTCTTGAGAAATTGTACCTTGGGTGGCCCGCTTCGGGGGTCTCAGGATTTTAACCCTCTTTTTTGGTCCTCTGTCCCGCTCACGCAACTCCGTTGCTCCGCTTAGGGTATTTAAAGTCGTCAGGCAGGCGTCAATGTTTACAGTTTTCTTGGCCAACAGTACCTTGGGTGGCCCGCTTCGCGGGTTCTCAGGATTTTAACCCTCTTTTTTGGTCCTCTGTCCCGCTCACGCAACTCCGTTGCTCCGCTTAGGGTATTTAAAGTCGTCAGGCAGGCGCCAATGTCAACAGCTTTCTTGGCCAACAGTACCTTGGGTGGCCCGCTTCGCGGGTTCTCAGGATTTTAACCCTCTTTTTTGGTCCTCTGTCCCGCTCACGCAACTCCGTTGCTCCGCTTAGGGTATTTAAAGTCGTCAGGCAGGCGCCAATGTTTACAGTTTTCTTGGCCAACAGTACCTTGGGTGGCCCGCTTCGCGGGTTCTCAGGATTTTAACCCTCTTTTTTGGTCCTCTGCCCCGCTCACGCAACTCCGTTGCTCCGCTTAGGGTATTTAAAGTCGTCAGGCAGGCGCCAATGTTTACAGTTTTCTTGGCCAACAGTACCTTGGGTGGCCCGCTTCGCGGGTTCTCAGGATTTTAACCCTCTTTTTTGGTCCTCTGTCCCGCTCACGCAACTCCGTTGCTCCGCTTAGGGTATTTAAAGTCGTCAGGCAGGCGCCAATGTCGACAGTATATTGCGTGGCTTGCCTAGCCCGGAAAAATTACCTTATATTCATAGCTTGATCAATTTAATATCCCTTTACAATCTTTTATTTAGTCCTGAAAAGAACTATTGCAGCTAAATTGTACATCAAAAGCGTTTCAAGCTGGATAGCAGAGAAAATTCTGGGCTACTTTCATGGTTTTCTTTGCCATAAGCACTGAAATCGGCCTTGAATCATCGCCACTTTTTAGAGAATCTCAATAAAAATTATTCATTTCATATAAATCTGAGATTTGAAACTGTGAGAATCAACAAGAACGAACATCCAAATAAGTTGACACAAAAAAGTATAAAAGCAAAAGTAATTCCATAATAAAATTCAGTCCTCACTAGGACTCGGTAAGAAAAACATCTCTAAGAGATAAAACTAGAATTTTCAGTTGGCGGGAGTTAAGGTATAAATTCGAAAAAAAAATCTATTTTTATTGATATTTTTTTAATAAAAAAAAAAAATGAATCTGTGTCCAGATTCCAGACCCACCTTTGGCCAGATCCAGATCCATTTTTGTCCAAATTCAGACCCACCTCTGTCCAAATCCACAACCAACTCCGTCCAGATCCAACCACACCACTGTCCCAGATCCAGACCCAACCATCCACCAAACCACACAAATTGAAATCCAATTA